>VDFB02271358.1:912538079-913082687 GCA_007258455.2 Sequoia sempervirens
TTTCTTCTGCATTTTATCACATTATCATTTCCTAGCTCATAGAGTAGGATATTGGTTCTACATGTGGAAATCTTTGACATATCCAATTTTTTGGTGATTTGCATTCTTTTGCAGAAAATTATCACTCTCAAAATTTCGTTGTCAATTCTTAGATAGAGCATTCAGGGCCTACCTGGCTCAAGCTTGTTGTGCAGACCTTTTTTAGAGCACATAGAGCTTAATGAAACATCATTCAATGCATTTTAGGTCTAGGGGATCTCTCTTGGAGATCCACAATACATTCCATTTCTCAATGGGTTATCTTTTCATATTCTTAGGCCGACCTAGACATTTGATCTTGCATTAGGGTTGTAATCCATTGAGGTCAATGAGGACCACGATTGAAGTTAGAGATTAATATATAATATCCTTTGTAATCCATTGAAGGGTAATGAAGTAGTGGGTAGTTTGACAAGAAGAATAATTTAAGTTGTCCAGGTTGTTGGACTGTAATAAGGCCTTGTGCCAATTGTATTATCTTGTAATGCCCTTGTGACAAGCCTATGAGCCCTAATCATTCCACATATAAGGCATATGATTCATGTAAGACTACAAGTTATTGAATCAATGATAATTCATGATTGCTGAGCATTTCTTGTGTTATTTCCGCTGTGTTGAACTTAAGGCTGAACGGTTGGACAGTCCTCTCTGGACCTTGTTGGAAGTTTGTTTGTCATTGAGGAGATTATTGAGAGTATGGCTATGGTGTTGTTATGGTTTTTTCATTTATTTCAACCCATTCATTGATGACAACCCATTATAAAGATGTAATACTGTTGTTCTAGAGTAGACCAATTGGTTTGGATAATTGCCTAAGTCCTAGAGTATAGTTTTTAGTGTCTAGTGAACTAATTTTGAGGTCTGCATTGCTTCACTATGAATAATCTAGTTATGTGGTTTTGAGGTAATATTGGTGCATGTTGGATGAGCCTAAATCCAAATTTTCATGGTTGTTTATCTTTCACAGCTGAAGATATGGTTGATAGAGTATCGGCTAAGTTGTGACAGTGTTAGTGGTGCAGAGTGTATGTTGGAATGCTCTGCATTCCACCACAAATGACTATAATGTTATGCAGATTTTGGAAGTGTTTACAGATGTCAATGGTGTGTACATTCTAAGTGGCAAGTGTTTTGGTGGTCCGCGTGTCAATGCTACACCCTTAGTATTGGTGTACATTGGGTTATGAATAGTCGTCTTGTGGCTATCTTAACTCTTAATTAAGTCATATTATCATTATTATATTGTTATTTAGTTATTTAGGTCAGAATAAGGCTTATACAGGGATATCTAAGTTGGCTTGGGCAATATCCTAGGCATAAATAGGCATATATAGGAGGTAGTGAGTTTTATTTCATCATCGTATTGTGAATTGTGTTCTAATTTAAGATATTTTGAGGTTTCCCCCTCCAAGTGGTATCGAAGCATGATCTTGGCACCGTAGAGGCAAGACATCTTAATATTGGAGGTTGTTTTGGAAGGCACATATATTTCGGATTTTGGTGAATTTTTTTCTAATTTTTTAGGGGTTTTTGAAGACCATATTAAAGAAGCTACTGTCTAGATTTCAGAGGAATTGGAGCATAATTGAGCGAATTATTGTAGAATTAGGGTTTCTACACAATTTATTTGGAAGTTGCATATCTCTCACATATTTCCAACTTGGAGCTTGATTTTTATTGGGTTTTTGAAGACATAATAGAGAAGACTACAGTCCAAAACTTGGAGAAATTAAATAAAAAATAAGCTAGTTATTACAAAGTTAGGGTTTATAGTAAATTCATTCTCAAGCCTGCAAATATGCTAATTTCTTGGATATTTTTCTGGGTAAGTGGTATCTTCTTTCTTTTTTTTTGATCAGTAATGGGTACTTTTTAAGGTTCCTAACACTATTTTTGTTCAAATCCGTGAGACCACCATCCCAGCGAAAGCACAATTCCTGCACGAGCGTAGCAGCCCAACAGGGATTTGAACCTTGGTGGCAGTGTCACCAAGCAAGTGTTTCAACTGTTGTGTTATACGGGTCACCCTTGGGTAAGTGGTATCTTGGCCCTAGTAAGTTATAGTAAAAAATTAGAGAATTTAAGTTTCATTTATATGATTTATTGCAAAATTATTGGTTTCCATCATGATGGGTCCTACAAGGGGCAAAAAGAATGTTATCACTCTAGGAAAATCCCCTGATAAGGATGAGGTAACAATAGAGGATATTAATCCCAATGAGGAAATAATTAAGGTTAAGAAAGACATTTCCTTAGTGAAGATGGATATGTGTGGTTGAAGAGGAGATATATCAGACATACGAAGCATGTTAAGTGCCTATATGAATGAACCAAGAAGGGAGGTCTCAAACAACCAAGGTGAATCTTCCAGGTTAGCTACTCTTGACCCAAATGTTAATACTCCTATGGGATCTAGAAATTTGATACCAAAGGTGCATATGCACAAGTTTGATGGAAAGGATCCTCTAACATGGATAAACCAAATGGAGATTTTTTTTGAAGTCCATCAAGTCCCAAATGGACAAAAGGTCATGATGGCTTCCATAAATATCTAGAACCAAAACAGTTCATTTGGTATTTTTGGCTTTATAATCATTGAAAGAAAAAGGGTTTCACTCTCTCATGGTCAATTTTTATAGAGGAACTCCAAGAACAATATAGCAACAATGTGACAGATAACTTCTTCAGCCAACTAGCTAAACTTCAACAAACATGATTAGTTAAGGATTATATTCAACGATTCCAAAATATTTCCTTAAGAGTGGATACAATTACATGGGAGAACTTAAATGATTTGTTCTTGGGTGGTGTCAAGGATTACATTCAACATGAGGTATGCATGTTTAGTCCTAGCTCTATCTCCGAGTCTTTTGTCATAGCAAGGAGGGTAGAGGAAAAGTATTTGATTCCTAGAAAGCAAGGGGCTAATGTGATAAGAGACAAAGGATATTCAACACCTTCACTTCCTCAACCTACTAGGTTGACCCCAAAACAGATTGAGGAGAAGAGAGAAAAATGGTTATGTTTCAATAGTGATGGAAAATATAGTCAGGGACATAAACACAGTGAAAAGAAATTGTTAGATATTGAAGGTTTGAGTGAGGAAGATGAGGAGGAACCAATATTAGAAGGTGAAAGGGATTCAGATGAGGAATCACATGATTCCAAACCAATCATTTATTGTCATGCACTTTCAGGTTTTAGTGCTCCTCAAACTCTCAAGGTAGTTGGTTACTAAAAGAAGCATAAAGTAACCATGTTGATTGATTCAGGTAGTACTCATAATTTCATCAACAAAAAGTTGGCTACTCATTTAAATTGTTTTATATATCCAACTCTAGAGTTTTAGGTCTTGATTGTAGATGGTGGTACTGTTAGTTGCTCTGGAAAATGTCATAGCATTAAGTTATCAATGGGAGATTATCACCTTGATATCCCAATATATGCTATCTCCATGGGTGCAACAAATATTATTTTGGGAGTACAATGGCTTACTACATTGGGAACAATTGAGATGAACTTCCAAGAACTATTCATGAGGTTTCAATCAGAAGTAAAGATAGTAGATCTAAGGGGATTGAAGGAAAGTCCCCACAAATGCTAAGCTCTCATCAAATGCAAAATTTTATTAAGAAAGGAGTTGATGGATTTGTGGCATAGTTATGTTCATTAGAAGTCTATCAATCTAATGCTCCCACTCATCCAAATTTACAAGCAATAATTTATTGTCACTTAGTGGTTTTTGGAGATATTCCTAAAGGACTTCCTCCTAAGAGGGATCATGATCATGCCATACAACTAGTTCCAGGGAGCCAACCACCCAACATCAAGCCTTATAGATACCCACATATACAAAAAAGTGAGATAGAAAAAAATGTTGAGGAGATGCTAGAGGCAGGAATTATTAGGCATAGCCAAAGTGCTTACTCCTCGCCTGTGGTGATGGTACATAAGAAGGATGAAACTTGGCGCATGTGTCCGAACTATAGAGTGCTCAACATGTACACCATTAAAGATAAGTTTCCTATTTTAGTCATTGATGATTTGCTAGATGAATTTTATGGAGCTATGTACTTTACCAAGTTAGATCTTAGATCTGGTTATCACCAAATTCAGATTAAGGAAGAAGATATTTGTAAGAAAACATTTTAGACTCATAAGGGTCATTATGAAGTTTTGGTGATGCCATTCGGTCTTACTAATGTATCATCTACATTCCAAAGTTTGATGAATTATTTTTTTAATAAATTCTTGAGGAAGTTTGTATTAGTGTTCTTTGAGGATATATTGATTTATAACAAGACATGGGAAGAACACTTGCATCATGTAGATCAAGCATTACAAATACTCAAAGATCATCAACTTTGTGCTAAGCCCTCCAAGTGTGCTTTTGGTCTTAATGAGGTGGAGTATTTGGGACACAGTTTAATATGAAGGAGTAATGGTGGAGTCTAACAAAATTAAGGCTATCATGGAATGGCCTATTCCAAAAACCATTAAGAAATTGAAGGGTTTTTTTGGGATTGACGTGATACTATAGAATTTGTGTGAAGAATTATGGTCATATAGCAGCACCTCTCACAAATTTATTGAAGAAGGATTCTTTTCATTGGAATGAGTCTGCTAATGCAACATTTGAGAGATTGAAGGAGACTATGTGTACAACTCTAGTGCTTGCCACTCTAGACTTCACCAAGGACTTTATTGTGAAATGTGATGCTTCAAGAAATGGTATAGGAGTAGTACTCATGCAAGATGGCCGACCAATTGATTTTGAGAGTCATCAATTAAAGGGTAAGAATTAACTCAAACCTATTTATGAGAAGGAAATGCTAGTGATTCTTCATGCAGTTAAACAATGGAGGCCTTATCTAATGGGTAGACACTTCAAGGTTAAGTTAGATCATGATAGCCTAAAATATTTGTTGGAACAAAGATTATATTCTGAAGAGAAACAAAAATGGGTCACTAAGATGTTGGGATATGACTTTGAGATTGTCTATAAGAAAGGGAAGGAAAATATTGTGGTAGATGCACTTTCTAGGAAGGATGAGAAATATGAAGCCTTATTGTGTGCCCTTTCAATATTACAAGAAAACTGGGTGGAAGAAGCCAAAGCAAAGTGGAAAAATGATGTTGCAACAAGTAATCTCATCCAACAATTAAAGGAGTGATCCTAGTAGTTCAGATAAGTTTTGTTAGAAGGGAGATACTCTTTGGTATAAAGAGCATTTGTATCTCTGCAATAATTCCACTCTTGAACACAAGATTATTATAGAACTGCATGACTCCTATTGGTGGCCATTCTAGATTTTTGAAGACATATCATTGGGTCAAGCAAGATTTTTTTTGGGAAGGGCTAAAAGGTGATGCTCAATTTTTTTTGGTTGAATGTTGGTTTTTCAAAGGAATAAAGGGGAGACAATTAATACATCAGGTCTCTTGCATCCCTTAGCTATTCCCATTCAATGTTGGGAAGAGGTATCCATGGAATTCATCATAGGGCTTCTCAAATATAAAGGTCATAATGTTTTCATTTTAGTAGTTGATTGCCTCACTAAATATGCACATTTTATTGCCTTATCACATCTTTTTACAAGAAGTATAGTGGCAAAAGATTTTTTGGAGAATATAAAAAAGCTACATGGTACACTAAGGTTATTGTTAGTTATCGTGATCCTATCTTTACTAGTCACTTTTGGAAAGATTTATTCTCATATTTGGGTATCAATTGGCTCATAGATCTTCATACCACCCTCAATCAAATGGGAAAACTGAGGTTGTTAATAAGTGTTTGGAAGGATATCTACGTTGTTTCACTTTAGGGAAGCAATCTCAATGATGGTCTCCTTACCAAATCATGCAAAAAGATTGGTACTACTACAAACCAAGTTTCCATCAACAACAGATACATCTAGTTTTTCATGTTTCCTATTTGAAGAAGGTCATTGGACATAAGATTCCCACTCAAACAACACTACCAGAGCTCAATGAAGAAGGAAGAATCATTTTGGAACAAGAGTGCATTCATCAAACATGCACAAAGAAGTTGAGGAATATAACTCTCACTGAGTATCTCATCCAATGGAAGAATTTACCAGTTGAAGATGCCACATGGGAGGACGAGGAGTTCATTCAAAAGAATCCACACTTGATTAACATTGAGGACAATGCTTCTTTGAAGAGGGGGGATGCTACACCCTTAATATTGGTGTACATCTGGTTATAAATAGTCAGCTTGTGGCTATCTTAACTCTTAATTAAGTCATATTATCATTATTATATTGTTATTTAGTTATTTAGATCGGCCTAAGGCTTATATAGGACTATCTAAGTCGGTCTGGGTAATATCCTAGGCATAAATAGGTATATATAGGGGTAGTGAGTCTTATTTTATCATCATATTGTGAATTGTGTTCTCATTGGAGATATTTGGAGGTTTCCCCCTCAAAGTGGCTTGTTATTCTCAGTTATTATCAAGTATTTTCAAGATATCACATATCATATTCTTCTATTGTGCAAGTTATTTCATTATAGTTAAGGTGTGGATGAACAATTGGTGCAATTAGAAATTAGATCACCAATTTTGCTATTTGGTGCCGACCTAAGTATTTTGGGGTCATGCAAAGTTGAATTGTGTATGGAGTGGTATCATAAGAGTGATTATGGGTCATGCTGACCTATTTTGGTGGTGTACATGTTTTGGTTCTTTTTGCAAGGCATGTGTGTTGATGTCTTGAGATGACAAGTTATGTGATGCATGGTACATCTAATTAGGCCAACCTAATTGATGTTTTGGATGGTTGCAGTAT
Source organism: Sequoia sempervirens (assembly GCA_007258455.2). NCBI lineage: Eukaryota > Viridiplantae > Streptophyta > Pinopsida > Cupressales > Cupressaceae > Sequoia > Sequoia sempervirens. The sequence continues at coordinate 912,544,931 of VDFB02271358.1, forward strand.
ACATACAAGGTTGATTCATTGTGTGAATGTGGTGGATAGAGTGTGTAGTGTGTAAAATTTGGTGTACAGAAGTGTGAATTATAGTTGAGGTGAAGTATGAAGTGTGTTAAGTCAGTTTCTTGAGCTTTAGTGGAATTATATCTTCAACATATATCAAATGCATTATTACAAGTTCAATATCTAGCAATGAGCCACCCTCTTTTCTATTATGGAAGTGAGCCATTTTGTAATACCTTGTAATCGGTTATAATATATTATGAGCTAATCCTCACCGTGACTTTTCCCTTTTTGGGTTTTCCAAGTAAAAATCTGGTGTTCTTGTATCTATTGATGTGATGCATGCTTTTAATGTTTGTTTCATTACTGCACATTGAATGAGATATTATGAAATACATTTTAAGTTAATGAATTTCAAGGAATATTGATTCACCCCCCTCTCAATATTCTGGGTGTTCAACAATTGGTATTAGAGCCTGGTTCCTTCAATTGGATTGATCACTGAGGTAGATCTTGGAGGTTGAACACATGGCTACAAGGAAGTATCCTATTCCTTCGAAAGAGATTATCCCTAAGGGGTTTATTGAAGAAGATTGAGTTTGATATGGAAGGATAACTCAAATAATCCCTTGATGATTTGGATAAAGTAGAAGCTGAGAATAGAGATCTAAAGGAGGATCTTAATGATGTAGATGAGTGTATCAAGACGCTGAGAGAGAAACTCAAGAAAGCTACAAAAAGCATCAAGGAAATGAATGAGCATCTCAAGCAATCAAATGAGACTATCACCAGTCTGAAAGTGCAAGTTGAAGAAGGAAAAAGAGTTGAAGATTGCTTGAATGCAAAATTAAGAGACAAATCTAAAGAATTTTTAAAGTTTGAAATAAGAGATTGTGACTTTGAGATCAAATCCAGAGAAAGAAAAGATTCAAGAAGATATATTCAAGAAGAGCTCCACAATGCTTGATGAGATGATTGCAAATTAGAAGGCTTCCAAGGACAAAGAAGATTTAAGGTTTGAGAAAGGAGAAATTTCAAAGGTAAATCAGATACTAAATTATTTTCCTTACTTTTGCTATGAGGATGAGTGGGTAAGATATGTGCTTTGTAGAATTCATGACAATTTCATATGGCTAGATATGGTGCATATGATTACTAAGGATGAAATTAGGGTTGTAATGGGTTTGTGCCCTAATGGACCTGTTTTGACACTAAAAGCAATGAAAAATGATTTGGTAATGAAACTCACCAGTGCAAAATTTGACAAACATGCCCTAATGGTAAAGGATATTGAAGATTAGGTAGTGCAATATGCATCCATGATGATTGGCTACAAGATCTATTTCACAAACATAGAGAACTTTGTTTCAACCACTACAATTCATACAACTTACTAAATGGTAAAGGAAGGTGAAGACATAGACTTATGTGAACTCCTAAGTTGGAACCTAATGGAGAATTTTCAAAAAAAAAAAGAGTCCAAATATTGATTCTTGTATGACACTCTTATAATTTGTTTAATGTTTTACTTTCTTAGAGAATTTCCTAGAGTAAAGAATGTTGTTTGGTTGGATAATGTACCTATTGCTAGAAAAATTAGAGATCATTTGAGAAGGTTTCCAGATTTTGAGTCCTGGAAACAAGCCTTGTGGGGATATTTCAAGTCATTTCAAGACAAAATGAAAAGAAGAGAGGATTCTGACAAGTGTGGTAGATAAATACAAGGACGTTACATTCATTTTCAACAGAGATTACTGCTAAATGGAAGCAATAAAACCTAGAACAATCTAGATTTTGGAAATGGGATAGGAAATGGAAGATGTATTCATTGGAATTGATAAATTATGTTGAGAAAACCAATTGATCCTATAGTAGATAGGTTTGGAACCTATGAAGAGAAATCCAGTGAAGTGCACCTGCAACACAAGGAAAAGGAGATAAATAAAAATGTTGAAAAGATGAAGGCACAATTGGAGGATATTTTTGGTTCACCAAAGAAATACAAAAGCATACCTACTCCTTTGAAGGCTACTCCAAGGACAAGAAGGTCAATTAGGACCTTAGCCTCCTCTCCCTTAGTTTTGAAGTCCTTCGAAACTATGCCTACCGTAAATCCAAAGAAGAAAGCTACATCTAATGTCCCTGAGCAGAAAGAGGCTCCTAAAAGGAGAAGAAAGGAAAATGCCAAAAGAGAGAAATATATTATTTGTGAGAATGAAGAGGATATAGAAGAAGAAAATCCATAACTAATCTAGAAGAAGAAGAAGATATCTCAAGCCTCTGTAGAAGAGACTAGTGCAAAGAAAGCAAAAGTTGACATTGTTGATACAAAAAGTGAAGAATAAGTGTAAAAGCAAAAGAAAGATTTTGTTGTTAATAAAAGAGAAAATATTTTAGGAGAAGAATCAGTTTAAAGTGAGGGAAAAGATAAAGGAAATAAGAAGACCCCTCTGATAAGGGAGCATAACCCTTTGAAATTAGATGATTTGTTTAATAACATTACAAATTTTGGTCTCCTGAAAGAGACAAAAAAATGTATTCTAAGTAAAATAATGAGGGTAAGGCCACAGTAGAAGAATCCATTGTAAAGTATAGGTTACTTTCAATACCGGCTTGAGTGAAATAGAAAGTCAACTGAATAATGAACTTAAGGGTGTTCTATGTGCTAGAAGATAGGAAGCATTTAATGAAGATGCAAAAATGAGAACATTTTCCTTGGATAAGATTGGTTCTTCTCTCATAGATGAATATAGAGCTAGGTTGGCTCAGGTGTATAATAGGGAGTTCAGGACAAAACAAAGAGTCAACAATTTGACGAGAAAAGATAAGGAAGATATTGAAAGATTAAAGAATGAGACATTGCAAAAGGTTGCAAACCTGTCAAAAGAATTGGGCATGTCTTTGGAAAATGAAGAGCAATTACAACATGACACATATATTCTAGAAATTAATGAACTTGTTATTGAGAAACCTAAGCATGTACCTACAGATGAGAATGTATAAGAAGATGAGGTAATTGATAACGCCCCTCTGGATATGGAGAATTTCGTTGATGAAGAGAAGAAAGAAGGGAAACATGACATCCCAGAGAAGAATGAAGCTCAAAGTGAGCAAAACTTTCCCCCTCCAGATGTGAAGACTAATGATGAGCAAAGAGAAGAAGTTAAAGATGTCCTAGAGAAGGAAAAATTATAAAAGAAACAAAATGTGCCTCCTTAAGGAACAAAATGTGCCTCCTTTAGATAGTGAAAAGTCTGCAAAAGAAGAAAAGAATATAAAAGAATTCTTTGACAACAAAGAGAAGGAAAAGAGTGAGAAGAAGGAAGAAGAAAGTGCTCAAATAGTCGGTGAATCCTTTGGAGCTTCTGGAGATTCATTGAAAATTCTAGTAGACATACAGTTATAGTTCCAACCAGTGGTATCTACACAGTTATTATAGATTCCTATGTAGCAAGGACAAGTAGATATGGATAAAATGTCTCCCCTACATAAATTACAGCTTGGTGATGCCTTTCATGCCTCTGCAAGGAAGGAGATACTTCAAATAGACCAAAAGAGTGAAAAGATGATTGATGAAGTAGTCAAAGTGTTATAGGACAACTTCCCTAGAGTAAATGTTGATAATTCTCTGTTTGGTGTGCAACAACTAAGGCTATTACTTGATTCCTTTAAGGAATATTCTACCAGTTTAGAAGAGAAGTTGGACAAGGAAATGACCAAGAAGGTAAATGATAAAAGGTTAGCAGATGTTTCTGATAAGTGTGTTATTTCACATGGTAAGTTGCAAGACAACTTAAAAGATGTTCATAATTGTGTGGAAGAAGCTAAAGTTATTTTTTATTTTTCTTTAAAATGGCCTAATTCTACAAGGATCATAAAGGACCAAATGGACTCAATAGAGTCACAAATTGCTTAGGCCTCTAGTGTTTATGATCTGGTAAGTGATGTAGATGGTGTAACAAGGATAACTATTGAAAATATGCATGGAAAATTTTCCAACTACATGAGAAAATTAAAAAGATCATAGTGCAGTACAGTCAACTCAAAGACTTGGTAAATGCAATGCTTATATCTCTGACTGGAGTTTTAGTTGATGTTGAAAAGGTGTCGCAAAAGAATCTGGTGCCCAATTCTCCAGATGAAGAAGACCTCCTTATGCAGTTTGAGAGTCAATGCAGTTTGATTTCCTTCACCAAGAAGGATTGGGAAAGAGGAAAGAAGGATTGGGAGGCACACCTTGCAAAATTGAATGTGTTTAATCAAGGTAGTTTGCCCTCCTCAATTTAAGTTGTAAATTTTTGCTTTGTATAGATAGTTTTCCTGATTGCAATGTACATATGTAGAAGTATTTGATGATGTTGCGGTAAAAGAATTTATCATTTTGATTATGGATAACATTGTTAGGGGGAGTTACATTGATGTAAATATATCTGTAAGGGGGAGTAGAGAAAAGTAAATAAATATCTCTTTGGCACCCTTTTTTCTTGATGTCAAAGGGGGAGTAGTTTTGGCTAGATGTGTTGCCATCAATGACAAAGGGGTAGATTGTTGGAAGTTTGTTTCTCATTGAGGAGATTGTTGAGAGTATGGAATATGGTGTTGTTATGGTTTTTTCATTTATTTCAACCCATTCATTGATGACAAACCATTATAGAGATGCAGTAGTGTTGGTCTAGAGTAGACCAATTGGTTTGGATAATTGCCTAAGTCCTACAGTACAATTTTCAGTGTCCGATGAACCAATTTTGAGGTCTGCATTGCTTCATGATGAAGATTCTGGTTATGTGGTTTTGAGGTAATATTGGTGCATGTTGGATGAGTGTAAATCCAAAGTTTCATGGCTATTTATCTTCCACAACTGAAGATATGGTTGATAGAGTATCGACTAAGTTGTGACAGTGTTAGTGGTGTAGAGTGTATGTTGGAATGCTCCGCATTCCATCGTGAATGAATATTATGTTATGTGGATTTGTGTAAGTGTTTACAAATTTCAGAGGTGTGTACATTCCAAGTGGAAAGTGTTTTGGTGGTCTACGTGTCAAGGTGTGGATGAACAGTTGGTTCATTTAGATATTACTTCACCAGTTTTGCTATCTTGTGCCAACCTAAGTATTTTTGGGTAGTGCGGAGTTGAATTGTGTATGGAGTAGTATCATAAGAGTGATTATAGGTCATATTGACCTATTTTGGTGGTGTACACATTTTGGTTCTTTCTGCAAGGTGTGTGTGTTGATGTTTTGAGTCGACAGGTTATGTGATGCACAATACATCTACTTATGCTGACCTAATTGATGTTTTGGATGGTTGTGGTATATATATACAAGGTTGATTCATTGTGACAATGTGGTGGTTAGAGTGTGCAGTGTTTGTGTGTGTGCAAGATTTGGTGCAGAGAAGTGCAAGTTATAGTTGTGGTGAAGTATGAAGTGTGTTAAGTCAATTTTCTAAGCTTTAGTGGAACTGTATCTTCAACATATATCAGATGAATTATTAGCAGTTCAATCTCTGGTAGTGAGCCACCCTCTTTTCTATTCTAGCAGTGAGGGCCATTTCTTTTATTCTTTGGACAACGAGTCCTCTAGAAAGTGAGCCATTCTGTAATATCTTATAACTAGTTATAATATATTGTGAGCTAATCCTCACTATGGTTTTTCCCTTTGTGGGTTTTCCACATAAAAATTTGGTGTTCTTGTGTCTATTGATGTGATGCATCTTTTAATGTTTCTTTCATTACTACACATTGAATGAGATATTGTGAAATACATTTTAAGTTAATGAATTTTAGGGAATACTGATATTGATAGTGTTACTTAGATTTTTTGATATTATTAAGAATTAGTATCCACATTTATTTGACTAAGCATTATTGAGATTCATGTTATTTCTAGATTAGATCATGTAAGCATTTTTTCATCAATGTTTTGGATCATACTCCATGATCCATCATTAGGATGAGCTACTAAAGAAGAGGATTAAAAAACATAAAAAACACCATTATTGATTTTTAATTATGATGCATATAAAACTCATACTTTTAAGGGTAGAAATCAATTTATAGGAGAGAAATACTATAGAAATATTTACCCAAAAGGTAAAAATAATATAATAATTATTAGTATACTGGGTAAACATGTAACCAAAAAAGTAAAAATAATAAAAATATTAGGTAAAGAAGTAAAGGAGATGTAACTATTTGAAAATCTCAAGAATGAAAAGTCAATCATTTTTTATTTTATTACTAAAATACATAAAATCAAATATCACATATAAATCATTTAATTAAAAGATATGATAGTACTATATTTTTAATGAATGGGTATTGTTGGTAGGAGAAATAACAAAAAAAAAAATGATAAATATGTTTTGTAGGGTGAGTTGGGTAATGTGAAAAATTCTCTTCATTCTTTTAATCAAGATTAATAAGTGGGAATAGGAGAGGGAATAGTTAGTACATGCATAATTTAGGGTACATAATACATCTAGGACTATCTTGGTTAGGGTTTGTGGTGCATAGGCATGTGCATGCTATTTTTTTACATAGGCACCTCCTAGAGTGCACCATGATTTGGTAATCTTGGGTTAAATTAGAAAAATAATATATCAACTCAGTCAATGAATACAATAGGCATGTTTTCAACTCCTGAAGAGTATAATTTTCTTGAAATTATTTAAATGTTCTTACATTGTTTTAAAAAATTTACACCTACAAGATTATAAATTTGCTTTAATTAACTTTAGTTCCAGAATTTGCTTATAATTGTGTTAATTTAGATATATATTAGTAAATATAGTCTTTTTTCATTATATTTAAATATTAATAAGGTAAATAAGTTCAATGAGATCTAGGGAGAGGAAAACTCTTGTGGTAGTGTTCTTCAAAGATCCATTGATCTAACAATGTGGAATAAGATGAAAACTCACTCAAAAATTAGAAACATGAGAAGAATTATGAATTATAGTGTCTAAATGAGAGAGAGGAGAAGCATTTTTATAAGATTTTATTATATTTTAGGGTGAGTGAAGGGTGAAAATTTATTAGGTTGTATTTAATGGGTGTAAAATTTAATTTTGGTGGTAAAAGGAGTTGAGGTGGATGAGTTCATTGTAGTTTCTCAATTACTCGTCATTTTTTTTTTATTAATTCGGACTAGTGTCCAAAAGTGATGCAATAGTGTTTTGAGTTATTAAGGTAGTAGTTTCTTCTCAAATAACTCTATCATATCCTAAAAATTTATAGAATTAAAATCATATGTACTCTATGTTGCTAGAAGAAAACATGTTTGCTTAAAAAGGAAAGACACTTGAAATAAGAAACACACTTGCATAAAATGTTAAAAAAACAATTATTTTTCTTTTCTAGAATATTTAGATTTAGATGCCTATATGTCTTAAAAAGAAAATGGAGAAAGTAAAAAAAAAATAGAAACATAAACAATAAAAAATATTTAAAAATAAAAAGTAACACACCAAGGTGGTTCTTCTCCTTTAGAAAGAGTGGGCCCTACTCCACCTTTAGGATTGATTCTTTGACTCTACAAATGCATCAAAGTTTCTTTCTTTTCATTCAAAAATAATAAAATTGGTTTGTGCACTTTTTCTTTTTTATTGAACTCTAGTTATTCTCTACTCTAATTTTTTTATTTATCCACTAACAATTCTATCCATGGTCTAAAAAAGGCTATGTATAGAATCCTAAATTATCTAAGAATACTAGATTACAAATCATGTAATTATTCTTTATTCTTAAATCTAATGCATGAAATAAAAGAGCTTTAGTTGAATATTTTCTTAGATTCTAGGTATTGGATATTAATACTTTAGTCTTGATTCAAAGTATTTCTAAAATTTAGGTAAAAAATTGAAGTTGTAGTTACTTTTATTATACAATTAGATGGAGTATTTGATTCCTCTAAAATAGGGCGTGTATGTCAACATTCCAAAATATATTAGTCAAGAAAATATTTACAACTTGTGTCACATACAATATGCAACTAGAGGTGCTTCATTGTGATAAATTTTTCAAACTTTTAAGACGTGTTAAACATCATTAATAACTAATATTAAGTTGTATTGCCATCCCATACATTTTGGAGCTAGATGAGCAATTCTATCTAGTTAACTATGTCTAATTTCAAAGAAGACTATCAATAGTTTTGAAGTTAACCATAATTGCATGAACAACTTCTAGATTGATTTATAATTCTCCAACATGCTCATGTTTTAGCTCTAGATTCCTTTATTCTTCATAAGATCTTTTATTTGGCACTAATGATATATATATATATATATATATATATATATAACATCAAAAAGTAAGGCCAAACACATCATATATTTTAGTTCAATTTATATTCATAAGATCTATTAGTTATACAATTAAGTTCACCATATCAGCTATTCCAAAGGAAAATGTACAACCTCTTTTGATAATAGATGAAACATTATTTAGTCTCATCAAAGATCATCTTAGTCCCCTTTTTCTCTTTGGGATTAAAGTATATTTTTACCCAAGTAATCTTAATTTTCTATGGGAATTAAAGTAAATCAAGGGTAATTACATGGTTGTGAATTTTATCTTAATTAATCCATGAAATTTAATATATATGGAAGGGAAGGGGAAGAGTTCACTACACATAATATAGCTACAAACATAAACAAGGGGTTGAAAAAGGATAATTGTGACATAGGAGACGAAAATGAGGCTTGCTTAAGGGTTAAGGCACACATGGGAAAGGGAAAAAAAATTGCAAGAAAAAAAGGAAGGGAAAATGATAAACATGGGGCTAAACAAGGGGGTAAAACACACCCACACAAAGGGAACACTAAAATGGGTGCAAAAAATAGTAAAATGAATTGTATGGTTTGTGATTGTGTTATTACATTTTACATCCACTTTTGTGGGCTAATGGCACTCTAAGGGGAACAAGATCGATAAAGTAAGACTGAACATAATATAAATAATCATTTAAATATTCAAGATGCTACACCAAATTGGAGATACCAATCTTCAATCTTTTTTCTTCATTCAAGTATGTATTTATTCTTATAATAATTTAAAGAGATAGTCATTGTATGCATACAAGAGTAATAATAAACAACATATGAAAGATTATAAAGAGAAGAAATAGTAATAGTAGCATGATGTGCTAATATGAGAGAAGAATAGTGTAAAGGACTTTCCATGAATTTTTTAAGGATATAATTGATATGGGGAAGGAATTTCGAAGGTAAAAGGAAAGATACAAATGTATAGTGGCATCAAGAGATGGAGAGTTGAAGGAATATGCAAGAATATTAGTCCAGTATTAGGCCATGAGTACTGTAAGAAGAGGAGAAGAAGGAACCATACCTTAGAATCTTAGCCTAGAATGACTCATAAGGTGGATCAAAATAGAAATGGAGAAGACGAAAAAAGAAAATGTTCAAGCTAGCAGATTGACTTATGCTTTTTCTTTGGATATTTTGTATACTTTATATGTAATTTATCATATATCTTGAGTTTAATTTGAATATAAGCTTTGAATTTAGCTATAAATTTTATTTTTTAGGTTTAATTTTATTTTTTTCTTTTTATGCCACCCCCAAAGTTTAATCCTATGTAACTAATAGGATGCAAGGATTCATCACTAAATATTATATTTGGTGAGTATGAGATCTCTCTTATTTGGATGTCATCCCCGTAGCTTTGGTAGGAACCTCCATGAAAGAGTATTAACATTAGGATGCCACTCTCATAGATTTGGCTAAAGCCTCCACCCAAGAGTACGCACACAAGTATGTGTAATGACACTCAATACTATACATAACTTGGATTATTTAGTTATGAGGTTTTAGGGGTCACTAATGAGCTTGGGGCATTAGGGAAATTTAAAGGGAAAGAGTATGCATGTACCTAATTATAGGTGGCATTCCTAGATAGGGCAGTGTGATTAAGAGGATAAGTGGATATAATGGGTGTATATATTTTAAGCATGGAGGGCTCAAAGATCAAGGTCGTAGTGACTAAGGAAATGATTGCATGATGGAAAGTGATAGAATATATCATAAGTAGAATGCAAAGTACTAAGAGTAGGGTGTATGTATGGTATAAAAGGAAGTGAATTTTGAAAACACAAGAGTATAAATGGTTTATGGTAAATATTTATTGTTTCAATGCACAAAAAGGTGATGCCACTAGAAATATACTAATGCATATCATAATCCTAAATGCACTAGATAATAAAAAATTTAAATAAAATAGGAAGGGAAACATGTGACCAAGTAGAGATGAAAATGAAGAAACAAAGTAATGATTTATATGATAAGAGGTGGTCAAGAAAGGAGAAATATAAATTAGGATACAAATATATGAATGATAAAAGAAGGAAAGATATAATAATATAAATGGGACACAATAAAAACCTATATGGATGGTGTTAACCCTAATATTACTATAATAATCAAATATAGTTTGTCATTCTCCATCAACATGGGAAAAATGAAGGACAAACAAGTCAAACTTGGATAAACATGAGGTTCCTAATACTTTTCATCAACCCTAGGTTACTGAAGTAAAAAGGAATAAGGATATTGAACAACATAAATATGTATAAATCTCATGAAAAAGGAACAAGATAAAGAAGAAAGAAAAGGGGAAGGAAATATGAAATAAAACAAAGACACAACATCAAACATTGCCCCCCAATAATATTGGCATAGTACCTCACCCAAATATGTAGGGTACACTAGACACAAATAAAGGGACTATAGTTCATCCACCTAGATTGAGGGCATGGAAGGAATCCTAAGTGAAGGTTAGGGATGAGGATGGGGAAGGGAAATAGGTGGAGTAGGTAAGAGAGTAGGTAGTGTAGAAGGAGGTAGAAAGTGAAAGGAAGAGGATTAACTTGAATGTTTAAGGTCAAAGGTGGCATATTTTCATATTACCTAAGTTGAAAATAAATCAATTTTTTTTATATTTTTATGACATCCCATTGACTTCACTTTTTTCAAAAAATAAAAATAAAAATTAAATTTATAAAAAATTATCTCCAACTAATTTAAAAATAAAAATATAAAATATAAAATATAAAAACAAACTAAATTAAGAGTTAGACATTTTATTAGTTTATATAATATGAAATTTAAAATACATGTCACTTTTACGTAGTCCAAGTTGAAAAAATATATTTGTGTTGGTCATTTCTTTATATAAAATTGTAACACAGTTATGAAAATTCACCCTTAGGGACTTGGTTATTATGTGTTATCCTTAAATTGTTGATGGTGAAATACTAGTAGGTAACTCTCATCATTTTCTTATATTATTTTCTAAAAAATATGATAATGTTAAATGGGTTCTATCAAAATTGTACGAGAAATTTCTATCTTGAGTCACAAAATTCTATAGAGGGACTTTCTTGATTTAAAAAATTATTGTAATGATTTTAATTGGCTAATAGCTGGCGATTTCAATTCCACCTTTCCATTGTAGATAATAAAGATGGTGTTATGGAGTTCACAGGTTGCATGGAGGACATGACCTATTTCATTCCAAATTACACTAATTGATATAGAATTGAGAGGGAATAAGTTTACTTGGTTTAATAGAAGGTTTGGAATTAAACTTAAACAAGTCAAATAGTCCTCATCTCTTTGAATTGGTTACTTTATTTTTCTTTCTTCTTATATCATTTTTTTAGGATAAAAAATTATCACAATTCTCTTATGTTGAATCTCAAGAATGATAAGAAAAATAAGAGACATTCTTTCAAATTTCATGTATATCAATTCAATAAAAAATATGATCTTGTGTGGATTGCCACTTTGAAGGGTTCTTATACTATCTTCTCTTGTTTATCCTTCCTTATTGTTCCTCCCTCCTCTCAATAGTTCAAGCTCTAAATTTTCAGGAAGCATGTAAAGGGAATCCTAGGTAGGCAAGGGGAGGGGGTGTTATAAGAGACCACAATGACATCCTTGTTGGAATTTTTTCTATCTTCTTAGGAGTTCAAACTAACCATTATGTTGAAGCTACCACTAATTTTTTGGAAATTTAGATGACCAAATAGATAACAATATCTAAGTTGGTCATTGAAAGAGACTCTTCAAATATCATTAAATTTGTTTCCAAAGAAAGTTTTCTTTGTTGAACTATTATAGATGTTATGAATGATATATTTTAAGGTTAATTGAATCTTTCAATACGGTTAAGATAGGTCACATTTTTAGAGAAGATAAATATGTGACATATTGGTTTTCTAATGAAGGGGTGTTTAGAAATAATAATGTCAAATGGTTCAATGTAAATTTATTACTTGATAGTGTGATAATCCTCATAAAATGATGATAGACCCCTTAATTACCATAGTCTTTCTTGTCATTTATTTTTATTTTCATTACTTTTATGCGATAATGATTTTGAAGGAGTTTTTTTGTGGTTTCTTTGCATGTGTGTGGGTATGTGCAATGTCCTTTAGGTATAGCTAACAATCTTCTTTGAAGAATCTAAAACTTTAAAATTTGTATGTCTATTGTCTTATATCTTTGTTGTATTTAGGTATTATGTTGTAAGAAAGAAATAAAATGGTGGGAAAGAAGCAAGGTGTAAGGGAAGTTAGATGTGGGGTACAAGATAGAGTGAGGATGGAGCTTGTTTATTGTGATATTAGGAGGAGATCCAATGTTGGAATTTTGTAAGCATAGGGGGTCTCACAAGATTCATGGAGAAGGTTAAGGGCCATGGTCCTACTATCTAAATGGAGTTTTTATAAGGATGGAAATCTAAGAAGGTTATTTTTTGGTCATTGAGACTGAAGTTACAAAATGGTGCATTTCCAAAGTTATAGGGTTGTCAATGGAGAGTAATAAATATTTTAAAGATAGAAAGGGGGAGGATTAGGTTGTTAAGGAATTTTTGAAAGGTAAATAAAAGTTGAAGAAACATGTGGGATTCCTCAAAAAGTATTTATCCAAGCCCAAGGATGAGGTGGCCTTATAGATAATGAGGTATGTTACACTTAAAGGGAGGTTTAAATTGATGTTTTCTTACCATTTCACCTTTCAAATCATTTTCATAACAAGAAAATAGTTAGTATCTCATTATTGTTTAATGTATTTGGAGTATTCTATTATGGATGTGTATATTTTATCACTATCTTTATTGTGTTTTATTCTAAAAGGTTTAAACCCTTTAAAAAACACACTTTTACCCTTAATAAAAAATCAAACATTGAGAGACATAACTTGAAGTCCATGTAAAGAAACTTAAAGGCTCTACAAATTCAAACAAAAAACACCATACTTCTACTAAGGATTTCTCACTTCTTTCCCTTTCTATTCTTAGATCCAATTTATGATAAATTTTAAGATTATATATTGAAATAGGATGCCTTATTTTTCCCTTTCTTCTAATACCTATGACTTGAGAAGGAATTTCTACTCTAGGTATATTCCCTTCATTCTTTCATTTCTCAATCCCCATACATTTGACTACTTCTTATTCCTCAAAATCCATGGTACATAGTGACACAATCCTTCACATACCAAACTATGTGCAGTTTACCATATTTCCATCTATCACCCATTTTCTTGCTTCCACTTAACATTACAAGATATATAATGAAGTTGGAATTAGATAAAGTTCTTAAAATTATCTTGGTGCATAAGACTAGGATTGCACTATGGAAATTGTTAATCTAAGTGGCCACTCTTGAATATACTTGAGATTCTTTCCACTTCTTTCACCTTGGAGATGAATTGCTTTCCTTTCATGTTTTCTTGTTTAGTTTTTCCCTTACATTTCTCTCTTCTCCTCTTTCTTCTCTCGTTTCCCCCCCATTTTGAACATTTCCCTTCTTTTTTTCCCACTTTTTTCTTGTTCACCTTTATTTTTTGTATCTTTATTTAGATAACCTCTTGTATCTAGTTTCTATTTTTTTACTATCTTTACCATTTTTATTTTCCTTCACTCTTTTTTTCTATACTTGTTGGTTGTACTCCATCTCACTATGACTAAACAAAGGATTAAGATCCATAATTAGTTACTATTATGTATTACTATTAGGATTAACTCTATAAACATGGTTTGGTGTAGTATTAATCATGTAGTTTTCACCTTTTTTGACTTTGTCTATATTCCTATTCTCTTATTGGTTATTATTCACTTTTCTATTCTTAAGTTTTGGTTCTATTATTTGATCCATAGGGGCATGACCTTGGTGTCCATTTCTTATCAATGATTTATATTTGTCATCTTTGCTCCTCTATCTTTCTTATTCCTCTTGGAATTTTTCTTCCTTATCATCATATTATTTGAACACTTGTTGGGGCATGTCTCAAATGTTCCCTTTTCTCTCCTTCATTTTCACTTTACCATTTAGTCACCTAGGGGCTTGAGATCCTTGGTCCCTTATGATATTTCATATATTGTAATCTCTTGGGGGCACGACCTAAATGTTTCCCTTTTTCATCATCTTTTCTATTTTATCTCATCAAAATTCTTGGTATTCCTTCCTTTTGTTTCTTTTCCTCTTAACTAATATTAATAAATTGATTGTGTATCTTCATTATTATTTCAATAGTCAACTTAAGGGGGAATATATCCTACATACCATCTCCCACTCATTCTTATCCTTTCAATCTTTTAACATGAAAATGATTATCATTTCTTTTCATTTTAGGGCTAGTCTAGCCTCTTTATCAAATTGGGTAGTCACCTTATAGGGCCATTAGTGGTGTCATCACTTTCTAGTTTTCTCATTCAAGTGGAAATCATTAATATCTAGAGTGGAAATTAATAAAAATCTAGGGGTGGAATCTTTGAAGTCAATTATCTAGTTTTCATTTTTTTTTAATTGATTGTTATCATCAACACATTTTACCATTAGCTTAGCTTAGCCTCTTTTGTAGTTGTATATCTTATAGCCATTATTGTTGTATCCAATTTTTGGTTTCCAATTTCCATTTTTAGTCTCCATTCCTTCTTACCTTTCACTAAATTGCTTTTATATCTATCATGATTCACTGATGTGCTTCCTTTCCTCAACTTTTCTATCGAGTGGATCTTCATAGTCCCTCCCACAAAATACAATGGTTAATATTTTTGTCATTATTAACATTTCCATTGGCATTTCATTGCATGGTATATATATCATCTCGTAATCTCTACTCAAACCATAACTCTTTTTTAGGATATGTTTATATTTCCTCTATTTGTTTCAACTCTCCTTATGTGTTTTATGTGTGTACTCTTGTTGGTGTATAGTGACTAATCCTTATATGGATGTCTTGCAAGGACAAGCACATGTTAAATAAAATTTAAAAAACTGAGTCAAAGACTAGTACCTCTCCCATGGTAATAATCATCCTTTACATTTCATGATATTTTTTGTACTCTTTACTTTAGAAAACTTCCTCCTCTAGAGCATTGAAAGCTTACTAAAGTTTGTAAAATATAATAACACAAATTAGAAATTTTGCAATTCTTTTTATTATGTTTTGTACTCATTTAAGCCTCTTTTTGTTTGTGTTTTTAACCTATTTTGATACGTTATTTTCCTCTTTGCTAAAAAAATGTCCCTTTTCCTTTTTTCTATGTGTTTCCTTTTTAATTTAATTTCTTTCTTTCTTTTTTCTCTTTGTCCTATATGTTTTCCACTCCTTCATATCTTGTTACCCTTTCTTCCTAATTGCCCTTTTATTTTCTTTGACAAAATCATATAATAAAATCCTATCTCCTAAGCTATGTGTAAATAATCTCTTTTGTCTTCTAAAATCTTCTCCTAAGCTATGTGTAAATAATCTCTTTTGTCTTCTAAAATCTTGCTTCTCATTTCCCTAAATCATAACCACCTCCTTTAAATAATCACATTTTCCCCTAAGCTAACATTAGAAAGTGGAGCTTCTTAGACTTCAAGACATCTCCACTACCTTGGATGTATGTGGAGTGGAAAATTCATTTCATCCAATTATCACAAAAGTTAAGTGAAATTTTAATTTAATCATGATACATAGGGTCTGATACATTTTATCACTAGATTCCCTCCAAAATTTTATAAAATAAGCCTTCTAATCTCTCAATTTAACATAGAAACAACATAAAATTCACTTGGGAACTATTGTATAGCTATTTTTCCTAAGGAGGCAATGATATATTAGTAATTTCTATATTGTAGTAATTATTTGGCTTTCATAAGAGTAAGCAATAGTTTTTAAAGCCTTGCAACAAATTTTGTAGGAAATCCCTTTGAGTTGGGAAATGATTTTCCTTATTTTGCACTGACTTAGATAGGTATATTTTTTGTTTTGATTTGAAATCATCTCTTTTTCTTTCCTACTTTATATATTTCCTCTCTAAAATCTCTCCTTACCTCTTTTCTTATATTTCCCTTATCCCCATATCTATTTTCTCTTCTTTTTTTTTCCCTATCCCACCCTTGTCTGAGAGCCTTTCTCTCTCATAGCTTGGTTTTACTTCTATTTTTCATCACCCATGTTCTAAAGCACTAGTTTTCCTTCATCATAATAATACTATTCACTTTACCTCAAATTTTTTTCCATTTCTTATCATCGTCCCTTCTTTATCCATTCCCTTATCCCTCTCTTTTCTTTCAAACCATAACAAATCTAGTCCTAGTTTTTATTCCCAACTCCTTTACCAACTCAAATTTATTTTTCCTAATCTTACTATATTTTCCTCTCGTTTCTCTAGACACCTTTCTAACCATATCAAAATTTCTAATTTATGTTTCTATTTGATTAGTTTTCTCTCTCCCAACCTTACATTTGTGAATCGTTTTTCCTTCTTGTCATTTTCCACGTATTAATAGGTTTTTAATGTTTGTGATTTGAATTGAATTAATTTATTAGTATAATATTTTTTTTAGTACTTTACCATTGTCATATGATAGGTTAATTTGTGCTTAAAAACCATAAGGAGACTAATCACTTGATAGACTCCCCATTAATCATTTTGTTTTGTAGTTTTCTTCCTCCCCATTAATCATTTTGTTTTGTAGTTTTCTTCCTTGAAATTAGGGTATGTAGGAAAAATACAAAAGAATTTTTAAAGAATCTTAAAAAGTTTTAAGAGGAAAGGGTTGGAAAGGACAATATGAAGATCCTTATAAAGTTTTAATTCATTGAAATACTCAACTTGGTGCACTCTAGACATCCTCAAGTAGTGTTAGGCGATAAGAGAGTAATTCTCCTCAAATTTGTGTGCAAGAGTAAGAAATGTCCCTAGAACTAGGTATAAGCTTTCCAAACAATCAAGTCCTTGTCACAAAATCACTTCAAATTGAAATGATGGCCTCCTATTGACCTATACAACCCATATTTGGTGTAAAAGAGTCTTTATCTCAAGCATATCTTTGTCATTTTTTATTTTCTCCATATTTTAGTGTATTTTAACCCAATTATGAAATTTATATCATTTTACTCCCTTCTTTACTCATTTCCTTAATAGATGCATATTGACAAGTGATTAGCAAACCATTTTGAACCTTCCTTGACTTTTTTTTGCCATTCTACCTCATAGGATATCACCAATCTTAAGACATCTCCTTAGCCTTGGACACATTGCTTGGTTATAGATTGGTTATAAAAAAGTCCTTGTATTATAGGTGGATGAAATTTGGTTTAATATCTCTTTGTGTTATCCCAAACCCTTTTCTAGGATAACTACTCTCTATAGGTGCATCTCGACCACTATTTTACTATTTTCTCCATTTCCCATCTTAGTATTTGTGTGTTTCTATTTTTGTTATTTTACTAGTATCAGTTTGAGAATTATAGATCCTATTCCAAAATTCTAGTTGAAATTGTCAAGTGTAGTGCATAGCAAAATCCTTCCCATCAATCTGGATAAATAGAGAAATAGTTAAGCAGTTTTAGCCCTTTTCAATTTATCACTTATGATTTTTATCAACTAAATCTTAATTGATTTAGGTTTAATTGAACTTGATCACATTTATAAAAGAAGACCCCTTAAATCAATCAAGTGTGTGTTTTATTTCCCTACCAAAATCAATAAATATAACTTCCATGAATACATATTTTACACATGAGTACTACCATATTGATTACAATATACATAATATTAGAATATATTCAATTTATAACATCAAATATTGTATTGACATATAAAATAAATCAAATGCAAGCAAGAAAAACTTAATTTTAAAATAAAATAATTATTACTACTTTAATATGTGAGATTATTATAAAATAATATTTAAGAAAAGAGTTACATGTCAATTAAATAGTAATCACTAAACAATGATAGTTTTACCAAATTTCTTTTTAAAAAACTCTTTCATATTTATAAATTGTAAACACTTGAAATTTTAGTAACAACATTCTTAAATATATTTATATGTTTGCTAAATTATAATGATTATTAAAAATACATACTATAGCTCATAATTATTGAATAAAAAATGATACGCAATCTATTTGTTAGCATGTAAATATAGATACAAAATTTGTTATCCTTTAAATAAAATATGCCTTACTAAAATGACAAACAAAGATACAATAAAAAGGAACATAAAATAATAGTGTATTGTGGTCAATGAACCCTTTATTTATGTGGACACCTAGGTCTCCATGTAAACAACAATGTGGTAGACAACAAAATAGTAGTTGTTTAAATTGTTTCCAACATAATAGTAGGAGTGCTAATCAATTACAATTTTCATTTAAAAAAAAATTGAAATGCTGGTTAAATTGTCTAGTCAACAATTAAACACTTTTTACCTTTGAAATGAATAGTTAGTGATCAAATGGAAGACCAAGTCTACTTTTTTCTAATTTCAAAAAATTATACTTGTTAACAACTTTTTAAAGGGTGTTTGCCTTTTGCTAGATCGAGTTATGGTATCATGTAGTTCCATTGTAGGTTGTTTTTGGTAGCTTTGTTGTAGTTGTATTGTTTGACCAATTTTTGTTTGCTAACAATTTTGTAAATAGGTTGGGGTCCTTACAAAAACCCCTAACCATTAAACAAAACTTTTAAATTAACTATTATGTTCATTTTCTTTGTTACAATTTTCTCCAACTTCTTCATAATTTTTAACACTTTCCACTATACCATTTTCACCACCTTCTTTTCCCTCTTCTTCCTCTTGTTTATCCACGACCCTTTGCAATATGTTTACAAGAAAACACTCTAAATAATCCTCCCTACTTTTGTTATGCTCCATATTAAAATGCTTGCACACTCCCACTATAACATCTCTAAGCTTTTCATTCTCAAAATTAGTATTCTCAAGAACCTTACAAATGGATAATTTTATCTCAAGGTTTGAAGGATATTCTGATTCCGATTTTGTTTTGCTTGATTCAATCCTTTCATTCATAGGATTTCCTTCTTCCTCTTTCAAAATATCATTGGTAACCTTAAGAATAATTTCTTTTGTTGGAGGACACCAAGAGGAATCCATGTTGGTGGATTCTAAGCCCTCTTCATCACTTTCCTTTCTTTGAGATCTCTCTTTTATAGTTGAGCTTTTCAAATATATCTTATCCTCTTCTACTTTCTTTACCTCTTCACCTTTCATTGGGGCAACCATGGCTAATTCCTCTTTGCCTTCTTTCACAATCTCCTCCTCTTCCTTTTCTTCATCTTCTCCCTTATTAAAACCAACATTTTTCTTGATTCTCTTGATAAGAGTTCTTACTTCAACATTTTCCCCTTCTACATTCTCTTCTTCAACTTCCATTTCATCATCATCTTCTACTCTAATCCTTCTATTCTCTTCATTCTCACAATCATTTATCCTTCCTCTCATACCACAACTTTTTGCTTCAACCTTTCTCCCTTTCGCCATTCTCACATTCGATTTAATATCATTAATTTCAATCTCTTCTTCATCATCTTCTCGTCCCTCGTCATTTTCTTCGCAAATCCCTTCAATCTCTTCATTCTTACCATCACTTTTCTTCCATCTCTTCCTAGAAGTTTTCAATTCACCATTTTTCCCTTTCACTTCCACCTCACAAGGAGCCTCCAAGAACTCAATAAGATTCATCACCATTTCTTCCTTCTTGCCATACTTAGACACACCAAGATCCATTACATCACATATCCTCCACAAATCATCTTTCTTCATCTTCTGGAGCTTGTCCTTCAATTTTAATTTTCTCTTGAGTTTATTCTCCTCTTCTTCGCCCCACACAAACCCAGAAAACTGCAAAACATCCCTCTTAAAATGATAAGCCTTTCCACGCCTTCCATAAAGAAGAGTGTGAATGGTTTCCAGCATTTCATCACCTCTTGTGAGCTTGAGTAGTTTATATGCCACATTTGGAATGTTCTTAAGCTGTGTACCTTTGCCTTGTTCAATGATGAATTCTCTGGGGCTATCCCTAATGATGGAAGGGTCAAAGGCTTTTACAGGCTTCTTTTCTCTCACAGGCCGATCCAGCGGAGTAGTAGGTGTTGAGGGTAAATCCTTGGATTTCTCTTCCCTGAATTCTCCGGCCATATCGAGATTCGAACCTGTGACTCGGGGTTCAAACCTTGGAAATAAACAGCTTTTATAGCTTCCTTCAACGAAGCGGCATCAAATATGGACATACACTTTGAATTCAATATTTATATGTGTACACACAAATTTTTTAATACTGTTGTTATATTTTGTTGCAGCTTTCACCCGAAAAGTTGAAAGTTGTCTCGCGCCGGAAAAAATAACTTTCACCCAGCTGAAACATTCCTCGACCCTCGCCTGATTTTTTTTTTTTTAACTCGCAACCAATATTTTCGTTTAAAAGGCTGCAAAAATCTTCTAGTAGCTCTAAACCTCCATATTTTTAGATCTACTTTTGCTTACTGTGAATGGATTGAAGCAGCAACTGTAAGGAGAGTGGTTTCGGTTCGTCTCATTTGAAAAAAAATTCCGCTTTCTTAGGGTTTCGTAATATTTTTCCTGCAAATTGTGTCCATTTTTTATCATCGGCATCGTTGACAGCACAACACAAAATTATGCAGAATCATATGAAAAAAAATTCCGCTTTCTTAGGGTTTCGTAATATTTTTTCTGCAAATTGTGCCCATTTTTTATCATCGGAATCGTTGACAGCACAACACAAAATTATGCAGAACCTCGAGGTAAGTCACTTGCCATGGTTTCATTTTTTTTTTTTTGGGAATCTGTACACGGCCAGATCATTTTTGCTGTGTTTAATTTCATTAAAAAACAATTATGTTGTTATCTGTTAAATAAATGCAATTGGTTCTGTGGTTTTATCTATGATACTATTGTAATGCCCATTGTTAGACTTCTATTTGTTTTCTCACATAGAAATATTTTGAATTGGGAATTGAATTTTATGTGTATTCTGTGGTTTTAAATTTATGTTTATTTTGTTTTCCTTTTTCTTAAGGTTATTTTTGTGATAATTTGTGTGATAAAATTATTTAGTATTTGAATGGATAAGAGTTATAAATGTAATAGTTGTTAGAGCTATTTTTATGTAGAGTGAATAGTAGAGATTGGACCATCTTCATATAGTAAACTTATCACATTTTTCTTCACAAACCGTATACATTATATAGTATATTTCTTCATAATTTTGCGTCATTATAAATTGGCTTTTATACTTTAAAGACTCACAAAACAAGGGATTGATGTGTCATAGAATAACTAAAATTTTAAATGGTTGTTTTGCATAAGAGAAACAACTTTTCAAGATGAGGGTAGTGGTGAGGGAAGTATGTGTGGGAGCGGGAGCGATGCCCAACGGGCAAAAGTTTTGAATGTTGCGCAGGTCAGTTTGGGCGGGGTTACGCTGGAGGATGGGAAGAAGGTCAACTCTCCTTCGGTCGGGGCTCTACTTCCTGATGGGCTTGCTGGGTGGACTGGTGCGCACGTTGGAGAGAAGCTGGGCGAGAGTTTACGGGTTGATCCCCTTGCTCCTGTCGTTTCTTGTGAAATCCATCCTTTAAGGGAGGATTTTGGCGTTGTTCCTCCTCTGAATGGCGTTCTACCTTTGTGCAGGGTTGTGGGGATGGGGACCCTGTTCCTCCTCATAAACAAAAATCTTTTTCTGATGCTGCTCGTGCCCAACCTCCTTTTGCTTTGGCTAGGGTTCGGCCTTTTCCCTGTGCCCGTGCCTCCCTTGTGGTGGTCTGTGGGCCTGAGGTAGCTAAGAATGAGTATTTTTATATGTGCCAAGGTGTGGTCTACAGGTTCAACAGCTTGTGGCCCTCCCTCCCAGATCTCCACGAGTGGGTTTCCCTTTCCTGGAAACTTGTTGTTACTGGGCAGATTGACCTCTATCCCAGTGCTAGAGGTTTTTTCTTTGCAACATTTACTTTCCTTGAGGATCATGACTGAGTGCTTGATTGGGTGTGGATGTGGGGTGTCTATTCGTTGTTCATTCGGCCTTGGTCTCGCTCGTTCAACCCTCTTACAGAGCCACTAAATATTAGACTAGTTTGGGTTCGTCTTTTGTATCTCCCTCTTCAGTTTTGGGAGGATTCTTGTTTTGAAGCCATTGGCAATGCCATTGGTACCTTTATGAAGGTGGATTCTACGTCTTAGGATCTTGGGCATACTAAGGTGGCTCGTATTTTAATTGATTTGGACATCTCCAAGCCTCTCCATGGTGATGTGGTTTTGATGGTGGAGGACAGACCTTGGAAACAACTTCTGGACTATGAGGGGCTCCCTTTTCGGTGCAGGCGTTGTTTCTCTATTAGTCATTTGGCCTCTGGTTGCCCCATTGCTTATCGCAAAGGCACTGCTACTTGGTGGAAGGATGCTCTCTCGGACCATCTCACAATGGGCTCTCCCCCTTTGGAGGACTCTTCCTTGGTGGTTGTGGCTCCCTAGGTTCCTCCTCCAACTATCCCTTTTGTGGTTCCAGTGCCCCGATCTGCTGTCGCTGTGCTGATTGATTATGCCCGTCCCTCGCTGAACACTGTTGTTGATCCCCCGAATGCTCCCAACTCCTCTTCTGCGCTACCAGCTTCGCTGCGTGGAGGCTCTCCATCCGTTGTGGTTGTGGATGAACCGCTCATCTCGCCTCGCTCGGTTGACCCTGGCTCCAAGCCTTCCTGGTCTACTGTGTAGAAAAAAAAGAAGGGACTCCCCAAACTGCGACCTCGGGTTTTGGGAGTCAGTCCTATCCCCCCAGATTTTGGGGTCATCTAGTTTTAGTACTTCTTCCGACATGTTGTCTGTTGGTTGTTCGTGTTCTGGTACTGTTTTGTGTGTGGCCTGTTTAGCTTGTTCTGTCGAGCCTTGTGGCTCCTGTTTGTAGCTCTTTCTAGTTCATGTCCTATTTTGAACTAGCTTCTTTTTGGCCTCGAAGGCCCTCCATGTAAAGGGTACAACACCTTGTACATGTTGCTTACCTTATCAAAAACAACTTTTCAAGATGGGTACATCCTCTCACATGGTTGGTTACTTTGTTAGGACTCAACAATACAATTGGGTACCAGTATGCTATTGATATAATTACATTCTTTTCCAAAGCCACATGTTTGTTACTTCAACAAAAATAAGGGTGCTACATTTGAGAGATCATCTTCCCACAACAAATAGAGCTAGCATCTCTACTTTTCAATCAATTTGAAATTATTCAACATACTTTTAGAAACAATTCTAAACATGATTCAAGTCTATCCTTAAAGGATCAGGTATATGTAACCGTAAAGAAGAATTATCTCTCTCAAAATTTGATTCAAGTCTTTATGATACGTCCTTTTTGCAACATATCAAAATTATGTGAATTTGGTTCATCAATTTCAAGCCTGTTGGCTCGTTAATTTTGAGAAACAATCTAAAACACGTATGCAAGAGGGAGATCACTTGACAATGACACCCACTTGGATGGTGTGTGTGATGACAATTTACTTAGCCACTACTGATAGGTACTTATTTGTTTATCACACAAAAAATTGTGAAGGAAATAACTATTCATTAATGCTACTTGTGTCTCATAATACACCAATATTTAGGAAGAGGGGATATTAATGTAATAATGATGCAAAATACCATCATCTTTCAGGATATTAATGATGCAAAATACCAATGTCTTTTCAAGCTTCAATATAAAATAAATAAATTCTACCTCAAAAATTTGTATGTATTATCATTAAAAAATCAATTTTTTTCAATATATTGTGTTGACAATTTAGACTAATATATATGTTAAAGAGATGAACA
This sequence comes from Sequoia sempervirens, assembly GCA_007258455.2. NCBI lineage: Eukaryota > Viridiplantae > Streptophyta > Pinopsida > Cupressales > Cupressaceae > Sequoia > Sequoia sempervirens. Next base: position 912,569,083 of record VDFB02271358.1, read on the forward strand.
AATGAATCATACAAAAGATTTGAAATGTTTTCAATTTTCAAAAATCAACTGTTGCGTTTTAAACTAAGGCTTCTTTTTTTATCACTCATATATTTGTATGTATGTATGTATCAAAAAACTTACAAAAATTTCATGTACAAAGTGGTATATAGAGTTGAGAGTTCCCTATAACATACATTACAAAATAAAGCATGCGAAGAATAGTAACACTAAAGCTAAACCTCACAACTTTCACTCATATAGCATTAGAAGAGGAGATTGGTGGCACTGGTGAAGGATCATGATGGAGCCCTCAACCAAGTGATTGAATAGGAGGTGAATTGAATTGAACAAGTTAAAAGCAAAGATGAAGAGGGCATCATCCAAATCCTTCCTCCAAAAAACCAAACTGAACATAAATTCATATATTGTATCATATTTGGACCATTCCTCATAACAAACAAGGCACTAGCTAAAACTGAAGAAGAATCCAATTCAATTTTGGGAAAAATACCACCAACAAGGGCTAACCCAAAGTAAAAATTATAATGATCAAATGCCAACTCTAAAAAAGAAAGAGAGTAAATGAAAGGCTAAAAATAAGATACTGCTAGTAGTTTCGCCAACTCTTTGTCCATCAAGATATCCACACAATTGAGCAGGAAAGCATAAGCTACCTTGTAAAATAGAGAGGGATTATCTTCGAGTCATTCACTATACATAATTATTCTAATAGTCTCCTCAATAGGCATGCAAGGAATAGTGAAGACCCTCCCAACTTTTATTTATCATATGAATAGTGAAGACCCTCCCAACTTTTCTTTATCATATGCATTACTATCGTTTTTCCCCTAGAAACATTTGGGTAACATGACCGACCGAGAAGACTTCATCATATCATAGTGAACAAAGAAGAGAAAAAATAAATATGTTATAAAGAACATCAAGTTGGTGAAATATCTATAGATCAAAGACATCGATACTTAGCCCTTCAACATTTAATTGACCACAAGGCACACACAATGTTAGTACAAAAAAATATTGCTAACACAAAAGTGCTAATAATACGTTGTAGGGGATTTGACATATTAGTTTATCAAGTGTTGGCAAACCAACCTAAGAGAATCAACAACCAGAGGCCAATAAATTTATTCAACTACTAATATATTGAGCACCTTCTAGAGACTTGTTGAGACTTGTTCCTATTCTAGAGACTTTATGTAGAAATTTGAGCATGTCAAAACTTTGACCCAGAATAGAACTTATGTTGTTGATCTATGATCATTCGACGATGTAAATATAAATCTATTTAAAGCTATAAATTTGTCAAGAAACTTAATTATTAGCATTATGGTTTTTCAAAAAATTACGAGCACATTCATCAAATAATTAATTTACAGTTTTGAATATTTATATAATTTGCCATCAAAATTATTTCTTTTTTTCAAATCTATATAAATTTGTCATTAAACTTTTTTTTTAACTATAATTATAATTTGTCAATGAAATTATTTCTTTTTTTCAAATCTACGCGATTTTTTTTTACAAATTTCTAGCGATTTAAAAAAATTGCCAATAAAATTATATTTTTCCAAAAAAAAAAGGAAAGACTCGCCAATAGAAAATATTTGTTTCCAAAGAAAAATGAAAGATGAGTTAGGATTTTATATTTTTTTTCAGGGGGTTTCTTAAAGTTATCACTGATATTTACTACAACTAATAGGACTAGTACAAATTTAAACCTCCCTCAAATGGAGACCTTTTGATGCAAAGTTGAACCATAATACATTGAAAAGAAGTGGATACATAGAGAATTGCAACCAAGAGGATTTTCATGGAGCTTTTGCATTATCTTCTTCATGTCAGTATATCAACAATTTGTTTAGTTTTAGAAGAACTTGCAAACTTAAATAGCATTGATGTCAAAAAGGTGATAACATCATGCAAGTCAAAGTTTAAAGTGTGTTGTTTAAGTCAAAATATTCTTGAGTATTTCAATAATAACACATAATCCTAGCAACTCATATCAAAAAGTGTGAAAGATACGACTATATGCCAATAGAGATTTATAAGTTAATTTGATTAGTATTTAATTAAGTTGATTAAAATTATTTTTAAAATATTGTAGATATATATTTATAATAATAGAGATATTGAGTGTCCTACAATTAGTCAATAGATTTTATGTGATAGTATTGGAGAAGGGATTGTCAACTATATTTTCACATATTGTATCTAGACCATCAATTTTGTAGATTTATAGAATAAAATTAAATGTTATTTGATCATTAGAAATTGTTTTAAGATGAGTTTTTATGAATTGGAGAATGTTCATATACATAAAAGAGATAATGATACATTGAGTATTATTAACATTTGGAAGTGCAAATTTAGATTTATTTCATTAACAAAACTCTTAAATCCAAATCATATCTACATAAAGACAAAGAAATAATAAACTCTCAAAATTTGTAAGTTATTAAAATTTTATAAATGAAAGGATTAAGAAATTACCTAACCTATAATAATAAAGACGTGCTTGAAGAAGCTTCTACAATACCTCTTCTCAAAAGGTTGTAAATCTATTATATGCATGTAAAGTGCAATAAAATGTGGGTCTTAAATTATGTTTTTTATCTTCCAAAAGTAAGCATGCTTTGGGTTTGAGGCTACAATTGGCATAATGCTATGAAAATCTTGCCAGTTGGTATCTATTGTGTTTAGTGTAAAGAAATTGTTGAACAACCTTCTTGGATGACCATGTTAGACAATTATCCTAAACATCTTTTCCAAAAAGTTCTTGTTCCATGAAGCTTTGAGCCTAATCACATTAACGAGTAAGCTTGGCATCAAGCAAGTATTTTAATTGTTGATGAAGGTTTGCAATTGTAATATGAGGCTATCATCCAAGCTCTTTTTGATAGCTACTACAAGTATTTCTTGGTTTTGGTGTTGCAACATAAAATTATTATAATTAAGTATCAAAATTTTGTGTTGACCAAACTTATTATCATAGCATCACAAAGTGGATATTCTTTTAGTTTAACGTCTTTGATTCATGGTTGTTTAAAAATTGTGCCTTTGGGGAAGATAGTCGGAAACGCTATTGCAAAAAATCACTCAATGTTGTCTCATTTATTAGTGACAAAAAAAAAAAGATGAGCATTCTAGAATACTTGTTGCCTATCCAATGCTGATTTGCAAGAAGGTTTGAATATCCTCCATCTTGTCGCATCCAAGTAGGAGCACAAATACAAATAAAGAGTTTTTCTCCAGTTGATGATTGAATGACTTGACTTATTCAACAATTGTGGATGATGACTCAAGGTTTGGAGTGAATGCATTTGAAGTTGTGTTGTATAGAACACCAAATATATTAGTAAAGGTGGAAGGCAACAACAATAGTGCACATTTGTCAAATTGTACAACTCTATGGTATGGATTATGATTGATCTTATATTGCAATACTTCAAGAACATATGTTTTACTAGCATTAAAGAAAAAAATATATTCAAGACATTTTTTTCTCACAATTATGATGTCCAATTCATTTATATGCCTAAACATTTTTTTTTGTAATTTCAAAATATCATATGAAAAGCTAAGGGTATGACTATAGTATTTGAATGTCCCTCCTCTTGCATAGATGATTTAAAGATTGGATTAACTCTTGATATTAGCATCTTCAATGAGTCAATATTAGTAAACAATCTAATTGTTTTCCAAGATTCATGTTATTCCATTTTGAAAACTAGTAGCCATTTTTCTTTTCAAAACACCTAATTTGGATTCCTAGGTACTTTTCCATGCAAACTAAACATGTGGCCATGGCTGATAGACAATTTATCCTTCTCCTCCAACTCTTTATTATCCTGATGATGGATGTGATTTGAAACGTTGACGCAAAAACTCCAACACAATCAAATTTAAAAATAATATTTATCAACAATATGAATTGTGAAAACTTGATATCATTAATCTATCTTTGTATGAAATCTTTAATGAGTTTTGTGAAATGTGTCTAACAAGCTTTAAGAGGCATGAAGTGTTACAAGAGATTATGCTTGAATATTGCATTGCAATGCATAAGACATCATTTACACATGGCAAAGGTAATTTGTAGAAGACATTTCATCTAGGGAAGCATTGTTAAACAATACATGTTATTTCTCTCACCTTACCTTATTTGATTACATCTTTTTGAAGAGTATATCAAATGCATTGTAACTCGTTTCTACACTTTTTTGGGTCACCTAGACACCATCCATGGTCCAAGTTTATTGGAGGAGGATACAATCTGCCAAACAATAGAAAAGGAAACAAAATGGATTAGAATTTTAATTTTGTCTATCACAATATTCGGATTTATATATTGGAAGACTGAGTTGAACATTTAAAATTTGCATGGCATTCTATGATTTGTAGATTAAAAAGATGTCTGGATGAAAGGTTCTCAACAGATCTGTACAATAATCAATTGATCCCACAAAAAAGATCCATATAAAAAATAAAAAATATTTTTGTACCAGTTGGTTCATACCAGCATTACATCTGCATGCGCCATTCAGCCAGGATTAGTAGCGAGCAAACTGGTACATTCATTATTCAGCTCTTTTGTGGCAGAGAGCATAAATATGAAAATTTAAATATGTTTGTATACCCACTGATTCATATACCAGCTTTACAACTGTGTGAGTCATTTGGCCAGATTTCATGGCAGACAAGTAGGTACCCTATTCATTAAGCGTCATTGAAAGAAAGCATAAAGATAAAATATATTTTAATACCCATTGGTTTATAATTGTATTACAACTATTCGGACCATTTACCCTGGCATGGTAGTTGATAAAATTGTACCATAATCATTCAGACCTATAAAATAAGTATACATGTATAGACAGCATTACAACCATTGAATCATTCTGCCCATCTTAATTGAGACTAATTATACCTCGACCATTGAGCCCCACAAATAAAGATAAATCAAAGATGAATAAATAGACTTGTATACTCACTGGTTCATTCCAGCATTACAACTCAACCAGGATAAGTAATTAGCTCGTATCCAGGGGAAAATGAGAGATACCCAATACCACAAAAGTAAATGCCCTAAAGAGGGGGGAAAAAAAGAATTTACTTCACAATTATGCTGAGCTCAACATTTTCAATACAATTCAACAGGAATAAGGTGCCAAAAATGGCCCTTTTGCTAGGTAAGAAGGGGAGAAGAACAGAACTAGGAAGCAAACAGAATCCCCCAAAAGAATGCTGGAATCCTGAAAACCAGAAGAATCTATCCCTCAAACAATTTAGATACCCCCATACAAAAGCCAATCTAATTGCAAAATTGCTGCATAACAGCCTCCTCCTGCTTCTGCATTCTCCACCTAATCTTAAACACAACCAAGTAGATCTTCTCTTTTTGAATCTGCCAAAACTGTTATATGTGTTAATCATTAGGAGTCAACACATTTGTAATTTATTTTTTATTTAGATTGTTATGACAGTTAAACTGTTTTCCTTGCTTATAAATTTGATGTACAATTTATAAGTTATCTTGGAAGTAATGGGGGTGTAATTGATGTTATAAAGTGTTAGTCAAATTGTTTATTTTTTTACTTACAATTCATATTATATACTGATGGTATATTGTTCCTACACATTCATGTAAACACAACAAATGAAGCAGAATTAATATCATGATGTTGGAGACAATATAAACCTATGTTCATGCAATCAATACATATTATTGAGAAAATAATTTAATATGTTATAAGGTCAATTAAGAAACACAAAACAAAAAAATGTTGAGCAGAATGTGTCTTCTTCTAACAACTCAACAAAGCAAGCATATAAAATCAAAATGTCTTTGAACAAAGGTTTTGTGTCACATAGGCAAAATGTTGTGTCTAAACTTGTGACCCAAAAATGCCACCAATCAAGTCACAAAAACACAAACCCATTTTGTCAAAATTTGTTACTTCATTCAAACTCATAGTTTGAGAATCTCATAAAATAAATAGGAGAAAATGCAATCTTGGTTACAAGGATTTTGTTAGCTCTTATACTAAACCCATAAAATTTGTACTAGGGGGACATATGAATAAATATCATGTTTGAATCTTCACCTATTGGTGATACTTGTGTAATTCAAAAATATAAGAAATCAAAAGCAATATGTACTACTAAGTCCAATAATACCCAAATTTGTTCTCATTGTGGACGTCAAAGTCATATTTCTATTACTTGCTTTGAGCTACACCCTTGTACATCATGTGGTTTGCATACTCATTCTAGCAAGCATTGTTAAGTACCAAATCCACCTTCAAAGTCTATGAAGCATATGTCTTAAGCATATGTCTTTTCATTGGATAGATTATTCTAGATGGAGAACCAAGGTTGATTTGTTAACCAAATCTTATAAGAGAGTTCAATTTATTATTTATGATGAAAATGTGTCTACTCATAATGGTAATGTTATTCCTCATAATTCTTCTAATGATGGTGTAGATCTTATTGAGCCTACATTGCCTACTATTAATGTTGACATTTTTGAGATGTCATTTGATATATTTGATAAGCCACTAATTGTTGAGAAGATTGAAGAATTGAATACGATTCTCATGAAGCAGTGTGATTGGATTGAGTATATTGGATATGCAATTTATGATAATGTTGTCCTTACTAATGTATTACAATCATTTGAAGCTATAAAGATTAAGATGTTGCCTCTTGTTGAATCAAATGGTATATACTCTCTACTATTTACTTCCTCAGGGAGACCAAGTTGTTGGCATTTTCCTCTCTCATTTGCCAAGGAAGAATCGTGTGTATGTCAGATTTGAGTGGAAACTTTATAGATTGTTGACACCTTGTAATTGGTGTGATGATTACATTTGATGTTGTGGTGCATTTGATTATGTTTGATAACATGATTGCAAATATTATTAGTGGACAATTGATGTGTATATTTTCCTCCACAAAGTATTGATTGCAACCAATGTGTTATTTCAAATTTTATTTTCAGTGATAATACAAAGTTGTCCTAGATTGATAGTTGGCGACTACTCATATTGACCACTAAAGTTTGGTCATTTTTCTCAAATTAAAGTATTGCAAATATAGTGACTATATTTGTGATTGGAAAATGCAAATTCATTTTGGACAAATCAAGTCAAAAGTTGAGACATGTCGAAATCAAACAAGCTCATTATCAAAATTTGAGACTTGCTAAAGCAATAGTCATTCTCAAAATTTAGGCCCATCAAAGTAATAGGCTTTTATCAAATTTGAAACCCATCAAAGCAACAAGGTAATATCAAAATTTGAAATCTGTCAAGAAAACAAGATCAATTTAAACAAATTTAAGACCTATTCTAGTAACAAGGTTTTAAAAGAAACTTCAAATCAACCAACAAATATTCTCACCAAATTGCTTGGCCAAGAGAAGTTTGGGCAGTTCAAAATATTGTTTGGTTTCATTATAACCCCTTCAAATTAAAGGAGGGATGTTAATTTGTTAATCATTAAAGGTTAACACATTTGTAATTTATTTTCAGTTTAGATGGTTATAGCAATTAAATTGGTTTTTCTACCTATAAATTTGAAGGTAAATCTCCATTTGTTATGTACAATTTATATGCAGTAATAGTATATTCTATTATGTCCCTCCTAGGCCTAACAAGAACTCAACCCTCAGACCTCTTCATGCCTATGTGATCATTTGCAACCCAAAAGCAAGAATTAAATTTAGAATACCACATAGCATAATATAATCAACAAAACCAAATTAAACTCTAATATCATTTGATATATAAATGATAAATGTTATAGAATATTCATTCTTCAAACTTCAAGTTCAATATTAAAACAATAATATCAAGTTCAACAATCAATTTTCACCATCATGTAATTTTTCTAGATCATCATCATTGACATTAAATAATATAGGATCATTTGAAGAACTGTCACTTCACTAAAAATGTGTTTCATTTCGAACTCCTCAATGCAACACATTGGAAAGTGAAAGCATTCAAGTCAATTTGTAACTTCATATCCCACAACTTCGAAGTGTCCAAGCGCAACACCTCTAGGAAAGACAAGACGCAACGCCCCAAGTGCGGTCAAAAGGCAGTGCCCCTCAATTTAAGGGCAATGCCCTTGTCGAATTTATTGTCAATGCGTCTCGCAAGGTTTAAGGGCAATGCCCTTGTTGAATTTCTTGTCATGATTTAAGACAAATTGAAGGGCAAAAGCCCCACCACCAGCCCAAATGAAGAGCTTCAAGTACACAAACTTTTGTGGTGCACATCATTTTCATAATTTTTAGAGGCAAAGTTAAACGGTGAAAAAAATTTAGAAAATTGAATGGATTCACCCTAGGTTCGCCTAGGTCCCCGAATCTTCGTCTTAAACAAACCTAACCCCATTTTGCGATATCCTGCCCATATCTGCATGTTGATCAGACCACATCATAGATCTGGTTTGGACCAGACCCAGATCCGGCCGGTCTGCAGGGGCATCCGGTAACACAGGTTACCAAGATTTTTGTTATTATTGTGGGTATCAAGGTCATCAAACTCTGCAAGCCCAGGGCATACAAAGCAATTACAGTAGAAGTTAAAAGAAATGAACTTATGCGCTCTATTTAATGGACCTTCCACCGTCATACCAAAATGGTAAACAACTGCCTGAGTACGATACGATGAGAGGACCGGCCACCATCAAGAACTCGTGTGTGAACATGATTTAATATATGGTCTTGAAGCGATTATAAGAATTATCAGCCACCAATTTCACATATCAAGCTGCTCTTTCTCAGATAAGAACACCTTAGGCGGAAAATTTTGCAACTTCTTTTTTATGGCATCCCTGTAATTTTTGGTTAGTCAAATCTAAAAGCTCCTTAAAACTGAAAATTTGAAATGTTTTGGGCAACTAACGCTCCTCCCCCACTTTAGCCCCTAGTTGGAGATCCTTGGCCAATCTTTCATCTTAGACATCCTGATAAGCGTGCTAACCAGCTAAAAATCAATACAACGTATGAGCCATAGCCTATTGCCCGCATTTCTGTTGATTGCACACTCTTGAATACGTCTGGCCTCGGAACATTCTGAAAGGATGTCCGCTTATTTGAATCGAGCGATCATGCAATTGACTGATTCAAGGAATGATGTCCCCACCCAATATGCCGAGGGAAGAAGCAATTAACAAAGAGCTTATTAAGATTTATGTTGTAATGGATTCTAAATACTATGGCGATTTAGGTTGTGACGGATTCTTGGATATCTTAGCTTTATGCGGTACTCATCCATGTGAGTTTCCTATCCTCTTCATCTCCAACATCAACATAATGCTGATAAGATGATCCATGTAAAACAGTAAATACTGTAATTCTGTTTTCTTCGACAAAACCAAGTTTTTACAATTAACTTTCCGCCAAAATAGGTTTTTCTTAATATATGCATTAAAGAATTAGACCAGACATATAGCTCAATATACACAGACCAAAAAAGCAATTCCTAAAAATTTTGCAAAGAAAGCAAACTAATTTTCATATTATTAAGAGTTTTTTGGGCTTCCACAGCTAATAATAAGAGAGAATATCAGTGTATAGTTTCCATATTGAAAAGTTTGAAGAATGCTATGTCATACATCCAGGTCTTCGTAGTGAAAATCAATGGTGCATAGTTTCCATATTGATAAGTTTGAAGAATGCCATGCAATACATCCAGGTCTAAATAGTGAAAAACAATGGTAAACAAATCTGTACAATAATCACTCAGTCCCACAGAAACGATCGAAACATAAAGTTAAATATATTTATATACCCGTTGGTTCATTCCAGCATTACAAATGAATACACCATTCAGCCAGTATTAGAAGTGGGCAAACTGATACTCATTGTTCAGGTCTATAGCGGCAGTAGAAATATGAATATTTAAATATGTTTGTATACCCATCGATTCATACCAGCAATACAACTGCGTGAATCAACTAGCCAGATTTCATGGCAAACAAAAGTTGGAACCATATTCATTGAGCGCCATTGAAAGAAAGCATAACGATAAATATATTTGTATGCGTATTGGTTTATAACAGTATTACGACTATACGGATCATTTAGCCTGGACTACTAGTACATAAAATTGTGACTATAACATACATGCATTCCCGTCGATTCATGACAGCATTATAACTAGTGAATCATTCTGCCCGGCTTAATTATAGACAAATTTGTACCTTCAACATTCAACCCTTCATAGAGATTAAGTTAATGATGGATGAATAGATTTGTATACTCACTGGTTCATTCCAGCATTACAACTCATCCAGGATAAGTAAACAGCTCGTAACCAGGGGGAATTGAGAAAATCTCTCCCGACAGACTCAAAAAATGAAGAGGGTTATATGCATCCAATCAAATCTCAAGACCACTCAAAGACAACCCAACCCAATACCACAGAAGCAGCGTCCTAAAGAAGAAAAGCAATGAATTGACTTGGCAATTAGGCTGAGCTCTACATTTCCATACAATTCGACAGGAATAAGGTGCCAATGAAAGGCCTTTTGCTAGGTAACGAAGGGAGAAGGAAAGAACAAGGAAGAAAACAGAATTCCCCAAAAGAATGGACTTCTGGAAACCAGACAGAATTGAACCCTTAAAACAATTTAGATAATGCCAATTCGTGCTGCGTATGCTTCCATTAGTTCTTACCAAGAGCATGCTCCTTGTTATGTTCCCATACCTTCAAGACCCCCTTACAAACACCAATCTAATAACAAAATTGTTGTACAATAGCCTCATCCTACTTCTGCATTCTCCACCCAATCTTAAACGCAGACAAATATATCTCTTTCTGATTCTGCAAAAACGTGGTCCTGGACCTTTTCTTCATGCCTCTGATGATGGTTACCAAGATATTTGTTATTATTGTTAGTATCAAGGTCATCAGACTCTGCAAGCCCCAAGGCATAGAGAGCAGCTACGGTAGAATTTAAAACAATAAAAAGAATTAATGGACCTTCCACTGTCATTGCAAAATGGTTAAAAACTGCCTAAAGTATGTTACGAGGAGAAGACCTCCCACCATTAAGTACACGTGCCTGATCCCGATATAATGTATGGTCTTTGCAGCTGTGATAAGAAATTATCAGTCATCAATTTCACAAATTCAGCAGCACTTACTCCGATAAGAACACCTTAGGCAGAAAATTTTGTAATTTTATTTTATAGCATTCCCTTACATTTTTGGTTAGTCCCATTGGAAGGCTCTTCAAAACTGAAAATGTGAAATGTTTTTGGCAACTAATGCTCATCCTCAAGTTTGGCCCCTAGTTGGAGATCCTTAGCCAATCTGTCAGCTTAGATATCCTGATAAGCTAAGTGACAAGGTTCGAGTTCAAATTCGGCAATAAAATTCAGCAAAGGCAAGAAATTGGGAAAAAAAATCGGCATTAAATTTACTTTATATATAAATTTTGTTGTTTTTAATTATAAATAATATATCCACAAAATTATCAAAATTATCAAAATAGTTTAACATTGCTAAATAGATTTAAAGTCATCATAAAAAGACTTGGACACCATAAAAATTATTTTTGAAAACCATAAATAACACTTTTCCACAATATATTTTAATGAAAAAATATCGATTTTTTTGCCAAATTTTAACGAATTTTATGTAAATGTTTGAAATTCGAAAAGAATTGAATTTCTTGCTTGAAATTCACGAATGCTGTGACATGGCTGATAAGCATGCTAGCCAGCTCAAAATCAATACAAAGATATGAACAATATATCGCTGCCTGTATTTATGTTGATTGCACTCTTGAATGGCTTCGAAGCATTCTGATCGGATGACTGCCAATTCGAATCAGGCTATCTTGCATTGACTGAATCCAGGAGAAATGTTGTCCCCACCCAATATGGTGAGGGAACAAGAAATTTAAAAATAGCTTATGCAGATTTATGTTGTAAATTATGGATTCTAGAAACTATGACAATTCAGGTTGTGATGGATTCTTGGTTCTCTAAGCTTTCTATTGTACTCATCCATGTGATTTTTCTATCCTCTTATCTCTAACATCAAGATAAAACTATTAAGGTGATCCAGATTCTCAAGATTGTTGTGTATGGTCCATATAGATATGTAAAACAGTATATACAGCAATTCTGTTCTTTTAAGAGAAACCAAGCTTTTACAATTAACTTTTCCACGAAAAAATATTTTTCTTTAAGATACGCGTTAAAGAATTCAACCACATATATATAGCTAGAGCCTAGAACATATACAGGCAAAAGAAGCAATTCCTAAGACTTTTAGCAAAGAAAGCAAGCAATGACAAAAAGACAACAGCAAAAGTTAACAATACTAGGATAACCTGCATTACAAAGCAGTTGGAAAGCATCATCAATGTGCTAGACAACTTTGTCTAATTATCAAGAGGTTCAAAATAACAATGAAATAACTTTTTGGGACTCAATGCCCTCAATTCGGAAAAGAAAAGCCATAATCATGATAGATAGCCTTAAACTCTCTACTTAGGTAGACTTCTATAACAGCCCCCATCCTTCATCCTTCAAGACTTTACTGGAGCACCACTCTCAACAAGCCTATCTATCAAATCAGCTGCATCCTGCACAGTTGTAATACCTCCAGCATTTTCTTCCTCAACGCTAACTTTAAATTCTTCCTCAAGGGCCATTACTATCTCCACCTGAAATTCAAAAAAACAAGGCTGTGTCAGTTCAGGTCTAAAGTGACATCTTAATCCAAATATTCATTGCCTTTCAGTGTTTACCGTATCAAGAGAGTCAGCACCCAAATCTGCAAACTTGGACTCAGGAGTCAAAGTCTTATCATCTGACAAAGCTAACTGGCTCTTCACAATCTCACATACTTTACTGACAGTTTCCGGCTTGGCCTGTGCCCATTTAATGTGATTAGTGGAGAAACAAAACTGAAATTAAGAATGAATATCAACTGATAGCACATTAGTTTTAAGAGATAATGATAATGGCAAGAGAAAGTTTGCCATAACACAAGCATAATTGACACAGACAATACTCGGCAACAGACATATCCCTTAAGGACTTTAATAAGCAGGGAGATCACAGGAAAGATTGTGAGGGTTATGCAGAACATACCGCACAAACAATTTGTGAACTGCGAGAATTAAATTGTGCAGATCGAAGTGATGTGAACGCATATCTTTGCTGCCCAAATGACACTGCCTTGAATCCCGAGAATCTGGGAGCAACCTGCAACAGGGCACAAAGTACAGAGATTGTTTATAGAACGATTGACATTTTACACTCTTTCTAAATATGATAACTCAAAGCTATAAAAGCACTTCAAAGTGTAACCCAACTTAGAAAGCTCCCTTTAGCAGATAGCAATTGTAAGTCCTTTCGGTACCTTACAAATCCCTGAGAGTTATTACTTTTACATTCTATAGACTCGAGGTTCATCAATTTTTTATGCCAGATGAAACAGTATGGATCTATACATTATACAATCCTTCACTGGAGTATTTATCATCAGATACATAGCTTAAGACTATTTTCCCAATTGAATAAAACCTTCCAAGTATGAAAACGCAAGCTGTTCACTCTACAAAATGGAAAAGTTAGAAAGTTTAGCTTACTAGATCCAAAGAAAGGGAACACGGAACTGTGATTTCAGTAAAAACAACATCAACTCGAGTAAAAATGAAGATAGGCTTGATTTCAAAGCTCACCACTCCAGGAAAATAAGTACAGCATACACACACATTAAAAATACTTAAAACCTCAAACTTGCTGACAAACAACTTTTACACGCATTATCAATTGGTTCTGCTATGATTCATCGCCCAATGTCCTCTGCATAAAGACATCCGTGGCATTCAGAAATGTCAGATTGACAAAAACCTAATTGGTTCTGCCTAAGAATCTTCGCCCAATGTCCTCTGTACGTCACAAGTTTCACTCAAGCACATCCGTGGTATTTCAGAAAAGTTAGATTTTACATTGGTCAAATCTAAGAGGAAAAATAGGTTCAAAGAAACCAGACCTCCTAGAAACTTATCCAGGTTTTTAAAAAAAACTTTTCCATCTACAAAGTTGCAGGGAGCACCCTAAAAGTCTCAAAAAATGAAAATTGGGGAGCAAAGTAGTGCTTCCAATAATCGGAAAACAAATTGAACAATCAAATAGCAATCATTAAAGACTACTCAGTTGCATCACGCTTGGATATATCTCAAAAGGAGATTATTGTGTTCAGAAACTCCACCAACGACTGTATGGAAAACCTCAATAAAAGATTAGCCGCAAATCAACTAAACAAAATAGACAGTTTCCTGTTCACTTGACGAATCGACTCAATCCAAAAACCCACGTTAAATCTCGACATACATCTACTAAAGCAAAGTCACAGTTTTCTGTTCAGAATCTTCACAAATCATCTCAGTGGAAAAGCCTGTGAGAAATCTCAGCTATAAATCTCTTAAATTAAATTGAAATTTCCTGTTAGAACACAAAATTTAACACAATGGAAAAACCCAAGTAAAATCTCAGTCATGCAACTACTAAATCAAAATAAGACTTTTTTCTATTCAGAACCTTTAAAAGAAAGTAAATTTACAATTGAAAAACCATCTATTAGACTACTAAATCAATGCCATCAAACGAAAGACTCATTAAAACAACAACTATATGTGGCTACACGGATCCTTCCAAAGGGTTACAGCCAGATCTTGAAATTTAAGAAAGACCCAAAAAGAAAATAGCAGATTTAACCAAGTCCTAATAACAGAAAACAGATTTAACAAACACCCGATTGTGCCCAACAAATACCGTACCTGGTTTGGCCTGCAAGAGAGAGCTGCTGCTGCATGCACCTTGGCTGAAGAAGCTGCCATACTCGCCATTGCAGAAAAATGAAAACCAGAGGTATTCTTAATTGCACGCTGTCGGAATGCCTTGCCAAAATAAGGGAGCAGAGACAGGTCTTATAGTGTTAGGTTTTTCATTGCACTTCAACATCCATATCTCGTTTCTATCGAAGACTCATACATATACTACCACTTCACTTTAACTTGTTTTCAGATCCAGATTGTGAAAACATAATAATTAATTAACATGGTTGAGATAGTTAGGTTGCCTATAGACAGCAAAGGGGTAGGTTAACAACACAAATGCCGTTCATCGTCCCTCGCCATGTGACACTCTACCATTGGTCACCCATTTCCCTAGCCGAATAACACCCAACTAACCAATTTATGATGTGTAAAGACTATGTATGTAATGTAATTTGCTAGTTTGCTTATAATGTAAGGAAATGGACTCACCCATTCCTAAATTGTGAAAAAGCTTTTAAGTTCTTTGAATGTGTGCATGGTGCATGTTATATGTGCGCTTTTATGAAGATGGAGGATGAAGTGCTATAAAATTCTAATATCTTAGAGTTAAAGTTTATTTCCATATCAAAGTTTTCAATATTAATAATTTACAATGTTTTTAAATGATGTAAGATGATATCAAAAAAAAGTCAATCAAATGTTGTTGTTTATTTTTTCAATAATTTGAAATGTTTAATGATTTTGCATCTTTTGAATATTCATTGTTTGTTTGACAAAGATTTTGATTTGAGAGGTTTCTTATAGACAATGTGAATTGGTTGTGTAGTTGGGCATCATTAATCATTGTCGTTAGATGTCTGAGATATCTCAAATGGGAACCATAATTTTATGTAATAAATTTTAATGTAGCTATAAAACTTTATGACACCATGCATGATGGATATATTTAATTTTTGTATTTGTTATTATTCAATTATATTTAATTTATATATAGAATATATAATATAATTAAATAGTAAATTTATATAAATATGTAATATAAATATACGATTCTATAGTGTAATGTTATTTTTTAAATATATTTGGTAATTTACATTATATTATATTCTATAAGTTATTAATATAAATATAATATAATATTTAATTAATTTATATAATATATATTAATAAGGCTATTGGAATTAATTTGTAAGAAATTTAATAGTTCAAATGATTGTTTAAGGGTTAAGAGATGGGGAAGGGGTAGAGAGAGAAGGGAGAGCACATTGAGCAAGAGTGAATGTTTATTTTATCATTTCTCACATTGTTCACCAAACTTTTTATTGTTAAATGTGGTTTGTTTTTGCTCTTTTTTCTCAAGTCTCGCACCTTGAGAAATCTATCCACCTTGTTCTAGATGGGAAAAATATTTTTTTGGCAAAGATTATGGCATGGTTGTAGAATTCTCTCTCTCTCTCTCTCTATATATATATATATATATATATATATAATTCAATTATATTTATTTTATGTATAAAATATATTATAATTAAATAACATTTATATATATAATTTTTTTTTTTAAGATGTTGTTAAGAGGGTAGCTCTCATATATAATGATAAGAAAAGAAAATTACAAATTTCATGAAGGGTATCCAACTTTGATTGGGTGCATGGTGCATGTTATATGTGAGCTTTTATGAAGATGGATAATGAAGTGTTATTATCTTAGTAGTTAAAGTTTTTCAATATATCTCAAAGGCAAGAAGGTAAAGTTCTAATATCTTAAAGTTTAAGTTTATTTTCATGTCAAAGTTTTCAATATTAATAATTCACAATGTTTTAAAATGATGTAAGATGACATTCAAAAAAAGGTCAATCAAATGTTGTTGTATATTTTTTCATTAGTTTGAAATGTTTGATGATTTTGCATCTTTCAAACAATTATTGTCTTTCTGACAAAGATTTTGATTTGAAATGTTTCTTAGAGACAAATAATGTGAATTGGTTGTGTAATTGGACATCATTGGTCATTGTTGTTAGATGGCATAGACTTATCCAACACAAAGAAATGGATGGTGTATATTGTATTCTCTAGATAGCTTGCATGGCTTTCTATGGCTAAACGTGGTATGTTTCTACTCTTTCCTACCAAGTCCAGTAGCTTGAGAAATCTCTTTGGTCAAATGAGAACCATAATTTTATGTAATAAATTCTAATGTAGCTATAAAACTTTATGACACCATGCATGATGGATATATTTATTTTTGTATTTTTTATTACTCAATTATATTTAATTTATATATAAAATATATAATATAATTAAATAGTAAATGTATATAAATATATGATTTTATAATATAATGTTATTTTGTAAATATATTTGATAATTACATTATATTATATTTTAAAAGTATAATATATTAAATATAAATATAATATAATATTTAATTAATTTATATAATGTGTATTAATATAACAGTATTGAAATTAATTTGTAAGAAATTTAATAGCTCAATTGATCTTCTAGGGGTTAAAAGGTGGGGAAAGGGATAGAGAGAGAAGGGAGAGCACATGGAAAAAGAGTGGGTGTTTATTGTATCATCTCTCACTTGCTCACCTAACTTCGTACTAAATAACATCCCACTAACCAATTTATGATGTATAAAGACTATGGAATGTAATTTGTTAGTTTACTTACAATGTAAGTAAATGGATTCCCTCATCCTAAATTGTGAAAAGCTTTAAAGATCAACTTTGAATGGGTGCATGGTGCATGTTATGGCTCTAGGAAAATTCACCGCTAGGTCAGAAAATTCACTGCCAACAATTCACCACAGGAAAATTCACCACCATGAAAATTTCACCTAATAAAAGAAAATTCACCACCAGCAATTCACTGTGATGGAAAATTCATTGCATTAAAATTTTACGATTAATTTTCTATGGCAATGAATTGCTAGTGGTGAATTTTCCTTGAGGTGAATTTGTCATAGCGGTGAATTTTCTCATAGTGAATTGTTGGCGGTGAATTTTCCGATGGTGAATTGTTGGCAGTAAATTTGTCAAATGTCGCATGTTATATGTGAGCTTTTATGAAGATGGATGATGAAGTGCTATTCTCTTAGCAGTTAATGTTTGTCAATATATTTCAAGGCAAAAAGATAAAGCTCTAATTTTATTTCATGTCAAAGTTTTTAATGTTAATAATTTACAATGATTTAAAATGATGTAAGATGATACCAAAAAAAAAATTCAATCAAGTCTTGTCGTATATTTTTTCATTAATTTAAAATGTTTGATGATTCTCCATCTTTCAAATATTTATTGTCTTTTTGACAAAGATTTTGATTTGAGAGGTTTCTTTTGAATATTTATTATTTTTTTGACAAAGATTTTGATTTGAGAGGTTTCTTAGATACAAACAATGTGAATTGGTCGAGTAGTTGGACATCATTGAGGTTGTCATTAGACGGCATAGACTTATCCAACACAAAGAGAGAGAGAGGGTGTATATTGTATTCTCTCAGATAGCTTGCATGACTTTCTATGGCTAAATGTGGTATATTTCTACTCTTTCCTACCAAGTCAAGTAGCTTGAGAAATTTCTTTGCACCTCACTCCCAAATGTCTCAAATGGGAACCATAATTTTATGTAATAAATTATAATGTAGCTATAAAACTTTTATGCCACCATGCATGATGGATATATTTAATATTTGTATTTTATATTACTCAATTAAATTAAATTTATATACAGAATATATAATATAATTAAATAGTAAATTTATATAAATATATGATTGTATAGTATAATGTTTTTTTAGGCAAAAGGCATAAGGCCTGTAATTATATTTATTTATGATAATATAGGTTTTACAAAATGTCTTACAAAATCACAAGAGGACTTTAAAGCAGTTTGTCCTCCTGCTGATAATTTTTTTATATGATTATGACTAATATAAAACTGAACATTTACTAACTATCATTCATGACGATAGCTTGATAAGGCACAGACAAAACTGAATACCACTTATAACGATAATTTAGATTTTAATAACTATCCTAGCCAAAAACAGTTATTCACTAAAGCTCTAAGATCTTCACTCCTCCATGTGGCAGGCTTCAACCACGTTCTCAACCATGTTCTCACCTTGCTGCTCCTGGATACCCTCTGGCTGAGAAACTTCTGGAGATTGTACTAAAGTAGTAACATTTAGGTTAGGAAGAATGGCATAGAACCCTGGGACAGTGTGAGGAAGTTGCCACGGCCAAATTATGCATATGATGTTCATGAGCAAGCAGGAATGGCATAGCATGGTATTTCTCCTTGAACCTTTCTACCATGTCCTCGCCAATAACTCCTACATTGCGGTTAAAAGCAATAGACAAATACCTTGGGCTATTCATTTCAAAAGCATGTTTTATCGCATCATACACAACAACATATGCCCTCCTATATAAAAGGAAATGCCTGGGGAATAATCCCCTTATATACCCATGTCCTTTCTAGAAATCATAGGACTGGGTACACTCTTTAAGCGTGTGTTATCTTGCAGAAAACATCATTTACTACTTTGTTTGCAATCAACTAGACAAACTCAGAACATTTCAACAAATCCAATAAATTGGAAATGGAGACTGATAGCAGTTGAGAAGGGAACAATAACCTCATGTCCTGTGGGTGTATAATTTCCTCACCAATCACCTGCTTGATGCACTTTGTGACCGTCGGACATTGCAATTTGAAAACTTGTTGCAGCTGTGCACAGTCCAAACAACTTGTAAATGACATTTCTCATTTGTAAATAGGAAAGAAGGCCTTGTAATTATGGAGATAATACTCCATCTTTGCTACCTGAAAACCCCTGGAACTAAGAATTCTAGCTTGATGTACTCTACCACTATTCGCAGGAGCTTTCACTCTATAGCAACTTGGAGAAAGGAAAACCTATAGAGACAAGTTGCTACCCCAAAGAACTTTCAAGAATGATATGAGAAAATAAATCTTGGTTAATCTTTAAAACAATTTCAATTGACATATAATTCCATTTAGCACACAGGAAACATAGCCCACATGCCACCACTATCTTATCCTCAGCTAGCAAATGAAGGTTGGCACGAGCTAAAAAGTTTACAAGATATTTGTAATTAATCCCCTTAATAATGATACTTCAAGGTGGGTATGAAGGGGTGTGAGAAATGTTTAATATATGATTATATACCTGCAACCACAAAAAGTTAGATTTTACACAAAGTACATGTTAATTGACATAATGCATTCCTAGGTTTGTTGGTGGCATTAGGTATATAACTCCTTCAATTGAACAGACAACATGTAAAAAAGTTGATTTCTCCTTTAAGATTGAACGGGGATCAAGGCTTATGGCTTGATTTTAATAAGAGTTGTTTATTCTATTTGCATCCACCAAATAGCAAATTATTTAGCCTCGCCTTCCTTTGCCAATTCTGAAATCTCAGAAGCAACAATTGTTGCCACCTTTGAATACGTTGATAGTTTTTTTATCGTATTTTATTTCTACCTCCTGTTGATCACAACCCATATTTACAAGGTAATTGACCAACCAATTTCTCTCTCTATAGGTGTGTGTAATTTGAACTACTTCAAATTCGTTTAATAGTAACCAAAATTTTATAGTATAATGTTTTTTTTAATAAAGAGGGTAAAAACTTATTGCCACTAGAAAAACACAATTACAAAGCAGTCAGGGGCTAAAACCAGAACCTTGAGAAAAACCAAGAACCATAGAACCCAAAGAAAAAACCAAATAACAAAAACAACCAGACCAACCACCAAGAAACATCAACCTCCCATATCCGCCAAGATGAGACCCTCAAGATCTTGGGAATAGTCCAAGGAAAGTTCCTCCCATCCTTCCACCTTCCAACCATCATTTTGCTCCAAAGCCCATTTGCCCAAGCAATCAACAACCTTGTTCCACTCCCGAGGAATATGAATGAAATAAATTGACTCTAGTATAGAACTCAAACGTGATATATGTCTGAGAACAAAAGCTAGCTACCAATTAACCCCATCCAAATTCTGCACATTCAACAAATTGACCATGATTTGAGAATCTAACTCACAGATAACCTTGCACTACCCAAGAGCATAGGCTCTCTCAATAGCAACCAGAATTAAAAAACCTTCCATGAGGTTGTTGGAATGTTGCCCCTTATGAATAGAAAAAAATAAAATATCCCTACCATAATTATCTCTTCCAATACCACCAATCCCAGCTGGCTAGGTAGGATTACCTCTTGAAGAGCCATCAATATTGATCTTTAAAACGTCCCCTGAAGGAGGGGACCAACCCCCTTCCCTTTGGTCTGATGCCCCCTTCTAACACAGAAAGAATCAAGCGTTAGACCACACAATCCCAAATTGTTCATGATCTCTTCATCTCCCCTTTCCAATGGGTAAGACACTTCACACTTAGCTTCCACCACCTCTTGAATCATACTGACCACCCTTTTCCAAACTTGTTGAACCATCAACTTGTTGACTTGAAAAATCTTATGATTCTTCTCAAGCTAAATTTTCCAAAGGATAAAAGTGGGACCAATAATCCAAACGATCTAGAGGAAAGAAGCATTTGTTGGGGGCATCCCTAGATTGTTCTAGAAATCAATTAGAGAAGAAGCATGAACACAAGGCTATCTCTAGATACCCCACCAAAAGTGCCATATAAACAAAGAAAAGGGGTAACGAAAGAACAAGTGTGTTGAATCCTCCTTAAAGCCACTACAAAGGGCACAAACCAAAGGACCTTGGAAACCATGCTTGCGAAGATTGTTCCATGTCAAGCATTTATTCCAAGCAAGCATCCAAACAAAGAAGTTACACTTGGG
Organism: Sequoia sempervirens; assembly: GCA_007258455.2. NCBI lineage: Eukaryota > Viridiplantae > Streptophyta > Pinopsida > Cupressales > Cupressaceae > Sequoia > Sequoia sempervirens. The sequence continues at coordinate 912,590,758 of VDFB02271358.1, forward strand.
CCAAGAAAACTTATTCCAAATGTTTTTCCACCAAGAAACTTCCAACCCCCCATACTTCTAGTAAATCAACTCCTGATAGCTGCTAGCCACCATGTAGACCCCCTTAGGATTAGGGCTCCACACCAAAATATCCTTTTCCCTTAAAGAGTTTCATTCTCTTCTTGCAAGAATGTTTCTTAACTTAGCATGATCCTCTTCTGAACCCCCAATAGGCCATTCACTAGGATCCTTCCATCTAGAAACTTCCACCATACCATAGGAATGACTAGATTTAAAATTCGCAACTCGAGACCAAGCCTCCAAGAAAAAATGGCAAATATCCTGCAAATGAGGAAACCTAGTCATGATAGGGGAAAACTCATCCCAAGAATCAAACCAAAAGAGAGCATTTGACCCCTTGTTGCAAATCCAAAACAAGCCATCCTTGATCAACTTAGCTCCTTTTTTAAGAATTCCCCAAATTACATAGCCCTTACCCAAAAAAGGAAGCCAAGGAACCTCCTCCTTCACCACTCCCTTTAGATACTTGCTAGAAATAATCTTAGCCCAAACCTAGTTTTGTTTAGAACACTATCTCCAGTATAGCTTGGTTGAAAGAGCCAAACTAGAAAGTCTAGCTTGCCACAACCCAAGACCTCCAAGCCGTTTCAACCTACATACAGTCTCCCAATTCACCAAACTCCATTTTGAGGATGCCAAGCTATTAGCCCAAAAAAATTTCCTTGCAAGAGAGTCTAGTTCCCTAATGAAACTTGAAGGAGAAACCTACAACATACACCTGTAATTGGGAAGAACCTACACCACCGACTTTAAAAGAAACACTCAACCCAAAAAGGATAACCACCTGTGAGTCCAATGGTTCACTCTCGCACGAAACTTATCAAGAATATTCTACTAGGATCCCCTAGGCAAGGGACCTACAGAAAAAGGAATACCAAGATAAATCAAAGGCAGTCACCCAATCTAAAATCTGAGAATATGAGCCATCCATCATTGAATAGGCTCAAGAGTGTTAAAGAAGAAAATAGAGTATTTACTTTCATTGATTTGTTGCTTAGAAGCTAAGAGGTAGACATCCAAGACCTTGCAGAAATTAGTAGCCTCCTTGATCTTTCCCAAACCCATCAAAGTAGTATCATCCACGAATTGCAAGTGTGACTGAGGAGGTAGGCTAGTACCCCAGTTCCACCAATGGATCAACCCCCAATTAACATGGCTCTTAATGGTTCTCCCAAGACCTTCAGCCAAGAGAATAAATAGGTATGAAGGCAAAGGATCCCCTTGACGAAGTCCTCTAGAAGCCTTGAACAAGGGGGAAGGCTCCCCAGTAACCACCACTGAAAAGGAAGTGGACATGATATAACTTATAACCCACGAAACCCACTCCTTGACAAAGCCAAAAGCCTTGAGCACTTTCTATAGAATGGACCATTTGATCCCGTCATAGGCTTTTGCCATATCTAGTTTTATAGACATAGCTTTCTCCTTAGATGTCTCCATAGAGTGAATAGTTTCAATAGTAATCACAACACCATCCAAGATTTGTCTATCAACCACAAAGCCACCCTGTTCCTCAAAAACCAACCTACTAATCCACCTCTTCAATATTTTTGCAATCAACTTGGATATTATCTTATAAACCACATTACAAAGAGCTATGGGTCTAAACAATCTCAACCTATTTGCCCCATCACACTTGGGAATAAGGGAAAGAAAAGTAGAGTTCAACACCTCAACATCTGTTTATTACCCTAAGATTCACACACTACCTCTAATAAGTCCAAACTGATGATGTCCCAAAATTCCTAAAAGAACTCAATTAGAAACCCATCAGGACCAGGTGCCTTTCCTTTCTTTATCTGAAAAATGGTAGCCTCCAATTCATCCAGCGAGATAGGACTCATAAGATTCCCATTCATCTCGCTAGAGACTAAAGAGGGGATACATGCGAGAATATGGTTTTCATCCTCTCTCACTTTAGGGGATTCCTCCCTTAGCAGAGAAGCAAAGTACTAAGAAGCCTCATTGGAGATATCCCCACGAGAGGACAAATGGTCGCCCCTAGAATTCCCAAGGTGAGAAATAGATTACCATGTCTCCTATCCTTCATAGAGTTGAAGAAAAAGGCAGTGTTTATGTCCCTTCCTACAACCACACAATCTGCGCCTTTTGTTTCCAGTAAATCTCCTCCCATAACTCACACTCCTCCAAAGTTTTCAAATCCTTCGACTCCTCTAGGAGAGATTCCTCTGATAGGCCCTACTCCCTAGTAACCTAAGTAATAACATCCAAACTAGCCTAAGAAGTGCCTTTAGTAGGAAAGATATTATCGCAACACTACCTATTCCACCTTTTGAGTTGGTACTTCACAAACTACAGTTGCTTGATAAAAGAGTACATAGATGTACTGAAAGTAGGTCTACCACACTACCACCAATTAGTCATATGTTCCTGAAGATAAGGGTCTCACAGCCACATGAGTTGGAATTTGAAAGAGGGATTACAAGCAACACTAGCCAAAGAAACAAAAAGATTAATTGGTTAGTGGTCGGAGCCCCTCTAATCAAGAATCTCCAGGAGCTAGAGGACAAAGGTCCTCCTATCCTAAAATAAGAAACCAAAAATCTATCAAGCCTCTTAGCAATACAATCCTTACCACACCCCTCCTATTGTTCCAGGTAAATTGGTTGTTTCCAAGTTTTATATCAACTAGATTTAAGGAAGAAATATTCTCTTTGAGAAGATAGGCAGACAGCTCCAACCTCAACATTCCACCCCTTTTTTCCTCCAACTTAGTAATAGCATTGAAATCACTAGCAACAATCTAAGGATAAAGAGGAACAATACTTTTGATATACCAAATATGAGACCAAAGACACTGCTTACCTGGCATGTTAGTTAGGGCATAAATGTTGGATAAAAGAACAGTCTCTCCAAACTCCAAACTCACAACAACCACAAAATAAGAAGATCTACCAGAAATCCACCAAAGAGGTCAAATCTTCATTGGGTTCCATAAGCAAGCCACACCCCCAACATTACCCTGTGCACCAATACAATGACCTTGACCCTGTCACTAGATTTTAGGCACTAAGCTACTCATACTCTCCATAGAAAGCTTAGTTTCTTGAAGAAATAACATATCAAGAGAATTCCTTCGCACAAATTCACATACAACCTTTTTCTAGGGTCATTGTTTAGGCCCCTCACATTCCAAGAGAGAATAATCATCTTTGAGAGGTGGAGAAGTGGGAGTCAAGAGTTTTGACTGATCCTAGCTCAACCAACGTTTCACCCGCCATCTTAATCTTCTCCAAATCCTTCATCCTCCCAACCTTGAGGAGTTTCTCATTAAACCCTTTCTTTAGATTTTTCTGAAGGAGCTCAAGGGGAAGAGAGGCCTTATTTCCTTTCTTTGACTTAGACCCCATCTTCTCCAAATGGATGCATTATCAACCACATTCCTTTCCATAGCACCAAGAATTGCAAGGCCAACTGGAATCAAAGTGCTTTGATCTGTATCCATTTGAACAGGTGACATGCCTTCCTCTTACAAGTTATAAAGATCAACTATGGTGTAGGAGCACCTAACCACCTAGTGACAAATTCTTATGTTTAAGGGTCCAATGCACTTTTGTATTAAAAGGAGTCACCAAATTGAATTTGTAAGCCTAAAAAGGCAACATGAAAGGTTGTATCTCAATGATGTAATAGAGTCGTTAGTTTAATTGGTGGGAAAAGGATAAAAATTCCAAATTTGTGTGTTGCATTATGCAACAAATTTGTAATCCAACGGTTATAAGTTTAAAATTTGGTTGCTTAGGGTGTTGGTTAGTTGGAGAAGGTGGAGAAATGTTATAAAAATCCTTAGGAGGCTTGAGATATTGTTGTTGACATTGGAGGGAATGAATAAAAGCCTTGAATTTACTCTATTTTCAAATTTTCTCTAGTTTTATGAATTCTCAGCCTGTGTACAGGTCGTACCATCTTCCCGTCCATTTATTTCTTATGTGAAACTAGTAGATGGATGCTCTAACCAGTATTTTTTGCCTTGGAAAGGTTTGCATTGATCTTTTAGGCCCTAAAACCCTCAAATTTCCCTTACCAGGTTCTTGAACAGTTTAAAGGTTTTGTGGTTGTCTTGATGGCATGACCATCATCCCACCTACTGTTTCCAATTGTAACTTGGTGGGATGATGTTGTATAATGTAGGGGATGATAATTAGGAATCAAGAGGCGTGAAAGAGTGATTCCTTGGCTTAAAGGATGAGATAAGGGGTAGAAAATGTGTGTTTTCCTCTTGAAGAATGGGGATTCAGGCCTATGAAATGATGAAACAATGTTGCCAAAGGAAAAATGAATGTTCCCTAAGAATGAGTGGACCTACTGAAAGGTTTCTGGTCAGTTGGTTTGATTAGGAAAGGTTGGGAAGTTGGAGAATCAATAAGGGTGCCCTAAAACCCTAGTTACTTAGGCTACAAGGAGGGTTTTAGCATTGGAGGTTTACTTGAGAATTTGGGGTCATGATACCTGGAAAATATTTGGTTTGGGAACCTATTCCAAGACTTTTTTGAGGTTAGAAGGTCCGGGGTGGAGATCTAGGGGTAGACCCTTTGTAAAAATGGCCTAATTTGAGGCCTAAAACTATGAACAATCCAATTTTGAGGTGTTTGATCTTAAGGAAGTGTATTTGGTTTTCTAGTATGTGATATATCTCTAAAATGGGTATTTTAATCCATGATTTTTTTCCTAGGTGTTTTGGAAAAGTCTTGTCAAAATTCTGAAAAACAGGGTTCCCACTACTACAAAGGAAGCTAGTGTCAAATAGTGAGTTTTGGAGATTTCATTGAATCCATCTTGGAGATTGTTTTCAACTAATCCAATTTTCATTATATGCATGTTGAGGACCTTTGTAAGGGTCTTGGTGAATTTTTTTTGTTTTTTTCAAGATTGAGGACTTGAAACCCTTGAGGGTGAGTTGTATGAATGCAATGTAAAGAAGAGTACCTTGGTTTAGAATTGAAGTTTCCATTGTTGTGATTGATCTACACCTTGGCTCTGCATCAAACTAACTTGGAACCCTCATGTACCTCTTACAGAACCCCTTGTTCTAGAAGCATCATACCAAGATTCACCTCCTACTGGATAAGATCATCCATAACATCAAACAATTAAAAACTTCCTCCTCCAATTTCTCCTTGAGAGTTCTTTTCTGACCATGATTCCTATTACGGGGCTTGATAGGAATATAACCTTCTTTATTAGCCTCTACACATGGAATAGGATCCTTACCCTTGTCTACCTTGGGAGGGTTACATGGAAGCTAGTTTAAATTGGGCTTCGAAGAGTGGTTCCTAGGACATCTCCTCTGCAAATGACCATATTCATGGCACAACTAACAACAAATGGGAAGAGTCTCATAGTCCAATTGTTGCACCTAAGAGGAAGAACCCACACAAATTTCCAAAGAATTTGGAATAGGGTTGCTCAAATATATTTCAACACAAATGCAAGCAAAATTCATTACCTTCTTATCTTGTGTTTGTTGAGAAGGGCCTACTGGTTTCCCCAACAACAGAGCAACCGTATGTAAAATGCCATTTCTCCATAATTCAACCAAGAATCTAGGAAGACACACCCATACAGGAACTCAATTCGAGAGCTCCTCTAAAGGATTAAACTCTGTGTGCCATGGTTTGATAAACAAACCAATATGATTATGAAAATACAGACCTCCCTCAAAAACTCTGTTGTAATCAGCCATGCAGTTAAAAACGACTATAAAAAAATTGTTGGACAACAACATCACCTCCATTTTTCCTTTAGGGTCCCATGTCTATCTAGCCCATGTCTCCAAAAAGGGGAGAGAGACATGTAACACCATGAACTTGCATAATAAAGGATGATTCAAATAATATTCAACATCATTCATAATGGACTCAAGCTTAATCACCAGAATTGGTCAATCTTGGAACCTCTCCAAACAACCATTGATTTTTGGGATACGAGGACCTCCAGACAAATCCATCTCCTCCACCCCCGAAGCCTTGAACAAAAATTTAGTCTCAGCAACCCGCTTTGACGAAGATGGAGTATTTTCCTACAATGATGCTCAAAAATCCATATTGGTTTTAAAACCAATTGTTTCCCCATAAGCCATAACTAAAATAAATGAAGGAAAGAAGAAAACCTTATGCACCACCAAACCCTTAAACCTAGCAAAAAAAGAACAACAAAGGCACATAGAAAAAAGTAGAATCCAATAGCACAAGATCCCCCCAAACTCAAAAAACCCCACCCCAAACAAAACAAGACCCCCACACTCCAATTATCCTTCCCCCACCTGCATGCATGAATGGCTTGCAACATGCAAGTCACAATTGCAAGTTGCAGACTTGCCTCTATGCAAACCTCAAAAGCTTCATCGTTGTATAAGAAAACTTCATATAATCACCCGTCATCTAAATATCCTAGAATTTTAGAGTATAATGTTATTTTTAAAATTTATTTAATAATTTATTTTATATTATATTTTAAAAGTATAATTTATTAAATATAAATATAATATAATATAATATTAATTTGTGTAATATATAGTAATATAATATTATTGAAATTAATTTGTAAGAAATTTAATAGCTCAATTGATCTTCTAAGGGTTGAGAGGTGGGGGAGGGGATAGAGAGAGAAGGGAGAGCATGCCGAGAAAGTGTTGGTGTTTATTGTATCATCTCTCACATTCCTCACCTAACTTCCTTAACCGAATAACACCCAACTAACCAATTTATGATGTGTAAAGACTATGGAATGTAATTTGTTAGTTTGTTTATAATGTAAGTAAATGGACCCCCCCATCCTAAATTGTGAAAAGATTTAAAGTTCAAATTTGAATGGGTGCATGGTGCATGTTATACGTGAGCTTTTATCAAGATGGATGATGAAATGTTATTCTCTTAGCAATTATAATTTGTCAATATATTTCAAGGCAAAAAGGTAAAGTTCTAATTTTATTTTCATGTCAAAGTTTTTAATATTAATAATTTACAATGTTTTAAATGTTGAATGAACAAGAAAACTGAGAGGGGGGGTGAATCAGTTGTATCTTATCAAAACATCAAAAACTCTCATTAACATTTAGATCCACATGCATTGATTAAACCCTTAATTTGTTATGATGAATTAATTTGAAAAGCAGATAACAAAAACTTAAACAATTCAACACCAAACACAAGAGAACACCAGATTTACGTGGAAAACCCAAGAAGGGGAAAACCACGATGAGGATTAGCTCACAATATAAGTAATTGCAAAACCGATTACAAGGGATCACTATCAAAATAGGACACACTGTCCGGAAAGTCTCACAGCCAATGTTTGCTATCAAAATGAAATGAAGATAGAGAAGAAATGTTACACAAAGAACATGATTTCAATGTAACAAAAGATCCACCACAATAGCTCCAACACCTTCGCATTATATTTGAATGATTGCAGACACCTTCTGCTCACTGCATTCGATAATCCAACACTTGAAAGTTTGCACTGCTTTGCTTAAATTTGCATCACTCACATCTCATAATTTGCATATTCATCTATCTTGCATCTATCTTAATCTCCTTTGACAATTCAACTCATACTTATACCGTCCTCAACCTTGAAACCCTATCTAAGGTCAGAAATGCACTTCAAACATGCAAATTCAAATTAGGTTGGCACCAAAACACTTCTATGGTAGGTAGAAGTGAATGAAGACCACATCAAAACTTAATTGGGACCCAAATCAACAACACCTCTTAAACACACGCTACCACAAACAATATTTATCCTTCGCATGTAGTGTAAACACCAAGTCAACCATTACCCATGCAAACACCATTGAAATTTGAAGTACACACTTCCTCAAACCCAAGGAAAACTTGAAAACCACACACCACACTTCTAGATAATCTGGAACAATTCCCAAATCACCTGAGATCCAAAATATCCTTCGCACCAACTCCCAATTGAAGAGTGTACAATCCTAGTACACTTAAACCACTCTGTCATATACCATAACTTGGAAGACCACCTTTCGGAACACCAAACCACAAATCCTCTTGACACGGGAAAGATACCAACACCAACACTCTCTTTCAAAATTGCAGGTCCTAAAACACAACTGGGAAGAAACACAGAGCAAAGACATTTCTCCCAGATACCTCTATAATACACAATTCACACACTGGTGAACACAACTTATTTTGAACAACTACCCAACATCACAAATTTTGAATATGGCATCTTTAAACACCTCTAACCAACATATTTTAACCACACAAGTAGATCTTCAATCCAGAAGAAATGTGGAGTAAAACCATAACACCTCTCTGCAACATAGTACACTACTACAACTGCTCAACCACTACACAATTGACACCAATAACAACACAAGCTTATTGACATCAATGACAACACCTACATACTTGCAATAATATCCCCCTTTGTCATTAATGGCAACACAAGATGTGAAAAACCATCAAAGACACAATAGTTATGTATCAAATCAATTTCCTTTTCTCTTTACTCAGTCTCCCCTTTATAGATAGAAATTTTCACACGACATCTCTCCAACTGACAACTTGCTCTTTTTCACATGATTCTCTCTCCCTTTGACAATAATGATTAGAAAACATACACAACTTTCCCCCTTTATAAATAAGCTTTCTCACATGATTATCTCTCCCCCTTTGACATCAATGGTAAAGGAAATAGTGTTTTGCATTATTCTCCCAATTTGGCATTGAACCAATATATTTGCTATTGCTCCCCTTTAGACAAAATAATCACCACTATTCTGCAACATACTTTTACTACTTTGAATACTCCCCCTTAGGAGTACATACCAAACAAATCAACAACCTTTGTATAATTACAACACTCACACCATACTGCAATAATGTCACTACCTACTCCCCTTGAGAGGTAGCCACCAACATCAGTCAAGAATAGAGGATAGATCATGCGATTAGCTGGACTGATGCATCTACTTATATGCATATAGTTCAAAGAAGGAGGGGAAATAACCCCCAACTTCTACTAGAGATACTCAAAAGTATCCTTAGGAAGAGCCTTAGTAAATATGTCAACAATTTGATCCTTTGTAGGTACATATTCAAGCTTCATTACATTATCCACAACCTTCTCTCTTAGTGTAGACACTTAAAAATGTCTTGAATGATATCATACACTTGAATCAGGTATACTAACATCATTTCCTCCTCAAACCCATCCTCTTTTCACTTAATTGATTAAATTAGCCTAGCTATTTAATCAATTATGTCATTTGCATCTATTAACCTAATTAATTTAATCGGATTAATTCATCCCCTTTCATGCTAATCTTTTATCTTATTAAATTAAATAAATTGATCCCTAAAGTCCTCTTATTTAATTAAATAACCCTAAGTTATTTAACTAAATGTCATCACCTTTCCCCCTTTCATTTTATTTAATGAATGTCATCTAATTCTTCTAAAAATTAAATAATTAACATTGTTTTAATTTCAATTACTAATTAATCTAATTCCCCCCACTTGCAAGAGAATATTCCTCCCTTGCACATTACTCCAAAAGGAATATTCCCATGGAATATTCCTTCCCCTTTTGCACAATTAAACTTTGTTTTAATTTGCTAAATATCTATTTTCCTCACCCATGAGAATATTACAAAGAATATTCTCTCTCCTCACTCATTTGATAAGGGGAATATTCATTTTTCTGTAACAAACTTACTCGACTTCTTGTGCAAGTTAACTTATGACTTCTTGTGCAAGTTAAAAGTGTGTTTGTTTGGATAAAGTGGACCCTTGATTAAATCTCATCATTGATTCTCATCCCTTGATGAGAATCCATGGTCCATGCCTCCAACTTCTTCCATACTTGACCATTGATTAACCTTTTTGATCCAACCCTTCATTTCTCATTTGCTTTCCTATAAATAGGTCACTATTTCGAGACAAATGGATCCATCTTTTAACAAAAAACTTATGTTGTTGAAATCACTTACACCCACACTCATATTTATCACTTTTTTAGTATCATTTTAGCTTAATTACTTGCATTAATTAGCTTAGCTTCCATTAATGGCTTCCATGGTAAGATAGATGCATTCATGTAGCTTATTTGGTAATTAGGGTTTCAATATTTTAGCTTAAAACCCATTTAGATTAGCTTTGAATATATCCATATTAATTAAAAGAGCTTTCATCATGTTAGTTTAGCATTTAAATCATGTTTCATCACACATCTCACAATGGTTTCATCAGTTTTATTTAATAAAACTGATTGAAACAAGCTTATTATCCAAGGGATTGGGAAAGGGTCGTCGTTCCACATCAATGTGACACCACTCCCCCAATAGGATGAGTTTCAATGGATTAGAATAGGTTTTTTGAAGCTTTCATAGTTTAACATGTTAAGTTTTTAATGAATTCCTAGTTTAGGGTTTATTTGAATGATCTCTATTGGATTGATGTTTAGTGGCGTGAATATACTTTGTATCCTCATGGATCAAGTGTATTCAGCACATATGATGCAATCAAAGGAAGAAACAACTTGACTCAATCTCATTTAACAAAACTAAAAACATTCTTTGTCTGATATCTCATCACAAGTACACATTTTCCTTCAAAAAACCCTTATTTCAAATACTCAAACATGCAATCAGAGTTCCAAATTCCTCAATGACTTTGTTAAAGCTCCTAATAAGTTCAAATAAATTTTCACGCACTAAATAAATCATCCCCCATGATTATTTCATGTTATTCCATCCAACTCATATATTGAACCTCCATTTTTGACTCAAAATATGACAGTCACAAGTTTGCCTTGCAAAAGACAACAATTAATTAGTCACAAAAGCTTTTAGTTTCACCAAGCTCTATCTAGAAAGGAATAAAAATACACCATTAAAACCTTTTAAAATAATCCTACCCAAGAAATATACGCATTCCTCAAGCAAATCACTCAAAACTCCTTTGCTCACTGTGATTTTTAAAAAAAATTCTCAATTTTCAGACCTGGGGCATCATTAAATCTACCCAAGACCATGTATTCAAGCCCTGCAAATTTTCCACGTGAAAATATACACAAAAATTCATTAAATCTACCCAAGACCATGTATTCAAGCCCTGCAAATTTTCCACGTGAAAATATACACAAAAATTCATCATTTTACCAACTCTTAGGTTTTTCCATTGGTCCAATTTAGAGAAACCCAATTTTCAAACTCACTAGGTACCCTAATGGAGGGTTTCAGGCAGTTTTTAGAAAAATGGCTATAACTTGCTTATTTCCTAATGAAATTACATGAAACCACCACCAAATGAAAGTATATTAACATATATTTCAATACCAATTGGTTTGATATCAATATATGGAGTATATCATCTATACTATTTGCTGCAACATGATTGTAAAAGGAAAAATCTGAAAGTGGCAAACATTATTTTGATCATAACTCTTACCAAACTCAATGAAATTTGACCAAAACAATTGAAAATGAAAGATAATTCAGTGGATATTCATCCCCAATCACTTTTAGGTCGAAATGGATCCATATAGGCACATGAAATTCAAGAGAACAACAAGGAAAATGTTTAGATTTACATCAAAACCCTCAACCCATCTTCAACCACCTGCCTCCTCTGTACAAATGACTCACGGGAGGAATATTTATAATTATTTCAACCTCTCTAACTTCTCCAACTACCTTTTACAACCTTGTCTCTTCAACTTTCCCCTTTTGCACTTTCACAATATGACACTTTTACAATATTTGGCAATTGTTTGCAATATTTGACATATGACTTAAACATGACCTCCTAGGACTCAAACACACTTAAAATGGTCTATTAGACCTTATTACATGATCAAAACACCACCTAAGAAAAATATTTACAAAATGGCCTCATGGAGGCATATAGTCCACCAGGTGCTCTTGCACCACCATACTAATCCGTCGGTCACATTTTGGCGCTAGAAGGAGCGCACGAACTAACTAATCTGATGATTTTCTTGTTAATACTTTTTTTCCTTATGTTTTCAGGTACAACGATGCTATTGATTATCAATCGACGCATTTGATGACGTGTCGCTATACAATGACGCACTTGTGATTTCATTTTGGTGACGCATAATTAAAATAGCAACGCTTACTTAATTTCATCACTGCATTTAAATATAGCAATGCTTATTTAATTTTTGACGCAAAATGAATTTATTTTTAGTGACGCTATCGATTTGGTGACGCATTTGACCTCACTATTTTCTGCATAGTGATGTTATTGATTTTTCAGTATGGCGACGCATATCTAATACAACGACACTATTGATGAATTTTAGTGACCCAATTGATTTCAACGTTGTGATTTACTGGTAATTAGGACATAATTGGTTTTTTGACATGTTTTTGACTTTTTTGCTTTATTTGACTTCTAACATGTCTCTAACTTTTTGCTCTGGTTTTTAGGCTAACTGGGTTTTGGAGGTTTTTAGGCTAACGACCACCCTACCACCGCCACTCACACACCCCACTCTGCATCTTCCTTTGCGGAGATTCTTGTCATGAAAATGAAATTCACGACATGGCGGAGGACGATTGCACCATTGAACAATGGCAACGATTCATGTATCAAGATTAATGGGAGCGTTGAGCTATTGAAATGGTAGAATGTACTAAATTAGGAAAGAAAGCACCTCATATTTGGGTTTTCAGGCACCATCCCACCATCTTCAAGTCAACAAGTTGTTTTATGTTGAAACAAGTATGTCGTTGCTCTTTGCGAGCGCCATGGTGCAGACATTTATTCCCTCATTGTCATTATTTGCGGCACAACTAACTCGGACCCCCGCCTTGTGGAGTCCGCAACATTCATTTTCACATGAATGGCCCACATCATTTCCCCACCATAATTCATGATTATATTTTGATGGAATGATAAGTGGATGGGTGGAGTGGAGTCAACTCACATAATGCATTTGAAGTTAAGCCAATTGTGTCATTGCTTGTAAAGGAAGAGGAACTGAGGCGTTTGTGGACTAGGTGTGGGCGTGTTCATGATGTGGACTTCGGGCATGCTAGCACTTTGTGGGAACTTCTTTCTGAGTTGTTTTTTTTAATGACTACTCCAGCTGCGTCGTTGATGCCCGAGCAAGGAGTGTAAAGGGAAGCATTTGCAATGGATGGCACCTCTATCTTGGGATCTTGGAGTTCACCTCACATGAATTCGCTAGAAATACAAGTTGCTCATAGATATAAATTGCGGGGCTCTCTGTTTCCATGATGAGATTGGTCAAGGGCACAATTGGTATACCTGTGTAGACAACTTTCCCCCACAAAGGCTACTGATCAACTCAATGATTATGGCGCCAGGAAGAGGGGGCACTATGACTGTTAAAGAAAAATGCTTCAAAGAGGACATCATCTCATGAGGAGCAATGATTCTTGATGGACATAATCTAAGTTTATTTTAAATGCAAAACTTTGAAGGCCCTAACTGACGTGATGTGTTATGAGTCACACACTATGTGAAGGGTTGTTGCTCCAAGTCCCTACGAAGAAATACATGTAAGATTTGAATACATGGGCAGATATCTTTCCGAGCACACTATGGAGGGAGAAAGGAGGAGGGTGCACTTGTAATGACTAGTTATATTCTTACCACGTTCATTTGAGGATCGTACGTACCGAGTTGATGAAAGTCATCCTCTGTGGAGAACAAGCATGCGGTCACCACAGACCTCTTGTTCATCGTCTCAGCTCATCCTAATGGTGTTATACTTAGCGTCCCCTATAGACGACGCCTCCATGTATTCCTTCTACAATAGTATTGAGGTGTGCAGAGCCCACACTTCATTCCTCTTGAGTGACAAGGGAGCACGGTGCGGTCTGAAAAATGATTGCCCGAATCTCACACAAAATCTTGGTTTTTAACGATGACAAAAGAGGATAGAGTGTTGAAGTCGCACTAAACAACAAGATTATCAAGTGGTGTGCTCCATACTGAAGGCAGATTTGTCTTTACAAAGAACAAAAAATTTGGAGCGGAGGACACGGTGTCTAGGAAGGTTGATTAAATAGTTATAAAAGTGGAGCTGAGGGTGACTTGTGGAAGCACCCACTTTCTATACTTTTGCAGGTTTTCTAAGTGCGGGTGTCGTTGCTGCCGATGTCACGTATAACAACATTCTTGTGATGGCCCCCCATAGAGTATTGTACGTGTTGGGTATCATGGAATACATGTAAGGAATGAGAAGCAATCTGATGTTTACGCAATAATTCAGAATGGGATCATGGTAGTTTATCATGTGAAGTCAATAAGGCTCAATCGAAGAAAAGGGTATGTCATAAAGGTGGGTAGTTGTAGTAGAAATCCAAGTATCTTTTGGAAACTTCGCTGAAGGGGGGGGGGCTAAGCTCTTCTGTAACTATTAAATTCTTTGAGCCAAGATGCCTAATCAAGATGCAATTTCATGATGAATCAAATCCTCTCTCTAGTTGTGATGTATGCTAAATCAAAAGAAAGTTGAGGGATAGTTAGCAGGAATTTGAAGCTTTCATTGGTGTAATGCTTTCACTCATTATTAATCCCCTTGCTTAAGTCCATTATGATCATATTTTTTCTGTGCAAACTTTGAATATGAGATAAAGATTATAAAGGGGAATCTTATTGCGGCCAAAGGGTAATTTATCACAAGCTCACATGATTGTTTAACCTAAGTCATTTTATGAATGTTGCAGGGGGTAATACTACAAGGAGCATGGCTATCAGGGGCTTATGGAACAATATCATAGGGGGGAGATTGAAGCCCCTTTATGGGTTTTATGATTTAATGATTAATGATTTAATGAATCCCCATTTAATTATTTTTCTTATGTTGCATGTAAGTGTTTTATTTACCCAAAAGGAGGAACTCTTAGAGAAAATGAAGCTACAATAGGAAGAGTTCCTTCACGTAGGCTATATCAAGAACCCAGTCCAAAGTGGAGTGCCTCAAATCAAATATGCTCAAACAATGGATAGTTTTCCAAAGGAGGATTGACCAATATATTACCATATGCCCAAGGAAGTCAATGCCAAGAAATCATACAGTTGTCTACCAAAATCAAAAGCAAGAGGGAGTTTTTTTATCCTTTCACCAAATGACTATGATCATTAAGGAGTTGTCCACCTGGTGGATCAGGAACAACGTATCTGCTTCTCAATAACATGAATCAACAAGAAGAACTGCTCGATTGGCTGAAAGAATGCTACAAACACATCAAATAAAAGGAAAACTTTAGCAGTTTTCTGCCACAACAGAGAAGGCAACTAAAAGATAAAATAACTACGGTAACAAAAAGATAAAATAGGCTACAAGACAAAATAGAGAAGAGGACAAAATAACCTATTTTAAATTATGAAATATTGGGGGTAGGTGAAACCCTAACTTGTATTAAATATGAGTCATTCATTGTAATTAAATCCTAGCCATTCATTTGGGCTTTGGAAAACTATAAATAGGGGCTTGCCCCTCATTTGTAAGTGGTGGTGAATTGTTGTAAGAGGCATTTTTCAGCAATAGAAGGAAGCATTGCAATATTTTGGATGTTTTCTTTGAACTTGTTCATTATGCATGCATGATTCATCCTCCATGTTAGTTTTAGTTTTGGTTTCTTAAATGGCTTTAATGGTGAGTGTTGTTATAGTATTTGATGAACTTCCAAGCTCATGTTTTTTGTGATTTGTTGATGATGAATCACTTTGCAAAGCTAGTCTGAGCTAATTTCATTGTTGCAACTTAGTTCAATTGTATGTTCATGAGGTGAATGCACAATCTAAAAATCTACAGACCTTAGAAGATTGCACTGATTTTGTGTAGCTATAGGTTCTCTTGGTCAAACAAAACTTTTTTTTATGGGAGTCTGTCTACTGTAGCATCCTCCATTATTATTGTTCATTCATAGCTTAGATTTAGATTATCTCTCTCAACCCTTTCTCCTTTTGCTATTTCTTTTAACTCCTTGTTAGAGTAGGATTCCAAGCATCACCACAATGCTAAATTTGATTGAAGTGAGTTTCAGCTTGCTGTTTTGAGTGGGAAGCCATTGTTCAGTCATTTCCAGCATCCTTGAAACTCCATTTGTAGACCCAACTTCCCATACTTTGTAAACCATAAAGACCGCTCTGTGTTTACCAACAAATCACACCAACCAATTGAACTATTCCAATCATTGTCATGACCTGACACCCAAGAGGCCTTGGGGTGATTGTCTGAAGCTTAGTTGCATATTTTCACCTTTCAAGAGAGGCATTGCACTTGTGCATTATCTGTGTTGAGAAGTGCCAAAACACCCATCAACAGATCCTTGGTAAAAGTCTTATAATCTATTGTCTGCTCAATAGCACTCACTTTCTCATTGTAAGCATCAAGAAGAGTTATGAGAATCTTCTTTACAATCCTGGTTTCATCTACAATAGCTCCAAGTGATCACATTCCAGCCACTACCTCATCCAATCTCTGTACATAGGCTTTAACATTTTCATCTTTGGACATATGTATAAGATAAAACTATGTTTCCAAATTCTGCAATTTTTCTTATTTAACTCTTTCATCACCATCATGTGCTCTTTCTAAAGCATCCCAGAATTCCTTAGCTGTCTTCAAATTCTGAACCTTAATCAACTCAGAATGTACCAAACTATTCTTCAAGATGAACTCCGCCTTATTGTTTGCTTCATGTGCCCTGATCTCTTCAGGTGTACTCAGACCATTAGCAGGAGGAGTGTAAGGATTATTGTAAGCTTTCTCCACATCATATCCACAATACTATAGATATTCTTCCATTAATACTTTCCAAACACCATAATTAGTACCATCAAACCTTAGATAATCAAAGATCATTTTGCTAGCCATCCCGGACCTTCCTCAAGTGGTTAAGTTCTTCGCCAAGGAACCAAGCTCTGATACCAATTGTTGAATAGGACAACTGAGAGGGGTGGGGTAAATTATTTGTTAGATATTTTAACCTTTAATTCAATCATCGTAACTAATGCTTAAAACCACTTAAATGATTAATCATCAAATGCCAATGCAGAAACTCAAATCCAACACATCAACACAATAACACCAAATTTACGTGGAAACCCAATGAGGGAAAAATCACGGTGAGGATTAACTAACACTATAGAGAATATCAAAACTGATTACAAAAAGGCTCACTGCAAGAAACAAGGCACACTTCCTGAAACAAGGATTCACTATTTGAAACAAGGACTCACTATCCAATAGAGCTACAACCTAGAGAGCTCACTGCCACAAAGATACAAAGAAGACAAAGAATACTTGTTACAAAGAGACAACAATTCCAATGCAACAAAGGATTCCACCACAGTCACTTGATCAACTTGCATGAATAATAGAGTTTTCCTTCTGCTCACTGCATCTGGTAACTCAGCATTAAGCTTCGCACTAATCAACCACACACAACTCACACGCACTTTCTAAATAGCATCAATATCGTATCTACTCTTTAATTTATCTTCCTTCTTTTCTTTAGTATATTTTTCATTACTAGCTCATCATGTATTTATACTATCTCCAACCTTGAAAAAGATACATAGTCAACCATCCAACTTCAAATTCAAATTAGGTAAGCACCAAAACATCCTAGGGTGGAATTAGAATGAGGGCGACCCAAACACATGCTTCATTGGGACCCAAAATAGATCCAACACGCTTCATTAACTTTGAAGATAGTGCTTGACACATGGTCGACCAAACCAGTGTAAAACACATAGACCAATTAAGCTTGAAACTTCTAGAAACCAAAAATATCTTCAATGCAATCAAAACATCTTAACTCTAGAACCGCAAGTCAAAAAACTTCATCAAAGAGAAATCTGAACCAACAACATTTCTCCCATACCTCAACCAGAACACAAAAAAACATAGTTCACAACTGGTGAACACAACTCGAACTTCACAACAAACCAATAGCCAAACATCTAGATATAGCAACCTTCAACAACCATGACCAACATATCTAAACCGCATGACCATAGGGGAAAATGTTGGATCTTCATCCTGAGCAAGAACTGAATACCTGTAAACTTCCTTTAATACAATTTTCTCAATATCCTCAACATATACAACCAATAGCAACTAGTAGATAACTAATTGACCAGTTGACATCAATGGCAACACCTTCATTCCTTTTCCCATTCTTGCAACAAAATCTCTTACCATATATTTTATTTACATCAAAGGCGTATCCTTATTTGAAGTTTGTGGAGCTTCATTTGTCCATCAATGATAGAGATTGGAAGATAATTGATGCAAGATGATTGTAGTGATAATGACCATTCATTTTACGTTGTCAGTTTTCGATAGTTTATCATGCTTTGTTGTTTTCCATGTAGATCACTACAGTTTGGTTTTCTTGTTCACTATTTATCTCGCTCACCATTTTCCTGCTTGTCGTTTTTCGTAGGAAGCATCTTAATTATCTCATTTGTATATCGCTTGCTTGTTTTATTTCGCATGCAACTTTATAATATTTAATATCAATCATACATACATACATTTCTAGAAGCCATATCATCGTTGCCTCATTGGAATTTTCCAAGTCAATATCAGCCTTGTAGGTGGTCTTTCGAGCGTGTGTAGGAGAAGTTTTTTGGCACAAATTCTTAATAGTTTATCAATTTTAATCTTGAATCTCCCTCATTTTGGATTTTTTGTAACATATGCAATATTTTTAGATGTTTATATTTGATTGCAGGTATGTATAATACTTTTGAGCTGGATATCCATAGGAAAATCAATATGATATTGTACTCTTTTATTATATATATTAATATGATTATAGGCCTATAGGCCTTTTTATCAATATATATATATATATTGTTAAAATTAATTATATTATATTATAATTTTATCGTTAATAATTTTATAATATTAAATTATATAATTTTATCATTATTAATTATAAATATTATATATAAATATAAATATAATTATAGTTGGCACCCATGTGTCAAAATTTGGGGTCGTTGTGCCAGGATGGCTAGCTTGACACATGGGCAAAGGCTAGTTGGTGACATCATATGACGTGGAACGTGGTCTGATCCTCCCGTCAGCTCCACGAAAGGATGGCAGCGCCATCACACCATGGAGGATAGTATGTCAGACAACATCGACTAAGGATTTACATTTAAGCCCACACGAGCAAAGGCTACAAATTTCATTCAATGAGTGTCGGTAAAGTTTGTATCTAAAATGGAGCCTGCTTCATTTTCAGAAATGAAATGATTTTAAGTACACACCTGGAGCTCATAGTACACATTTTCATCAAAGGAAGGGTCCAAGAGTGGAGGTAGGTACTAAAGGCAATTAAGATGCAAGTTGGGATCTCGGAGATGGTGTTAGGGAACAATATTTTTATGCAAAGCTTGTTGCATTTCTCTTGCACAAAATGCAGACCCCAATTAAGCTAAAATGTGCGAAGAAGGAGACAGCCTTTGCAGGTTTCATTTCAGACCAGAGGCTTAAAAATATCTACCTTAACACCGATATCTTGTGCCTCGAGGTAGTGAGGATGGTGCTCGGGCGACGATTTTGCTTCTCCAACAACAAAAAAAAAGTTAATTCTGATATATCCTCGCAATTTTTGGCATCGCTTTTGGACTTGAACCTGCCAAAAGTGAGGTGCTTGGTGCTGTTGAGAATGGTCTTTGAGGAGGCAATGTTGGTGGATGATTTGGATATAGTTGCAATGGCTAGGCCTGGCGTGGGGATCCCCTATCTAGATGACATAACGTGTATGTTCTAGCGAGGATTGCAGGTAGACTGGCACCTGTTCATCCTGGATGTGGAAGGTGAAGCGCTGGAACGCCATCGACACTGGGCAAGGATTGGAGCTGAGTTTCTTCAAGCAAACGGCTAGGGCAGATAGAGGTGAAGGATATCTAGTGGTGCAAAGAATTCACCGACTTGGTGGAGACAATGAGCTTCTATGATGAGGACGCTTAGAAGCACATCATGGTGGCTGACTGGTGGTTTTGGTGGGTAGTGGTTGTCTAAAGAAGTAGGCAAGAAACAAGACATTTTTTTCTATTTTTTTTTTTGTAATCTTGAATTTCCAGAGGCTGGCTTGGCCCAGATGAAACAATCAGATGTATTTTCTTTTCGACTCTAATATATGCAGCTTGTATGTGTTTTACCTATAATATATATATATATATATAGTTATAAATAAAATAATATTATATTTATTAAAGTTATATATTATTGATAATTATATTATTTAATGATATTTTATATAATATATTTATTATATAATTAATATATTAATAGTTATAATAAAATAGTTATTAATACTATTTTTATTGTTAATAATTATAATATTAATATTATATATATTAATAATAACATAATTATAGTTATCTAATACAATATTATATATTTTTGTAGTTATATATTATTGATAACTATACTAGCATACATATATTTTTAATAATATATAAAAAATTGTCTATTTTTTATCAATTTATCATAGTAAAGATATTTTAAAAAGAAAGAGAAGGGGGTAAAAATTTATTGAATCAAAGAAGCATTACAAAGCAACATGCCACAACCCACAAAAACCACCAACCAATCTAGCAATGTCCAAAAGTCCCCAAAGGAATCCAACCAAGAAACCAATTACATGTGTAAGTTTTCCATGATTAATTTTTTGAGAGACCCAGAGAGCTATGAGGATAACAATCCCCAGTCATCAATAAACCACCTCTCTAAATGCTCAGAGGCCCACTTCACCAGAAGATTAGCCACCCTATTCCATTCCCTGGGAATATGACAAAAGGAAACAAATTCTAAAGTGCTACATAAATTCACAATATGTCTGATCACTACAACCAGTTGCTAATTAATACCATCGACTCTCTGTTCATTTAGCATATCAACTACAATCTGTGAATCAGATTCACAAATAATCCTCTTCCAGCCCAAGGAACTTCTTTCAATAGCATGTAAAATAGCCAGAGCCTCCATGAGATTATTAGAATGGTGACCCTTGTAAATAGAAAAGAAAAACACCACCCCTCCATTACTGTCTCTACCAATACCGCCAATTCTAGTATGCCCAAGATTCCCTCTAGAAGATCCATTAGTATTTATCTTCATAACTCCTTGTGGGGGAGGGTGTCACCGACCCTCCTGATAATCTTCTTCTTAACCTAATGAGGATCATTGCTAGTAGAGAAACCAATCCCTCTACCCTCCAAGTGCAAATTCTACACAAAAGTCAAATCACTTGGATCCACAATAACCGTTGGGTCACATTTAGCTAAAATAGTCTCCTAAATCTTAATGAAGATCTTCCTCCATAAAAGATCCCTGACCTACTTAACATCTTGGAAAATCCTTCTATTTCTCTCAAGCCAAAGGTGCCAAATAATAAAAGTAGGGCCAATAATCCAAGCAATCTAAAGAAAAGCCACCTTAGCCAGAGGTCTCCCCAAGCTTTCCTAGAACTCTATCAAAGAAGAGGCATGGACATAGGGATGTCCCCAAACCCCCCACCAAAGATGCCAAATCCTCCTAGAGTAAGGACACTGAAAGAAAATGTGTGAGGCACACTCTTCACTATTATTGCACAACACACAAATGGAGGGACCTTGGAAACCCCTTTTCTGCAGATTATCCCAAATAAGACATCTATTTTGAACAACCAGCCATAAAAAGAAATTACACTTAGACTAAGAAAACGTATTCCAAACCTACTTCCACCAAGGAATGATCCCAATCTTTCCATACAGTTGCCTATCAAGCTCCATATATCTAGAAGCAACAAAGAATCTACCCTTCGGATCAGGACCCCAAGCCAAAATATCCTTGTCTTGAAGAGAACTACATATTCTACCTACCAAAATCTTATCAAGTTCTTACCTTTCCTCCTCAGTACCCCCACGAGGCCACTCCTGGGGATCCTTCCAATGCCACACCTCCACCTATCCTAGGGCTTGAATAGTTTTGATGTCTTCCACCTTACGCCAACCAGCTTCTGTCAAGCTATCATAGAGAGGTTGCAAATGAGGAAACATAGAAATAATAAGGGAATAACCATCCCAAGAATCATACCAAAAGGGCTTCTAAGCCCTTATTGAAAATCCAAAATAGACCCTCCTTTATCAACTTAGCCCCTCTTTTGAGAGTATCCCAAATCATAGACCCTTTCCCTTGGAGACAATATTGAGGAAAATCATAGGAGTTCACCCCATTGAGGTACTTATGAGTGAGAATTCTAGTCCAATCTTGATCCTAGCAAGTACATGAGCGCCAGTATAGCTTAGCAGCTAAAGCTTGGCCCATGAAACTAGTAGACTTGAGACCAAGACCACCCTCTTGTTTTGGCTTGCAAATAGATTCCCACTTCACTAAACTCCACTTTGAATTGAGAATATTACCCGCCCAAAGGAATTGATGAGCAAGAGCATCAAACTCCTTAACAAAATTGGCAAGAGCAACTTGCACAAAACATCGGTAAATAGGAAGAGATTGAACCACATATTTGAGCAGAACCACCCAACTCGTTGAAGAGAGCCACCTGTGAGTCCAATGACTAACCCTTCTACAAAATTTATCCAAGACATCCTGCCAAAAATCTTTTGGTTGAGGACCCACTGTAAGGGGAATCCCCAAATAAACTAGAGGAAGAGTGCCAATTTGAAATCAAAGAATTTAAGCAATCCTAGACTGAATAAGCCGAGGAGATTTGAAAAATTAAATAGAGGACTTGCTATCATTAATCTTTTGACTAGAGGTTGCCAAATAAGTATCCAATGCCTTCCTTAAATTCACAGCTTCATTTATTTTGGCCACGCCCATTAGAGCAGTATCATCAACAAATTGGAGATGAGACAAAGGTGACAAACTGAAACCTCAATGCCACCCATGAATCAACCCATGACTAACACATGACTTGATAAACCTCCCCAACCCCTCAGCCATAATAATAAACAAATAAGGGGACAAAGGATCTCCTTGCCAAAGACCCCAAGAGGCTCTAAATAAAACTGAAGGCTCACCATTAATAAGCACTGAAAAGGAAGTAGAAGTCACACACCTCATGATCCAATCAACCCATTCTCTATCAAATCCAAAATCTAAGAGAACCTTCTATAATAAGCTTTTTCCATATCAAGTTTGATAAACATAGCCTTGTCCTTAGAGACTATAATAGAATGAATAGCCTCCATAGCAATAACAACCCCATCCAAGATCTACTTGCTTGCCACAAATCCCCCTTGCTCATTGGAAATCAAAGAATCAAGCCAAGGCTTCAACCTTTCTGCAATTAATTTCGTAATAATTTTATACGCCACATTGCAAAGGGAAATGGGGCAAAACTGATCCAAGGAATAAGCACCTTCCTTCTTTGGAATAAGTGCAAGAAAAGTGGAATTCATGGCCTTCAACATTTCTTTATTCCTCTAAGATTCCTGAACAACCTCCAAGAGACCCACCTTGATAATCTCCCAAAACACTTGATAAAATTTAGCAAGAAAACCATTAGGGCCAAGGGTTTAACTTTCTTCATTTGAAACACAATAGTCTCCAATTCTTGTAGAGAGATGGGGTGTAAAAGAGCCTCGTTCATCTCAGGATAAACCAAACAAGGAATGCAGGCCATAATAGAATTTTCCTCCAAACATGCAGGGGGAGAATCCTCAGTAAAAGAGTCGAAAAGAACTATGAAGCCTCCTGAGAAAAATCTTCCTAAGAAGAAAGTTGGACTCCCTCAAAAGAAACTAGAGAGTTGATAAGATTAGCATTTCTCCTAGCAGCCACATAGTGATGGAAAAAGGCAATATTTTTGTCCCCCTCCCGAAGCCAATCAATTCAAGACTTTTACTTCCAAAACATCTCCTCCCTTAGCTCCCATTCCTCAAGAGCCTTAGTCACCATAGCCTCTTCCATGCACAACTCCACCATGAGACCAAGATCACGAATCTAGCAGGTGATAAAATCCAATTGAGCCTGAGCTACCAACTTATTGTGATGAAGATTCCCAAAACACTGCATATTCTACTTCTTGAGACTGTATTTCATGAATTGCAATCTCTTGACAAAGGCAAACATAGTTGTACCATAGGCAGGTCTCCCTTTACACCACTACTCAATCATCAACTCATGAAGAGAAGGATCACGTAACCACATGAGTTGTAACTTGAAAGAAGGGTTCTTATGGGATCTGAAAGAAACAAATGAAATTTTAATTGGTCAATGATCCGAACCTTTCCAATCTAGGATCTCGAAGCTAGTAGTCTACCTATCTCCAACCCAAAAATAGGAAACAAGAAACTTGTCAAGCCTCTCTGAGATAGTAGCATCACCACACCTTTGATTATTCCAAGTGAAAATTTCATTATTAGGTTTCACATCAATAAGGTTCAACCTATCCATGTTGTCCATCAGAAGGAAAGCAATAGGGTCAAGCTTGGCAATACCCCCTCTCTTCTCCTCTAAGCAAGAAACAACATTAAAATCTCCATCCATAATCCAAGGATGCCAAGGAACAAGAAAGCAGACATAACTAAGATGAGACTGGAGTTGGGACTTACCCATCAGATCAGTAGGACCATAGACGTTAGTGAAAAGACAAGATTCACTAGATTTCAAACTAGAAGCAATCATAGAGATAGAAGAGCGACTCAAGATCCAACATAGAGGAACAACCTTTCTTGGATCCCATAAACAAGCCACACCTCTAGAGATACCAAAAGCACCCACACACTAGCAACACCCACAGGGCCAAACACCAGAGGCTCTATTCAACATACCATCCAATGATAACTTAGTTTCTTGAATGAAGACAATATCAGGAGAATGAAAACCAATCATCTCATGAATAGCCTTTTGTCTAGGAGTGTTATCCAAACCCCTCACATTCCATGAAATAACAATCATTTGTGAGGATGAGAGAAATGAGCGTCTATGGTTTGTACCAACCCAAATTCCACCAGAGTCTCACCTAACAATTTAACCTTCTCAAGGTCTTTCTTATGACCCACCTTAGAAGTTTTCTCATGGGGCCCCCTTTTAAGGGGCTTTTGTTGCAAACTCAAGGCTTTCCTAGCCCCACCATTTTTCCCTAAATCCAAAGACTCATTCATTTGTGAAGAAGGAGAAGCCTCCAAAATTCTATCCTCCTTCGAAGCCAAAGATACAACAGGATTGGAGGCATCCTGCAGCTATAGAGGAATATCCATTTCCATCTGGCCAACCTCCATCTGACCAACTTGCATGTCCAACCCAGCCTGGTTTTGATTCTCATTTTCTTCATCCTCTTGCAAGACCACTTCCAACGAGCTAGGACTAGGAGGAATCCCAACTAGAATCCCCTCTTCCTAAACCAAGTCATCTAGAGCATCAAACCGATTAAAGATCCCATCATTTTGTCTATCTTTGGGAGTTCTCTTTTGACCACTCCCCTTATTACATGGCTTAACAGGAAAAAATCCCTCCATATCTACAGCCCCTCCTCCATAGGAGCCTTCCCCTTATCATTCTTAGAAGTAGACTTAAAAGGAACATTAGCTGCAACAACTGCTTGATTAAACCAAGGGCATCTCCTTTGCAAATGCCCATATTCATGACACACACGACAACGAAAAGGAAAAGTTTCATAATCAAGTTGTTGAATCCAGGAAGAGGATCCAACACAAAATTCTATAGAATCAGGCAAAGGATTGTTTAAATCAACTTCAACAAAAATTTGAGTGTAAGAGATTACCTTCGTGTCCAAGATTTGTTGGGCAGGCCCAACTGGTTTTCCAAGCAATCAAGCTATCATATGCAAAATATCGCTTCTCCAGAACTCAAATGGAAGACGAGGTAGATGAATCCAAACCAGAACCTACGTAGGAAGTTCTTCAACAAAGTTGAAACCCTTAGGCCAAGGTTTGATAAAGAGCCCAATCTAATTGTAGAAATATGGACCCCCTTCAAAAGCCTATTCCTATCTGCCATGCACAAAAAGACAACCAAAAAATAATTATTGGCAACCATCATTATCTTCATATCTCCTTTAGGATTCCAAACCCAATGGGTCCAAGATTCGAATGTCAGAAAGGATAGACGAAGACCCATGAATTTACAGATTAGAGCATGATTACTCAAGTAACATCCTCTGTAATGGAGTCTGGCTAAATCACTAAAATGGGACGATCCTAGCATTGCTCCAAACAACCATTCACCTTTTTAATTCTTGAAAAACCTCCCATTGAGGAAGACCTGTCACTATTCGAGTGTCTTTTAAGAGGCTCCATAGCCAAAGAGAGAAAAAGACAAGGGAGCAGCCAAATCCCAACAGAAAGAAATGAACCTACCCAATAGAAAGGGTATCAAACCCACCGCACTAAGAAAACCCTCAAAGCACCAACGCACAACACATGAAGGAGAATAAACCCACAACTAGCAGAGCATAAACTCCACATTGTTTTACAAAAAATACCCCCAAATCGCATAACAAAACCCTCCCTCAAAGCCACATGTCGTTGGACAAGGAAGATCTACAAGAAAAGAAAAAATAACACCCCCCCACCACTGAAAAACACTGAATAGCCCCGATTAGGATGCCCTAACATGCATGCAAGAGAGGAGATGGTCATGCACCACAGCCTCACCAACCGCGGGTAGCCTCACCCACATACCACAGAGTGAGTGCCATCCACTTCTTGAGCAAGTTTTGAAAGTGTGCTCACAGTAAAGATATTTGAGACACTGACATGGAATATATTTTTGATTAAAACCACCATAATTTGAAGAAGACCCTAAACAAAAGTTGTTATTTATTTAGATTTTAAATTAAACTTGCATATATTATATGTATATGGATATAATAAAATATAATAATATAAAAAATATATAATATAATATATAGTAATATAGTAAATATTAGTATAATATCATATAATATAAAAATAATAGTATACTACTAAAATAATAATATAATATAATATATAACATAAAAATCATACAATAAATATTAATATAAAACAATATATAAATAATATACTATGATATAAAAATAATATAAAGTATTCTAATAATATAATAAAGATAATATAATATTATAATAATTAAAATAATATAATAGTAATATCAAAATAATAATGTAATATTATAAATAATATAATAATTTTAATATGAATAGGAAATATATTACCAATATTAATAATATATTAATAAAAATAAAATAATATAATGTAATGTAATTATATTAAAATATATTGTAATATATAGTTATATTAAATTATATTTAATATATAGTTATTTTAAATTATATTATATTTATACTATATAATATCTAATCCAATCATTAATAATATAATAATAGTATAACAAATTCTTAACTTGATATATTAATAATAAAAAATATTAAATAATCATTTACTACACAAATATATGAAAAAAAACCATTTTTTTCCCTTAATGACCTTCCACACACCATACAATTTCTAATACATTGTACAACCATAGTCTTCCAAACTCAAATATTTGGAAAAAGACGTAACTATTGTCAAACCCACCGAATACCAACTAACTGCACATATTAAACATGTTTCCATCAATGCCATAAACCTTCACTTACTTTCTTGACTTCCATGGGAAACAAGCCATAAACCCTTAACCAACTCGTTTCAAGTTTATATACAATCTCCAACACATGGATTCAAAGAAATTTTTACCTTAGATTTAACATTTGAAAAGAAATAGTATTCTTGATTTTTTCATACTCCAAAGAATTATTGGATGAATTTGTTTTGAAATTATAATATATATAATAATTAGAAGGATAATTAATAATTTTAGATAAATGATGAATAAATAATTAAGATATATAAGTATTAAATTTAGTTAGAATTTTGGTGAAGATATGTTGTGATAGACATCGTCAATTGATTTATCAATTTGTAGGATTTTATGTGATGTGGAATGAATATTTTTGAATTTGTGATTTTTTTGTCTATTTCTTTGGTTCACTTATATAAGTGTAAAATTGACCCTTATGATTGCATATTTGAAATGGCCTTTTACAATGAATGAATGAATTAATGGTTGGAATTGGTTCAGGATCAAGTTATTTACTATTTTTTACATTGAAATGTTTCTTATTGGATTTTTATGAATTTTAAAGGAGCCATCCCAAAAAAATAGAGAAAAGTGCAAGGTATGCAATTTTCACAATTATAAAATTTATCAAAAAAATCCTTTTTTTTAATTAATATCTCTTATTGGATCTTTTAAATTTTAAAGGATAAATAGATTTAAGTGAGCCTAACATGGTAGAAAGGTGTAAGGTATACAATTTTCACCATTACACACATTAAATGATAAGAATTATTAAAATCTTATTTCATTATTTTAATTAATCTTATTTATTATATTTATATGTATTAATTGAATGTTGAAAGTCTTTACATACCAAGACATAACAATAATTTACAAAAATGTGTGTTAAGTCAACTCACAATTACTAGTGAAAAGAGGTGGGAATGTTAATATGTTAATATTTTAATTTAAAATTTAAATTCAGCATTAATCACATGCCACTTGGGTTCAATCTAGGATAAGTGCTAATTTTAAGGCAAGAATTGAATGCATGGAAGTTGGTGGAATTGTGGATGTAATAAATAGTGAATATAGTGAATGTGTTGAATGAGTATTGTTATCACTTGAAATTGCACCCTGTTGAACCTGATGTTCAACACCTCAGTGTAACATGGGAAGACTTCTAAAGATGTGGGTTTCTTGTAAACAGAGGTCAACCTCCAGAGAAGGCCGGCTTCCTATGGTGGCAGTATCACCTAAACTACTGATCTTGTAAATGAAAAGGGTAGAAGGAGAATATATTAAAACTAATGAGAACACTATCTCTATGGTGATGCACCAAAATTTACTAAGAGGACATATAACACAGTTTACACACACAATTTCAGTCAATGACAAAAGCTTTGTCATACACAACTCAATCACATATGTTTTCTGCATAAACATTTCATGAAAAGGTTCATATGGCTACATGGTGCAGGAGCACCTAGGCTAAACTCCAGTTTGTTTGTCATCAATTTTGGCTTGTACCTTACCTTAGCCAAGTCAGGGTATTAGTGTGTTTTTTTTGGACCTTAGAAGGTCTTGGTTGTGTGTGGTGAGTTAGTCACTAGGACTAAAGTCATCATTAGTTAATCATTGTTGTTAAATGTTGCTTTATTTAGCTCTAGACAGCTTATGTTGGAATGTAGGGTATTAAATGTGTTATAACCACATGGTCGTTGTTAGAAGATGCCAAGGGACAGTTAAGGGAGTTGTTGGCTCGAGATCAAGGTGTTAGAGGTCCTAAGATTTAGGATCATGACATAGTGATAAGTTGCAAAATGTTGTTGTAAAGTTGCATGACAATAGTTGTGGAATTGCATGCAACTTAGTTATATTGGATTCCCTTGAAATTAGGAATGTGGGATCGATCACCATCCCTTGAAATGTGGCAAAGGCATCTATGTAAAGGTAATGGCTCGTAGACAACAGTTAGATGGTTGTAATCAAGTTTTGTTGTGTGGAATAGAAGAAAGCATTTTTGCAGAATTCTGTGTTTTCCGAGTAACTTGAGAAACAATGGTGTTAAAGACATTGTATTTACTGATTAAGCATTGTATTGGTTCATAGAGTAGTTTTGAATATCTTTCTTTGTATAAACAAGTTGCTTTGAGTAGATTTAGTGCTTTGAATCCATAGATTAGAGTGTAAGGGGTTTGTAATTCCAATTTTGAGCAGTTAGTCCTTAAATGGCTCCCCCATGAAATCTAACCACGAGGTTTCCCAGAGATTGGATGGAAATGATAGGGGAGCCAATATTTTGTACATATTTAGAAGTAGGAGTTCCAAAGAGCCAAGCAAGTATTTTTAAACTCAAACCCTAGGCGAGCTAGGACAGTTCGGTTAGAGGTTTGAGAGGTAAAAGTTGAAGAACTTAGGCAGGGGAAGAAACTACTGTACGGAAAAAGTACAGTTCCAGGTGGGACATGACCAAACACAATGATACTAGAAGGATTGAGGCTTGAACAATCCACTGGTGTGAGAAATTAGCAAGAAATCCTTGAAACCCTAGGAATTAGGCCTAATTAGCCTATTTGCCCTTGATTATAGGAATCCACTATACAGATGAGATAGGGGTCTGAAACCTTGTGAATGTTTTAAAGGACTGAAAAGGGTGTCAGGAAGTGCCATTTAATTGTTAGGTTGTTTGGAGAGTTTAACCATGAAAGGCAAAAAAGTGACTGGTAAGGGCTACAAGGATTAGGCCTCTTCAAGGCAAAATCTTGAGATCGGGTAGATTGAAGATTAAAGACCCACCAAGATGTATTCCATTGGATATGAAATGCAAGGAAATAGAGTTTCTAACACCCCTGCAAGCAGTTCAAGCAAGATGATGAAGTTGGCACTTAGATTCTTCTAAGTCCAAGAGAGAGTAACCAGTTTCAAAGGAGGTGTAGGACTTCCAAAGCACAAGTGGAAAAATATTTGAGAAGAGTTGGAGAAGGACTAGGATAGTCATCCAAACTCAACAAGAACCCATTGATATCAGGTTCCAGGAAGGAGACAATGAAAAGGTCTTCTAGGAGATTGTGCAAGCAACCTTTGGTTCACCATACACCATATTGGTATTAGAGCAACGTTTGATCAAGGCTTGTGATTGATGTTGCAGCCCACTGAGTCAGTAGGAGAGAACACACCAGAGGAAAGAACCATGGTGACTAATGCTGAGTTAGCTAAAAAGGTAGAAGAGCAAGAGGAGGATAACCAGAGGCTAAGAGAAAGGTTATCTCGAATGGAGAAGCTCTTGGATGAAGTCCAAAAAATAGTAGATAAAGTGAAGGATAAGATAGAACAGAAGGAAGAGCAGGAAGCAAAGGAAAAAGAAGAGGACTTGGAGGAGGAAGCTCCAAAGCCTGACCCTGTTCTTGCTGAAGAACCCTTCTTGAAGGCATTGCAGGCCTTAAGTGGTAAAGCTTTGGAAGGAGTGCCACTATTCAGTGGACAAATGGACCCTGATTTAGTTGTAGACTGGATTGAAAGCATAGAAAATCACTTTGAATGTGATGGTATAACAGAGGCCCAAAAGGTAAAGGTGGCCAAGTCAAGGTTGAGAGGAGTAGCTCTTACATGGTGGAAATTTGTACAAGCTGAAAGAGAGAAAGAAGGCAAAGGTCCCATAGTTACATGGAGAGGAATGGTAACTAAGATAAGTCAGACCTATCTACCTGATGATTATGAAGTTCAATTGCATAGGAGAAGACACAATCTTAGGCAAAAAGACATGGATGTCCAAACATACACCGAGGAGTTTCAAAAATTGTGCCTCAGATCAAAGGTGGTTGAAGATGAAAGCATCAAGCTAGCAAGGTATTTGAATGGGCTTAAGTGGTCTATCCAAGAATACATGAGCTTAGTAAACTTCAAAACCATCCACCAATGCTACCAAATGGCCTTAAAGATAGAGGAGAAAGGCAAAAAGAAGCAAGAGCAAAACCCCAAAAGTAGAGGTAAAGGGAAAGACAACAGAGGACAAAGAGGAGGTTATAGTGGAAGAAGTTCAGAACCAAGGGCCCAAGGAGAAGTCAGATACTCTGAACAGCAAGAAGGAAGCTCTAGCAGAGGTGGTAGAGGAAGAGGCTTCAGCTCCAGAGGAAGAAGTGGTGGGCAAGGAAGAGGTAACTACTTCACCAATATGAAATGCTACCACTGCAATCAATTGGGACACCCGGCCTATAGATGTCCAGAGAAAGGCAGTACTTCTCATGGAGGAGACAAGAGAACTAACCTGGTTCATGATGAGACAGCTGCAACAGATAAACATCCTGAAGTGCCATTGAATTCAGAGGAAGGTGAGAACCTCATGATGAGAACTTTGATCAAGGAGCCAGTGAAAGAAGAGCCAAGCCAAAGGAGGTCCCTATTTAGGATAAAATGCAAGATGATGGGGAAAGTGTGTAGAGTCATCATTGACTTAGGTTCTACTGACAATATTGTGTTAGAGGAGGCAGTCAGCAAGCTGAAGTTGACAAGGATACCCCACAACAACCCTTACAAGGTCACATGGCTCAATAAAGGTCAACATATCTTGGTGAATGAACAAGCATGGGTGGAGTTCTCAATTGGTAGGTACAAGGACAAAGTCTTGTGTGATGTATTACCTATGGATGCATGCCACTTGTTCCTAGGTAGACCATGGCAATTTGACCGCCAAGCTGTGCATGATGGAGCAAAGAACTCCTACACTTTCAAGAAAGATAAGGTAACTTTCAAAATTTAGTCTTTGCTAGAAGATACAGAGGTGCAGACAACAGGTTCTAAACTGCTCATGGTTGGTGAAAAAGAGTTCTTAGAAGTCTTGGAAGAAGGAGAAGGAGTTGGCTATGCAGTGATGATAAAGCCAAGAGAGGTGAGCAAAGAGAAAGCAGCTGAAAAGCAAGAGTTACCTAAGGAGATACATAAAATTGTTGCAGACCTATGAAGGCATTGTAAGTAGTGGTCAACCAGCAACATTACCTCCTAAAAGAGCCATAAGTCATAGGATAGACTTGATACCAGGAGCTACCCTACCAAACAAAGCAGCCTATAAGATGACTCCTCAACAAAATGAGGAAATAGCCAGGTAGATTCAAGAACTTCTTAACCAAGGTCTTATTAGGAAAAGCATTAGTCCATGTGCAGTACCCACTGTCTTAGCACCTAAAAAGGGAGGAGAATGGAGGCTTTGTACTGATTCCAGGGCAATAAACAAGATAACCATCAGGTATAGGTTCCCTATCCCTAGGATTGAAGATCTCATGGATTGTCTAGGTGAAGCTAGGTACTATACCAAGATAGATTTAAAGAGTGGTTATCACCAAATTAGGATACATGAGGGAGATGAATGGAAAACAACTTTCAAAACCAATGAGGGTCTCTATGAGTGGCTAGTTATGCCATTTGGACTGTCTAATGCCCCCTCCACATTCATGAGACTTATGAATGAAATCCTCAAAGACTACATTGGCAAATTTGTAGTGGTGTATCTTGATGATATACTAATCTATAGCAAAACAAGAGAAGAGCACCTCCAACAGATAGAGTTGATTTTCAAGAAGCTACAGGAGGAGAAGTTGATGATCAACTTAGAAAAGTGTGAGTTCATCAAAACAGAGCTGGTGTACCTTGGATTTGTGCTATCACATGGCAACTTGAAGATGGATAGCAGAAAAGTGGAAGCCATCCTCAATTGGCCTACTCCAAAGACAGCAATAGAGGTAAGAAGCTTCCATGGTCTTGCTCAATACTATAGGAAATTCATAAGACAATTTAGTGCGATTTGTGCTCCTATGTTGGATACCATAAAAGGAGGAATGAAGACCAAGTTTGTATGGAATGAGCAAGCTAACAAAAGTTTTGAGTTGCTGAAGGAAAAGATAGCTACCCAACCTGTTTTGGTGTTACCAAGCTTTGAGAAGCTATTCACCATTGAGTGTGATGCAAGCAATGTGGCTATTGGAGCTATTCTCAGTCAAGAGGGCAGACCGGTAGCTTTTCATTCAGAGAAGTTAAGTGAAGCCAAGAAGAAGTATTCTTCTTATGACCTTGAAATGTATGCATTGGTCCAGGCTTTAAGGAAGTGGAGGCACTACTTACTTCCCAAGGAATTCATAGTGTATTCAGACAACCAAGCACTCAGTTTCCTGAATTCACAAGACAAGTTGAGTCATAGACACATGAAATGGGTGGAGTACTTGCAAGCTTACACCTTCAATATCAAACACAAGAAAGGATCTCTCAATAAGGTGGCAGATGCCTTGAGTAGAAGAGTCCTCACAATTCAAGAAATTCAGTTGAAGAGCATGGGAATAGATCACTTCAAAGATCTATATGCAAATGATGAAGACTTTGCAGACATTTATAAGGTATGTGCTAAATACAAGAATCATTTTCATAGCAAGTATGCTGAATATACTTTGCAAAGTGATCTTTTGTTTAAAGGGAATCAACTATGTGTTCCTAGAGGTTCTATTAGGCAAAACTTGATACAAGAAAAGCATAATGGTGCATTGAGTGGTCATTTTGGGATCACCAAAACTCAGGAACTAGTTCAAAGGTTTTACTTTTGGCCAAGGATGAACCTAGATGTCAGGAGGTATGTGGAGAGTTGTATGGTGTGTCAAAAGGCCAAGGGTACTTCTTCAAATGCAGGCCTATACCAACCACTGCCTATTCCTACTAGGCCATGGGAATGCTTGAGTATGGACTTTGTAGTTGGATTACCCAAGACAAGGCAAGGCATGGACAGTGTTTATGTGGTTGTAGACAGATTCAGCAAAATGGCTCACTTTGTGCCATGTAAAACAACTAATGATGCTAGTCAAATAGCCTCTCTTTTCTTCAAAGAGATAGTAAGGATTCATGGATTACCAATCAGCATTGTATCAGACAGAGACACTAAGTTTATGAGTCATTTTTGGAAGACTCTTTGGCAAAGATTGGGCACTAATCTATCTTTTGGATCTACATACCATCCCCAAATTGATGGTCAGACTGAAGTTGTAAATAGGACACTTGGAAATCTCTTAAGGTGCTTGACCAAGGAGTATGGTCAACAATGGGATCAATTGATTTGGCAAGCTGAATATGCCTATAATGATACTGTCAACAGATCATCAGGGAAGAGTCCCTTTGAAATTGTCTATGGACTACATCCTAGAGGTGTCTATGAGCTGAGAGAGTTGAAGGATGGAGTCAAGGGAAGTGGATATGCTGATGATTTTGCCTATGTAATGCAGGAGATTCATGAGACAGTCAGAAAAACATTGGCTAAAAACACCATGAAACATAAGACCAAGGTGGATGAGCATAGGAAAGAAGTTCAATTCAATGTTGGAGACTTAGTAATGGTGCATTTGAACAAGTCTAGACTACAGAAAGGAGTTCCTCATAAGTTGCAAATGAAGAGGATAGGTCCCTGTCCTATCTTGGAGAAATATGGAAACAATGCTTTCAAGGTGCAGCTACCAGATGACAGTGGACTGTCCCCTGTTTTTAACATTGTAGATCTAGTTCATTATAGAGGACCACCACCAAACATGGATCAGACTCTCCATGAAGTCATCCAAGATGTGGAAGAACTCAAACTGCCCTCCACTACAGTCAAACAAGCTGACAAGATATTGGATACCAGAGTCTATAAGAGGACTAGAACCAAAGAATACAGAGAACATCTGATTAAGAGGTATGATCAATCTGACGTAGATGCAGTGTGGATCAAGGAATCAGAGTTCAAGAAGTTGGGCATTGATCTCAACTTGCTCAATCCAAGGGTGGATTGAAATCTTCTGTTTTGGGGAGGATGGTGCAGGAGCACCTAGGCTAAACTCCAGTTTGTTTGTCATCAATTTTGGCTTGTACCTGACCTTAGCCAAGTTAGGGTATTAGTGTGTTTGTTTTGGACCTTAGAAGGTCTTGGTTGTGTGTGGTGAGTTAGTCACTAGGACTAAAGTCATCATTAGTTAATCATTGTTGTTAAATGTTGCTTTATTTAGCTCTAGACAGCTTATGTTGGAATGTAGGGTATTAAATGTGTTATAACCACATGGTCGTTGTTAGAAGATTCCAAGGGATAGTTAAGGGAGTTGTTGGCTCGAGATCAAGGTGTTAGAGGTCCTAAGATTTAGGATCATGACATAGTGATAAGTTGCAAAATGTTGTTGTAAAGTTGCATGACAATAGTTGTGGAATTGCATGCAACTTAGTTATATTGGACTCCCTTTAAATTAGGAATGTGGGATCGATCACCATCCCTTGAAATGTGGCAAAGGCATCTATGTAAAGGTAATGGCTCGTAGACAGCAGTTAGATGGTTGTAATCAAGTTTTGTTGTGTGGAATAGAAGAAAGCATTTTTGCAGAATTCTGTGTTTTTTGAGTAACTTGAGAAACAGTGGTGTTAAAGACATTGTATTTACTGATTAAGCATTGTATTGGTGTTCATAGAGTAGTTTTGAATATCTTTCTTTGTATAAACAAGTTGCTTTGAGTAGATTTAGTGCTTTGAATCCATAGATTAGAGTGTAAGGGGTTTGTAATTCCAGTTTTGAGCAATCAGTCCTTAAATGGCTCCCCCATGAAATCTAACCACGGGGTTTCCCAGATATTGGATGGAAATGATAGGGGAGCCAATATTTTGTACATATTTAGAAGTAGGAGTTCCAAAGAGCCAAGCAAGTATTTTTAAACTCAAACCCTAGGCGAGCTAGGACAGTCCGGTTAGAGGTTTGAGAGGTAAAAGTTGAAGAACTTAGGCAGGGGAAGGAACTACTGTACATAAAAAGTATAGTTCCAGGTGGGACATGACCAAACACAATGATACTAGAAGGATTGAGGCTTGAACAATCCACTGGTGTGAGAAATTAGCAAGAAATCCTTGAAACCCTAGGAATTAGGCCTAATTAGCCTATTTGCCCTTGATTATAGGGATCCACTGTACAGATGAGATAGGGGTCTGAAACCCTGTGAATGTTTTAAAGGATTGAAAAGGGTGTTAGGAAGTTCCATTTAATTGTTAGGTTGTTTGGAGAGTTTAACCATGAAAGGCAAAAAAGTGACTGGTAAGGGCTACAAGGATTAGGCCCCTTCAAGGCAAAATCTTGAGATCGGGTAGATTGAAGATTAAAGACCCACCAAGATGTATTCCATTGGATGTGAAATGCAAGGAAATAGAGTTTCTAACACCCCTACAAGCAGTTCAAGCAAGATGATGAAGTTGGCACTTAGATTCTTCTAAGTCCAAGAGAGAGTAACCAGTTTCAAAGGAGGTGTAGGACTTCCAAAGGTAAAGCACAAGTGGAAAACTCTTTGAGAAGAGTTGGAGCAGGACTAGGATAGTCATCCAAGCTCAACAAGAACCCATTGATATCAGGTTCTCTAGGAAGGAGACAGTGAAAAGGTCTTCTAGGAGATTGTGCAAGCAACCTTTGGTTCACCATACACCACTACACTCCTAGAAGGAAGAAATAACTCACAACTAGAGAGTACTACATTATAACACATTTGACAACTTGCAAAATACATATTTTTCTATGAAAAGGTGCTGAAATAAGACATAACCACAAGGAATCATACAGTTTCACAAGAAGTTTCATCAATTATACAAATGCACATAATTTAATAGAGAGATTGAAAAGGTAAATCGCTTATACTCATTGATTTCAATGGTGAACACTGATATACATTCCTGTCATGAGTTACAAAACATAGCCTCTCTTCTGCAAAGAACTCCACAAGTTACAAAAGCAGAAAAGCACAAGGTAAGAACTGTCTACAAAAAAGGCAAAAATGCCATATATATGAGAACCAAAAGTGTCGCCCCTTTGTTTTTTAGGGTTTACAAAATATCGGCCTCCAAAAAAGAATTCGCCCTTAGATCTTTTTTATGAAATTAATGTTATATCCCCGTGTCCATGTCGGTGATAGATCACCCTCAGGAATGGTCTCCTTGATCTTTTGCAACCACAACATTAATTTCAGGCCTCTCTGTCCACCTTTGAACCTCCTTGCCAAGCTGTTCCATCGCCTTTGATCTCAGGAAAAGTCTGTGCCATTTGTGCTCTGTTGATCTCATTCACAAGGGGAGTCAAACAGTTAAACGACTGATGGTTCGCCTTTAGTTCTTTCTGATTGGTTTAACACATGCCATGCAAGATCCCAGGTGGTCAAAGGTCACTCAGTCAGAATCGCATGTCGGTGAGACACTGGCCGTGTCTCCCCAATGCGATCATACTGTATAGCAGCATTGACATAGCACACATCTGTCGGGAAGACTTCACAGCGGGTGGAAAAATTCTTACTGATGTCCAAGATGGTTGCCCAGACTGTCGCTGTCGGCCAGAGGTCACAACGAGTGTAAGCCATTCAGCCAAAAGTCTCGGCGAGCCTCAAGAGTTATATTGCTATCATATAAACCATCGAGAAGACAAACATTCATCAGCAAGAGGTCATAGCGGATTTTATTAGCCATACTGATATCCTTTTTCATCGCTGAGACCTCACTTATCGACAGGACATCATACCGAGTGCAAATCTTTGGCTTAGAGTCTCCCCGATCTCAAGTTTGTGAACCACTGTCGGCAAGGCTTCCTTGTCGACAAGAGATTACACCGAGGGTCCTTTTGTTTTGGTGAAATCTCACTTCATTTCAAGGAGACATTGCTTTGGTCGGTGAGACCCCATGCTGAACTCACAACTTTCGCCGAGACTTCCCCGTGTCGGTAGGACATCTCCTCGAGACCACCATCTTATACCGAAGGCACCATCCTTTCAGTGAGACATCATTCAGTCACTGAGACATTATAGCGAGACCCACCTTTTCTCCCTGTTGACATCTCTTTTCGCTGAGACCTTCGTTAGTCATCGAGACATCTCCCCGAGCTTCTATTTCTTCGGCGGGACCCTCGGCCTTTGGCGAGACATTACGTCGATATCAATCCCTCTCGGCGAAACTTTCACTAGTCACCAAGACATCATGCCGAAGGAAAAACCTTCGGCGAGCTGAGAACACTTCGGCAGGACACTAGCGGGTTGGCGAGATGTTACACTGAGGGCATTTCGCCTTTGCCGAGACATCGACCATTTGGCCAGACCTCATGGCGAATGTAAAACTTTATCTCTGATGATGGCCTGGTGAACAACTGTCAGGGAGACTTTCCTTTGTCAGCAGGACATCATGGTGGGTTCCATTAGTCACACCAAAGGTTTACAACCATCGGCGAGACCATTGCTTGTCGGTAAGACATTACACTGACCCCTTCCATTCCTCCCGAGCTCGAACCTTGTGTCGGTGAGACTTTTGTTGGTCAGAAAGACGTCACGGAAAAAGCACCCTCTATCGGCGAGACCTCTATCCCTTCGGCGAGACATTACCCTGAAGGCAAACCATTTCGCCGAGACTTCCGCCATTCGGCCAGACATTATAGCTAGCCCCAAACTTCTCCCCGACGCTAACCTTGTGAACAACTGTCGGCAGGACTTCCTCGGTTGGGGAGAGATATAAAACTCATGGCGACCAAAATGTCCTAGCGACCTGAGGATTCCGAATGAATATAGCACAACAACCAGTCAACAAGACAACTAGAGGGTCTCAACGACTTTATCTTTGGGGAGTTTTGTGCCAAATCTGATCAAGGCATGCTTTCTAATAGACTTCCTTGTGAAATAGTATCAAATGAAGACCTTCCCAATGAAAATCGAACACTTGCACGCTGGGCTCAACCCTTACGGGAGCCACATTTAATCAACATGCTGAATTTAAAACATAATTTCCCCTGATTGAGCCCGTAGGTGAAAATTGGGTAACAAGTACACATAGGGAAAAATAAGATTGAATGATTGAAAATGGGTGTAAGTAAATATAAAATAGATAAAAAAAACTATCAAAGTATGAAACTAATTTAGCAAAAAAACGTGTCGTTTATCAATACATAACTAATAATTGTACCCATAGGTTCAATGGATATGTTGATATTTTTTTGCTACCAAAAACTTTGATAGGGATGTATGCCTTTCCTCTAGTTAAATTTTTAATTACATGGAAGATGTTACAAAATTTGTGTATTTTTTAAAATTGACTACTTGTAGGATAGGAATCAATGCAATAATTATCTACTTATTACAATAAAGCTATGAGAAACTTGTATATATTCTATATATGTAGTAAATTAATCAAATACCTTCTTCACTTTTATATAATCTCCTAGAGGAATAAATACAATCCTTATCACAAAGCAACAACAAAAATTATTAGAATTAAAATTCATGTAGAAACTAAATCCTTCCTGATTGTAGTCCAACAAAATAATATTATACTAAGGCCATGAAGAAAAATCTCCATAAAAATAGTTTTTTATAATCTATTCTAATAACAACACTTAAAACTATCATCTTCCCAATTAAATCATTTATAGTAGACTATATAAGATGGATTTTTTACCAAAATTTTGTTTATACAACTGTTACACACATACACTCTCTCTCTCCATTTAAAGATACTCAACCATTTATTTTTCTCATAGGTATGCTCAACCACATATTGGGCTTCACAATAGTTACCACTCTGTAGAACCATTTCAATAATTGAGCACCCTATTTACATAAATAGTATAAGGCCACACTATACAAAATAGATATACATGTCACTTAAAAAATTACTAGTGTTTTTCAAAATTTTAGGATTTGTAATTAGGTAATTATCTTCTCTTTGCAAACCACACATGTATTACATAGATAGAGAGGAATAAACAATTTTAAATCACCTCATACAAAAGGTCATTCAAAAATATTGAACACCTTACATTGGACCCTTACAACATGTCTTATTATTTTCTTTTAGCACACTTATGCTACAATCTCTTAAAGCTACCACATATTATGTCCTACCAAACAAACATGAACCAAGAATATTATAATATATGGATATGCCTTTAATATTATATTTTACTTTCATAATTTCTATTATCGTTTCTTACCCATTTGCTTCCATATTTTTTAATAACATTGACTAATGAGCATGCACAATTCATGGATCATTTGTTACTTTCTTCTAGGTAGATGCAAGGATGATATTTAAGAGACACTTGATAATGTGTGCTTCATATATTGCACACAATCACATTAGGAGAGACAACAAGAACAACACATAATAAAGAAGAGACAAAATATTGAGAGTGAGCTACTCTAATAGTTGTAGCCATTTTATGTGGAGACAACTATAGTCTCTTTCCAATTCTTACCCTCAAAATTTCATAGAAGCATATTTGGTTATAAGATGTGTAGGGTCTAGAAACCTCTAATTAATGTGTTGTACTCCATGAAAACCCTATTTTTAAACAATTGAGAAAGAATACCAATAACAATATTATTTGTGGAAAATATTTAAAATTCTACTATTATCATTTGAGGATAATGACTGATGATGATAAAAACTTATTTTAGTATATTTCTTTGAGATGATTCTTTTGTATCATTTTCCATTTGATTAAATATTTTGCTGTATGAAAATCGTATATCCCTAACAAATATTTCTTGTAATAAAAAACTATTAGCCCACCCATTAAAAATAGTTTGTTGAAAGATTCTATTTATTCTATAAGACACTTACCTCTTATGATTTCCACAACATGCTCAACATTCCATCTAGATTCCTCCCATACTCTTATACCTAAACTCATAGGTTTCTCAATAAAAAAGAATGTCATATGCATGAATATTTTTGTTACTCACTGTCTAATGTGTCAAAAATCATTTTAATTTTATCTAGAATGTTTTGAGATAGAATCTTACAAACTGTATTCAATTATATTCCTATTATATTATAACTAAGGGTAATTCTCATGTTTATAAGTACCCCTTCATCACAACTAGTAATGATCACCATGCCCTCCATAGGATTTTATACCATATCCATGACTATTAAAGAATCTAGTTTTTCCACACCATCTATATCATCTAGAACAATAAGAAAGATTGAGTTGCTACTCTCTCCTAGACAATTCCAAAGATTTAACTAGTTCCTACCTCTACAGTAGATCAACTAGGACTAACTTCACCAAAGAGTTCTCTGAGGAGAATGTCTTACAAAGAAGCCAATTCACTTCCAGTATAAGATTCTCTCACATCAAATAAAAAATCATGTTTGAGTGTATTTTGAGCGATTTTTGTTGAGCAACTTTTTAGGCATAGTTGATCTACCTAATCCACCCATTCCATAAATGTAATGATCTTAACCTTCTCTTTTCCTTCTTTCCTCAATTGACACCTCATTTCAAACTATTCTATGATCTCCCCAAGTCTTCCTAGATGTTTGGTTGCATATAGAGGTTATATCCTCTATACTTGGTTTTCTTTATTCACACTATGTCTTTGAAGGATTTATGAAAAATAAAATTTTCTCCCTAAAATTGGTACCCAAATTAACTTTAATGAAATACAAAATAAAAGAAAGTAGAAATAATAATTAGAGGTAGAGCATGCATAAATATTACTCTAAATTGGGTTCATGGTTAGAAATTAAAAAAAAGAAAGAATGAAGATATTGTTTC
This sequence comes from Sequoia sempervirens, assembly GCA_007258455.2. Lineage (NCBI taxonomy): Eukaryota > Viridiplantae > Streptophyta > Pinopsida > Cupressales > Cupressaceae > Sequoia > Sequoia sempervirens. The sequence continues at coordinate 912,632,954 of VDFB02271358.1, forward strand.
TAATTATTAAGATTTTGCAAATGCCCAATAGCCTATTTGTATTGAGAGAATGCATGAACATATTGTTATTTTCCTATGCGCCAAAGTTTCTAGGGATTCACATTATAAAACACAAGAATAATCTTAGCTTTACATTCGAACATGAGAGCCAATTAAACCAAACACCAAGATGACTTTACACATCTATTAAAAAAATGTCAATATGAACTACTATAGAACAAATGACTATCTGAACAATAAAGAGAAATGATTCTCCAAGTTCTTTTCCTTTTGAATTAAGAAATGTCCCTAAGCCTTCCAACTAAACAAAATTGTAAAGATGGAGCTCAAAAAGTTTGTTTGACATTGAAGTCTCTATGTTTGATTAGTAAAGATTCATACACCTACCTTCTTTCACCCTAAGTTCAATCATAAAAAAATATATGAACTTTCACATTTTTAAGAACATGAACAATTGAAATTGAGTGAAATAAACATATAAATAAATAAACAACAACTAAATCATAAATAACAATAAAAATGCTAGATAATAGAATAAAATAAAACTTAAATTGTTAAAATATACAAAACTAATTGACATTACCTCCAAAAGAAGCTAATAAACACTATTTATGTATTTCATGTGACATTTTTCCCCTACAATTTCTCTACCTATGCATTGTACAACAATATTCCTCCAAATTCAAATCTTTGGAAAAGACAACTATTCTCAAAACCACCGACTACCTACCACCTGCACACATTTAAGATGTGTCCATTAAGACAACTATTCTCTTCACTCCTAGTCCACATGAAGAGCAATTCTTTAAAGAACACGAATACCCCTATATTCTCTCGCATTGCTTTAGTGGGACCACCCCTTTAAACACATGGGACTAATGACTAAACCTTTAACAAGCACATTTGAAGTTTATATGCAATCTTTTATCTTAGATTTAAGACTGAAAAGGAAGTAATATTCATGATTTTTCCATACTCCAAAGAAATATTTGGATGAATTTATTTTGGAATTATAGTTTTTAAAAAGAAAAGTAATAGTTTTACATTTTTAAAGGTAAATAGGGTGGTGGGGAATAAAAGCATCTTAGTCGAGAGATGTTTCAGGTTAGTTGGAATGGTTTGCTTTTTCGGTTTGAGTCTCGGGATATTATGGTTTTGCATAAATAATTAAGATATTATAATTATTAAATTTAGTTGAAGTTTTAGTGAAGCTATGTTGTGATAGATATTGTCAATTGATTTGCCAATTTAAGGATTTTATTTAATGTCAAATAATTTTTTTGTCTATTATTCTAGTTGACTTATATAAGTCTAGAGTTGAGCCTTACGACTGCATATTTGAACTTGTCTAAGATAATGAATGAACGAATTGAAGGTTGGAGTGGTTCTCAGAAATGTATATAGATGTAATTAGATAAGGATAGAGTTATTTACTATTTTTAGCATTGAAATATGTCACATGTGGACTAATCATTGTGCAAAGGATACACAGATCTACTGAGTCCAAAACAAAGGAGAAAATGACAAACAAAATTATGTGAACCCAAAACAAAGGGGAAAGTGCAAGATATATAATTTTCACCATTACAAACACTAAAGTATAAGAATTATTAAAATTTGCTTTCATTATATTTTGTATTTATCTTTCTTACTAGATTTTTATGAATTTTAAAAGACAAGCGAGTCTAAGTAAGCCCAAAATAAAATTGAAAAGTGTAAGGTATGCCAAAATTATTAAAATTGTTGAAACTTCTTTTATTATATTTTTTAATACTCTTTTATTAGATTTTTATGAATTTTAAAAGATAAAGAGCTCTGAGTGAGCGTAAAACAAAGGGGAAAAGTATATGGTATGCAATTTTCACCATTACAAACATTAAAAGATAACAATTATTAAAATCTTCTTTCTTTATTATTTTTGTTAATCCTTCTTACTATATTTTTATGAATTTAAAATATGGATCTTGCTATTTAAAGCATAATACTTAGGAGATGAAATAGTTTAAATTTTGTTAAAAAATTACACAATTTCAGATAACTTAGTTTGAATTCTAGTTCTTTAATTCTATTAGGAATGTCCTTTTTTAAAAATAGTGTTCAGTAGAGATCATTTGATTAAGGGTTCAAGTATTGATGTGCACCAAAGTTATAAGATATACAACTACTAAAAGTGACATGTGAATTGTATAAGAAATTTGTAAATATTATTTTATATTTCATTCTTTATCTTCTAATTTACATTTTTTTGTTAAAAGATGGCATAATTTGAGATACCTTAGTTTTAGTTTTAATTGTTTTAAGTCTATTTGGAATGTCTTCTTTAAAATAATATTCAATAGTCAATGTCATATAGTTATGGATTCAAATATCAATGAGCACAAAAAGTCTGCATTAAATGGCTACTAAAAGTAATATAATATCCCTTTTTAATTAATTAGCTAATGTGAACCATGTCTATTCTTTTTGATAGGGATATAAAAACATTTTAATAAAGGACCATTGGTTAGTAGCAACAAATAAAATAATAATAAGTATAAAGGTGTAGGCTTCCATAAAAAAGTTGTGATGATCGCCAAGACACTTAGAAACTTCTTCATGGAAAATTATATGACAAGACATTAATTATGAGCTATATTTTGATATTCATAACAAAGTGGGGGGAACTTTGGGGAAAGATTATCATTAATATTTAAATTATTATCTTTGAGAGGAAAAGTTGGATGTTATAAATTTTCACTATGTGAATGCTATATATAGAGGTGATTGGTTACCTTAGAGACATCTATTTATGACTTTAGTTATTTTTTATGCCAAAGTTTGAGCCTTTTGTTTAGCTATAAGATTTAAAAACATAAATTCTTGGATTCTAGATATTAGAGGATGAAGCTCCTTTGATTTCTTAGAGAGTGGAGGATAAAAACCATTTGATTTCCTAAAATCAATCTCACACAAATGTTGTATTTGTACTTCAAAATTTTCTTTACATTTTAGTATGTGTTTTGGTATTTAGTATTTGCAACAAGCTTTATTTTTTTGAATATTCAGCTTATTGTGGAAGCATGTATTTTGTAGTCATTGAAACAACATTTTATTATAGACGAAGCTATACTCATATTTGTGTGTTATTCATTGAAGCTTCAACATATCTATAATTTTTTGTAATCCACTCTTACATCTTTCTAGATGTTGTTGTCATTGGAAACTACATATTTATAAAATCGTTATTCATCCATTGTATGCTCTCACCTTACCCTCACAAGATTTGGGTGATTAAAAAGGGGTGAATAATAATATTTAATCATTGTATGCTCTAACCTCGCCCTCATAAGATATTGGTGATAAAAAACTAGTATTTATTATATTAAAATTAGTTGAAGATAATACAAGTGACTTGTGAACCATATTTAATTTACAAATAGTATTTATTCTATTTCATTGTTTATCTACTAGCAAATGTTGGTATCTATCAAAATCTTTGTCCATCTATGGATGTGAATTTTACAACATCTCAAATAGGTTTATCAATGTTAGTGGGGCAACTTAGTTTTGGTTTTAATTTCTCAAGTTTGTTAGGAATGTATTCTTCAAAATAATGTTCAATAATCAATGTCATATGATTAGGAATTCAAGTATCAATGAGCACCAAAGTCATAAGATAAATGGCTACTAAAAGTGACTCATCAACCATATCTAATTTTTTCAAATATTATTTCTTCTATTTCATTCTAATTCATATTTTTTTATATCTATTAGATTCTTTGTCCATCTATGGACTAGAACTCTTGTCTAAGATCTCAAAATAGTTGTTGGCAACACAAGGGAAGACAATTGAGAGAGGGGTGAATCAGTTGTCACATAAATTATACTTAGTAAACTTATTCTCAGATCCGATAAATAAACATGAAAGAATAAACCATCACCACATCAAAAAAACACATAACACCAAGATTTTTACGTGGAAACCCTTTTAGGGGAAAAACCACGATGGAGGTTAGTCCACAAGATTATACTTTGTTAAAATTATTATAAATGGGGAATGCACATGCATTCAGGCACACTGCCTAGAGCTCACTGCTTAATTACAAAAGGTTTACTGCCCAAAGGAAGACTCACTGTCTTACAGTCACATTCGGATTACATCCAAAATATTTTGAACTGAGAAAATAACATCTTCTAATGCCTGATTATAGTTCCGGTTAAGCACATAAACACTTCCATTTGCTCACTCTTCTTCACACTTTACTTCTTCCTTTGAAAGATTAGAACATTATTCACACATAGCATATACATCGCACACTATTCCATTAAATGGTATAAATAATCGATCATATATATCTGCAACTAAGGATAACATCAACTATATGTCGGCCAAACAAAATATAAAATGTGTACAAACTGTTCGCCCAAAACAATAAACAATTTATCAATGCAGACCAAACAATGTTGGCCAAAACATAGCAAGGACCCAAAACAACATCCTCAAATATGGAACACCTTCAAAAATTATGCCTCAAAGATCCGCAACATGCTACAATCACCTTGTCGGCCATGATCATGAAAAACATGAACTCACAGAAGAAAATCACCAATCGCGAGCACAATGATCAATGCGGACCAACAACACAAACAAAGCACAATCTAGAAACATCCACAAGCATCATGAATCACCGCAGAAGCATCCACAACAACTCAAATTACTGGAATCACATCATCTTCTTTCAGGAACACCAGCTAAAGCAACATAACAATTATCAAAACACAGATACTCATAACTCAATCAAATATTCATGTGAACCTATGAAACTTCATGTGGATAAACTAGATATACTTGTCAACAAACCTTTTAATCCGCAACCTCTTATCATCAATATACTAAGCTAGCCACCATACTGAACTTCACTGCATCATTGACAACCTGCAACTTATTTTATTACAATTTTCTCAATATCCTCGACATATACAACCTTAAAGACATTAATGGAAATAGTGTTGACATCATGTCATCAATGAAAACCACATATAAGCAATGTCCAACAATAGTTTCCTCGATTTTAGTGGTGCAACTTAGTTTTGGTTTTAGTTGCTTAAGTACATTAGGAATATATTCTTCAAAATAATGTTCAATAGTCAATGTCATATAATTAAAGATTCAACTATCATGAGCATGAAGGCCATTAGATAAATGGATACTAAAGTGACTCATGAACCATATTTGAATTTTACAAATGTTATTTCTTCTACTTATTCTTTATATTCTAAATTACATGTTTTTTTATATCTATTGGAACCTTTCTCCATAGATGGACTAAATTTGTTTTTGGTATCTCAAATAGATTCTTTAAATTTAATGGGTCCTTCCATTTGTATATGTAATTCATAAATAAATTTTACACTTTCACTTGTTGGAACCCCTCATCATATGTATATTTAGAATCTTGGCGAATTTGTAATCATAAGAACTTGTAGAAGATGTATAAATTGCTTCCATTTATTAGAAACTCTTTCAAGTTTATTTTTTGATAATGTATAGTTGAGGTTAATTAATATACATATGTAGGAAAATAACCATGTATTCCTTTTTATAGTGGGATTTTCTCATAATAATATTGTGATAGGTCGAATTTGGGTGGTAGAAAACGAGCAACAAACAAAGTAATGCAAAATACCTAAAAAAACAACCTACACCTCAAGATTAGCCTAGTTGGAATCAACACAAAACAAAAATAACAAATGAAACCTTTTACCTTGTGTCGAATCGATTCTTTGGTTGGCCCTTTGATCTTTGGTGTTGTATGCTCCTTGGATGGCAAGATGCAAGCTAGATGATGATATGATAATGGATGCAAGTGAGTGCAAGCATGAAAATGGCTAAGTATGGATTCTAGGAAAAATTTGCAAGAGTTTGGCTACAATGCATGATCTCTTCAAAATGAGAGAAAAGAGGGGGTATTTATAGAGATTTTGGAAATCTCTAGGGAAATGGACGGTCAAGATTGAACCACCAAGATCAAGATGTAGGGCTAAGGTGAGTTGAGAACTCACAAGCCCTCACATCTTGACATGTGGCATGTGATATGGCTTAAAAGGGGTGATGTGTACATGAAGTGGAAGGATAGTACATGACATGGATGGAGTACAAAGTACCTTGGGATTGGGACAAGATCTCCTCATAAAGGAGGTACTTGTCCCCATGTGGGTGAGAGGACATGTGGGGAATTAAAAATTCTTCAAATATCCTCATAGGGATGAGAGAAGGAATTTAAAATTCCTTTAAATGCATTGGGGGATTAAATGTGAATTAAAAATTCACATGGGGAATGGAGATGCCTTGTCCAAAATAAGAAAGCATTTAATAGGGTTGACTTGATTAAGTGATTAGGATTGTGCAAGTACTTGATTAGGCTAATTAATGACAGATTAGAAGAGGGTTAGATTTCACATGTGACTTGATGTGACAAGTCAAAGATCACATGGGAAAGAGAAAAAGGAATTTAATATTCTTTGGAAGGATAAAAGGAATTAAAAATTCCTTGAGAGGTTGATTAGGCTAGTTAGTGAAGGATTAGAGGAGGGTTAGGTGGCTAAGAGAGATTAGAGGCCAACTTGCAAAAGTTGGAGGATGTGACGACATCCTAATCAAGGATTAGGCATGTGCACACCCCTAATGATGAGATTAGAGGATGGATTAGGATTAGATAAAAATGATGGAGGATGTGACATATGAGGAATTAAATAAATGGAATATTTATTTAATTCATTTGATGAAAGGGGGAAGGTATTTAATTATTTAACTAGATACCTTAGGGATTAGAAGAACTTTAGAGGGATTAATTAAATAATAGTGATATTACTTAATTAATGTGGATAGGGTGATGTTTAGACAAAAGGGGATAAATTTGGATAAATTAAGTGTCCAAATTTAGGTGTTTACATTTTGCCCCTCTTTGAGATGGTGTTACGAAGTAGCATCATTTCAAAGAATATTAAAGCATAGAACCTAGAAGAAGATAGTTAGATTGGGAAAGATGCCTCAGTCATTCAAAGGAGTGACTAGGAAGAGAAAAATAAAATGATGAAAAATTAGGGATGAAGGATGCCCCCTCGAGAGGACATGCGGGTTCAAGAGAACACAGGTGTGCTCTCGAAATGGATGGGATGATCCCAGGGGAGATGAAGAAGATGATCCAAAGTAATGGGTAAGAAAGGATGAAAAGGTGGCAGGAGATTGGGAGGGGAGCGCGATGAAGGATGAATGGATTGGGGGGATTTTGGTAGATGATAGGATGGGGGATACATGCAAGAGGATGGAATGGAAAGTGAAATGCAATCCTAATGCAATTTTCCATCTTTGGAGCACTGATTTTTGTTATAGAAGAAGACACGATACACCAAGGTATAAATGACCAAGGCAAATTAGTGTCTGATGCATGAAACAAACACAACAAACAAGAAGGCTATCCCAACACCCCAAAGTCGCGATGACCTTGGTTGGGCCAGGTATTGGGATAACCACGAGCACACAAGGATGTCCCAGCGTAACACAAGACCTCAGGGATCTTGGTGGGTACTACGTGGGACAACCGAGAAGACAAAAACAAAGAAAAGATCAAGATACACCCCTATGTTGACTAGTCAAAGCACACCATGATATGATGAATCAAGGAAACCATGACGAGTGATGATAGGGAGCTCAAATGATAAACAAAAGCCAAAAGCATCAAAAGATCGCAATCAATATCAAAACATCCTTTGCCATAGGATCAAGGGGATGGATGGGATTGATGAGGTCTGTTAGGAAGGATGCATCCTGTTGAGACCGATGATGGATACTAAGCTAGAAGATCGATATGACGCAAGATATTTGGGACCGATTGGATCTGATGATACAAGTGGATCTTGTTGGTTAAGAACTAGCTAGATAAGGGCATAGCTTGATGACACGACATAAGAGACATGACATAAGATAAGAGACTTCGATGGATGATAAAGATGGGACAAACAATAGGAACAAGAGTTGAAGACCGATGATAGATGATAAAGGATCAGATGGAAAAAGTAGAAAGACTGATGATGGATGGATCAAATGATCGTTGCCTATGTGAAAGTGCAGGGGCAATGTAGTTCTATGACCATAGACAATGGATGAAGGATGATGAGATAACCCCAGATAAGGGGATAAGATGATTGGATTGACACGATGGGACATGATAGAGCTGTTCAATTGGATCTAAGAACTAGGATGGGCATAGATGACACGACATAAGAGACATGACAAAGATAAGAGACTTCATGGATGATAAAGATGGGACAAACAATAGGAACAAGAGTTGATGATAGATGATAAAGGATCAGATGGAAAAAGATGATGATGGAACCCCGGGGGTGGATCAAATGATCGACCTTGCCTATGTGAAAGTGCAGGGGCAATGTAGTTCTATTAAAGACCAGCGATAGACAATGGATGAAGGATGATGAGATAACCCCAGATAAGGGGATAAGATGATTGGATTGACACGATGGGACATGATAGATGTTCAATTGGATTAGAGGATGGTGACTACACAAAGCTCAGGTATGGGATAGTTATCAAGAGATGAATTGGTGGGATGATATGATGGATAGATGAATGATTCCTGGAACTAGAAGATGAAGGTTTTGAATAGATGAAAGATTACTCAGAATGAGTAAATGATTGATCGGGATTGTTGAATGAGAGTTCAAAATGATAAGATGAATGAATGTTTACTTGGAACGAGTAAACGAATGTTTGAGATGATAGATGAAGGTTTGGAATGGACGGACGAGTAAACAAATGTTTGAGATGATAGGTGAAGGTTCGAAATAGATGAATGTTTACTCGAAATGAGTGAATGGATGATTAGAAGGGATGAATAGGACGAGTGAAGGGATGATTAGAAGGGATGAATAGGACAAAATTGAAGAATATGGTGAGAGGGATCTTAAGATTTGTTTCGATATCAACAGATCTTGACTGCAGATGGACTAAAGCTCAGATTAGGGTTTCGGTTAAGCTCGGATTGGGATTAGATGAAATGTCAAATTTTGCCATTTTAGGAAACTTCACAGTCAGACATTTGAGAGTCCATTTTTTTCCCAAAAAATACCAAAAACAAAGATAGGATGAATTGCCAACTAAAATCCTAAATTTGAGACAAGAATTTCGAGTTAGTGACAAAAATGATTTTTCAAAATGCTGAAAAAAAACACTAAATTATGATTTTGAGAGTGAAGATGAAAGTTTGAGGCCCCAAAAATGTGGCGAAACGGAATCCAAGGGATTTACAATCAATTGGGAATCCACATGCCACCTCATAACGCATCCACCCATAAAATTTTAGCTCAAACGGACACCCGAGTCAAAAGTTACGGCCTTCGAAAGTTTTAGCATAAAAATCAATACGCTCGAAACGAAGTCTAGATGATTGGGATGGATGACCTAATGCTAGAGGAGGTGAGTTTGGTGATGAATTGATGACGCATAGAGGGGAAAAAAAAAAAAAAAGCTGGAAGGGCGGGTCCGCTCGGGGATTGGGGCGGGTCCACCCAAGGAGCCGGGCAGGTCCGCCCGGGGATTGGGGCGGGTCCGCCCAACGAGCCGGGTGGGTCCGCTCGAGGATTGGGGTGGGTTCGCCCGGGGATTGGGGCGGGTCCACCCAACGAGCCGGGCGGGTTTGCTTGAGGATTGGGGCGGGTCCCTCCCAATGAGCCGGGCGGGTCTGCCCGGGGATTGGGGCAGGTCCGCTCGAGGACGAACTCGAGCGGGTTCACCTAAGGATCCAGGCAGGGTCAGGGATTCAGTAAGGGGATAGAGGAAGATGGCGCAAAAGAAGCGGAAGTGATGATGACGAGGTTGATGGCATTGGATTGCGTGGAGAGTAGCTTATAGCTAGATACCAATGGCAAGGGATTATGAGATGGGATGAGGAGAGAGGATGAGGGGGAGGAAAATGATTATTTGGATGGATTGGATGGAGGGATAAGGATTTGGATGAGGAAAAGGTGACCAGATGGATAGATGAAAATAGATGCCATGATGAAGGGATAGGAAGATAAGGATGGGGAGATGGATATAAGGATTGTGTGGAGGGATAAATGATAAGGATGGGGAGATGGATATATTGATAAGGAGATAAGGATAGGGAAATGGAAGGGATTGCTTTGATGGAATGAATGATGTTTCCAAGGACTATATCACAAAGGAAGATAGATGCCCCCACTCTAGATATGTCATGTGTAATGAGGCATGAGAGATGGAAGATGGGAAAGTGAAGGAGATAATTGGAGGAGGATAGGATAGGTGATTAAGGGATATGATAGAGCATGGGTGAAGGGAATGTATACCAAGAGGTGTCCAAAGCATGCATAGATAGGTGCCCCTATTTTTTCTCAAGATTACAAGGATGGAGGGACGGGATAAATGAGATATGCCAAGCAGGATGTGTAAGATAGGCAGGATGGAGGGGATGAATGAAGAGGACGTATAGCAAAAAGATGGGTGCATAGCAGGAAGCATAGCGGATGGAGGTAATGCATATCAGGGAACTGCCCCCAAGTGTAGATGGAGATTTACACATGACGCTTGTTTGCCAGGTTTTCATCATGGTACTTATCCAAGGCGCTTGTTTTCCAAGTTTTCACCATTGGATGGATTGTTTCTCTTTACTATTTTATTTTTTTACTTTTTTGGATTTTGGATTTTTTTTGGATTTCTAGATTTTTATGGATAGCATGCGAAAGGAGATGGATAAGGATAGGGAGGTGAATAAGTGGATTTAGAAGACATGCGATAAGGATATAGATGAAGGACTCAAGCATCAAGTTCCATATGAGGTATTAAGGGCTCATGTTCAAACCGACTGTTGGATGTTGGTACAACCTTATTAGGAGAAATGGATTATGCAAGAGGATGAATTAGAGGGATTGGATGTGGGAGATATGTGGGGTAATGGATGGGATGCTGGAAAGGGTATGGATGGAATGATGGGATGGATGTGTGATGGGGTGGTGAGTTCAGGACCAACATTTGCACATATGGTGATGGATGTGAAAAGATAAGAGGATTAATGGATGGAGAATGTGGGGATAATGGAGGAGATGGAATAGTGAATTTCGGGACATAGGGACCCAAAATAGACTTAGGAGATGAAAGGGGTGTATGATTAGCTTTTGGATTAGCAACTTTGGATGTTCTTACAGATTTTTTATTTTATGGCATTGCATCTTTTTTCTTTGGGATCCACATGGTTTTGATCTTTGCTTTGCTGGGCCTTTGTGGCCGATGGGCTTGATTTGGATTGTGGATTTGATTTTTCTTTTCTTCAACATGTCATTTAGAGGGGACATGGGGAGCTTTAAATTCATGTGGATGTTTGGATTTATGTAGTTTTACTTTAGCATCCAGAGTTATTTTATTAGCAATGGGATGGGTGTGAGGAGATGGATGATGTGGAGCAATGGAGGAAGGATGATGAGGATTATGTGTAGATGGAGGATGTGCAGGTATGTGCCTTTATTGATCCTGATTATGGGATATGCGAGAGGGATTTTTATGATGGATGACATGGATAGGTGTTGGATGGATGCACCAATGAGATGGAGGAGGTGATCTTGGGATATACGGACCCAAGATGGATAAAGTGGGTGGAGGGACATAAGAACCCAAGATGGATGCAGTAGATGAAGGATGGGAGATGGTGGATGGAGTGATGTAAGGACCCAAAATGGATGGAGCAAATGGAGGAATATGGACGGTTGTTTTGAGGTGATATGATAGAGGAGGAGGGATGGCAGCATATGATCTGGCAGAGTGATGGGCAGAGCTAGAAGTTCTTTTGGAACAGGCTCATTGAGGATGTCTAGAGGTTGTGCCAACATCTTTAGATTGTGAGTCTTGGGAAATAGATCCAAGACCTTGCATGCAGATTTGTTCTTTGACTTGGATGGGCTCTAAAATACCTTGCTCATGAAGGCCTAGACCTTTTCCTTGATAGTTCATTTTCTTGAGCATGCGATCCATGATAGGATTTGTGTTATTCTGAAAACATGATGCGAGTCCATTATTAGGTGGAGGATGATGGGTGGTAAATATACTATGCTTTTCTTCTGCAAGGAGGCCACCATGGAAGAATGTGAGAGTACCAAGGGGATATGCAAGCGATGTGGGGATAGTAGTTCTAGGCGATGATGGGGGATCATAAGAGGGAGATGATGGGGTAACAACATTTGGATGGGTGGTATCAGGAGAGGGATTAGGGGATATGATAGGATCTAGATTTGTGGTAGCGGGCTCATGCGATGGAGATGGAGATGGAGCGGTGGAATCTTGAATGACAAGGGGATCATGGAATGGAATGGATGGGGGGTTGTGATCTTGAGGTGGATTAGATAGGATGGTAGGATCTTGATCCAGAGAAGGGGATATGTTAGCATGCTTGGATTAGACTCTTGGCATGAATCCTCTTGCGTGGATGGCAGGATGACAGAGTGTTGGAGAGACTCTTCAAGTTGGGGAGATGGAAGGATGGAGGATTCGATGCAATCAATGGATTTTAGTGACACTAGGAGTGGGAGAAGTGGATTGGAATTGGGTGTCGTCAATGGGTTTGACTACTCGTGGAGTAGGAAGTGGGTGTTCAATGGATTCGGTAGATGTGATGGTAGGAGATGGTGGCTCAGTGAATTCAAAGGATGCGATGGTTTCGATAGTTTGAGTGGTGCTAGGGGTGGTAACATCAATGATAGGTGTTGGGTGGAGAAGAGTCTCATCACTAATGACTGTGGATGATGGGTTGGGATGGCACGATTCCACAACTTCAAGGTGTGGAGTGGGAGATGTCTTCTTTGTAATAAGTCCTTGGAGAACTTCTAAAATGAGAGACTTGCATACTCTAGGCTGAGATGGTGTGGTAGGAGTGGATGAGGGATTATGGATTAGTGGGGGATTAGGACTAGGGATTCATGGATTAGGATTAGATGGGGGAATGGGATTGGATGCAAAAGTGGGAATAGATGGGGGATTAAGATTAGATAAAGGGTTCAAATAAGGATATTGGGATGGTGAATTAGGACACGAGGATGCGGGTGGAAGATTGTAGTAAGGGTATTGGGATGGTGGATTAGGATCAGTAGATTGAGGTGGCAGATTGAGATAGGTTGGTGTGGATGTTGGATTAGGGTTAGGATAGGTTAGTGTGAATATAGGATTAGGGTGAGAAAATTGGTATGGAGGATTAGGGTAGTGGGTATATGCGGATGAAGGATTGAGATAGGAGGATGTGGACGGGGGATTAGGAGAGGAGTATTGTGATGGTAGACTAGGATAAGAGGATGCGGGTGTTGGATAAGAGGATGATGTAGATGAAGAATATGATGGATATGATGGGTATCCCTCGTCAAAGGTAGCATAAGGAGCACGATTAGGCATGGATGAAGACATAATAGGATAACTCAAAGGGATGATTGGATTTTGGAAAGCGGGTGGAGAAAACTTACTAGCAATGATAGTGTCAAGGGGATCCATGTCACATTCTTCTTGATCGACAAGACTTTCGTTATCGTTGTCAACATAATTAGGGTTTCCCTTGACCACTATTGATGGAGGATAAGGATTCATGATGATGAAAGGATAAAGAGGATGGATCAATATTTTGGATGGAAATGGACTAAAGCTTGGATCAGGATTGGATTAAAGCTGAGATTAGGATGATTGGATGATGCGATGGGATTGATTCTGACAATTGGATTTTATTATCAAAGGATGATTATGACACTGAATCTGCTTCGAGATGGAAGTAGATTGATTGGGTCGAAGGTGATTGGATAAGGATGGGATTGGATTGGATTGGATTGGATTGATCGATTGATTGATGGATCAGATAGGATGACGAGAGGGACTGAAAACCCCGTTCAGAGATTATCCTAGGTGACTTAGGATGCCGATTGATCGAATTAAAGGATAAGTGGATGATTACGGCACCAAATCCACTTTGAGATTGAAAATGGATTGATTGGGCCGATGATAATGATTAACTTAGGACGGATGACAATCCTAAGAGGATGTTGATGATGACGATCAGATCAGATACTTAGGTCAATTTGGATAATAACCCGAGACAAAGTTCAGGGGATTTGGATGGGGAAAACGATGATTTGATTGGAGAAATGGATGAACGAATACTCAAAACAAGCAAACAATTGATCAAAACGGATGAACAACTACTCGGAATGAGCAAATGACTACTCACAACAGATGAAAGATTCTCGAAACGAGAAGATGAAGGCTCAAAATGGATGATAGATTACTCGAAACGAGTAAACGATTGATTAGGACTATTGAACGGAAGATCAAAATGATAGAATGAGAGCTTTAGAATGATGAAAGGATGTGTTGAATGGATGAATGTTTACTCGGAACGAGTAAATGAATGATCGAAATGATAGAACGAGAGTTCAAAATGATGAAAGGATGTGTTAAATGGATGAATGTTTACTCAGAACGAGTAAACAAATGATCAGAATGATAGAACGAGAGTTTGGAATGATGAAAGGATGTGTTAAATGGATGAACGTTTACTCATAACAAGTAAACGGATGATCAGAATGAAAGAACAAGAGTTCAAAATGATGAAAGGATGTGTTAAATGGATGAACATTTACTCGAACGAGTAAACGGATGATCGGAATGATAGAACGAGAGTTCAGAATGATGAAAGGATGTGTTGAATGGATGAACGTTTACTCGAAACGAGTAAACGGATGATCGAACGAAAGAACGAGAGTTCAAAATGATGAAAGGATGTTGAATGGATGAACGTTTACGAACGAGTAAACGGATGATCGAATGAAAGAACGAGAGTTCAAAATGATGAAAGGATGTGTTGAATGGATGAACGTTTACTCGGAACGAGTAAACGAAGAGAATGGTAGGGTATGCCCCCCTCAAGGAGGCGGATGGGGAAGAAAAAGGTGCCCCAGGAAACTTCTCAAAAGTATGAAGTGGTATATGTCGTTGGAAAGAGCACGAAAAATCGAGAAGATTGGCACTTGAACGAAGGAAAACGGGTTTATAGTGTGGAAATGGCAGGGCATATATGGCTGTCTGTCAAGGTAAATCTGCCTATCTGTTAGGTCAGGTCCACCCCTGGATGAGGGCAAGTTTTCCCAAGGAGAAAAAGTTGGTCAAAAATGGCCAAAACAAGCTCCAAAAGGACTGTTAATAGGGCAGGTCCGCCCCTGGATGAGGGCAAGTCCGCCCAAGGAGCAAAAGTTGGTCAAAATTCACCAAAACAGGCTCCAAAGGATTGGTTTTTAGGTCAGGTCTGCCCTTGGAGAGGGTCAGGTCCGCCTGTGGAGGGTGGGTCCGCTTGTCTGTTAGGTCGGGTCCGCCCCTCTGTGACTTGTACCTACAAAAAGTCAAAAAATAGAAAACGTGAAAGCAAGAGACCCGTTTGTGGGTCCCACCGGGCGTGCCAGAAATGTGATAGGTCAAATTTGGGTGGTAGAAAATGAGCAACAAACAAATTAATGCAAAATACCTTAAAAAACAACCTACACCTCAAGATTAGCCTAGTTGGAATCAACACAAAACAAAAACAACAAATGAAACCTTTTACCTTGTGTCGAATCGATTCTTTGGTTGACCCTTTGATCTTTGGTGTTGTATGCTCCTTGGATGGCAAGATGCAAGCTAGATGATGATATGATAATGGATGCAAGTGAGTGCAAGCATGAAAATGGCTAAGTATGGATTCTAGGAAGAATTTGCAAGAGTTTGGCTACAATGCATGATCTCTTCAAAATGAGAGAAAAGAGGGGGTATTTATAGAGATTTTGGAAATCTCTAGGGAAATGGACGGTCAAGATTGAACCACCAAGATCAAGATGTAGGGCTAAGGTGAGTTGAGAACTCACAAGCCCTCACATCTTGACATGTGGCATGTGATATGGCTTAAAAGGGGTGATGTGTACATGAAGTGGAAGGATAGTACATGACATGGATGGAGTACAAAGTACCTTGGGATTGGGACAAGATCTCCTCATAAAGGAGGTACTTGTCCCCATGTGGGTGAGAGGACATGTGGGGAATTAAAAATTCTTCAAATATCCTCATAGGGATGAGAGAAGGAATTTAAAATTCCTTTAAATGCATTGGGGGATTAAATGTGAATTAAAAATTCACATGGGGAATGGAGATGCCTTGTCCAAAATAAGAAAGCATTTAATAGGGTTGACTTGATTAAGTGATTAGGATTGTGCAAGTACTTGATTAGGCTAATTAATGACAGATTAGAAGAGGGTTAGATTTCACATGTGACTTGATGTGACAAGTCAAAGATCACATGGGAAAGAGAAAAAGGAATTTAATATTCTTTGGAAGGATAAAAGGAATTAAAAATTCATTGAGAGGTTGATTAGGCTAGTTAGTGAAGGATTAGAGGAGGGTTAGGTGGCTAAGAGATATTAGAGGCCAACTTGCAAAAGCTGGAGGATGTGACGCATCCTAATCAAGGATTAGGCATGTGCACACCCCTAATGATGAGATTAGAGGATGGATTAGGATTAGATAAAAATGATGGAAGATGTGACATATGAGGAATTAAATAAATGGAATATTTATTTAATTCATTTGATGAAAGGGGGAAGGTATTTAATTATTTAACTAGATACCTTAGGGATTAGAAGAACTTTAGAGGGATTAATTAAATAATAGTGATATTACTTAATTAATGTGGATAGGGTGATGTTTAGACAAAAGGGGATAAATTTGGATAAATTAAGTGTCCAAATTTAGGTGTTTACAAATATAATCACAAGTTAAATTATGCACTTCTTAGAATACACTTCACTCTAGGACTCTAATAATAATGCATTATCCACAAATGGAAAAATCTAAGTTTTCTATCTGTAGGTTAAACCCTAATATACTTTTACCAAGATAAAGGCCAATAATTTGAATCTTGGTGGAAATATTTCTTGTACTCTATATCATCCTCGATGCTTCTTGAAAATTTCATAGAAGAAATGTTTTGGTCCTATATTTCAATTGAAATTGTCCTAAGAATTAAAAAATTGTATTATGCAACTCAATAAATAATTCCTTAAAAAATTATCAATAAACATAAATTTAGGATCCACAATGGTCCCTTTCATAATCATAACAAAGTATTCCATTTATACACTTTACATTACATGAAGATCGAACTTGATTTTCTTAGAAAATATAAAATATTTAACCAACTAATCTAAATCTTAAATACAATCTACAAAAATTACCACCATAACTACAAAGAAGAATTCATCTAGAGTATAATATGTCTAGATTCAACTAAATTTTGACCCTTGATCAAAATTTCTATATTGTATTTTCTACCATCTTTCCTTACATCCAAAATTTTGGGTCACATCATTCAATCAACACACTTCTTAGAGAATGAAATACTTTGGATTCTATCACTAGAGATAACACCATCTATGATGAAATAGATAGGGTTTTGTCTCCATGGGAAACCTCTTATTTAAATGTTGTTAAATTATTATTACCTCTTGAATTAGAAATTGAAGTATTATTGGGTACCAAAAACATAAGCTCAATAGCAACAAGAACTAATTTATAAGTTCTAATAAAAAATAAAATTAATCTTTAATTTATGTTCTCATCTTTTAGGCTGTAAATTCTTAATTATTCTTGTATCTTTATTTATATGTAAAATAGATTCATTTCCTATCTCCCATGTGATATAGACCTTGAAATGGGTTCACTATTCTTTTTGGATATATCAATCATAGATGACCATTGTGTCCTCACCCTTTGAAACCCTTCATCATCTATGACATATGATTTTGATTGATTTTCTTAGAAATGTGTATTCCAATGATATATTTGGCACCTAAAAGGAACTTTTAGCAATGGTTGGATGAGATCCATTTGTGCACATACATAGGAAAAATATTGACTTATTTTGGTGGGCTTAGTAATATTTATATCTTCATTTTAAAATTATAAAGTTGATATAAAGGAATATGAATTAGGACACAATCCTAGTGTTTTATCTCTAGGTTAAACCCTAGTGCCCATTTCCTGCAAACACTTCGCCATTATAGGAATTTATTCCAAATTAAAATACTATTTATATGTACTAAACGATTATTAATTTCATATAGATAAAAAAATGTTTTACTATTTTTTATGTTAATCTTTTAAATAAAAATAAAAAATCACTTTTAGATTTAGGAATAAAAACTAACCTAAATATAATATTTCATTATGATTTGAAAGGTTGTAACTATAAGTATATTTATTATATTTTTGTAAACCATTTAATTCTCAATCTAGTTATCATCCATTTTAATAACTATATTATGATGATGAGTATTATTATTCCTCTAAATAAATTGGTTTCCTTGTATGACCTACCAAATTATATAGAATATATAAACCCTCAATCTTATCACTCAATATCAACCCTCCATTTCATAATGCATCTTGACCCTCCACTTTTGCTACCAAAAACCTATAAATTGAAGTCTTTTACTTCATTCCTCACCAATCCACTTGCAATCAAACTTATGTTGCTAATTATCCATAAAATTCCTTCAATCATACCCTCATTATACTAGTCTAAATCTTGAGCAATCCACATTCCAATCTCTAGTCATTAAATAATAATTTGAGAGCATATCAAGTGGAAAAAGAGTACTTTATACTTTAGCTCTATCAAAGGAGCAAGCCTAAAATTTAGGTAAACTAGTTTATCATTTTCTTATTATTTTTTGTATTTCCTCTTTTGAATTCCTTATCTTCACACATTATAGAGGAAAAATCAACATGATTTTTATTTTTATTTTTTAATAATTTTGAAAATTGAGCACCAAATTTAGGGAAATATATAATGTAAAATCATTTGCATTTGTAAGCTTTGGGATTTTATAGGAGATAAGAATTGTAAAGAGAAGCTTTGTTTCAAATGTTGTACTTTCTTTATGAAAGAATAAAATTTACAATTTTAGTATGTAATTCGTATCAAATTTTCTTTGTAATAATGATATGAATGTATGATTATAAAGTTGATTATCTCATGCATTACATTGCATGTTCTTTATACGCAGTAAGTTTTCAAGGAAGGAAAAAATCTAGTTGCGCATTTATTGTAGGAGTTATTGATTTTATTAGTTCATCTTCAAGGAGGGTGATAATCCTTTTTAGACAATGATTGGGGTGTGTGATGTTTGTGGAGGATTAGTAAGTATAATCTCATTTTGTAAGTCCATAATATTGGTTTTGTATTATTGTAAGGCAATAATAAATTATTATTAAGCCCTAGAATGTTGATAAAATATCATATTGGTATAATTTTCATACTCTATTATCCCAAGGATTGGGAATCAATATTCTCTAGCATTCTTATCCATTCACATAAAGATAAAATGAAGAATTAAACTTAGGTGTTGTACATTAGTTTAGATATTTTTGATATGTTCATGTTTATCTTTTAAAGGTACAAGAAAATTAATATAAGTGAAATTATCTTCAAACCCACGTTGCATGTGCATGAGCCATTTATCTGCCTTTTTCATTGTGATAAACCTATTATGCTATAGATATCTAATGTTGTTATTAGGTATAATTTCCTAGGTTTTGTAAAGCCTAAAGTGTAGGAGAGTCATATATCTCTCATTCATTGGCCTAACATCTTAATTGTTTTGATAACAAGGATTGACAACTTCTTAGAAATAGTTAACAATAGGTTGGAGAACCTATTAACCTATTTTTCCAAATGGTATAAATAGTTACGTTAGGTAGCTAATTAAGATTTTTGGAGTGTTGAATTATTTTAAAAGGGAAAAGGATTGAATAAAGTGTATTTTTTTATAGAATTCTTAGCTTGCTAAGACTCTAGGAGGCCTTGAATTTTTCATTTACATGTGCATTTAGTTTTTGGAGGGAATTTATATTTGATAAGTGTTTGAGTTTAACGAGGACAAGTCAAGATTTTAGGGTATTGATCATGTGTAGAAATATTTGCATGTGTTTTATAGGTTTCCATAATGCAACCAAGGGATAAAAAGGAGATCATGTTGAGATTTAAACCTTACATTTGTTTTCACAAAATGGGAAAATGCATACAATGTTTCTTCTTCACTATTTCAATCTCAACAACAATGAGAACATTGTTTCAAGGTAGTTGTATGTGGGAAATGCATTCAAGAAGAGAGGAAAAGAGTGGAGATAATTGTGGGGATTATTGAACATCATCATCCATCATCCATGCAAGAGCATGCAACATTCCATATGTGAGGTTCATCCTTGAAGAAGATAGTATGACGGTATTCATAATATGGTGATGTCGACAAGAATGGGAAAACCGTCACAAGGTTTATGAATGCAACCTTTCTCCATTCAAATAGAGATATGACTAAAGATTATCGTAAAAATGTTTACCAAATGTTGAAATCAAATACTTATGCTTATCAATGGCTGAAGGAAAGGAAGAAAGGGGTGCCAACAAGTTTCATACTTGGCCCTACTTGAGTGAGGGGTTGCATCACCTAAAATGGCACCTAGGATGAAGCTCACAAAGCTTCATTTTACTAGCATGCTAAGGCCATATAAGGAAGGAAGAGGATATATATATATATATATATATGAGTCCTATTTCAATTCCTTATACTTGACATGAGAGGGGGTCTACTAAGGTTGTAAAATTCTTAATCATTATGTTACCCTACTTTTCATTTGTAAAATATTTCACATGGTTTATTTTGTAGTTATTTATTGAAGAGAAGATTAGAGATTCCAAAGCCCAAATGTTGGGCTTGAATATATGAAAATTTCTAAATGGGATAATGAAAATCACTATGCCTGGGGTTTATTCCCTATATCTATAAATGAATAAGAAGCTACATATGAGAAGGGTTTAATAACCCTACATTATAATTGATGGGCCATCAAGGTATTCGACCTATTTCTTCCACATTTTGGGGAAACATGTCTACCACATTAGCAAATAAGGAAAATAATATTAATGATAGAGGAGTTCATTCTTCAAAGGCATTCAAGGTGCAAGATAATGACACACCTTAGTAGAAGGGTAGGGATGAAACTGATGCCAATCTTGAAAAAGGATAAACATTTGAAGCCTTAGAGGAGTGACCAATAGTAGACAAGGGTCTTTAGGGCAAGATGATAAAAATGATGACAAAGGATAGTGGGGACAACTAATACTACAGAGAATGCAAGAAACACCTTGAAAGCGGAGTCTTCTGTTCAATGAAAAGATAGTGGTCTTCTTCATTAAAAGTAGAGATGAGAGAACTAATGTAAATCAATGGTAATATCGATGTTTTGGTCTCCATTTTTGTTCATAGTGACAATAAGAACTCAAATCACAGTAATCAATGAGGTCTTCAAGACAATGATAGTATTAAAAGAAAAGGGAAATGCCTATTTTATGCATGAAAATAACCTTCATGAGAACATGTTCATGTTAAGACATAAATGATAATCCTTATGAAGGTGAACAACAAACCATAAAGAGCAGTCAAAGTCTTCTGATGTGTAGGAAAACCAAGTGTCCAATGTGTGATAATAATAGAATACATGATGCCATCCCTAAGAATATTGCATGAGGAGGCACAATCAAATAAATATAAGGAGACACATTACCCTGTGTTGGTATTTTTCTTGGTCTAGGCTTGCATGATATTTTATTTGATATTGTTTCATGAAACCATTAACAAAGGATAGTTTTATAAAATGATAGAGAATCACAAAAAAAATTCAACCAAGAATGTTCTTGCATGCAACCGAGGGATAAAAAGGAGATCATGTTGAGATTTAAACCTTACATTTGATTTCACAAAATGGGGAAATGTATACAATGTTTCTTCTTCACTATTTCAATCTCAACAACAATGAGAACATTGTTTCAAGGTAGTTGTATGTGGGAAATGCATTCAAGAAGAGAGGAAAAGAGTGGAGATAATTGTGAGGATTCTTGAACATCATCATCCATCATCCATGCAAGAGCATGCAACATTCCATATGTGAGGTTCATCCTTGAAGAAGATAGTATGATGGTATATATATATGAGTCCTATTTCAATTCCTTATACTTGACACGAGAGGGGGTCTCCTAAGGTTGTAAAATTCTTAATCATTATGTTACCCTACTTTTTCATTTGTAAAATATTTCACATGGTTTATTTTGTAGTTATTTATTGAAGAGAAGATTAGAGATTCCAAAGCCCAAATGTTGGGCTCGAATATATGAAAATTTCTAAATGGGATAATGAAAATCACTATGCATGCGGTTTATTCCCTATATCTATAAATGAATAAGAAGCTACATATGAGAAGAGTTTAATAACCCTACATTATAATTGATGGGCCATCAAGGTATTCGACTTATGTCTTCCACATTTTGGGGAAACATGTCTACCACAGTAGCAAATGAGGAAAATAATATTAATGATAGAGGAGTTCATTCTTCAAAGGCATTCAAGGTGCAAGATAATGACACACCTTAGTAGAAGGGTAGGGATGAAACTGATGCCAATCTTGAAAAAGGATAAACATTTGAAGCCTTAGAGAAGTGACCAATAGTAGACAAGGGTTTTTAGGGAAAGATGATAAAAATGATGATAAAGGATAGTCGGGACAACTAATACTACAAAGAATGAAAGAAAAACCTTGAAAGCAAAGTCTTATGTTCAATGAAAAGATAGTGGTCTTCTTCATTAAAAGTAGAGATGAGAGAACTAATGGAAATCAATGGTAATATCAATGTTTTGGTCTCCATTTCTGTTCATAGTGACAATAAGAACTCAAATCACAGTAATCAATGAGGTCTTCAAGACAATGATAGTATTAAAAGAAAAGGGCAATGTCTATTTTATGCATAAAAATAACCTTCATGAGAACATGTTCATGTTAGGACATAAATGATAATCCTTATGAAGGTGAACAACAAACCATAAAGAGTAGTCAAAGTCTTCTGATGTGTAGGAAACCCAAGTGTCCAGTGTGATAATAATAGAATACATGATGACATCCCTAAGAATATTGCATGAGGAGGCACAATCAAATAAATATAAGGAGTCACATTACCCTGTGTTGGTATTTTTCTTGGTCTAGGCTTGCATGATATTTTATTTGATATTGTTTCATGAAACCATTAACAAAGGATAGTTTTATAAAATGATAGAGAATCACAAAAAAAATTGAGAAAGAGCATGTGATGAAGGATAGTCCTAACATGAAAGGACCATGATCCATGAATTCTATGAGTTTCAAGTGATCACAGTCAAAGGTAGTGTTTTTCAAAGTGTGGCAGTCAAAGGAAGTCCATCATTGATATGTTTCATGAACATTTAAGAAATATATTTCATTGAATGATTCTTCATCAAGAGGACTTTCTACTAAATTAAATGTTGTTCCTTGCAAGTATCTTGAAGGTCTAACCCCTTTAGATTTCAAGTTTGGAAATCTTGTAGGTATCTTGTGGAGATGTTGAGATATGGATAAGCTTGTGGCATCAATGTCATGAGGGCAGTATTCATGATAGTAAAACAAAGGTAGCCACAAGAGACAATGAAGGACAATTGGTGACCTTAAGAGGACAACCAAAAGAGAATGATTGTCCAAAAGGTACAATAAAAGTTAAAAATGACAAAGATGGAAGACCAATTCTTGTTCTCCCTTCAATTGATGTGCAAAGTAATTGAGTGTGGACTTTATGAAGTTAAAAAAATGACTTTTATACAACTCTATATTAAATATCTAAGGCCAAATTTGATTAGTTTTTGGAACAAGGAAAAGTTCTTCATAATTATGCTTCAACTCTAGAGTTGCTTTTGAGATTGTGCTAATATTGTGATCACCCCTTCCTTGTCATAAGCCACAATGATACACAACTATATTATGATATAAACAAACTAGCAAAACATTTTCTTGAAGAGAGCAAGTTATTTGATAAAAGAGATTCTCATACTGCACCAACAAAAGTTTATATTAATGAAGTGGTTGGAGAGATTAGTAATGGTGAAAGAGGAGACTAAATGAAAAAGGCACGTGAATTATCTTGTGGTAAGACAAAAGAATGATGAAAATGACATGATACTAGACACTTGTAACAATCCCTTGTGTAAAGCGTAGCCTACAAGGGTATTGTCTTAATAGGCCAAAGTACAATGAAGAATGAGTATGACATGTCTATCATGATAGTGTTGTCCATTATTGTTGTATGGCAGTCTTTCAAGAGATGGTTGAGTATGCAATAAACAAAAGGAAACAAGAAGTTTCATGACAAATGAGATGACTATTCCAAGAGATTTGATAAATGAAAGAAAAAGCATGGAGGGCCTTTAGACTGAGTCTTAAGGGTTGTGACATGGACAAAGCATTGACCTTTGAGTGACAAGTTTGTAGACCAATTTTGATGAATGAATCCTATAGAATAGAAACTACAAGAGAATACTCATTTCAAGATAATTAAGGGTAGTAAAGCAGTAGTTCATAAACCATGACAAAGGACAGTCATAGAGATTGTTGACAAGCAGGACGAATAACAATCTACAGGTCTGCAAAAAAAGGTACCAAAAGAATGATGTTGAAAACATAATCATGAATGAACATAACAAAAATACCATAGTAAAGGAAATTTTTGAAGTCCAAGTTATACATGACAACAATGGTAAAGTGTATGCTTCATCAAACCCTAGAAATGAAAGCCATGTAGAATAGTAAACAACCATAAGTAAATGAAAGTAAAAAATAGTCAAATGATTAGAGTATGATCATAAGACAAGTGATTGGTTAAGGTCTACTAAGAGATAGAATTCAATAGGCTTATCTTACACCCTCATGCAAACCTGCTTCTTTCAAACTCTTTAAGAACAAGTCCTTTTTATTTTCTAATGGCAGTTTCAAAGCATTAAAGGGCATCTAAAAAATATTTATGATCAATTATGATAGTGACAATCATATAGAGGCAATTTGGCGAGTTTTGCAACATATGGAGAGAATAATGGACAATTTGACCTAAATTGAAGCATCTCCAAGCATCTAGGAGTTGTTCGAGGAGTCTTGGCTGATAGGTAAGGTCAAAACATTATTTTTTCTTCATTTAGCCACCATCTTGGAGCACTTTAAGGAGTTGGAATATATCGATAGCAGTTTTGGATGCCCAAGAAGGTTTGACCCAACAAAAATTATGTGAACACTTGTCTTTCATCCCTCAAAGCATGTTCCTAATATCTAGCAATGTGTTAAAACAATATATTAGGAAGCTTAAGGGCAGGTTTTTGGGGGGTTGGCTATTCTTAGCTATTGTATTGTATCCTTTTCAAGGTTCTTTCAAAATGGAACAACATTGTAATTCATTCATTTTTAGATTTGTATGTACTTTGTAAACATATTTTGACCAATAAAGATAAGCTTTTTACCTTCTTAGAGCTGTTTCATTGTGTAAATTTCTTCAATATGGTTGATGTAATATTGTGGTGATGTTATTTTCCCTTTGATTTTTGTCCTATTTTCATTGCCTTTGAGCAGAAAGTATATATTTTTATAGATCATGACTTGTGTTTAAATAGTTAAGGGTAGAGTTTAAGTTGTGACATTTCTAGCTCCTAAACATTATCCTCAACATATTGAACCTAGTTATGAAACACTTTTACAAAGACATGAAACTGAGTTGTGTATGTTGTGGTTTAAACTATTGATCATATTATGTGTCCAATCAATAGTACATGTCACAGTCATATGGTGCATCAAATTTTTAGTCTTAGGTTTCATTTCATGTTTCCTTCACCCCTTTTCTCAGCATGCAGTGGTAGTATAATTTTAAATAGGGGAGTATCAAGGAAATGCTTTGGAGATTCACTCCAAGCTATGGGCAGCCCATAGGCCCTGGAGTGTTTCCATATTTCACTGGATTATTGAGTCAAGCACTTGGCAAGGGTGAAAATCCAAGTGACAACAAAACCAACATGACATATGTGCTCAACAATGGGGTAGGTACATGAATGGATGTTATAAAAAATGTGGAACTTTTGTATGGATGACAACCAAATTTATCCTTCAATTTGGGGAAATTAACTCATTTAAGCCCCAACTTTTGCTTGCCATGTGATTGGGGGTTTTTGTGTTGCCAACATTGTTTAGGAAGTAAAGTTGTTGAAGCAAATCTAGGTGATTTTGTGTATTCGTCATAACTCATTTCCCATCCAATTCAAAAAGCAGTTAACTCAAGTAACAATTAAAATAAATATAAATATTAAAGAGTAGTTGTATATAATTGTGTGAGTGAAGCAAAAATCTACTCAAAAATATCCTCAAGCATTTGTTAAGTTAGTTTACATTCAACATGAAAGGTGTTTATTAAAGGTGAACTCAAATTTCAAATGTGCAAGGTAGAGATTCATTACCAAGAATTTGGAGTGTATTTCAAAGAGTTTGGAGTGTATATACATCATCATTAGAAAGCTAACAAGAAATTTCAAAACAAGAATAAAAAATGTTATAATAAATGAATGGTCAATATTTTTTTGTATTTCCCAATATGTATGAAATTGTTTGCGAAAAATTGATCAAGATTTTGGTAGCCCTTTTAATCTCCACCATCAATCTTTAAAATTCATCTAATGCCCCTTACTAAAAAATGCCTATCAATATTATTATATTAAATCAAACACACCCAAAAAGTAAAATACTAATTTATATGAATATAATAATTTTAGGAATGAATTTTTCAGATTCAATTGATTACATTTTTTTGCATCAACATGTTTCATATCCCATTCAATGATCTATTATCGAGATGAGAAATGAAAAATGTATGAATAAATCACTAATAATAGATCAGTAAATATCACTAATAATAAATCATTAAATAGATCTAAAAACTATTGATTAAAAAATACAAAATTAAATGCAAAAACTATATATAACCATAATCTTCCAAACTCAAATCTTTGGAAAAAGACATAACTATTGTCAAACCCACCAAATACTGACCAACTGCACACATTAAACAAGTTTCCATCAATGTCGTTGTACCTTCACTTACTTCCTTGACTTCGATGGGAAAGAAGTATTCTTAAGCGCAAAGAAATACTGACCAACCCCCTTTGAAGTTTATATACAATCTCCAAACATGGATTCAAATAAAATTTTACCTTAGATTTAACATTTGAAAAGAAATAGTATTCTTTATTTTTTCATACTCCAAAGAATGATTTGGATGAATATATTTTGGAATTATAATTTTTTAAAGGATAATTAATAATTTTAGGTAAATGGTGAACAAATAATTAAGGTACATAAGTATTAAATTTAGTTAGAATTTTGGTGAATATATGTTGTGATAGACATAGTTAATTGATTTTATCAATTTGAAGGATTCTATGTAATGTCAAATGAATGTTTTTGAATGTGTGATTTTTTTGTCTATTACCTTGGTTCACTTAAATAAGTATAAAATTGATCCTTATGATTGCATATTTGAACTAGTCTATTACAATGAATGAATGAATTGAAGGTTGGACTTGGTTCTTGGAGACGTGTGTAAATGGAATTAGATAAGGATCAAGTTATTTACTGTTTTTTGCATTCAAATGTTTCTTATTGGATTTTTTTATGAATTTTAAAGGAGCAGTCCCCAAAAAAAGGGAAAGTGTAAGGTATGCAATTTTCACCATTATAAAATTTATCAAAAAAATCATTTTTTAATTAATCTCTTTTATTGAATTTTTATGAATTTTAAAGGATAAATAGATTTAAGTGAACCTAACACAGTGGAAAAGTGTAAGGTATACCATTTTCACCATTACAAACATTAAATGATAAGAATTATTAAAATATTATTTCATTATTTTAATTAATCTTATTTACTAGTTTTTAATGAATTAATTGAATGTTGAAAGCCTTTACATACCAAGACATAACAATAATTTACAAAAAATGTGTGTTAAGTCAACTCACAATTACTATGAAAAGAGGTGGGAAAGTTAATATTTTAATTTAAAATTTAAACTTGGCATTAATCACATGCCACTTGGTTCGACCTAAGATAAGTAAGTGCTAATTTTAAGGCAGGAATTGAACGCATGGAAATTGGTGTGAATGTGGGTGTAATAAATAACCAATATAGTGAATATGTTGAATGAGTGTAAATAGAAAAAAAATAAGATTGAATGATTGAAAATAGGTGCAAGTAAATATAAAATAGATAAAAAAAGATATCAAAGTATGAGACTAATTTAGCACAAAAAAGTGTCACTTATCAATACATAACTAGTAATTGTACCCATAGGTTCAATGGATATGTTGATATTTTTTGCTACCTAAAACTTTGATAGGGATGTATGCCTTTCCTCTAGTTAATTTTTTAATTACATGGAAGATGTTGCAAAATTTGTGTATTTTTTTAAAATTGACTACTTATAGGATATGAATCAATGTAATAATTATCTACTTATTACATTAAAGCTATGAGAAACCTGTATATATTCTATATGTGTAGTAAATTAATCAAATACCTTTTTCACTTTTATATAATCTCCCAAATAAATACAATCCTTATCACAAAGCAACACCAAAAGTGATTAGAATTAAAATTCATGTAAAAACTAAATCCTTCCTTATTGTAGTCCATCAAAATAATATTATACTAAGGCCACAAAGAAAAATCTTCATAAATATAGTTTTTTATAACCTATTCTAATAACAACACTTATAACTATCATCTTCCCAATTAAATCACTTATAGTAGACTATAGAACATAGATTTTCTACTAAAGTTTTGTTTATACAACTGTTATACACACACACACACTCTCCCCATTTAAAGAAACACAACCCTTTATTTTTCTCATAGATATGATCAACCACATATTACCTGCTTCACAATAAATACCAAACTTTGTAGAACCATTTCAATAATTGAGCACCCTATTTACATAAATAGTATATGACTACACTATACAAAATAGATACACATGTCAATTGAAAAACTACTAGAATTTTTTAAAATTTTGGGATTTGTAACTAGGTAATTATCTTCTCTTTACAAACCGCATGTGTTACATAGATAGAGAGGAATAAACAATTGTAAATCACCCCATACAAAAGGTCATTCAAAAATATTTATCACCTTACATTGGACCCTTGCAACATGTCTTAAATTATTTTCTTTTACCACACTTATGCTACAATCTCTTAAAGCTACCACATGTTATGTCCTACCAAACAAACATGAACTAAGAATATTATCACATATGGATATGGTGTTAACTTCATATTTTACTTGCATAATTCCTATTATTGTTTATTACCCATTTTCTTCCATATTTTTGAATAGTATTGACTAATGAGCATGCACAATTCGTGGATCATTTGTTACTTTCTTCTTTATCTATTACTAGGCAGATGCGAGGATGATATTTAAGACACTTGACAATGTATGCTCCATATATTGTACACAATCATATTAGGAGAGACAACAAGAAAAACATGAAATAAAGAAGAGAGAGGGCATATTGAGAGTGAACTACTCTAGGTAATAGTTGTAGCCATTTTATGTGGAGACAAATTTAGTCTCATTTCAATTCTTACCCTCAAAATTCCAATAGAAACATAGTTGGTTATAAGATGTAGGGTCTAAAAACCTCTAATCAATGTGTTGTGCTCCTTGGAAACCCTATTGTTAAACACTTGAGAAAGAATAGCAATCACAATATTATTTGTGGAAAATGTTTAAAATTCCATCATTATCATTTGAGGATAATGGCTAATGATGATAAAACTTATTTTAGTATATTTTTTGAGATGATTCTTTTGTATCATCTTTCATTTGATTAAATATTTTGCTATAGGAAAATCATTATCCCTAACAAAGATTTCTTGTAATAAAAAAACTATTAGCCTACCCATAAAAATAGTTTGATGGAAGATTCTATTTCTTCTATAAGACACTTACCTCTTATGATTTCCAGAACATGCTCAACATTCCATCTAGATTCCTCCCATACTCTTATGCCTAAACTCATAGGTTTCTCAATAAAAAAGAATGACATATGCATGAATATTTATTGTTACTCACTGTCTAATGTGTCAAAAATCATTTTAATTTTATCTAGAATGTTTTGAGATAGAATCTTACAAACTTTATTCAATTCTATTCCTATTATATTATAACTAAGGGTAATTCTCATGTTTATAAGTACCCCTTCACAAATAGTAATGATCACCATTGTAGTACCCCTCCATTTATGCTTATGTTTTCCGTTTGCTTGTTTTCACACTGTTAGACTTTGGTACTTTGGTTTGGATATTTTGATCGCTGATTTTGAGCGACAGTGGATTCACTTTGTGATATGATGATACATTGTATGATGATAATTAATTTTTGATATGCTTTGTTATAGCGTATATATTTCTTTCAGATGTTATTGCTATATATATGTTTATGATGGACTAACTGTTATTTAATTTATCAATCTGATGTGACGTGTATTGGTGTGGAGAACGGAATTGCATCACTCACTTGTGAGTGCCATGTGATGTCTGTGATTTTCTCCGCATGGTGTGTTTGTACAATGGATTATATATATGCATGTTATTGGTTTCTTTGCAGGATTGCAGGTACATGACACCGACTCCACCTGGTTACTCAGGTCTGAGCATTTCAAGACTCAACGGAAATGTTGATTGGGAGGTAGTAACATGGTTCATCCTAGTCTAGTCTTAAACTCAGTCACAGTACATTGTCAGTTTTAGTTCGGAGTCATAGATGGTCTTATTTGTTCTGTTTGGATTAATTGCTTTGAAAGGAAAATCTTGTCAATTTAATGATAGTTTATTATACTTCAATTTACTGTGGTTTTAAATTAATTTTAAATGTTAAAGAAATAAGTTTTACATTTTATTTAATTAATTAATTAGTTTGTTTGGTTAAATAATTTGATCATTGAGATTAAATTCATTTAATTAAATAAATTAATTGATTAAATTAAAATGGTTTTAAATGTGTGAATAGATTTAATTTTAAATTAATTATTATTTAGGAAATGACATTTTTAATTGTTAAATAAATTTGTATTTTTGAAATTAAAATTTTAAATTATTTAAAATGGCATGCAAATCTTGAAATAGAGGAAAGAAAGAATTACCCGTAAGTGGTTGGAAGATATTTTCTTCTCGACATGTGTGCCAGTGAATTTATTGCCTTTGGTTGAAGATTTCCTCGAATATTATCTGGGATTTGGAAAAAAAATCGAAGATTATTCTTTTCTACACGGGAAATGAATTAGAGAGCTCTGTTAAAATATTTGTTTTATGCTTTTGTATTGTTGGATATTTTTTGGAAAGTTCTCTGGTTTGGCATATTGGGAATTTGTGTTCGGGAAGGCTTTGGAAGCTATAGGCAAAGCTATTCTTTACCAGACAGTTTTTCTGAAGCTAAAGAAAACAGGTATTTTCCTTGTGTTTTAATTTGTTTGTTTTTTTTTTTTAAAGAATGTCTGAGAAAAGAAAGTTTCATTTAATTTAAATCCTTGTACTTCTCGGGAGAAATTGTTCACTGTATTCTTGTTTTGTAAGGATTTGTTGTTTTCAGAAAACTTCTGTAGCTTTCTTTTTGTAGAAAAGTTTGAATAAATTATTGTGAGGGAAATTATTGTTGAAAAAGAAATTGTATCCTTAGGGAATATATTAGGAATTGATTGGAAATGCTGTGCGTAATTTTCCTTTGAAACCCTGTTGAAATTTTATAATTTCCCCATTTTCCCCATTGAAACCTTGTAGAAATTTCTTTATTTCTCTATTTGAAAACCTGTGAATTTGTATATATATGTATATATATATATATAATTTTATATATATACATATATATATTTTTATATATAAATTGGATTGAGAAAGAAATTTTATATTTTATATGAAAACTTGTATTGAATCGCAGTCGCCGTACAGACGAAATTAAGGGTTTGAAATTTTATTTTATTGATTTATATTGGAGTTAGTACTAGTAAAATACGCAGGTTATGAAATGGATTTTCGTTTGTTTTTAAACCAACATTTTAAGTTATTGTAAGGGCTTTTGATTTGGGGGCCGCGGGGCTACCCCACAGCCGCCCCCATATGGGGCGACAGCTATGGAGGCAGCCAGCGCTACCCTCATAGGCAGCGTGCGGCTGTCACACAGCTACCTCCCCATATGGGGAGGGCTGTAGATTGCGTTTGGCAGCCCGCGACTGTGTAAACACAGTCATACAAACCCTGCAACGTATATTTTCTTTTTTTTTTAAATGAAACTTGGGTGTTGGGCGAAATTCGGATTTTAGGTTTTGTTAAATATAATACTTTTAAATATATATATATATATACTTAAATTTATTTATTTAATTAAAACTTATATATATAGATTATTGGTTATGAAATAATAAAAAAACACTTTTGAGTATAAATATATGTTGGGAATGACATCAAATAGATTTATAACAGATAGGTTGAAAAAGGAAAATTGATAAATATTGATAAGTGAAGTTGTGAAAGTTAAAAATAGAATAAATGATGTTATTTCCTTTATTGTTTGAGAAAAGAATTACAATTAAGTTGCTATAATTTCTTGCTAATTCTTTTGAATGATTAGATTTAGTAAATCCGAACAGTAGACGTTTATTTTTCTTGATTTGCTATAAACGTGTTTCTTATTGGGAAAATTGGGAATGTCTTAGTTGTATAAGTCTTCCAGACAAGTTGGATATTGTGGGGGTTGTGATTGTTTAAGTTGAATTCTTGTGATGGCTAAGGTTGTGTATGTGGTTTTGTATGGTGTTTGGACACCTGATTTTATGAACATAGTCATTGATGTTCGTTATGAAAAGTATAGAATTTTATTTTGTATTTTTGTACACCTTGTCTACCTTAGTCAGGGAAACCTAGAATTCCTTTGTTATGTTTAGGGGAGTGGCTCTGTGTAAGGGCCGACACACAAAGTGGTGTCAGGGTAACTTACAAAGAGTTAGTAAGTAAGTGAAAATTAAACAACACAGTAGTTAGATTAAAATCTTTAATAAGATGTTTATGCCTCACTTATAGACTCTAGAGCTAGTTCAGTCTTGAGTATAAGATGAGAAGGCCTGGAATGGAAAATCGATGTCTTGTTACTACAAAAGACATTCGATTCCACAATAGTTTGCAAATGGGGCCGGGTTTCGTAAGAGGTTACCAAGGTAACCCAAGTTGGGGGCCGGAGCCTAGGAAGAAACACCAGGGTAACCTTTGCAACGTTGTGATGACACTCCACCTAAAATAACAGTTTACCTTATGTACTTAGCACATTTGATTGTCTTAAATCTGGAAGCAATGTAACCATCAGTTAATTATGTACTTGTGTCTAGGGTGAATAGGTTATGTCTAGGTAACCATATTACTATCTCCTAGCACGGGGGGTGGACCTACGGGTACCACATGGTTGGGTGGAGCGTGCACCTTACTCCGTTGGGTCCCCAATTTATGATCATGGCAACGAGAGCTTCATGGATGGAGAGATCGTACTTGGATACATATGTGAACTTTCTTTATTGCATTATTGGAAATCTTGTATTTGGAACATCCCTCAATTGTTAATGAGGTGAACATTTGTAAAATGTAAATTGTAAACTATTATTGATCTACCTCATCAGATGAATGAGTATTGTAATATTATTTCAATGCAATGTAAGAATCATATTTGTACTTTATATTTTCATGAATGAAATTCAAATGATATGCAATATTTATTTTTAAGTATATGTTAATTAAATATGTGCAATGCTAAATACTAAAGTTGTCTATGGAATCTCAAGTAGTGTAACGTCGCGTAACTCAGTGAATGTATGCAACTAGTTAAGTTAATATTATTACTAAAAAAAATTTATTACACTTATATACACAATTGCAACATTCCTTAGGTTATAAGACGGGGCATTACAAATTGGTATCAAAGCCAAGGTTACTAACACTAGACGCTCTGGGTAATCGCGAGCCCATTAGGTTGACCTAGTACGTAGTGTTGCTATCCGTTAGCCTTGGTTGATTAGTAGATGAGACTCGTTATTGTTCATGTGTAGGATCATGCCTAGACAAGGTGGTAGAGGTCGTGGTAGAGGTCGAGGTGGAGGTCGAGGGCCAATCCCTCAGGTTACTCCCCCTTTGAGCCCTCATCAGAGTGATCAGGCAGAGCAGTTGGATCAGAGGAATGAGGGACAAAATCCTGAATAGTCAGGAGTAGAGGGTTCACAGATACGTCCTTTATTAGAGGAGGTCCTAGCTCGAATTGGACCTAGACAGGAAGTTGAGCAGGAGGTTGTTAGAGAGCGTGATAGATCTCCACAGAGAGTAGATGATTCAGTGCATTAGGATGCTATTACTGTAGGACACATGCATGATTTATTGAGGGCACGCCCTCCTACTTTTGATGGTACAGGAGGTGGATTGGAGGCAGAGACTTGGCTATTGGATTTGGGTAGATGCTTCGCCATGCACCCTTACAGTAGCAATACCCGAGTGAGATGCGCTATCATGCATCTGAGAGGATTCACCTCTACTTGGTGGCGCCTGGAGGAGCAGAAGCTCCACTTAGATATTGGGTTAGTGTCTTGGGAGATGTTTCTGGAGAGGTTTAGAGCACGGTTCCTATTGAAACACTGGAGGCAACGACGGGCTGACGAGTTCCATGATTTACGTCAGTTGGCTCTATCTGTTGAGCAATATGAGCGTAGATTCTATGAACTCAAGCAGTATGCAAGTATTGGCGATGATGAGTCTATGTTGGTTCAACACTTCATCAGGGGTTTAAACACCCACATTAGTGGTGGAGTCAGAGTCTTTGAGCCAAAGACTATGGAAGTTGTGGTGGAGAAGGCTCGCATAGTGGAAGAGAATCTTGTTATGGTGTTAGGTGGTCATACAGGGGTACAAATTGGTAGTGCTCCTGCAGCAGGTTTTAGTCCACGGGGTGGACAGGCACAGATAGGGGG
Source organism: Sequoia sempervirens (assembly GCA_007258455.2). Lineage (NCBI taxonomy): Eukaryota > Viridiplantae > Streptophyta > Pinopsida > Cupressales > Cupressaceae > Sequoia > Sequoia sempervirens. The sequence goes on from VDFB02271358.1 coordinate 912,667,994, forward strand.
TTCCTCTAGGAACCAATAGACACCCTCTAAGGGTGGGCAGCAACAGCAACAACGTACACCTCAAAAGAATAATAATCCACAACCACAACAAGGTAATAGTCTGCAATCAGGAAAGAACCGCAACTAGTGGCGCAATAGGCGCAATAGACAGGATCAGCTTGCTCAAAGTGCTCAGTCTACCATCAGTAGAGGTAGTTTCCAGCAATCCAATGCACCTTCGGGTGGCAGAGGATTCGATAGAGGCACTAGATGTTACTCGTGTGGACAGCAGGGACACATTGCTAGGCAGTGCCCAATGAGAGGTTCTACTGGATTTGGGCCTCGACCTACAGTTTTAGAGCCTACAGTGGGTGATGCAAGATGATCACATACAGTATATGTTGCGGTTAATGACTGCCAAGCTGATCACCAGAACACAGTGGCCGAGACTTCAGGTAAGTTACATGGTGTTAGTGTTTCCATTCTTTTTTATTCCGAAGCTACCGACTCCTTTATTTCACTGACCATCGTTGAGCGATGTGGTCTTGTGGCGGTAAAGCAAGGCGGTAAGTGGCAAGTAGAATTCGCCTCTAGGGTGAAAGTAGCAGTAGAAAACCTTGTACATAATTGTGAACTTAAAATTGGTATGTTAACTACCTTAGTAGATCTATATGTTACACCTTTAGGATCGTATGACATAGTTTTAGGTATGGATTGGTTGACATCTCATCATGTTGTGATTGACTATCGACTTAAGACAGTTAGTTGCATTAATGATTTAGGTGCGAAAGTGGAAATCATAGGTATACAAAGACCTATCTCTTTGCGGATGATATCTGCTATGCAATTTCGTCAGGGTTGTCAACTGTTTGCAACAACAGTTACAGATTTGGAAGAAGGTGAGAGTCGAGAGATATCTCTTGATGATCATCCTATTCTTAGGGAATTCGCTGACATGTTTCCTGATGATATACCTGGAATGCCACCAAAGAGGGATATTGATTTCAGAGTTGACCTAGTTCCTGGAGCTGAGCCTATATCTAGAGCTCCATATAGAATGACGACTCAAGAGTTAGAGGAACTTCGTATCCAGTTAGAGGAACTATTAGAAAAGGGTTTCATTCGTCCAAGTGTTTCCCCTTGGGGAGCACCTGTTATCTTCATAAAGAAGAAGGATGGGTCACTTAGATTATGCATTGACTATCGTCAATTGAACAAGGTTACGATTAAGAATCGTTATCCTTTGCCTAGAATCGATGATCTTTTTTATCAGATCAAGGGAGCTAATGTGTTCTCTAAAATTGATTTGAAATCTGGGTATCATCAATTGCGAATTGCTGAAGCTGATATTCATAAAACTGCATTTCGAACTCGTTATGGGCACTACGAATTCACAGTAGTACCGTTTGGGTTAACGAATGCACCATCAGTATTTATGAGTCTAATGAATGGTTTTTTTCGTACATACCTTGATCGCTTTGTCCTTGTATTTCTCGATGATATTTTGATCTATTCGAGAAACATGAAGGAGCATGAAGAACACTTGAGACAGGTATTGCAATGTTTAAGGGAAAATCAATTGTATGCGAACCTGAAGAAGTGTGATTTCTTTCAAACTGAGATAAAATACCTTGGACATGTGATATCTGGAAAAGGTATTGTTGTGGATCCTTCAAAGATTCAAGCTATTGTAGATTGGCATGTGCCTACTAATGTAGGAGAAGTGTGTAGTTTTATGGCTCTAGCTGGTTATTATAGGCGGTTTGTTGAGGGATTTTCTAGAATTGGTCATCCTATTACTTCTCTTCAGAGAAAAGGGAAGAAGTTTGTTTGGACAGAGCAGTGTCTGTTGGCTTTTCAGATACTTAAAGAAAAGTTGACTAATGTGCCTATACTGATTGTTCCTGATCCTACTAAGGATTTTGTAGTTTGCACTAATGCATCCTTAGAGGGCTTGGGAGTAGTTTTGATGCAAGATGGGCATGTAATTGCTTATGAGTCTCACAAACTCAAAGATCACGAATTAAACTATCCCACTCATGATTTAGAACTTGCTGCAGTAGTGCATGCATTAGTTTGATGGAGGCATTTCCTATTGGGTCACTGTTTCGAACTTCATACTGATCACCGTAGTCTACAATACATTTTCATGCAACCTAACTTGAATGCTAGATAGAGACGGTGGATGGAGTTCTTGTGTGAATACGATTTCGAAGTAAGATATGTTCAAGGAAAAGAGAACGTAGTGGCTGACGCTCTTAGTCGTCGTCGACATGAGATCTCTGCTACTACTCTTGAAGTAGATTTGAGAAGTCAAATATTAGCAGCACTTCCCATTGATAGATTATATCAGGAAGTAAGGTCAGAGATTGAATCTTGTAGACCTTTAGAAGGTCGATTTGCAGGGTATATCCTTGAACCAGATGGTATATTACCACATTTAGGTCGCATCTATGTACCACATTTTGAGGGTCTTCGTACATTAATTATGACTGAAGCTCATCGAGCTCCTTACTCAGCTCATCCAGGTGTTAAGAAAATGCATGTGGATCTTCGGCAATTGTATTTCTGGCCTGGTATGAAACATGATATTGTTGACTATGTATCAAGATGTCTTGAATGCTAGCGAGTCAAAGCTGAGAATCAACATCCTGCTGGATTATTGCAGCCACATCTCATTCCTTAATGGAAATGGGATATTATATCTATTGACTTTATTGTAGGGTTACCTACGTCATCACGTTGACATGATGCCATTATGGTAACTATTGACCGATTGACTAAGGTGGCTCATTTTTCACCTGTACGATCATCTTACAATGCTTCATCCGTAGCTAGGATATTCATGGAGGACATAGTTAGATTGCATGGGATTCCTCGTAGGATTATTTCTAATAGAGATCCTGTATTCACTTCAACCCTATGGACTTCATTACAACATGCTCTAGGTACACAGTTGAACTTTAGTTCAGCGTATCATCCTCAAACCGATGGACAAACGGAGAGAGTTAATCAAATATTAGAGGATATGCTTAGAATGTACGTAATGGACCAACAATCATGTTGGGAGGATTATCTGTACTTAGTAGAATTTGCTTACAATAACGGATATCAGAGTTCCATAAGTATGCCACCATTTCAGGCATTATACGGTCATCCTTGTCGAACTCCATTGAGTTGGGATTGACTAGAGGATAGATTGTTACTTGGTCCTGAGATGCTTCGAGACATGGAGCAACAGGTTGACTGTATTAGAGAACATCTTATAGCAGCACAGGATAGGCAAAAGAAGCATGCCGATGCGCATAAAATAGATCAACAGTTTGCAGTTGGTGATAGAGTGTTTCTTCGAGTGCGACCGTGAAAGAGTCCAATCCGTTATGGAAAAGGCTCTAAGCTTGCGGCTCGTTTGGTTGGGCCATTTGAGATCCTAGAGAGGATTGGTCCTGTGGCGTATTGACTCGCCTTACCACCCAGTTTGTCACGTATTCATGATGGTTTTCATGTATCAGTTCTTAGACCATATCATCCTGACATTTCTCATGTACTTGATTGGAATGTGTTACAGGTAGAGGACGGACAGCTGGCTTTGGAGCCTGTGGCCATTCTACAGCGCCAGACGCTCGGTCTCAAGGGTCGAGACGTTGATCAGGTGAGGGTCCAATGGGATCCTAGCCATGAGGCTTCTGCTACTTGGGAGGATGCGACACGCATGAGGGAACTTTATCCCTATCTGGTTGGAGGCTTTCAGGAGCAAGCCTGATCCTAGGGGGGGAGGATGTAGTACCCCTCCATTTATGCTTATGTTTTCTGTTTGCTTGTTTTCACACTGTTAGACTTTGGTACTTTGGTTTGGATATTTTGATCGCTGATTTTGAGCGACAGTGGATTCACTTTGTGATATGATGATACATTGTATGGTGATAATTAATTTCTGATATGCTTTGTTATAGCGTAGATATTTCTTTCAGATGTTATTGCTATATATATATTTATGATGGACTAACTGTTATTAATTTGTCAGTCTGATGTGACGTGTATTGGTGTGGAGAATGGAATTACATCACTCACTTACGAGCCTTGTGATGTCCGTGATTTTCTCCGCAGTGTGTTTGTACAATGGATTATATATATATATATATGCATGTTATTGGTTTCTTTGCAGGATTGCAGGTACATGACACCGACTCCATCTGGTTACTCAGGTCTAAGCGTGTCAAGACTCAACGAAAATGTTGATTGGGAGGTAGTAACATGGTTCATCCTAGTCTAGTCTTAAACCCAGTCACAATACATTGTCAGTTTTAGTTCGGAGTCATAGATGGTCTTATTTGTTCTGTTTGGATTAATTGCTTTGAAAGGAAAATCTTGTCAATTTAATGATAGTTTATTATACTTCAATTTACTGTGGTTTTAAATTAATTTTAAATGTTAAAGAAATAAGTTTTACATTTTATTTAATTAATTAATTAGTTTGTTTGGTTAAATAATTTGATCATTGAGATTAAATTCATTTAATTAAATAAATTAATTGATTAAATTAAAATGGTTTTAAATGTGTGAATAGATTTAATTTTAAATTAATTATTATTTAGGAAATGACATTTTTAATTGTTAAATAAATTTGTATTTTTGAAATTAAAATTTTAAATTATTTAAAATGGCATGCAAATCTTGAAATAGAGGACAGAAAGAATTACCCGTAAGTGGTTGGAAGATATTTTCTTCTCGACATGTGTGCCAGTGAATTTATTGCCTTTGGTTGAAGATTTCCTCGGATATTATCTCGGATTTGGAAGAAAAATAGAAGATTATTCTTTTCTACACGGGAAATGAATTAGAGAGCTTTGTTAAAAAATTTGTTTTATGCTTTTGTATTGTTGGATATTTTTTGGAAAGTTCTCTGGTTTGGCATATTGGGAATTTGTGTTCGGGAAGGCTTTGGAAGCTACAGGAAAAGCTATTCTTTACCAGACAGTTTTTCTGAAGCTAAAGAAAACAGGTAGTTTCCTTGTGTTTTAATTTGTTTGTTTTTTTTTTAAAAGAATGTCTGAGAAAAGAAAGTTTCATTTAATTTAAATCCTTGTACTTCTCAGGAGAAATTGTTCACTGTATTCTTGTTTTGTAAGGATTTGTTGTTTTCAGAAAACTTCTGTAGCTTTCTTTTTGTGGAAAAGTTTGAATAAATTATTGTGAGGGAAATTATTGTTGAAAAAGAAATTGTATCCTCAGGGAATATATTAGGAATTGATTGGAAATGATGTGCGTAATTTTCCTTTGAAACCCTGTTGAAATTTTATAATTTCCCCAATTTCCCCATTGAAACCCTGTAGAAATTTCTTTATTTCTCTATTTGAAAACCTGTGAATTTGTATATATATATATATAATTTTATATATATACATATATATATTTTTATATATAAATTGGATTGAGAAAGAAATTTTATATTTTATATGAAAACTTGTATTGAATCGCCGTCGCTGTACGGACGAAATTAAGGGTTTGAAATTTTATTTTATTGATTTATATTGGAGTTAGTACCAATAAAATATGCAGGTTATGAAATGGATTTTCGTTTGTTTTTAAACCAACATTTTAAGTTATTGTAAGGGCTTTTGATTTGGGGGCCACGGGGCTACCCCACAGCCGCCCCCATATGGGGCGATGGCTGTGGAGGTAGCCAGCGCTGCCCTCATAGGCAGCGCGTGGCTGTCACACAGCCGCCTCCCCATACGGGGAGGGCTGTAGACTGCGTTTGGCAGCCCACGACTGTGTAAACACAGTCATACAAACCCTGCGATGGATTTTTATTTATTTTTAAATAAAACTTGGGTGTTGGGTGAAATTCGGATTTTAGGTTTTGTTAAATATAATACTTTTAAATATATATATACATATATATATATATATATATGTATATATATATACTTAAATTTATTTGTTTAATTAAAACTTATATATATAGATTATTGGTTATGAAATAATAAAAAAATACTTTTGAGTATAAATATATGTTAGGAATGACATCAGATAGATTTATAACAGATAGGTTGAAAAAGGAAAATTGATAAATATTGATAAGTGAAGTTGTGAAAGTTAAAAATAGAATAAATGATGTTATTTCCTTTATTGTTTGAGAAAAGAATTACAATTAAGTTGCTATAATTTCTTGCTAATTCTTTTGAATGATTGGATTTAGTAAATCCGAACAGTAGACGTTTATTTTTCTTGATTTGCTATAAACGTGTTTCTTATTGGACAAATTGGGAATGTCTTAGTTGTATAAGTCTTCCAGACAAGTTGGATATTGTGGGGGTTGTGATTGTTTAAGTTGAATTCTTATGATGGCTAAGGTTGTGTACGTGGTTTTGTATGGTGTTTGGACACCTGATTTTATGAACATAGTCATTGATGTTCGTTATGAAAAGTATAGAATTTTATTTTGTATTTTTGTACACCTTGTCTACCTTATTCAGGGAAACCTAGAATTCCTTTGTTATGTTTAGGGAAGTGGCTCTGTGTAAGGGCCGACACACAAAGTGGTGTCAGGGTAACTTACAAAGAGTTAGTAAGTAAGTAAAAATTAAACAACACAATAGTTAGATTAAAATCTTTAATAAGATGTTTATGTCTCACTTATAGACTCTAAAGCTAGTTCAGTCTTGAGTATAAGATGAGAAGGCCTAGAATGGAAAATCGATGTCTTGTTACTACAAAAGACATTCGATTCCACAATAATTTGCAAATGGGGCTGGGTTTCGTAAGAGGTTACCAGGGTAACCCAAGTTGGGGGCCGGAACCTAGGAAGAAACACCAAGGTAACCTTTGCAACGTTGTGATGACACTCCACCTAAAATAACAGTTTACCTTATGTACTTAGCACATTTGATTGTCTTAAATCTGGAAGCAATGTAACCATCAGTTAGTTATGTACTTGTGTCTAGGGTGAATAGGTTATGCCTAGGTAACCATATTACTATCTCCTATCACGGGGGTTGGACCTACGAGTACCACATGGTTGGGTGGAACGTGCACCTTACTCCGTTGGGTCCCCAGTTTATGATCATGGCAACGAGAGCTTCATGGATGGAGAGATCGTACTTGTATACATATGTGAACTTTCTTTATTGCATTATTGGAAATTTTGTATTTGGAACATCCCTCAATTGTTAATGAGGTGAACATTTGTAAAATGTAAATTGTAAACTATTATTGATCTACCTCATCAGATGAATGAGTATTGTAATATTATTTCAATGCAATGTAAGAATCATATTTGTACTTTATACTTTCATGAATGGAATTCAAATGATATGCAATGTTTATTTTTAAGTATATGTTAATTAAATATGTGCAATGCTAAATACTAAAGTCGTCTATGGAATCTTAAGTAGTGTAACGTCGCGTAACTCAGTGAATGTATGCAACTAGTTAAGTTAATATTATTACTAAAAAAAATTATTACACTTATATACACAATTGCAACATTCCTTAGGTTATAAGACGGGGCATTACAACCATGCCCTTCATATGATTTTCTACCATATCCATGACTATTAAAGAATCTAGTTGTTTCACACTATCTATATCATCTAGAACAATGAGAAAGATCGAGTTGCTACTCTCTTCTAGACAATTCCAAAGATTTAAGTAGTTCCTACCTCTACACTAGGTCAACTAGGATTAACTTCACCAAAGAGTTCTCTGAGGAGAATATTTTACAAAGAAGCCAATTCACTTCTAGTATAAGATTCTCTCACATCAAATAAAAATCATGTTTGAGTGTATTTTGAACGATTTTTGTTGAGCAACTTTTTAGGCATAGTTGATTTACCTAATGATAATCCATCCATTCCATAAATAATAATGATCTTAGCCTTCTCTTTTCCTTCTTTCCTCAACTGAAACCTCATTTCAAACTATTCTATGATCTCTCCAAGTCTTCCTAGATGTTTGGTTGCATATAGAGGCTATATCCTCTATACTTGTTTTTTCTTTATTAACACTACACCTTTGAAGGATTTATGAAAAATAAAATTTCCTCCCCAATAATTGGTACCCAAATCAACTTTAATAAAATACAAAATAAAAGAAAGTAGAAATAATAATTAGAGGTAGAGCATACATAAATATTACTCTAAATTGGGTTCATGGTTAGAAATACAAAAAATAAAATGAAGATATTGTTTCTAACTATGAAGATGTTGCAAATGCCCAATAGTCTATTTGTATTGAGGGAATGCATAAGCATATTGTTATTTTCCTATGGGCCAAAGTTTCTAGGGATTCACATTATAAAACACAAGAATAATCTTAGCTTTACATTCGAACATGAGAGCCAATTAAACCAAACACCAAGACGACTTTACACATCTATTAAAAAAATGCCAATATGAACTACTATAGAACAAATGACTATCTGAACAATAAAGAGAAATGATTCTCCAAGTTCTTTTCCTTTTGAATCGAAAAATGTCCCTAAGCCTTCCACCTAAACAAAATTGTAAAGATGGAGCTCAAAAGTTTGTTTGACATTGAAGACTCTATGGTTGATTAGTAAAGATTCATACACCTACCTTCTTTCACCCTAAATTCAATCATAAAAAATATATTAACTTTCACATTTGTAGCTAGATAAAGATCAAAAAAACGTGAACAATTGAAATTGAATGAAACAAGCATATAAATAAATAAATGAACGACAACTCAATCATCAATAACGACAAAAATGTTAGATAATAGAAAAGGAAAGGAAAGGAAATATCCTTTTATAGTCCACGATACCAAACAATCTATTTTTGGGTCTACATACAACTTACAATATATGGAACTCCTCGCACTCCCAAAATGACATTATGACATTACCTCCAAAAGAAAGTAATAAACACTATTTCATGTGACATTTTTCCTAACAATTTCCCTACCTATCCATTGTACAACCATAGGTACTCCAAATTCAAATCTTTGGAAAAGACAGATAACTATTATCAAAACCACCGACTACCTACTAACTGTACACATTAAAGAAGTGTCCATTAATGCCGTTGTACCTTCACTTACTCTCTTCACTCCTTGAATTTCGGTAGTCCACATGAAGAACGATTCTTTAAAGAACACGAATACCCTTATATTCTCTCAAATTGCTTTAGTGGGACCACCCCTTTAAACACATGGGACTAACGACTAAACCTTTAACAAGCACATTTGAAGTTTATATGCAATCTTTTATCTTAGATTTAAGACTGAAAAGGAAGTAATGTTCATGATTTTTCCATACTCATTATTTGGATGAATTTATTTTGGAACTATAGTTTTTAAAAGGAAAAGTAATGAGTTTATGTTTTTAAAGGTAAATAAGGTGGTGGGGTTAGTATTGGGTGGTGGGTAATAAAAGTGTTTTAGTCGAGAGATGTCTAATGTCAGTTGGGATGGTTTGTTTTCCAATTTAGATCTTGAAACATTAGGGTTTTGCATAAATAGTTAAGGTATTATAATCATTAAATTTAGCTGAAGTATTTGTAAAGATATGGTGTGATAGATGTTGTCAATATAAGAATTTTATTTACAGTCAAATGCATGTGTAATTTTTTTGTCTATTATCTTAGTTGACTATTATAAGTTTAGAGTTGATCATATGACCGCATATTTGAATTGTCTGAGATAATGAATGTACGAATTAAAGGTTGGAAGTGGTTCTCAGAAATGTATATAGATGGAATTAGATAAGGATCAAGTTATTTACTATTTTTAGCATTGAAATATGTCACATGTGGACTAATAATTGTACAAAGGATTAATAGATCTACATGAGTCCAAAACAAAGGAGAAAATGACAAACAAAATTATGTGAACCCAAACAATTATATTTTTTAATACTCTTTTATTAGATTTTTATAAATTTTAAAGGATACAGAGCTCTAAGTGAGTGTAAAACAAAGGGGAAAAGTATATGGTATGCAATTTTCACCATTACAAACATTAAAAGATAACAATTATTAAAATCTTCTTTCTTTACTATTTTTGTTAATCCTTCTTACTAGATTTTTATGAATTTAAAGTATGGATCTTGCTATTCAAAGCATAATACTTTGGAGATGAAATAGTTTAAATTTTGTTAAAAAATCACATAATTTGAGATAACTTAGTTTGAATTGTAGTTCTTTAATTATATTAGGAATGTCCTTTTTTAAAAATAATGTTCAATAGACATCATTTGATTAAGGATTCAAGTATTGATGTGCACCAAAGTCATAAGATATGCGACTACTAAAAGTGACCTATGAATTGTATAAGAAATTTGTAAATATTATTTTATATTTCATTCTTTATCTTCTAATTTACATTTTTTGTTCAAAGATGGCATAATTCGAGATACCTTAGTTTTTTATTTCTAGTTGTTTTTAAGCCTATTTGAAATGTCTTCTTCTAAATAATATTCAATAGTCAATGTCATATAGTTATGGATTCAAATATCAATGAGCACCAAAGTCTACATTAAATGGCTACTAAAAGTAATATAAAATCCCGTTTTAATTAATTCGCTGATGTGGATCATGTCTTTATTTTTCTGACAGGGATATAAAACATTTTAATAAAGGGACTATTGGTTAGTAGATACAAATAAAATAATAAAAAGTATAAGGGTGTAGGCTTCCATAAAAATATTGTGGTAACTTTCAAGACACTTGGCAACTTCTTCATGGCAATTTATATGGCAAGACATTAATTAGGAGTTATAATTTGGTATTCATATCAAAGTGGGGGTAATTTTGGGAAAAGATTCTCAATAATATTTAAATTACTATTTTTTAGAGGAAAAGTGGGGTGTTAAAAATTTGTACCCTATTAATGCTATATATATTGAGATGATTGGTTACCTTAGAGACATCTATTTATGACTTTAGTTATTTTTTATGCCAAAGTTTGAGCCTTTTGTTTAGCTATAAGATTTAAAAACATAAATTCTTGGATTCTAGATATTAGAGGATGAAACTCCTTTGATTTCTTAGAGAGTGGAGGATAAAAACCATTTCATTTCCTAAAATCAATCACACACAAATGTTGTATTTGTACTTCAAAAGTTTCTCTACATTTTAGTATGTATTTTGGTATTTAGTATTTGCAACAAGTTTTTTTTTTTGAATATTGAGCTTATTGTGGAAGCATGTATTTTGTAGTCATTGAAACAACATCTTACTACAAACGAAGCTATACTCATATTTGTGTGTTGTTATTCATTGAAGCTTCAACATATCTATAATTTTTTGTAATCCATTGTTACATCTTTCTAGGCGTCGTTGTCACTAGAAATTACATATTTATAAAAATAATTATTCATCCATTGTATGCTCTCACCTTACCCTCACAAGATTTTGGTGATTAAAAAGGGGTGAATAATAATATTTAATCATTGTATGCTCTAACCTCACCCTCATAAGATATTCGTGATAAAAAAACTAGTATTTATTATATTAAAATTAGTTGAAGATAATACGAGTGACTTGTGAACCATAATTAATTTACAAATATTGTTTATTCTATTTCATTGTTTATCTACTAGCAAATGTTGGTATCTATCAAAATCTTTGTCCATCTATGGATGTGAATTTTCCAACATCTCAAATAGGTTTATCAATGTTAGTAGGGAAACTTAGTTTTGGTTTTAATTTTTCAAGTTCATTAGGAATGTATTCTTCAAAATAATATTCAATAATCAATGTCATATGATTATGAATTCAAGTATCAATGAGCACCAAAGTCATAAGATAAATGACTACTAAAAGTGACTCATCAACCATATCTGAATTTTTCAAATATTATTTCTTCTATTTCATTCATAATATTCTAATTCATATTTTTTGATACCTATTAGATTTTTTGTCCATCTATGGACTATAACTCTTGTCTAAGATCTCAAAATAGTTTCCTTGAGTTTAGTGGTGCAACTTAGTTTTGGTTTTAGTTGCTTAAGTGCATTAGGAACATATTCTTCAAAATAATGTTCAATAGTCAATGTCATATAATCAGATATTCAACTATCATAAGCATGAAATCCATAAGATAAATGGATACTAAAGTGACTCATAACCATATTTGAATTTTACAAATGTCATTTCTTCTACTTATTCTTTATATTCTAAATTACATATTTTTTATATCGATTGGAACCTTTCTCCATAGATGGACTAAATTTGTTTTTGGTATCTCAAATAGATTCTTCAAATTTAATGTGTCCTTCCATTTGTATATGTAATTCATAAATATATTTTATACTTTCACTTGTTGGAACCCCTCATCATATGTATATTTAGAATCTTGGCGAATCTGTAATCATAAGAACTTGTAGAAGATGTACAAATTGCTTCCATTTATTAGAAACTCTTTCAAGTTTATTTTTTGATAATGTATAGTTGAGGTCAATTAATATACATATGTAGGAAAATAACCATGCATTCCTTTTTATAGTGGGATTTTCCCATAATAATATAATCACAAGTTAAATTATGCACTTCTTACAATATACTTCACTCTAGGACTCTAATAATAATGCAAATAAGCATTATCCACAAATGAAAAAATCCAAGTTTTCTATCTATAGGTTAAACCCTAATATACTTTTACGAAGATAAAGGCCAATAATTTGAATCTTGGTGGAAAAATTTCGTGTACTCTATATCATCCCCGATGCTTCTTGAAAATTTCATAGAAGAAATGTTTTGGTCCTATGTTTCAATTGAAATTATCCTAAGAATTAAAAACTTGTATTATACAACTCAATAAATAATTCCTTAAAAAAATATCAATAAACATAAATATAGGATCCACAATGGTCCCTTTCATAATCATAACAAAGTATTCCATTTATACACTTTACATTACATAAAGATCAAACTTATTTTTTTTATAAAATATTAAACCTTTAACTAATCTAAATCTTAAATACAATCTATAAAAATTACCACCATAACTACAAAGAAGAATTCATCTAGAGTATAATACGTCTAGATTCAACTAAATTTTGACCCTTGACCAAATTTTCTATATTATATTATTTACCATCTTTCCTTACATCAAAAAAATTGGATCACATCATTCAATTGACACAGTTCTTAGAGAATGAAATACTTTGGATTCTATCACTAGATAACACCATCTATGATGAAATAGATAGGGTTTTGTCTCCCTTACTACCATGGGAAACCTCTTATTTAAATGTTACTAAGTTATTATTACCATAGGGTTTTGTCTCCCTTAATACCATGGGAAACCTCTTATTTAAATGTTGCTAAGTTATTATTACCATAGGGTTTTGTCTCCCTTAAAACCATGGGAAACCTCTTATTTAAATGTTGCTAAGTTATTATTACCTCTTGAGTTAGGAATTGAAGTATTATTGGGTACCAAACACATAAGCTCAATAGCAACAAGAACTAATTTATAAGTTCTACTAAAATAAAAAATTAATCTCTAATTTATGTTCTCATCTTTTAGGCTGTAAACTCTTAATTATTCTTGTATCTTTATCTATATGTAAAATAGATTCATTTTCATCTCTCATGTGATATAGACCTTGAAACGGGCTCACTATAGTTAAATCAACTTTCTTTTTGGATATGTCAATTATAGATGACCATTGTGTCCTCACCCTTTGAAACCCTTCTCCATCTATAACATGATTTTTATTGATTTTCTTCAAAATATGTATTTCAATGACATATTTGGCACCTAAAAGGAACTTTTAGCAATAATTGGATGAGATCCATTTGTACACATACATAAGAAAAATATTGACTTATTTTGGTGGTCTTAGTAATATTTATATCTTCATTTTAAAATTATAAAGATGATATAAAGGAATATGAATTAGGACACAATCCTAATGTTTTATCTCTAGGTTAAACCCTATTGCCCATTTCCTTATATAAATGCAAACACTTCACCATTATAGGAATTTATTCCTAATTGAAATACTATTTTTTATGTACTAAAAAATGTTTTCCTATTTTTAGGTTAATCCTTATGGAAAATCACTTTTAGATTTAAGATTAAAAACTTATCTAAATATAATATTTCATTATTGTAATTATAAGTATATTTATTATATTTTTGTAAACCATTTAATTCTCAAGCTAGTTATCGTCCATTTTAATAACTATATTATGATGATGATGAGTATTATTATTCCTCTAAATAATTTTTTTTTCTTGTATGAACTACCAAATTCTATAGAATATATAAACTATTGTGTATACATATAACGTATTTTATATGGGGTCCTCATCTGATAATATAAATATTAACATATAGCTTACATAATCATGTTCATACAGGTCATAACTTAGATAAGAGGTTGAAGTTGTAAAATTACTAAAAAGGTGGTCCTTAGCTAATACTAATAACAAAAAATTACTTTGTAAGAGACACATTACAACTTATTAGATCATCAATGATAAACCTTAATAATATGAAGGTTAAATAGAAAAATACATAAAAATAGGAAAAAATTAATAGCTACAAATCCATGGCATGAGGAAGGACTAATATCATATCCCCACCCCTAAGTAGATCAACTTCAAGAGTTCATCTAGTGGAAAAATAAATAACATTCTCCATAACTAGCAAAGTTGACACAAAAATACCATAACCAAATTGGATTCATGAACCATAGCTCTTTCTAATGATGGAGTTAGTTTTCACTATATTAATATTACTTATCCCTATCTCAACCAGTATAATATTTTTGTGCTATTTAAATTCGAATAAGTCCTCTTTGACTTGTAGCACATGAAACATCATGCCAATGAATTTCTTATTTAATCTCATTTTATTTGAGAACTTGTGGATATTTAATTTACCCTTAAAAGAGTTATGTCATATTTGTATGGTTGTAACCACAAGGAGGACTAGATAAAATTAAATGGAACTTGGGTGAGCATATCTAGCCATTATAAAAGAGGTTAGAGTTAGAGGATTATAATGAATTGTTTGATACTTAATCTTGGATTAGATTTTATAATCCATATTCTTTTGGAAATTGTGGCATCAAAAATTTCACACCTCTACAATTTCTACATCGTGTTTGGACTTGAATTAGTGTTTATAACCTTAGTTTGTTTATTAGGCTCATTTGGCTCATGCCTTAGCCTTTACTATCCTTGGTGCCAAGTTGTGTCTTATATTTTTGTGTTTCCTTAGATCTTCTATGTAAGCTGGTATACTTTTTGTATTTATCTCATATCTTATTGGCATTCCAAACTTTTAGAAACCTATTGTTCTTAGAAATGTGTCTACTAATATTCAATTGTATAAAAAATATTTCTATAACTTTTTCCACCTTTCTCTTGGTGACCAAAATTGATAATTAAATTGAGTCAAATATTAATCACTATTTTTGTTCTTTAGCTTCTTAGTCTTCCTTCCTAAATTTTAAAAAATCTCTCTTGCATTCTCTTGAAAATATCTCACTCTTGAACAATCTATCATGCTTTATTGCTACTTTTAAATTTTCAAGCTCTCATGTGATCTACTGCTAGCAATATTAGTAGAATTTCAAAGGTTCTTGAGTGGCATATTGTCTAACATGACTTACTTGGAATCATCTATATATTTGGAGACATCTAGCTTTTGATTTGTGTGAGTTTTACTCCCATTCATGGTGTGAGGTGATAATGTTCAAACCTTACTTTTGTTTCTTGTTTTATTAGAACTTATGAATTTATTGTTGTTTTCTTGGCACTTGTTGAGATATATATCCCTATTTAAAAATAATAGACACTAGATTGTTTCTTATTTTAGACCTAGAAGTAATTTTTATAGCATTTATAATTGATTTTCTAGTTCTAGAAACATATAGACTAAGTGCACACACCTATTTCATTCCCACTTTTATTATTGATTGCTCATGGAGATAAAAAGACTAAAATAGGGGCTTCAAAATTCTTGTAAAGCTCATTAGCAAACCCAACCTTTCTCTTTGTCCAAGGTAATAGCTTTTGAAATTTTATGAACACACAAGTTTTTTCTTTTATTACTTTTATCTTTTCATTTTTCTATCTATTCATATTTTCTTTAGTATTTTTATAGTATTTGGTGTATCATGGAGTGTTATTGTGTTTTTTCCTTGTCCCTTGTGTATAGGAAGTCCAAAGGTTCATACAAAAGTTTGTGTTTTATAATATTTTTGAAAAATGCATGTAACTTGGATTATAACACGTCACGTAGATGTTTGCACTTGATATGGTTGCATCTTGAATAAAGAGCTCCAAATTTAGATTACAGGTTCTCTATCTTCTTTAATTTTTGGTTATACATTCTATTTTGTATTCCAACAAGTATATTATCAATAATTTTTTTATTTTTAACCTATCTCTCTTTTTCTTTCACTTAGCTTAAGTAAATTTTTTTAATCTATATAGGATTTTTATTTATTTTTATAATAATAGAGTTAAAGTTCATAAAACATTTTAAAAAACCAAGACATATTCTTATCTAGTGAGTAGTATAGAAAATTTAAAAGTCTATACATAAATAAATAAACATAAACACTTTTCTTTATTAAATTTTTGTGAACTTGATATATTGTATGTTGTTATACTCATTTTTTAATTCTTGTAAGTTTTACAACCTAGCCTCTCTTATCATGTATTGTTCATAAAATTTATTAAAATTTAAATATGTATTTTTGTAAACGACCTACTACTATTTGAATGACTCTTGATTTTTCCTTTTCATATGATCCAAACATTACAAAACTTCCTAAATTACCTAATTCTCCTATCACTACATATAATAACACAAAAGGAGGCTTAGACCATGAAACCACACTTTACATGTCAACATAGACTAAGTTGTATCAACTTTACAAGCATCTTGTAAGATTTTAATAATATATTAATGATGATAAAAGTTTGTGTAATATTAAAAGTCCTATTCTAGATGCCATGTAGACCATGTTATGTCATAATCATGAGAGCCTCAACTTCTTGGGTGACTTACTCCAAGTGTCCAAATTCTTGATCCTACAAATGTTGAAACTTAAATTTAATTTAGATTAGTAACATGAATGTTGGCTCTTCTAAGATTTAGTGTAACCCCATCCATTTGTATATGTGTGTTCTTACATCTTACCCTTTTTTATTTAGTCTTTCTAATTCCCTCCTTGATTCTTCACAACCTATGTTTTTGTATCCCCTTTTAGGCATCACTTCTACTATTACTTCTGCTACACCTTTGCATACCATAGATATAGTAATAAATTAATTAATGCTAAATATGAGTAACTCACAACACCAACTTGATTCCTTATTTGTCACCTCATAGCATATAATCACACCCTATTACCATTGTAATCCACTAGACTTAAAATCCTAGCCACACCTATTCACATTAGCTTTGAGGCACTATGCTCTAAAAATTACAGTGGCAAAGGAGACCCACCAATACATGTATCTATGTTTACCATATTATGTACCAATTTATTTTTCAAAGGTAAACTTCTAACAAAATTATTTCTATGTTCATTGAAGACATCACATTAGATTGGTTTTTCTCTCTATCTAATCATTCTATTTTACCTTTCGACCAACTAGTAAATCAAAATTTTCATTTCCAAGAGAAAATTGCCCCCCCAAGCCACTTTTACTAACTCGGTTCCCTACAAACAAGGTGCCAATAAAAAGAACATATTTCATATTTATATAGTAATCATTATTCTTGTAGATTTTATATGCACTCCTTGATTCAAATGAGTAAAGGATTTGTATAGGAAACCTTTAGCCTCTAATCTGGGATAAAATCAAATTAATGAGATATGCATCATTTCCTCATCTATGTATAACCCTATATGATTACCAATAGACTATCAAAAAATTTAAGGCACCTTCTTCTACCTTGCTATCTCTTGTTTCTCCATCAATATATTCTACACCATTTAACAAGAATTTTTAAAAGAACAAAATTTCTTTATTTAGAAAAACACAATTGTCACTATCATAAACATTATCAATACATCATCTCCCTCTTAATCATTGATGACTAAATATCTATGTAGTAACAATGTAACTATCACTTTACACAACTTTCTAATCCTTTACACTATATAATTTAACAACTCATATCTAATTATCTTATGAAAAATAAAATTATTCACCCTTTAGACAAGAAAAACCCCTTCCTAAGAACTATGACTCAAAATCCTTATACCAATTACATTATATACCTAGACATGATACAAAAAAATCATGTGTTTAAAGAATTTAATTCAAGATCTAATTGAATTTAACACTATAGGAGTTTATGGTGAACTCCTCAACACCCCGAAATCTAGTAATATCATGCTATGATTATGGATGCAATATTTCCAAATTTAATATGACAATGTACATATGATTCCTTGCTTATAAAGGAAAGTTGTGAGATAGGATTAGAAAAGATCATGACATATGTCTTAATCGTGTGCAATAAGAAAACTACCTCAACAAATATTAAATGACCTAGGACACAAGAATTAAATTCAAAAAGATAAGATAAGATCTAGTAACAACTAACACTAACTAGAAATACTCCCTCCTAGGGCCTAAGTAGACTTAACATGTAAAACACCTATTTACACCAACACCCCCTTAAGTACAACTTAGGGATTCAATTATTATACAAATGACACAAAGATGGGTCTTGGCTACGAGGCCATGTTAGGTACCCATATACATATGCAATGCAATCTCTCACAAACAGAGAAAAGGAGAAAAACTAGTGGGATAAAACTCCTCCCAAAAAGAGAGAAAATATATAAAATGCTCTCCATGATAAATGAGAGGAAAAAACCTCATTTGAGGAAAAAGACCCCCATAAGAGAGAAGAAGAGAGACCATTCAACCCCTTCTCAATGAAATAACCCTGTGCAAAGAAACACTGGAAGCACACTGGTGGAGTAATACCAGAATCCTTAATCAAGACAAGAAAAGGAAAGATAATTTTGATTCTAGAAACCATATTAGAGTCACTCAAGGACTCAAGCCCGGAATTATGATAAAGCAACAATAGACTTGATACTAAGGATAACTGGAAAACTATCGATATGAAGCAACCTTGGAATATGAATGAAGCAACAAGAGATAGAACATCATTCTAAAACAAATAAAATGCAAAGATCAAAACTTCATTTTCCCAAGTGGCAATATGTCCAAGTAATCAATCAAAATGTGAATACGCACAAATCTAAATAAAAGATACTTGGGGTTGAACTAGCAGGAAGTGCATGGATGGCATGATAGAACTCCTCAATACCTTTCTAATGTCGCAAGAATCACAAAAATTAGAGATTTTGGCAAAAAGTTATGAGCTTGGGAGCCAAAAATGAAGATTTGACTTCAAAGAACAATAAATGCCACCAAACAACAAAATTTCGAAAAATAGCCTACACCACTATGAAATTGATGAAGCAAAATTTTTAGTAATATCATTATCTCATTTTCAAAAAATGGCCTCTTAGATTGAAAGTTATGGTATTTTGAAAAAATGCCCCATTAGGGCCTCAGGGGACAAAATTTTGGGCCCCTAGGCACCTGTAAGACCACCGATTATCTGCAGAGTTTAAAAATAATAATTCTAGTAGTAACGATGGTGTTGTTGGGTGTGGCAGGCCATAGGTTGTGCCACCCCAGGGCATAGACCCCTCTTTGCTAAGTGTTGGTCGCAACATAATATCCCACGACTAGGTGCTAAGACAAACAGTTGATGGTGAAAACTTAAACTATCGGCACGAACAAAAACATGACCAAATAAAATAAAAATATTATATAAAACTTGTGATAATAAATGAAAATGTGTATTGATTGATAGCGGAGGTGATGTGACTATAGACATGCACAAATTGCTAATGCAAAACCTACATAGGGGGTGTACAACGCCGATGCAGACCAGAATATTTTCAAAATATGCCAAAAAAATACTAATTGTACTAGATCTATAGACTATCGATGCATAGTATGGTCATCGTATAGTACAACCAAGTATGAATATGTACGGTTGTACAAAATTAGCAATGGGCCGAAATATTTTCTTGATGCCCCCAAGAAAAAGTGTCAAAAAATGATGAATTGATAGTCAGTCCTTAGGTTCTTGGGCCTTTTTGATGCAATAGCAGGGTTTGTTTTGGCCTAAAGTGCTCCAAAAAATCAACTACCTCCAAGATCTAGCAATCGAAGCCCTCCTTAAAACCCTTGTAAATTAGTCAGACATAATAAAATTTGATGAAACAAAAGGAAAACTTGACTTTCTCTAATACCCTGGATTTACTGGTGAGGTCCTTGAAACCCCAACTCACACCCAACAAAAATTTCATGCCAATATTGGTCTCTTGGATCTAGGAAGAAGTTTGCAACACTCAAGCTCTGATACCATGTAGGATTTTATGGTGAACTCCTCAACACCCCAGGATCACCTGCAAGACAACAATAACTTCCACAAGAGAAAAATGGAAAAATATCATACTATGATTATGGATGAAAGATTTTTATATTTAATATGGCAATGTACATATGATGACTTACTTATAAAGGTAGGTTGTGAGATAAGATTATACAAGATCATGACATGTATCTTAATCCTATGCAATGAGACAACTACCTCAATAAGTATTAAATGAACTAGGACACAAGCATTAAATACCAAGAGATAACATAAGATCTAGTGACAACTAACACTAACTAGAAAGATTCCCTCCTAGGACCTAAGTGGACTTAACATGTAAATAGGACCTAGATTAGGTAAAACACCTATTTACACAAAAAAATGCTATCTAGGTAGCAAGCATTGATGAAATAGGTAATAATTTTGTATCCTAACCAAATTAAAAATTCAAATCTACACTAATACATTTCTGCAACATAAATACACCAACTTCATTAATTCTATTAGGCACCATAATTCAAAATTTCATCTCTCTTCTACCCCTCTCATATTGGATATGATGAATGTTTGATCCACATCCCCTTACATCAAGATTATTCTTGAAGCCATCATTTAATTATCTCTTACTAATGTGCCTATAAATGTATATGATGGTCTTAATACATCCATGCTCATGTAAACCAAAAAATATTCCATGCACCCTTTTTTACTTAGTCAACATGGACAATATAGTAACAAAAGATTTTTTATATGTTCACCAACTATATTGATATGTATATGATACATTTAACATATTTTTGCACATGCATGGTGACCTTTTCATTCCAACCATGCATTTTATTACCCCTTTTATCCAAGTGGGACCAAGAACTTAGGATGTCCTTAAGTGTGATTCATAGTTCAAACACTTTAACATACTATTGGTCCATCCATGGCTCATCATGATGTGAGTTGTTGCCTTTGTTGTCTACAATTGTCTAGATTTTCCCTATAATGGTGTGGTACTCACTATGAGAAGTTTCAACCACTAGTAATTGAGATCAAATTCTCACTTGATTTTTTCTAACCTACCCCTTTTGGCCCCCTATAATCTTGTATCAATTTTCTTGGGTGAAAGTTCAAATTTATGTTCCACTTTGATAAATTTATTATCATACATGAATATAAATATTTTCAAATAAAATCAGTTTTGGTCAAACATATGTTCTAGCTAGATTTATTATAGCTAAGTTTGATCTAGTCCATAACTTTTCCAAATGGATGCATCCTCTTAGTACATATGTAGTAACATTGTAGGGCCAATTTATCAAAAAAATAAATTATTTGAAAAACGTGATGTTCTCACAACTCCTACTCACATGAATAATGTTTAAAAAAATCTAAAAATACCCTTTTGCAGATTTATAAGTGTAGTTTTAGAAAATATAATTTTAAATATTTTAATTAGTGTTTATATTTTATTTTTTATTTTTACCAAAAGTAGGTCATCAACACCAAAATATAAGGTTGATTATCTTTTCAAGAAAAAATAAATAAATTTTATTATTATTTTTTAAATAAAAAAATATGAGATTCCATGTTGAGATATATTTTTTCTATTTTGGGTAAATAGTTAAGACAAAAATTTATGTCCCATAAAAATAGTTGTGTTTTAGTATACACAACTTTAAATATTTATTTAAAATATATATTTATCAAAATGAAAAAATAACCCATACATAAAGTAAAATTGTTGGCATTTCAATTAGCACCTCTAGAGTGCTTATTGGAAACAGACAGTTATGCACATTATTAATTGATCTTCAAATTAGGAGGGGAAGCTCCCTCTTTTGTTGATGGTTGTGTAAAAAGTAAAGTGAACTAAATTCCTATCTATTTTACTTAGCGGCAGAGCACAAGGTGACAAAACGCAATGCGTTGCAACTAAGGTTTCTCTAGTTTCTATGGATCTTAACTACAACTAGGCTAATGCTAATACTATCCTATCTCCTCAAGTATTTCAGAGTGATAGGATCTAGGAGAATTTGGGAATGTTTTGATCACTTATACAAACTGTCTCTTAGAATGCATCTGAAGGCTCTTAACTTTCATATTTATGTTGAAATAGAATTCATGCAAGTAATCATCAAATGGTAAGCTAAATCTTAGGATTCCCAAGGAGGCAATGGCACTCTATCTGAGGTGTAGGATGAAATATAGATTACTTAGAAACAACATATAACGATAATCCTAATCTCTAATTCCAAAGGAGCCAACGATGCTCTATCTGAGGTGTAGATTGAAAGAAAGATTATTGAAAGAACATACATGAAAGATCTTGAGAATTTTAGATCAAAGGCATATGGCTCTCCTGATTTATTATCTCAACTTCAATCAAATATTATAGTTTGGGACAAAAAATTGCATGAAAGATAACAATCACACAACATGCCATCAACTAAATACACATGAACATATATTGAACAACCTATCTGAATAACAAGAATGCAAGCAAACAACTCAATGTTTAGCTATAACAAATATGATTCAAGAAGAACAAAGTCACAAACAAATAGTTTCAGCATTTTTCTACCATGAAGTAAAGTCAAAGGAGTAGGCAACCCTAAAGTCTCCTTGAGTTAACATTAAGTTCTTTCCAATCAGCAAGATTTATTCCTATGTCTAAAAGTAGGTAACCTAATAGTTAACTAGAAAGTCTACTTCAGTTAATTGATTCTAAACTAAAAGAGAACTCCAATATACAAAAGTGTCTCCAAAAATAGACATGCACAATTGGTGGGACAACGAGTTAACTTGGAAAGAGGCATCAAGTTAACTGTTGTGTCTAATGTCATCTTTGGAGAAGTAGGACATCCTAACTTCCAATTTACACCTCATCAATTTGAGTCATCAACTCCTCTAATTAGTTGTTAACTGTCTCTGCATCTAGACAACTAATACTTATCAGGATGATGACGTGTCTTTGCAACATCTCTCCACTTACAATCTAATCTCGGTATTCACTCTTCTTCGTAGCTACGCCATCAATTTTTGCTAACATGGTTGCAATCTAACTCAACCTACAGTCAACAAGGTCACTGCTAAAAATGCTATGGATGAGATTCTAAAACTCTGACTACATTTTTTCATCTGCAATCTACTCACCGCCCTCACATTGATACTGGTAAGGGACTTGTGATACAAAATTTCTCGCGAACTTGATAGCACTTGTCACCTTTTTTCTACCCTCAGTCAATTCTATAGAGATTGCCTCATAGGTTTTTACCTTAAAGAGTTGTTGTTTTCTCTAAGTAAAAAGTTTCTATTTATGCTAGCTTTTGCGATGAAGGAAACGTAAGCCATCCTCAAATGAGAACGGGAATGTGAAAGGTAGTGTGGTAGTAATTGGTGGCAACTCTGTAATTGGAGCAACTACCTTCCACATTTTCTTGCTATTGATTGAATGATGATGCCATTTACACCTTCCAAGGCATCCAAATTGACTACAGGTTTCACTTGATGCACGTTTGTGTCGAGTGTCTTTAGAAAGTCATGAAGCAGGACCATTTTGGTCTTCATTTCAACTTGAGAGTACTACATTCTGAAAAACTTGACTGTTGACTGTAAACACGGATATGTTTAGGAAACTTTTTTGGAGAGGCTAAAAATAGCTTCTCGAGGGGAAACTTTTCCAAAAAAATTTGAGACATGGGTTTTGTTGGGGATACTTTTTGAACAAACCCACAACGTCAAATTTTTGAAAAGATGATTTTTTCTTTGACATACAATAACCCCTTGGGGTAGAAGCTTTAGAGGCTCTAGAAGCTCTTTTTTCCTAGAAAATTCTGGCACATGGGT
Source organism: Sequoia sempervirens (assembly GCA_007258455.2). Lineage (NCBI taxonomy): Eukaryota > Viridiplantae > Streptophyta > Pinopsida > Cupressales > Cupressaceae > Sequoia > Sequoia sempervirens. The sequence continues at coordinate 912,692,222 of VDFB02271358.1, forward strand.
ATTGTAAGTGTTTGTGAGCTTACCAAACCCAATTTGTCAATTTTTGAAAAAGGTGACTTTTAGCAGAAACCCTAAAAACTAGAGGCAGCAAGGAATTTTTTTTGAAGAAATCTAGCACATGGGTTTTGTGGCCAATCTCGTGTTGATCATACCTAGAAGGCTAGATCTATGAAAAAATTCCATTTACTTGGACATGCAAGAAGACCTAAGACAAGAATAGAAGAAATGTGTGGGGAGAAGCTAGAAGTTATAAGTTGTTGCCTTGGGAAATGATGCATGGTGATGAAATCTTGTGAAAGGTGTCCTTCTATGCAATGTGAGACTGGAAAAATGAAGAACGTTGAGAATGGATTCCATCAAATCTTCAAATAGAATAGGAGAGAAAATATTTGTGTTTAATCTCTTCAACCTGCAAGAAATAATGAATGTTGGATGCCTATGCATTGATAAATATCAATTTGAGTTGGAAGCATCAGTTAGAGTGCCAAATTCATGCTTGAGGAGTCTAAATTTTCATGATTGGGAGTTAAATAGAAGAGTTTCCACCTAATTTGGGATGCTTAGGCTTGAGAAAGTCTTCAAAAATCCTAATTGGGAGTTGACTTTGGATGCCACCTTGCGAGTTTGAATTTTTTCAACTTCTACTTGATAGACAGCCTTCGTTCGATCTTGAATCCTGGTCGCTTGATTGATCGTGAAGCTTTGCTAACAGATTCACTGCGGAGTTGGATCAACTCTGAAGAGATGTTATTGGGGGCTGCAAACCTTGAAAACTGAATATGGTGCCTTGAATTCTTGGGTGCATTTTCACATAAGGGTACTTTTTTTGCTAGTGTTAGCCAATTTCTTGGATGCTTTTCAATTTTCTCCATTTGACCCTCTGTGCTTTAGTTAGTAGTTGTCAATGATTGACGAATCTCGTGATTGGGATGTTCAATCCATTGCGAAGTTGGAAACATTTCAGAAAAAATGATTGTATGTGCAAGCTTAGAAAACTAATTTATGAGGTTCAAACTTCTAGGCACCCTTGGCCTATAGGGGAACTTTTATTCTTTGGAGGTACATTTTGCACTTTGCAACCCTTCATGAATAGCTTCAATTTGATCTTTGTCACTAGAGGTTTGATTGCTTTGATGTTCGTGCTAACGATTTCATCATGAAGATTGATCAAAATGGAAGAGGTCTTCTTGGAAGTTTCAACACCTGAAAGCAACATTTGATTTCCCAAAAGGTTGGGCATCTATTTCTAGGAAGGTGCATTTTCTTCAACACTTAGTCAATTCTTCATGTCCTTCAATTTTCCTTCAGCTCTAACATTTTATACTTGATCTTCATTTATGAGTGCTTCCCGCAAGCTTACACTTGGATTCATCATGAAGCTGAAAGGCTATTGAGAAGATGCCTTGGAGAAGACAGCTTTTGAAAGCTTCATTTAGTTGCTCAAAATGATGGGCGCCCCTACCCAACAAGGGTGCTTTTGCCTTGATTTCCATCATTTTACCCTCCTTTTCATGTGCTTTAATGATTAATAGCTGCTACCATTTGGTATGTCTCATGAACTGGCTACAGGATCTATCGTGAAGCTGGGTTGAATCAAATAAAATCATCTAGAGGTTGCTAATCCAAAGACTGGCATGTGATATCTTTCATTCTTGGGTGCCCCTGAGCTACAAGGGCACTTTTTCCCTTGTTAGAATACCGTCTTTGATGACTTTTTCTTTCAACATCTTTTTCCTTTGTCTCTATTTGATGGTGTTTGATGAATCTGGTGAACTAACTTGACGATTCGTTGGAAAGCCAACATAACTTTGAAGAGGACAACCGGTTTCGCAGTTGCTAATAATTGTAGTTAGCCTCTTGAATTCATGGGCACCCCTGGCTAGCAAGGGCACTTTTGGCTCTTGAGTTGGTCATTTGTTGATGATTTTGACCTTCTCGCACTTTGCATTCACCGTCTCGTTTGACTAGTTGATCACCATTTTCAATGGCGTGAACGCGTTCACTATTGCAATTGCCTTCACCATCATGTGTGTATGGTTGTTTGAAAAGTTTATCAAGGAATTGACTATATAGAATACTTGGTACTGTCCATCTGACATTAATAGCCTCAAAGGTCCTAGTTTTTCTCTTGAAAAAATGAAATAGACGCACCAGAGTAAAAAAAAAATTTGGTGATTTTGACTTGACCAATGTGATCGTGAATTCAAATTATCCTATCAAAATAATTTTCAATTATTTTTGGAAAGGTTCTATTTTTTAGGTTTTTCCTAAAAATAGTGGTTTAAAACCCTAATTTTCAAAATTTCCATATTTTGCAAGTATCCTCCTAGACATAAACCCACAAAACTCCCATGTTTTGTTTGACCTAAAATTGGCTTTTGACAATAATTTTACATGATTTAGTCCATTTTTACAAAAATGCCTTATTGAAGCAAAAATTTATTTTGGGTACAACATTAGGCTCCATCTGGTGACCATGTCAGATACTTACGACACAGGAGAACATAGAATCTCTAGTTTTCGTAGACCAATATCTTATTAGTTGAGCATTGGAGTTAGAACTTATTTCCTAATTCACCTAATAGTTGGATTTCTACTAATCACCTAAAACAAGACTACGTAAGAAACCACCTAAAATATGACAAGACTTCACGGAATGGGGAAATACATTACTACATAATGAAAACAAAAATAAAATTATTACTTCCAAATATTTACTCCACCCCCAAAAGGATGAAGTGCTTTGGATATTGTTCGATGCATGACAGTGCGAAGAGCCTTCCGTCAATGTTGCTTCTACCTGAAAGGATTTACTTCTCTTTTGATGGGAATTGCAGGAGACAATCCCTCTGGGATGAAGATTCTTAGGTATTCATATATCCAACAGAGGTACTCTAACAAAAGTCAGAATATGATGCAAATGGGAAAGTTGACACCCCTAAGGCATTAGTTCTGTTGTAGTCCATCCTCGGGATGTTGATTTCTTCAAACCAGTCGATCAGGTTCCAAAATTGATTTCTATAATGTCATAGGTGATCTTTTCTGACCTAAAAATATATTTTATTGGCTCATCAATCAGCTCTATATCACCTTTAACACATAGGAGTTTGATTCCCATGTCCTCAACATTTTTGAGGCCTAACTAAAGTACCTCCTTCCTAGCTTCAGTGAATTCCAATTTCACAGACGAGTGTGACTGTCCTTTAGGGGAGATGATCATTTCCCCTACTTCTGAAACTACTTTTGAACTACCTCCATTAAATTGTATTGTCCATGACTTTGTATCCTCTATCGGTCTCTTTTCAAAACAAACCATGTTCTGATCTTCAATTTCTATCTCTGACAAAGTCACACAATTATCGAGACTCATTTAAGGCTTTTCTTCTACTGGAACAAATGACTTGAGCATAGCCTACTTCTTTACAACTTTTAGAATCTGATCTAGTTGTTCTAGATGATCCTAAACATATTCCTGTTGAGATATTTGTACCTTGGTCTTCATCATGGAAGTTATGATGTCAAAATTCATTGAAGACGGATCTAGAGAAATTGGCATAGTGTTCTTTTGTGAAGATCTGGGATTGGAAGTGGAAGGCACTTCCTTACCCTTTTCATTTGATCTTCATCTTTCCTCCTCTTCTTTTTGTGCTTTGAAGTGTTGATCACGTGTAAACATAAGCATTGAAAAAATTTCATGATTCACTGCAAGAGAATATTGATGATATGCTTCTTGTTTTTGATTGACTGGTTCTTTATCAAAGTATCCTACAGGAAAGTCACCATCAAAGTTGTCCATTTTTGGTAAGACAACATTCAAACTTGGTGTTGGTAAAAACTAGAACTAGGAGAAGCTTTAGTGTATCCCATGATTTGGTTCATTCTCATATTCTCAAGACATGTGGATCTGGTATGTGCATTAGTATCATGGAAACAACAAAATATTGCATTGTGTGCAGCTTCAAACATTTGTCTTGATGGAGATGCTAGCAACTGTGACTAAAAATTGTCTCTTTTCGGATGGTATGGTTGCTGAAATAGAGATCTAATAGAATTTGTTTTCATCAAGCCAAAAGTGATCATATTATCCTCCAACTTGATGGCATTTTCTTGTGCACTCTTCAACTCTATCTATTTTTTCGTCTTGAGGAAGAAGGCTATCTTTGATGGAAGAGCATTTATGAAACAGTTCATCAGAATCTTCGGTGATGGATCGAGTGTAGAAGAAAGTCGTGTAACAAGATGATTAAATCTTACCACAAACTCCCTCATGTGTTCATTATGCTCCATCTTTAAATTTACAAGTTGGGTGAACAACAAATGACTATCTTCAATAGGCTTGAATCCCACCAAAAACTTATTGCTCATAGTTGCCCAACTTGTAATAATACTTGGCTTTAGATGATTGAACCAGTTAGTAGCATTCCCAACAAGAGTCTCCACAAAGAGATGAACTATGATGTCTTCATGTGGCACATGCAAGACAACACAAGTCGTTGTGAATGCAGCAAAATGTTCATCCGAGTGTCGACTTCCATCACCGTGAAATTGGGGAAAGTGCTTCCTTGACCCTTTAGGTAACTCATGATTTACCTGAAAAGCCAAAGGTCCAATGCTATTACCCCAAGGTAATGAAGGTGGACGTCTCTTGCCAGCATCATTTTTGTTATCATCCATTGCTTCTGTATGGATCATGCAATAGGATGCCAGAGGGTCATTCCCGTGTCATAAAGCATTAGCTTTTCTTGAATTTTTATGCTTTCCACTTCTAAACCCAAACCTTCACATGAGAACACTATGTCAATTGCTCAAGATCCGTGTTTAGAAAATTTTGACATCGTAGCTTCCATGATGAAGACCAAGGTACAAATCTCTCAATTGGAATATCTTCAAGATCATCCAAAACAACTAGATCAAATTCTCAAAGTTGTAAAGAAGCAGGTTGTGCTCAAGTCATCTATTCCAACAGAAGTAAATCCTGAAACGGGTCCTGGTAATTATGTGACTTTGTCAAAGATAGAAACTGAAGACTAGAGCATTGCTTGTTCTGAAAAGAGACTGATAGAGGATACAAGGTCATGGAAAATATAGTTCAATGGAGGTTGTTCCAATGCAGATTCAAAAGTAGGGGAAATGGTCATATCCCCTAAGAGATAGTTGCACCCATCTATACAATTGGAATTCACTAAATTTGAGAAAGAGGCACTTTTTTTAGACCTCAAAAATGTCGAGGACATGGGAATCAAACTCCTATGTGTTAAAGGTGATATAGAATTGATCGATGAGCAGGTCAAAGGATATTTTCAAGTTAGAAAAGATCACCTATGGCATTACAGAAATCAAGTTTGGAACTCGATCAACTAGTTTGAAGAATTCAACATCCGGAGGATGGACAATCGCAAAACTAATGTCTCAGGGGTATTATCTTTCCCATTTACATCATTTTCTAACTTTTGTTAGAGTACCTTTTCTTGGATGTATAAATACCTAAGAATATTCATCTTGGAGGATTGTCTCTTGCAATTCCCATTAGGAGAGAAGTGAAGCCTTTCAAGCAGAAGTGGCATCGATGGAAGGCTCTTCCCATTGTCATGCAACGAGCAATATCCAAAGCACTTCATCCCTTCAGGGGTGGAGTAATTTTATTTTTTGTTTTCATTATGTAATAATGTATTTTCCTGTTATGTAAAGTATTGTCGTGTTTTTAGTTGATTTTTTAGTTAGTCCTGTTCTTAGGTGAATTTTTAGGAAAACTCCAACTGTTAGTTGAATTAGGAAATAGTACTGACTCCATTGCCCAACTGATAAGATATTGATCTGCACTTTAAAAACCTAGAGATTCTCGGTTCTCCTCTATCGTAAGTATCTGGCATGGTCAGTAGACGGAGCCTAATGTTGTACCCAAAATAAAAAAATTCTTTAATAAGGCATTTTAGTAAAAATAGTCTAAATCATGTAAAATTGTTGTCAAAAGTTTGTTTTAGGTCAAACAAAATATGGGATTTTTGTGGGTTTATGTCAAGGAGGATACTTGCAAATTTTGAAAATTTTGAAAATTACGGTTTGAAACCCCTATTTTTAGGAAAACCCTAAAAAATAGGACCTTTCCAAAAATAACCCAAAATGATTTTGATAGGTCAATTTCACTTCACGATCACACTGGTTAAATCAAAATCACAAAAAAGTATGTTTTACTCTAGTGGGTCTATTTCACTTTTTCAGGAGAAAAGATAGGACCTTTGAGTTCATCAATGGTAGAATGGCCAGTACCAGGTATTGAAATCTAAGCCTCAAAAGCTTCAAGGAAGAATCCATGGTGAAAGATGCTTGAAAAGATGCTTCACGACGGAGGGGATTTTCAAAGGTTGAAAAATGCTAAAAATATTCTAAGTCTGGAAGATGCACGCCTTACTACAAGAGAGATACTACGCAGTCAATGCCTTGATGAACTTTTCAAACACTTGTACACACATGATGGTGAAAGAAATTGCTATGGTGAATGCGTTCACATCAGCGATAGCGATGATCAACCCATTCAAGAAAGACGGTGAATGCAAAGCACGAGGAGGTCAAAATCATCATGAAATGACTAACTCTGGAGCCCACTGAACCCCTGTTAGCCAAGGGCACCCACAAATCAAAGAATCCAACTGCAGTTGTTATGAATTGCAAAACCAATCATCCTCTTCAAAATTTTGCTAACTTTCTTACGCATCATCAAGCAAATTCACCAAATTCATCAATCATTGGCTAACAGAGGCGGAGGTAGAAGATGTTGAAGGTGAAGAATGTCAAAAATGGTAGTCAAACAAGGGAAACTACACCCCTGTAACTCGAGGGTGCCTAGAGAATAAATCTCTCAAATGTCAATTTTTGGATTGGTAATCTCCAAAAGATCTTCCTAGATTCATCCCAGCTTTGCAATGAGCTTGTTTGCCAGTCCATGAGACCTATCAAACGACAGTGGTGGTTGATTAAATGAGCACGTAAAATGGAGGATAAATGGGTGAATATCAAAGCAACTACACCCTTGCAGGCCAAGGGTGCCTAGCATTGAGAGCAACGAGATGAAGTTTTTAGCAGTTGTCTTCTCCAAGGCATCTTCTCAGTAGCCTTTCAGCTTTGCAATGAATCCAGTTGCAAGTTCATAGGACCTGTCAAGTACTCACAAATGAAGATCAAGCATAAAACACTAGAGGCAAAGGAAAATTGAAGGACATGAGAATTGACTAAGTGTTGAAGAAAATGCACCTTCTTGGAAATAGGCGCCCAACCTTTTGGGCAATCAAATGTTTCTTTCAGGAGTTATAACTTCCAAGAAGACCTCTTTTGTTTTGATTAATCTCTACAATGAAATTGTCAGCACGAACATCAGAGCAATCAAACCTTTGGTGATAAATATCAAACTAGAGTTGTTCGTGAAGGGTTGTAAAGTGCAAAATGTCCAAACCCAACTGACAACTACCTTCCACACTCTCATTCTCATTTGAGGATGGCCTACATTTCAGTCACCATAGAAACAACTTAGTGTGAAATCAATAAGGTTATCTTCAAGAACACACAATTTAGCAGAGGTGCAAGCTCTATTGATGGGTTTACAAATGGGAATTTTTTTGAATTGTAAAAAACTACAAGTTGAAGGAGATTGTTTGGTTATCATTAATGCATGTAGGGATAGAAAACAATGCAGTTGGAAAATCAATTATCCTGCTTGCCAAGATAACAGGTGGTGATTGATTTGAATACAACTAGGTGCGATTATTACAAAGGTTTTGCAAGCATTGATTAACCTTGAAAAAACCAAGGTGAGTAAGAAGGAAAATCTAAACATATGTTATCACTCCTCATAATGATGGCTCCTCATAGTGGAGGACAGAGTATATGTAGCAAGATAATGCACCAAGAAGTGATGCTAAGAGTCGTGTGCAGGAGGTATAAAATGCAATATTCATACTACTTCATGCATTCCAAATGTCATGGAATGTGATTAAATAATGCATCAGGATGTTTGTGACTTCACATCTAGTGCACGAAAAATTAACTCAAACATTGCATTGTAATTATAATGTGATGTTCCAAATATTTTGAGTAGAGCTTAAGCGTGTGATATCTTCAGAGCTCAAGTGTATGATCTAGATGGAGTTAATGATAATGCAAGGTCATGTTGTAGTTTTAAGAACTCAGTACATTTGTTGGTCTTTAAAAATCCATTAATTGTTTGACATTCGTCATTGTTTGGGTTTCTTCTTTGTTCATTTGCTTCCTGGTTTTCAATGGGCTTTATGTCGGGCATGGCATAAATTGGTAAATTCAGCATATTACTTATGCTTCCTTGTCACGTATCATAATTTTGTTGCTCTCTTTGTGGAATACTTTCCTGGTTCTAAATGGGGGTTGGGTCTGGAGTGTCACGAAGCATTATTTTCAGTGTTTTACTTCTCTGCCACATTGTTCAAAATAGGTCATAATTCTTCTTTGCAGGATAAGGGGCTATTTTTTATGCTACCTTTTTTGTGGTTCTAGTGTAGTTTCTACTGTTTGTTCAGAGAGTGGGTGAAAGTGGGATTTGCAGTTTTGTTGGGTATAAGTGTGTTGCAGTTTGTTTCTTGAGTGTCGATGGAATACAAGGTAAAAAAATTTAGATTCCCTATGAAGGTGAAGGAGAATGAGTTGCCATTTTCGAAGGAAATTTCAAAGTTTGAATTGTCCCAAGTATTTCAAATGGTGTGTCCAAGTCTTGTGGATAGCATTAAAACTGTAATTGGGGATGAAATTATCCACCCAAATTCCCCCAAGTTGTTTTTTTCATCAAACCTACTATCAATTTATTTGTCAAACGCCATGGATTTCTTCCAGTCTTATGATTCCCTCAAAATAGTCTACACTGAGTTTGTTTTGCCTGAACTCTTGGGGGAAAATGAGCTCCTCAAGTGTGTCCAAAAGTATAATTTGTAAAAGGTTAAGGGTTATTTAGAATGATTCTTTCCTAAATGTTACCTCAAGCACAAGTGTGCTTTTGCAGCAATCTATGAAGCGGTGAAGAAAGGTCTACAGGATGATGATCCTTGGCTTTTGTACAGGACAATCAACATGCACTCAAATGAACTGGGTTGTCAAATGGTAAACTTGATAAAAGAAAAGTATTTTTCTCTGTCTTTTCTAATCTCTCATCAAGCTCGGCATGGACGTAGGTAGGTTGCAATGGCTAGAATTATTCTAGCAAGGAGAAATGTTGCAGAGTTGCAAGAAGGTCAAGGGGATAACATGCTAGATTTGAATGCAAAACACCAGAACACAAATGCAAATGAAATTTATATGGTACAATGAACTGAATATGTAAGTTTTTGGATGCAAGGTATCAAAAAAAAATCTAAGCGTAGGAAGTATAATGTGTTATTTTAATATGCTTTGAAAAATAGCATCGAATTTACTATTGTATGGAAATTTTCCAACTGGGAAAATTTTGCTCATATTGTTTTGGTAAATCAATTTCCAGTACTATAATTTTGGTAATAAATATGTAATCCCTCTTTATAATATTAATATAAATACTTAGGCATTAGCCTTTTACCACCAAAAAAAAAGTCATTAATACCAAAGAAAATGATAAAAAAATAAAATTTACTATATAAACTTGTGTCCCACTTAACCTTCATTTCATTAGTTTATACTAGAAATACATCAAAAACATCTACATTTCATTAATTTACATCATTTCAAAGTTAAAAATATTTATGTCACATTCTACTTATTCAAGTTAAAAAGTTAGAGTAATATTGGCCATTTTCTTTATAAAAGTGAGACATAGCTTTGAATTTTCACTCTTTTTTAAAGTTATAAAAAATATAAAATAATTTATATTCCTTCTCTCATTCCTTCATACACTATGTTTTCTCCTCATCATGTTCCCTAATGAAAGAAACCAATATCAAATGATCCTCCTTATTCTGTATCTTAGGCATGCACTTAGTGAAACTAATTGGATATACTACATAAGCACTGATGATACATTTTTTATTGTGTCATTCCTAATAAACCTCAACCTAACCCTCCATCTTCTAGCCCTTTACCTTTTGGTATTCCCCAAGAGTCTAAGGAGAAAAGACCCAAAAGGGTCCAAGTAGTCTTGGATCCTTCTCCAGTCCCTTACTCCCTTAGATACTTGATCAACCCCTATTTTTTAAGCCTCTTGATTTTCCTAATGTGAGTGTTATATCCAACCCCAACCTTTCCCCCCTTTTCCCTTTCACAAATATTTTCTACCAAATATTTCTAGAACTTCACTCCTTCACCTTACATATTAACATTCCTCACTCACCTCTTAAATCTAAAATTGAATGCTAACCCACCCCACCTTTCCATTGGCTTAATCCTAATTCCATATCACCCCCTCTCAACCCTTTTGTATCAATTTACCCTAGCTTTGAGATCCCTCTTCACTCTATTCTACTACTCCTACTACTCACATTTTTGTTGCCAGTAGTGAGGAGTAAAAATTATGTATTCTAACCTTAAGTGTGTTGGGAAAATGTGTCTCAACCTTACAATTACAAAAGGTGATACTCCTATGAGAAGCTTTCTCTACAAGTATATTGTAATCTCCATTTTTTTTAATAATATATTAGGCGGCTTTTGGAGTGTGGGGTTTTTCTCCCTAAAGGATTTTCCCCACGTAAATCATTGTGTTGTGGTATGCATGATATTTATGTTTATTTTTGTTTAAGTTTTTGTAACTATAAATAGTTGTAAGGGTTTTCATTATTCTCCACTCAAGATTAGTGTAGAAAATTTTTTTTCTACCTTAGCTTCCTTACAAGTGTTATTAGATATTGATCACCTTTGGTTAAAGTTGTGGGTTGTTGGGTTTTTGAACTAATACATATTTGAGTGGGAGCTTGTGTAGAAGACACTTTGTGATCTTGTTTCAAAAAAAATCAGATGGCAAGTTCATCAGGGAGAATAGAGGTGGATAAGTTTTCTAGAAATAATTGAGATGTGGAAGCTAAATATGGAGGATATGTAATGCCCCGCCATGCAACCCTAGGGAAAGTTGTAATTTACTAGTCAAATGCAATAAATTTTTTTTGTTTAAGTACAAATAATAAGTAAGTTTACTAACTATTGCCAACATTCCCTAAGGTTACGAGACTGAGATTATTTAAACTCAACAAGTTACATGAATTAAAACATAACCTTTAATTTCTTTTGCACATACATTCCATACATGATATAAATTACATCAAATGCATATGCGATTCCACATAATTTTAATAAAATGAATTACAAAATGATTACAACACTCATTCCTCGAATGAGGTAATTTCAATTTCCAAAGTTACAATTTACATCTTCCACCTCGATACAAAGAGGGGTAATAAATTACATTAATAACTAAAAAGAACAAAGCATGAAAGACTTGGATCCCACGAGCTCTCCAACTAGAAATCTCATCCACATGAACTAGAAGATGACCAAATGGACTAAAATGCACGTTCCTCCCAGCCACGTGATACCCAAAGGCTCACCCCCCGTGCTAGGAGATAGTAACAAGGAATCCTAGGAAAGACCATCTATCTCTAGACATAGGCTAACTTGCACTGACACAACCAATCACATGAACTGAATGGCCATACGAACAACTCCAGTACGACTCTCACATCACTGACATAAGTCACATTGCTTCCAAAAATAAAATAGATCGAGAATGTCATGAAGACCAAACTCACAAAACCAAATACAAAACATTGACTTAGAAAGAGTGTCATCGCATAGCTCGTCAAGGGATATCCTCTGGGAATCTTCCTAAGCTCCGACCCCCACTATGGGTTTCCCTGGTGGCCTTTACCGAATCCCGGCACCCATGTTCACTCATGCGGAATCAAATACCTCTCATGAAGATAAGATAGATGACCTTGCCATTCCAGGCCTTCTCGTCTCATCCCTAGTCTATACAATCCCTTGGGTCCATGAGCGAGGCACAATTAATCTTGTTTAGTGTTTGATGCAACCTAAGCTTCTAAGAGTTTGTTAAGTTATCACTTAATTATCTAACTTGCTAAGAGTTATCCTGACACCACTTTGTGTGTCGGTCCTCATTGCAAGCCACTTTTCTTAGACAACACGTGGAACAACTCCACACTCAAGGGTACACATGTGCAACCTAAGGAGAATGACTCCTAAACTAGACATCAAGTCCATACATCCCGTTCACATTAACCAGGTATAATCCTGGATACAATTAGACGCACTACCCAAGGAATCCAAAGGTTGACTATCATTATGACAACCCATACCCAAAATTAAAATAACCATCTGGAAGACTTACATAAACAATGACTCATTTGCCTCACTAATGTTTGAACGCCACACATGATAATGAAGAATTTCAAACAATTCTTATCAAATAAAACTAGTATTAGGATTTTGTAAATCCAATTTATTCAATCATCATGGTGCATTTAAATAATTCATTTGCTATTTACATAATCGAAATAGAAAATCTATTCACGTAGATTATCATTGCGTAATTCAAAGGTAAGCATTTTAATTTTCTAATTCAATTTTACTAACTGATTAAATACAATCTTTAAAATAAATCATCTAATTAAAATAAAATAATTGTTATTTTAATTACACTAAAATATTGAATTTAAAATTAGTTATTCGAATATACACTTATATTAAATATATATAATTTATATACATTAAATGTATATATATCATTTCAAAATATATATTTAATTATTTAATTAATCTATTAAATACAAATAACTTTAAATCACTAATTAATTTATTTAAATATATATTATATATACATTACATATATATACATATGTAATATATACACATTATATATATATAATATATATATAAATTAAATATTTAAATAATTAATTATATAATAAATAAAACAATTTTTTTTTATATTAAAATAATATATATATATATATATAATATTATATTATTATTATATATATATATATATATATATATATATATATATATATATATATATATATAATATATATATAATATATATTAAATATTATATAAAATAAATAATAATAATAATAACTTTAAATTAAAATTTTAAAACAAACCTTTGGTTTGTTTGGGGCTGCAGCCCCCATATGGGAGGAGGGCGCAGCCATTGGTAGCGCCACCAATGGCAGCGCCCCCCCATTGGGCTGGGGTACGCAGCCATAGGCTGCCCCCCTCCCCAAATTCATATAAAAAAAAAATTATATATATTTTTTTAAAATATTTATTCACTAGTAAAAAAAAACCAGTATATAAAAAAATACATAATTTTCTGTGTAGTATTTTTTTTAAAGAAAAATATATTTTCATTTCCAGAATTTTAAAAGTACCATATATATTTATAAATATAATGGTATGTGTGTGTGTGTGTGTATATATATATATATATATATATATATACTAGTATATTTATAAATATATACCCATATTTTCATTCATAGCCAAATTATGCAAATTAACAAGAATTTTTTCAACAGAATTAATAAATTGACAATTCAACAAATTGTTTAAATTCTAGTTTGTAGTGAAGGTTTTCTTTCTATTGATTTATTCTCTCATTTTCAACAAAGAAATTTATTGTTTTTGCTTCCCAAATTGAACAGTTGTTTGTTTTCTAATTTTGCAACAAGATCTAAGATGGGTTTTCATTGAAACTAAAAATGAATTCATTTCTAAAAGCATGAACAAATTGTAAATTGCATTTCAAAAAGAAATAACAAAATCAAGCAAGGAACCTGATGTTTTCTCCCAAAGCTTAAAAACTTGATATAATGATTCAACCCCTGTTCTGATTTTAGCTCAACCAAGAAATCCTCTTTCAAATTTCAACAATACAATCCAATTCCAGCCTTCACCAAATCCAGAGTTTTTCCCCAAAATAGCAATCCTCCAAATTTTGCAATCTCTCAAATTATGAAATTCAATTTGCTAAAACAGAGTTTTCCCCCAAATTTTAAATTCTTAAAAATAATATCTCATATATATTATTGTAATGCAATTTAGAGATATTTCATTTTTGAATTAAAATTTCAAAATATTATCTCATATTAAATATTTTAAAATTAGAAGATATTTCATTTTTTTTTAATTAAAAATTCAAAATAAATATCTCAAATAAAATATATTAACTATTTAGAGATATTTCTTTTTTTTTAATTTAAAAGTTAAATTATTTTCCAAATGAAATTTTATGCATTTAAAAATTCTTTTATAAAAAAGAATTCAAAATTTTGAAAATAAATTATTTTACTTTACAATTTTCAAAAAGTGAATTTTGAAACATATTTCCATTTTCAAATTTAAATCTAAATATCCATAATACCAAAAAACTTAACTTAATTTACCAATATTAACTTAATTAATCAATAATTAAATCTAATCCAAGATTAGATTATTTTATTAATTAATTTAAATTAATCAATAAATTACCTAACATTTCAATATTGAAACTAGATATGTTAAATTATCATTTTAACCATACCCACCATTTAAACCTTTAAAATAAGAAAAGAGATAGTTAACCAAGGAGGAATGAACCAAATCAAAACCGCTAAACCCGACGACAAACTATGACTAGGGTGATGACTTGGCATGGAAAACCTAGCTACTATCTCCCAATCATAACTGTTGGTCAATGGACACGCTCAAACCTGTAAAACCAGGTGGAGTCGATGTCCTGTACCTGTCAACCTACGAACAAAGAGTATGTCGAACATGCATATATCAAATATATTAAAGCACACTGAGAAGGGGAAAATCTCATAATCGTAGGGCACTCACAAGCGAGTGATACAATCCTGTCTCCTTCACCAATACAAACTTTCTAACTGACGAGTCTAACATCATTAATATAATAAAGCATAAGCATGATTAATTAAATATCGACTATGCTAATTCATCACGTGTCATAATGATATCCTCAAAGTAAAATATTATTACATCAAAATATTCCATACACATCGCTCAACAGTTGCGATCAAATAGAAACCAGTACATAGTCAAGGTGCTAACAAAAATAAAACATGCATAGCCGAACACTGTTCAATCAAAGAGCAAAATGGAGGGGTACTACAGGATATGTTGATAGATTGAGATCTATGGGATGTTGTTGTTGAGAAGGCTTCAAGGCCTATAGATCCTACTTTGGCTGCTCAATATAATTTTATGGACTGTAATGCCAAGGGTCTAATCAATTTGTTCTTGGAATACTTTGTTTTAATCAATGTCCATGAAGAGACCTCTGTACAAAAACTATGGAAGAAACTTGGTGAGATGTATCAAGCCAAATATTTAGTGAACAAGATTTTATTGAGGAATAGGTTACATTCCTTGAGAATGGAAGAGGGTGGACAAATTACAGACCACCTGGAAGCATTCAATATATTGGTGGCTCAATTGGCATCAATTGGTGTCAAAATGGATGAGGATGAGAAATGTCAAATATTGCTTTGTTCTTTACTGAATTTGTGGCATTCTCTCATTATGGCTATTGGGAATACTTCTATTATATTGAAGATTGAAGATGTAGTGGGTTATTTGCTTTCTGAAGAGATGAGGAGGAAGGTACCCATCAGTGCCAAGGAGGCCCTAAATGTTCATGGAATACTTAAGGAAAAAGGAAAGAAGAATGAGAAGCGTGATAAGTCCAAGTCCAAGGGGAGATCCAAATCTCTTGGAAAGACCAAAGTATTTGTTGGAACTACAATAAACCTGGACATGTTTGTAAAGACTACAAAGGAGAAAAGAAGGAGAAAAAGAAGAAATTTAATGTATTCATTGTAGCTTTGGAAACTCATGTAGGTAATGATGCATGGTTAATTGACTCAGATGCATCTTTCTATATGAATTTTAATAGAGATTGGTTTTCTGAATATGAAGAATTTGATGGAGGTAAGGTGTACTTGTGTGGTGATTCTTATTTAAATAATGTTGGTCGTGGTAAATTTAGAATCAGGTTTCTTGATGGTAGAATAAAAATGATTAATGGTGTTTTGTATAACCCTGGATTAACACAGAATTTTTTATCTATGAGAAAACTAATAGATGCAGGTGTGCAGGTACTATTTTCTAATATAGGATGCAAGATGGTTAGAGATTTTATGGTGATTGCTAGAGGTGTCAAATATGACACAATGTATAAGCTTGATTCATGCACTATTGAGTGCAATAGTACTTCTATGAAAAGCAAGTATATGGAAGAGGTGAGGGTTTCATCTTCAGTAGATGGTCATGGATTTTTGGTACCCAAGGGTGCTCTTTCTTCTTAATCAAAGTTACCTATAGAGATAACTATGTTATGGCACTAGAGACTTGGCCACATTGGAGAAATGGGTCTAAGGACCTTGAAAAATTAAAAACCTTGTTGAAGAGGTGAGGGTTTCATCTTCAGTGCGGATGGAAAGCAAGTCTAAGGACCTTGAAAAATAAAAATCTTGATGCATGCACTATTGAGTGCAATAGTACTTCTATGAAAAGAAAGTTTGTGGAAGAGGTGAGGATTTCATCTTCAGCGGATGGTCATGGCTTTTGGGTACCCAAGGGTGCTCTTTCTTCTAAATCAAATTTATCTATAGAGAAAACTATATTATGGCACTAGAGACTTAGCCACATTGGAGAAAAAGGTCCAAGGACCTTGAAAAATAAAAACCTTGTTGAAGGGTTTTCTGATTGTAATCTTGAATTTGATTTCTGTGAGCATTACATTTATGGAAAATAAAACCGCGTTCAATTTTACTTGAGTTCACATAAATCTTGTGGTATATTGGATCTTATTCATTATGATGTGTTTGGTCCTATATATGTTCCTTCAATTGGTAAATCCACATATTATGTTTCATTTATTGATGATTATAGTAGGACATAGGTGTATTTTCTAAAGAGTAGAAATTTTCAATTGATTTAAAGAATTTAAATCAATGGTTGAGTTTCAGACTAGAAAGAAAATAAAGTGTTTGAGTACTAATAATGGTCATGAATTTTTCTCTAATGACTTTGACAGATTTTGTAAAGATTATGGTATTCATAGACAAAAGACAACTCCATATTCTCCACAACATAATGGAGTTGCATAAAGAATGAACAAGAAACTGATGGAGAAGGCTAGGAGTATGTTGAGTGGTTCTTGTATAGAACAAATGTTTTGGGTTGAAGTTTTTTCCACTACTTGTTACCTAATTAACAAGTCTCCTACATCAGCCCTTATTGATAAGATGCCTATAGAGGTATGGTCGGGTCACAAGTCTTCATTAAGACATCTTTGAGTTTTTTCTTGTGAGGCATGTGCACATGTGCTAAAGGAGAAGTGAACAAAGTTGGAGAACAAGGTTGTAAAATGTATCTTAATTAGATACAGTTATGGTGTGAAATGATACAAGCTTTGGGATCCTGTTGCACAGAAAGTAATATATAGTAGAAGTGTTATTTTTAGAGAAACTAAACCTTCTTTTGTTACATTGCAAACAAAAAAAATTAAACAGGAAGATGTGATTCAACTTCCTTCTACACTTGGTAAAGTTGAATTGAGGCCCATGGATAGATAAGAAGTTGAGGAGAGCTCATCTAGCTTTGAATCTTCTGAAGAGGAGGAAGAACCTCCAACTCATCTTGTCTGTAGGTCTACAAGGCATAGACAACCACCTAAAATGTATTCACCTAATGATTGGGGATGTATATTTTCTTTGAATTCTAACATGGATGAACCCAAATCAGTAGAAGAGGTATTATGTATGAATGATGCAGAATCTTGGAAAATTGATATGGATGAAGAAATGGAAGCTTTGAAAAAGAATGATACATAGGATCTTGTACCATTTTCTAAAGGAATAAAACTTGTTGGTTGTAAATGGGTGTTCAAGAAAAATATTGGTTCTAATGGAGGTATTGAGAAGTACAAAGCAAGGTTGGTTGTGAAAGGTTACTCTCAAGTTGAGGGTGTTGATTATGGTGAGATATTTTGTCCTATTGTAAAAATGGCATCCATTAGATTTTTTTCTTTCTATTGTTTCTTCTTATGATTTAGAGGTTGATAAAATGGATGTGAAAACTACTTTCATTCATGGTGACTTGGAGGAGGATATTTACATGACATAGCCAAAGCACTACGTGGTGAAAGGTAAAAGTAAATTGGTTTGCAAAATGAAGAAATCTTTGTATGGAATAAAAAAAATCCTAGGATGTGGTACCAAAAATTTGATACATATGTGTTGAGTTTGGGATTTGAGCATTCTAAATCAGATCATTGTATTTATTATCAAATTGATGGTGATCGTTTCCTGTTTAGTACATTATATGTTGATGATATGTTATTTATTGGTAAAGGGAAAGGTATGATTTCATAATTGAAATATCAACTTGCTGCTAAATTTGAAATGAAATACCTTGGTGTAACTAGACACATTCTTGGGATGGAAATTAAAAGAGATAGAGTGAACATAAAGCTATGGCTTGGCCAAAGTAATTATGTTAATTCAATTTTACAGAGGTTTGATATGTAGGATTGTAGACCATTGTGTTTTCCTATTTCAGCTGGAACAAAGTTTTTCTATTTTAGATTGTCTAATATCCCCATCAAAGATGGAAGACATGAACAGAGTGCCTTACCGGCTTGTGCAGTTGGGAGTTTGATGTATGATATGGTTTTTACTAGATTATACATTTCCCAAGCAGTGGGAGTTCTTTCCAAATATATTTCTAATCTTGGTAGAGTCAATTGGGATGCAGTTAAAAGAGTCTTTAGATATTTGTGTGGTACCTCATATTATTCCTTGTGTTATCATAGTAATATGACTGAAGATAAAATTTCCCTTGATATTCATGGTTATGTGGATTCAGACTGGGCAGGTGATGTTGATAGCAAATGATCCACTAGTGCTTATGTGTTTACTTTATTTGGTGGTGCAATCAGTTGGATGAGTAAGCAAAAAGCTATGGCTACTTTGTCCACTACTAAAGTTGGGTATATGGAAGCTACTCATTCTTGTAAAGAATCCATTTAGTTTAAGAAACTGTGTTCAAACATTGGAATAAAACAAGGTGAAATGACAATTTATTGCAACAATCAAAGTGTGATGTGTCTAGCTAAGAACTTGACATTTCATTTTGGGACCAAGTACATTGATGTATAGTATCATTTTGTTAGATATATGGTCAAAGATGGTTTAGACACCCAAAAATGTCCTCTTACAACACCTTGTCACAACATTACATCATTTAGACATCTTGTAGCATGTTTTTCCCTAGCTACCCATGTCATCATCTAATTAGTTAAATAAATCTTATTTATTTGAATAATTTCATTTATTCCTTTTCTATTCATAATCCCTTATTTTTTCTAATGTTAATTAAATAATTTATATTATTTAATTCATTAAATCATAAATCCAACATTAATTAAATAAATCAAATATTTATTTAATTAATAAAATCCTAAAAATATCTTCTTGCTTTCTTTCCAAAATTGGAATTCATGTGTATCTTCCAAAATTGGAATTCATGTGTATCTAATTAATTTATTTAATTAGATAATTCATCAATTATCCCTCTCATCTTTTTTAGGATTTATTTCCCTTAAAATAGAAAATTAGATCTTTCTATCTTTTTAAATCTTATCTTATCTTGTTTTATTTCCTCTTTTGTCAAATAAAGCACAAATCAAATCCTTATCAAATCTTATCTCCAAAATCAAATCTTCTTCCCTCCACATCAAAACTCTATAAATATGACCTCTCACAAGCCATTTGGAGGTATCTTCTTCTAGTATCCACACTCTGCCAAAATTTCCTCCAATCTTCTCATCTATCTATCTATTTTTCCTCTATCTACATCTTATTGTTATGCTGCGAAAATGAGAAACCAATATTCCTCCATCAAAAATCCTTCAAAATCTTGTATTCTTATGTGAGGTTGAGAAGAGCAATGGAGATAAATCAAATCTAGCTTGAAGATTGGTTTGCTTTGCTTTCTTGTTTTCATTTCATGCTAGTTTGTGCTCTATTCTACTTGTTAGGGTTTCATTATAATTTGTTTATGAATTTACCCTAAATTTTTACCCTAACTACATTTGGTGAACCTGACGTGAATCCTTTGATCTAGCTTTCTTTTTACAAGTTTTATTGACTTTTTGTTGTAGATCTACCATTTTTTGGACAAAACACTAAGTTTTAAAAATTGTCATAACTTCCAAATCGCTGTGAATTTTTCTACAATATTTTCACATAAGTTTTTCCATAATCTAAGGAAGCTACACTAGAAAAATTGTGGGTTTATCATCATTTTTATAGGAATTATTAGAATTTTATGTTTTTTCATAAAATTGACTTTCTAGGCGCAAATCAGCAAATTTTCCATAAATTTTTACATTTCTAGAAAGCTCTTAAAATTCTAATGGGTTTTTTTTTTATAGATTTGATTTTGAGGTCAAATAAGGTGGTAAATGATTCGATCTTTGTTTTCTCTAGGGTTTTCATAAATCCACATTTTTGGGTGCAAAACAAGGAAATTTTCTAACTTTACATTTATGAAAATCTCTCAAAACAATAGCATAGGTCTCTTCTTTGATTTTTTATTTTTCAAATCAATAATGTCTTCAAATAATCAAATTTTATTCGGTTATATATATGAAATTATAATTTTCCTTATCTGATGAGCTATTTTTTTGCTGCATTATAATATCATTTTCTAATTTTGTAGGTGAATCTAAGGAGCTGGAACAACATTGGCATCAACATCTATAATATATTTAAGGATGAAAATAATCAGGTGCACGCATTCCCTCTTTCATCTCTAATCATTGCTTTCCAACACACTTCAATGTGGTGCTTAAAAAGAACAACTTGTTTGATCACACACTTGGATTCTGGGCTTAAAAAGAGCATCTTGTTTATTGTCACATCATTGAAATTGGATTAAAATGAACAATTTTCTTTGATCAGATCTTGATTTGGGATCTAAAAAGAATAAGTGCTTGAAGTTTTTTACACGCATTTTGATTTGCTAAAGGGAAAATTAACAATTGCAAGTGTGAATCAAGTGTGTTTGTGATAAAAAAAAACCTCACTTGGTTCACTTTTGTCATACCCTTCTTAGGAGGCCTACTTGGAGAACACACCACTCCAAGGGATGACCTCAATCGAGAGGTGAATCAAAAGAAACCCTCATTTGGGAGTTGAAATATTGTCACTCTTGGCTAAGCCCCAAAGAACTTTATACCTTTGGGAAGTGAAGGTGAAGGGTGGGTTACCCCTTTCTCCCCGCTGTGTGGCAGGATTTTTCTTTCAAATCATCCCTAGTCAACCTCGTGCATCCTAGCTTAAGACCTAATTGGTCATACCCACTTGACTAGTTCTAGGACTTGTTGATGTGTCTTCTTCAAGTTTTTTCTTAATCATCACATTCATAATTTCAAATTAAAACTTTCTTATGTGTGATTCATGTGTGTAAATGTGTAATCATTTTTTTGCAAATTGTCATATCAAGATATAAATACCAACACATGAATATATCATTCTAATCATCCTAATCATCATCTTTCTAATCACATTCCAATCAATTTCATCCTAATCAATCCAAGTCATCCAATCTAATCATTCCACATCATCATCATCACCCTAATCCTAGTCAAGCACCTGTTAAAATGGCCCTAATCCTTAACAATCCTATCACAATCCCAAGGTCATACTTCGAGGAGTCCCTTCACCTAATCATGAAGATAATCCAAAACCATATATCCTCTGAGGTGGCTAAAACTTTTCTCCTAGTGATGATGAGAACTTTGTAGATCCTAGTGAGGATGAGAACTTTGTAGAAATCTTGGGTCATAGTAATGATATTATTAACAAGGTAAATACCACCTTAAGTTTGGAATCATACACCACTCCATCTACTATTCCCCCATCACCATCTAATACAATTCCTATCTCAAAGCATACTAGTCCTACGCCAACACCACCATACAACTTCCCAAGCTCTAATCCATCAACCAAAGAATCCTTTGATGATTTTCTCCAAAGACTACTAGCACGGAATAGACCATCCCCATGTCAATCACCCATTAGTGAGCTTACCAAAGAACCTTTGAATTCCATGCCTATTCCTCCAACTCCATCATGTGGTCCACAAAATATTGATCTTATATGTCTAATTCAAAGTCCATCATGCCCTCATGTTGTTGATCATAAAGAGAAAACCTAGCCTCTTCTAGAGCCTTCCACTTCCATTTCCTCTCAAATCCAAGAGCTATGTCAAGATAATTATCCTAAGCATGAGGAAACATTAACCTCTCATTCTAATCAATATCTAGGCCCTTCCAATGATACCAATCATAACATATTTGGTCATATTCATGATCAAGCTTCCCTTTATGATCTAGATCCTACCTATGATCAAGAAGGCCATGATGATCCTATTAGCCAACTCTACGCATTCCATGGTCAAGATCCTATCACTTCACCTATCCATGAGCAAGAAACCTCCATTTCTCCTATACACCCCCTACCTAGTCCTATCCATGATCCCACATTATCCACTTGTCATGTTGAGACACATGCCTCCCAAGAAAATCTAGAAGATCAAACCAATAGTGTGGATCTAAATGAACATAATCAAGCTCCAAATGATCCTTCCACATCCACTATCAACCTCATTTCAAATCCACCAACATTTCCTATTGGTCTATCCACCTTTTTTCATGAATGTTCCTCCTTAGGACAGCATAAACCTTTATCCACTTCACCTTCTTCATCTAATAATGAACTCAAGTCTAGTGTCCAAAACGCACCTAGTCTCATTGTCCATCATATGCTTCAAAACATGAACTATCAAGGTAAAGGCTTAGGCCTTTATGAACAAGGTATTTTGGAGCCAATCCATATCAAGGTTCCTCCACGCTCTTATGGCCTTGGATATACACCCCAAGGACACCAATCTCAAGATGTTGGTACTTCCTCCATGCATCCTAAGTCCACCTCCTTCCATCATAATCCCTATCATACACCCAAAATAGATGTTTACATTCAACCTCCATCATCCTACAAATTGTAAAAGCATGTGACCGTAAACCTTCCACCATCTACTCTACCACAATTTCTTCCAACTCCTAATATCCATCCATCTAATCTACCTCCACTACTCCCAACACCTAATATCCCTATCCTCCAATCCCCTTAGCCATCTATCCATAAATCTTCTAAAAATCCTAATCATGACCAACAAATGCACACATTGTCTAAACATAAAGCTTCCACTCATTTCACCAAACCCAAGGGATTCCAAAATAAAAATTTGGATGCCTCTACACATAAAGTTAAAAATCCTAAAGGTCCTAATGCCTTAAGATACGATTACAAAAATTCAAAGCCAAGTATATCTAAAAAACTATATAAGCCCATACCTCCAAAAGAAAAGGCCAAAACTAAAATGGTTTGGGTCCCTAAGAAAAATGAAAGAAAGTCAAACGAGGCATCTACATCTCAAAAATCCCAACCATCCACTTCCATGCCACATTCTCATCCCATTCAAAAGTCTCAAATTCCTAAATCCCACAAGCAAAATAAAACTCATAAAAATACTAAGTCTATGTTGGTACCTAAAGCATTGCATCAACCATCTCCTAAGCAAATATTGTCATTTCTTCCTACACCACCTTTCCATCAAAAGCTTCAATTTTTAACATGGTGTGTGCAACCGTTGGTCATGATTCCATTCCCACATACCTCCATCTCCCCATCCTTCAATTACTATCCTACATATCCCTAATTACCTTCCTATCTAGTCCATGCTTTTGCATAAACCTTTCATCCATCCTTTTACATAATTCCTATACAATCCAAAATCATAATCCACTATTCCCCATCCATCCTTGCATAAGCCTTTCATAATCCTCCATCTACCTAATCCATCTCACACTCATACAATTCCTTACCAACATCTATGAGCACACTTGACATGGTCCATACAACAACATCCATCTAGTGGGACTATCACCTTTCATGGAACTAGACACTTGAGTCCCTCCTATCCTTCTCCTATTCAAAAAAGTCAAAAATAAAGTAAAGAGAAATCCCTTCGTCCAATAGTGAAAACCTAGTAAACAGGCACCCTGGATAAGTACCATGATGAAAACCTAGCAAATAGACATTATGTGTGGGTTGATCTTCTATGCCACTTACACTTGGGGGCACTTTGTCTCATCTACACTATCTATCCTATCATGTCACTTATTATCATATCATTTCTATCCTACCTACCATCTTTAGCCATCATACATACCTATCATATTGAGTCCACTTATCCACCCTTCTCCTTTTGATCCTGATGAAGACATAGGGGCAAAATGTTGAAACATGTTGTTTGGGTATCTCTTGGCATACCTCATCTTTTCCAATGCAATATTATCACCATCCTATTGTTCTAAGCATTGTCATAAAAAACCTAAGTATTGTACATAGAATGGGGGATGTTATTCCTATGCGACATAGTCTTTGGAGATCGCATCCTTGCTCTCTTATGATGCATACATCCATTCCATTCACTATGACCTATCCTTTTTATCCATCTATCTATCATGAGCCTTTTATCTCTTATCCTATCACCCAACCTTTCATCCATCAATCCCATCTATCTCCTTGCACCTAGACTTGGTTTTCCCTTGTCATTAGTATCTAGCACAAAGGCTACCCAAATTGTCATCCATTGACATCTCAAAACATTTCAAAAAAGTCATAAAAAAATCCAAAAAAAAACAAAACATTTTAAAAAAATCCAAAAAAAAAATAAAATTTTAAAAGCAAAACATTTTAAAAAATCCAAAAAATCATTTAAAAAATCCAAAAATAAAACATTTCAAAAATCCAAAAAATCAAAACATTTCAAAAATACAAAAAAATCAAATATTCCCAAGAATACAAAAAACAATAGAAAAAGGTCTTGAAAAAAGACAAAAAAATCAAATAGCCAACAAAAATCCAAGAAATAAAATCAAACTGAATCACTTCTTCCAATCAATTCAACACGTCAATTCAACTCCTTCAAATCAATCTTCAAATTATCAATCAACCAATCCTCTAATCAAATCGCTCCAACTTAAATCATTCCAAGCAAATCAATTCCTCAATTCAATTCATCAATCATCATCCAAATCTTCAAATCAATCATCTTCAATCATTCCAGGCAATAATCCAAATGCAAGTCAATCCTTAATCCATACCAAACAAGCTAATCAATCTTGCCAAATTATCCAATCACATCCTTTGGTCTTGATCCTAGCCTTGTAAACCCAATCAAATAATCAATCAATCATCCTTGTGTTGATCTAGGGATATATCATTCCCCACAATGACAACACTATCATCATCATCAATCAATCAATTAATCAATGGTTTATAGCTTGACAGTGGCAATACCTTGTTTGTTTTTGTATCATTTGTGATGCTTGCTTGCTTGCTTGTGTGTGTTATCATTTTTATCTTGCATTCGCATCAAATATGCATTACTCCCAGTTAATATTCATATCTTGTATCTAGACAAGGTTGTATTATGTTGGGGCACAAGACATATTGTCACCTTGGTCTTTATACCTTGGTGCATAACATCTAGTGCTACATCAAAAATATGATTGCTCATTTTATTGCAATGTAACGTGTCATTCCTCTCTTTCATTCACTTCCTATCATGTATCATTCATCTTGCCCCTCCTTTATTGTTTCATTCATTTTGAGAGCATACCCGTGCTTGTTCAACCTGCCTACCCTCTCGAGGGGGCATCATCATCCCATCATCATATCTCTACATCATCATTATCCTATCTTTCCGTCATCATCCATTTTATTTTACCCACATACCTTAGCTTCTTTGAAATGATGTTACTCGACACAAATCTCATCATCTTGAACATCATCTCAAAGAGGGGAAAAATGTAGACACCCAAAAATGTCCTCTTACAACACCTTGTCACAACATTACATCATTTAGACATCTTGTAGCATGTTTTTCCCTAGCTACCCATGTCATCATCTAATTAGTTAAATAAATCTTATTTATTTGAATAATTTCATTTATTCCTTTTCTATTCATAATCTCTTCTTTCTTCTAATGTTAATTAGATAATTTATATTATTTAATTAATTAAATCATAAATCCAACATTAATTAAATAAATCAAATATTTATTTAATTAATAAAATCCTAAGAATATCTTTTTGCTTTATTTCCAAAATTGGAACTTATGTGTATCTAATTAATTTATTTAATTAAATAATTTATCAATTATCCCTCTCATCTTTTTTAGGATTTATTTCCTTTAAAACTAAAAATCAAATCTTTATATCTTTTTAAATCTTATCTTATCTTGTTTTATTTCATATTTTTTCAAATAAAGCAAAAATCAAATCCTTATCAAATCTTATCTCCAAAATCAAATCTTCCTCCCTCCACATCAAAACTCTATAAATATGGCCTCTCACAAGCCATTTGGAGGTATCTTCTTCTAGTATCCACACTCTTCCAAAATTTCCTCCAATCTTCTCATATATCTATTTATTTTTCCTCTATCATCTATATCTTCTTATTATGATGTGAAAATGAGCAACCAACATTCCTCCATCAACAATTCTTCAAAATCTTGCATTCTCATGTGAGATTGAGAAGAGAAATGGAGATAAATCAAATCTAGCTTGGAGATTGGTTTGCTTTGCTTTCTTGTTTTCATTTCATGCTATTTGTGCTCTATTGTGCTTGTTAGGGTTTCATTATAATTTTTTTATACATTTTCCCTAAATTCTTACCCTAACTACAGATGGCAAGGTGAGTTAGGGTAGAGACTTTGATGAATGTTGTTGATTCTTTAACTAAGCCTATGAGCACGGAGAAGTTCAGATGGTGTTCAAATACTATGGGTTTTTGGCCCCTAGCAATTAAGAAATGATGTTTATACACCCTCTTGTTACTCTTACAAGGTATTCAACAAGTGGTAGATTTCTTGGGAAAATGTGTCTCATCATTGTAACTATATAAGGTACTATTGATAGGTCAACAACGGGGGGTGCGGGGGGTTCATCATTAAGTCATAGATCTGATGGCCGATATTTTATTAGTTTGACTTTCCTTAGAAGGAAATCCTATTTTATGAGGGTGTTGTATTACGGTGTAGCATTGTGATGTATTCTAAGAGTCTAATAGCGGTCATGTTGCCTCTATATCTCTAGTTCGCGATACTCCTATGAGAAGCTTGCTTTGCAAGTATATTGTAATCTTTGTGATTTATGAATAATATATTAGGCAACTTTTGGAGTGTGGGGTTTTTCTCCCAAAATGGTTTTCCCCACGTAAATCACTTGTTGTGGTATGTATGATATTTATGTTTATTTATGTTTAAGTTTTTGTAACAGTAAAGATCTATAAAGGTTTGCATTATTCTCCTCTCAAGATTAGTGTAGGAAGTTGTTCTGCTACCTCAGCTTCCTTACATAGGACTAGCCCCTTCTTCAGAGGAGAGAGTGTTTGATTCATAATAACCATATTAACATTGTCAAAAATCTTCACATGATCCTTGAAATTTACCCATCCAATGGAGTCCATGGAGGATATTGTTTCTCATATTCCCCTTGCATCCCATTTCTTATACTTCTACTCATGATATTCTTGCATTAGCTCCACCACTTAGTAGTCTTTAGTCCCGACTTGAGCTAGAATGGGAATTTAACAACTTGACAGACCTAAGACCACACCATGTATCACTTTTGTCTTATAAGTATATGTTTTTAGTTAGAATCTTATTTTATTTTCTTATTTTTTTAGTTTTATCCACTTATTGCTAATTGTTTGTTAGTTCCCCCTAGAGGACCTATGTTACCCTTCTAGGTACATGGATAGAAGAGGAAAAAATATTGTCATTCTTTTGTTTATATCTACATTCCATATATTTTCCATTTTCTTTTCTTTCTTTGTATTTTATTTGTTTGCATGCTATGTGTTAGCAAGAAAATTAGGAAAACACAAACTGGAGTTTAGAGCCCCAAGTACTCTCTGAGTGTTGTAGTTTATACCCTGGACTGAATCATATAAAGGTAGTAATAATTTGATTCAAACACAGGATTAGCTAATTAATTATACATTCACAAAATGCAGATAACACCATATATATAATTATAATATCATTATATTTATATCAATGGAGTACATCCGTATATCTTCCCCTATATTTTGCACATTTTTCTCTTCTTCTTACATATATTTTCTCATACATGCATTCTTATACATATATCTTCTTATTTATAATTTTATATATATTCTTTTACATACATCTTTCTTACTTTGTTATTCATCTCTCTCTCTCTCTCTCTCTCTCTCTCTCTCTCTCTCTCTCTCTCTCTCTCTCTCTCTCTCTCTATATATATATATATATATATATATATATATATATATGGGACGTGACCTACTTATCCTATCCCTACCCTAGCTAGATGGTATATTTTCAATCTTATGGTCCACAAGCTCTTTGCAGCAAGATGCAATAGGATTTTCTTGGCGGTGTCTGAATTATTGTTCTTTCCTGCCAACATCATCCCCCATTTCAAAATGTTGACTTGTCATCAAGTCAACTCCAATCTACTGGAAGAATATCCTTATATATCTCCTTTAGCTTAGAAAAAAAATTCTCCCATTGTGTTTTGCTAAGTGTAGTTCTTGATCTTGGACTTAGATCTGCAGTAGCAACCAATTTTCCTTCAAAAGTGTGGGAAATTTGGATCTTTTGTGCTAGTTGTTGTGCTTCCTGGAGGACTCTCATGATATGTGCTAATCTTAGGCTTACTAATTTTCTCAGTTGGTGGAATTTTTTCAAGCTTTTATCCATTGGATCTTGTAATTGTTGAAATTGGGCATGTAGTGTTTCTATCTACACTTGGGACTGATCATCAGTATCTTGGAGGGTATTATATATTGTTGCTCCCTAAAACATCTAAACTTTCAATTGATCCATTTGGGCCTTAAATGTAGTTATCATTGTTAGAAATTGTAGACAAAATTGGTAAATTGCATTGAGATTCCCTTCAATATTATTTAATGTGTTGATCTAGGACTCGAGGGTAGAGTATGTGGTAGCACATTTATTCCTTTCCTCATCAATTTTAACCTTTTGGTGCTCTGCTTGAACTTGTCTCATTATTTTCTTTTGTATTTGGGTATCCTTGATCACCCCATCTATCAAAGTTTTCAAATGCACTGCCAATGGTTGGGATGAGTCCCCTTGGATGTGTGGGAACTTTATTTGGATATCCTTCACTATTTCCTCCAACTAATTGAAGTTCTCCACGTGATTTTTCAATATTTCCTCTCTTGATATTTGTTGTAGGATGTCCCCTAGTTAGAATTTATGTAGGGGTGAGATGCTCCCAATATCTTTTTGTGATCCCACTAGTGGAAGTTGGAGGAGATGTGAAGATTCCATTGTTTGGATTTTCTTTTGTTTTTCCAAGTCCTTAATGGAATACATAAAATAGGTTGTGGAGGAGGAATGTGTTTCAGACTACGAGGGATGAGAAGATTGTTCTTTCTCTAAAAAATTTTCTTTATGTTTTGCTTCTTCCTTGCACAAATTTGGATAAGCTTTTTATGTGGCCTCCTTGATCTCTTGTTGAACCATTTGAGAAAGTTGGGTGAATATTTTGTAATTCCTTCACAAATTACAAAATAGGAGTTTCAACCACAATTATGATGAGAATGTTCTCTCCTCTCTAAAAGGGGAGGCTCCCTTCTTACTGCTTATTGGAACAAAAGTAAACTATGCTAAACTAAGTATTTACAGTAGCTTTAACCATGTGAGGGGGTTTTACATTCATCATTTTCTCTTCTTTCAGAAAATACATTTCCAATGTTCCATGATAGTATTCTACAATGCTTTCCACTTCTAAATATCTACCTAAGCAATAATTACCAATATTCTTGATTAAACATAAGAGTAATCAAAGAGTACCAATATAACTATATTATAAGTAACTGGAAGACACACAAAATCCCAAAGTCTTCTTACTACCTTCTATGATAATTCTATAGTAACAAATGATACATGTTGTAGCACAAAGTCTATCAACTCGCTTCACCAATGGATCCGAACACAAAGTGAATAACTCCAAGATCAAAGTCTTGATAATATTTCACCAAGAAACGCTTACATCACACAATTCCAAGTAATCAATATAACACAAAGTTTATATAAACTATCTTGAATGTTCTTCCAATCATAAGAATGAATCACCTCTTATCCAATTAACAATAAGAGAAATCAGCAAGAAAGACATAAGTTCCTTACAGACGAAGTTTAAGAAACATACATGTGATTGCTCTGCTCTTGTAATTTCCTCAAAATTTAAAGGAGGCCAAGCTAAGCCTTAAAATCTATTTATTTTCCAATGAGCGACCACCTCTTTAAAATGGGAACACTGTTATAATATAGGTATATGGGGTATAAGAGCATTTCCTTTGTAAAATTTTATGTTTGTATAACTTTTTATTTTATTTTAGGTAAGATGACTCATTTTTTAGGCTTTTTTTTTTTAAAATGTGGCTTAGGACAATTAAGAAACTTTTAAGTTATTCTTACAAAATTCTCAAATTAAGATGAAATTTAGTTTGTTTTTGTTTTTTTTTTTGTTACATTCTCGCTCATACAAACTTGATTCAGAACGAACGTTGAAATCAAAATTTTCCTCCTTTTATTAACTGAATTTGATCTTGCAATTTAAACGCAAAGTTGCAAATTTGAGTCACAATTTGGGCAGCACTTTGTTGCATAAGATTAAAGGTTCCTATTACAAATGAGCTCTCTCATATTTATAGATGAGAGCAAAAGAGCTAATCTAGGAAAGAAATAACTACTTTGACTTATTCAACATTGGAGCCCAAAATTTTTGGAGGACTTCTTCGTTGTTACATGTATTTACAATTCTGAAAAAGACATGTAAATTGCCTTGAACTAATTACAAAAAGCATGAAAGATACTAAAAAATAAATTAAGTGAAAATCAAGGAACGTTCAACTTTCTCCACCATCCTTCTCCAAGAAGTCTTCATATTTCTTCTAGATTGCTTGAACTTCTTTAACATTGGGACCTGTAGTATTTATGGAGATGACAAGAACTCATGTGATTGAGCCCTTGATAGTGTTGCACACTTTTCAATGCCTTTCAAGAAAAAAAATTAAATTATCTAGAATCAGTTGAATAACTATCATTTTTTCCATTGAAGCTACTGAGAAAGCTTTATCTTTAAATTCCTTCTAAACTATGGATGTATATTCCTAGACAACTGATTTGGTGGGAAGAACTTTCTGGTTGCATTTCATGGCTTTCTAGCTCAATGACAGGAAAGAAATAAATCAAAATTGCTCAAGAATTTAGACACAAAAGATCAGAATGGTATGCAAGAGTAGTTGCAAAATTTTCATAGTTTCTAGTGTTAGAAAAAAAAAGAATTTTATGCACTGGTGGGAAAATTTTGAGTGACTGCATATGCTTTGGCAATTCAAATGCAAAGGTGGAGAAAAACTGAGCTCTTGCATGTAGTATTAAACTTTAGATGTAATGGCTCAAAAATTCTGAGATATTGCATGTTGGATGTAAAGGTGGAGAAATTTTGAGCTATTACATGGGGTATTTCACTTTAGATGTAGGGGTGCTGAATTTCTAAGCTACTGCATGTGGGAAGGACACTTGAGTGCAAGGGCACTGAATTTTTAAGCTACTCCATGTGACTTAGTGGTTTGAGATGCAAAGGTGGGGAAAAACCCCGACACTGTAATTGCATAATAGGAGAAAACCCAAACACTACAGTTGTAGAGTTTCAAAAATTCTTCAACAATGTAGTTGAATTGTAGAGTCTCAAAAATTCATCGACACTATAGTTGCCAAAAAATGGATAAGGCACAAGACAATATGCAAGGGTGCTAAATTTTTGAGCTCCTGCAACTTTTTAATTTTTTGCATTTTGACTTGCAAGGGCACTAAAATTCAGTGCTCCTACAAGTACTAAAAACTTTATAACTCTAGAAACTGAGATTTCACAACTTGTACCAAACGGAAATTTTTGATGAAACAAAAAGGGAAAACATTTGAAATAACTTCCCAAGGCTAGGGAACCATGCAGGAGGACCAATGTAATTCACCTTGGTTTGCGTGCTTAGAGCTCATGAACGACAAAATAGATAAGTTTCATAGGGGTTATCCCACAAATTGAGCTCAACCAAATTTAAGGATAACAAAGCAATCTATAGTTTCTCTATTATTAGTTTTTCTAACCTATGCTTAGATCAAAGCTCTTTGGTTTGCATCTCTATTATCCTATGCTTTTGGAGAAGTGTGATTACAAGGGATAATTCTCCAATGACCAAATATTTTAGTTTCTCCTCTTCCTTAGCTACTTTTTCTCTTCTCTTTTTGAGTATGGTGATTAGGGAGTCCGAGAATTGATCAATTAGGTCCTTTGATGATATGTTAAATGCTACCATATATCTAATTATTTCCCTTTTTGTGATCAATTTATTTAGAATTTCTATATTAGGATATTTTGGAGGGTCATATCTAAGAATTCTTTTTGGAATAGACTGTTATATAGTTGATCCTCATCTACTAGTGGTGAAATTTTGGGGATGGTTGTGTCCTCCAAGATAGAGGTTTCCTTTGGTGTTACTTGATCCTCTTATTTTATATCTACTATTTGTGGAGAAACCTCCCTTTGTGTTATTTCTTTCCTCTGCTTTGGTTTCTTATCCACACTCATCTGTAGGAGGGCCTTTATTGCTTATTCTTCTTATTGTTCTTTCTAGGGAGGTGTGGTAGTGAGTATTATCTTCCTCAATATACTAATTTTGCCTTGTGGAGGCTCTATAAGGGGGGTTCTTGTTGGTGTAAATAGGTGTTTTACCTATCTAGGTCTTATTTACATGTTAAGTCCACTTAGGGCCTGGGAGGGAATCTTTCTAGTTAGTCTTATTTGTCACTAGATCTTATCTTATGTTTTGGCATTTAATGCTTGTGTCCTAGGTCATTTAATGTTAGATCATGTCATTTAATTATACATAGTCACTTCATTTCACCTTGCCTATATAAGCAAGGTATCATATGTACATTATAACAATTCATTTTGGAAATCTTGCATCCATAATCATAGCCTGATATTTCTACCATTTCTCTCTTGTGAAAGTTATTATTATATTGCAGGTGATCCTAGAGGGTTGAGGAGTTCACCATAAACTCCTACATGGTATTAGAGCTTCAATGTTGTAGACTTCTTCCCATATCCAAGGGACCAATCTTGGTGTGAAAACTTTGTTGGGTGTAAGTTGGGGTTTCAAGGACCTCACCATTGAATCTAGGGCATTAGAGAAATTTAGGTTTTCCTTTCATTTCGTCAAATTTCATCATATATTGTTAGATTTACAAGGGTTTCAAGTTGGGAAGGAGTTACTAGATTCAAGAATTAGATGAATTTTTGGAGTACTTTGGGCCAAAATCACCCCTGTCGTTATGTCTAGAAGGCCCAAAAACCCCAAGCTCGACTGTCAATTCACCAAAATTGGAGCACTTGACCCTAGGCATCAGAGGTTTTCTCATCCAATTTGATCATACAACCAATCATACAACCGTATAGTTGTATGGCAGAAAATTGACCAATTTCACTCACAATTTGCAAGGAAAAATATTTCACTAGGTAAAAATAAATAAATAAATCTATTTTTTATTTTAAAATTTTCAGATTTAAAATATATATATATATATATATATTTCAAATATTCACAATACCTACGTCAACATGTACTGCAGAACTGCAAACCCATAGACCACAAGAGGCATTGCCACATGGCAAGGCCTTTTCCTGCCACACAGGCCCTACAACCCCACCAATTAGACCCACTTACCATCATTGTTGGATAATTTTTTAAAACTAACACATAGAATATTCTAGCCTCAAAAAGCCATATTCTACCCACATATCGAAATCCCATCACGTATTCTAATATCGCCGAAGATTTATTGCAAAGAGAATATTCGTAGGGAATATTTCATTCACAAAGCATATTAAGGAGAGAAATGAATATTCCATTTTGATGATCGAGTAACCATCAAATTTAAACTCACAAACTATTGACATCAACATCTCATCATGCCAATAGCTCTTAAGAATTTTCCTCCCCCCTCTCTGTTGTAGTTTTACTTTTGGAGGGTAAGTTTCAAACACCCATAACTTGATCATGCAACTCCTTTTCTCAAGAATTTTTTTTTTATTTGAGGTAGAATTTTATGCTCTTCGTAGTGGTGCAATTGGTTTTTTACTTTTGTACCTAGTTTTTTTTCCATAAAATGTAGATTCTCATGGGTTTTGTTGAGTTGTTCTCATTTTGGGAGCTTTTGGGGCTCCATTTTGTCTCCTATGGTAATATTTTTGGGCGATTTTTTTAAAGTGCATATTTTTTCATTTAATTTCTAGTGGTGGGATCAAATTTATATTTATTGTGTAAGAAAATATCTTTCAGTTTCTAGCCAAATTTGGAAGTCTGTAAGCACTAAGATCAAGTCCACTTCTTTATTGTTGACAAGTGGAACCTATAATTACACCAAGCATAAAGTGCCAACCTCATATGTTGCTTGGGAGTTTCATGATTAAGTGTCAATATGGAGCCTTCTTGTTACACCCCGTTGTGTATTTACCTAGTTACTGTTACCTATTTTTAGCTATAGCTCAAAACAGGTAGAGCTGATTTGCATTCTTCATTAAAAGGTACAAAATTTTTTGCTTAAGTATTCATTACGTTCCAGAATCTGATTACTTGTGAATTTCCAATTTTTATTATGCAAGTACTTGTAACATAAATCATTAAAATTGCATAGTAATATTGTTTTATTCATATTGTAAACCAAAAGTCCCACACAAGCCATGGGAGTAACTTAATTTGATTATCTTAATCAAATGATGAATATAAAATTAGATGAAATATTACACTATTGAAGGTAATGTAACCAGAAAGGAGGGGAGCAATTCATCATTTCCTGTGATGATGAACCGTTTTGCTCGTTGTCTTTAGTTTTTGTGTCTCCAAGTTGCAACAGTCTCGATTCCATGCTCCATGAACCTAAAAAATTGTAAAAGAATGATGTTTATGATCCCATAATAGTGGTTTACAATTTTTGGTCAAACTGGACACTGAAATTATTATTTTTAACTGAATCTTCACATTCGGGCACCTATAGCGGCTAAACTGTGAGGAATTTGAAGATGGTGCAAACTAGAGTCTCATCAAATTTTGTCTGTAGATTCTAAAAATATTTTTTTCAAAATTTTTGGAATCAAATTGCACTTTTTTTCCATCTCCCACGAAAATTGATTTTTTTCAGAAAACAACATTTTTAAAAAGTGACACACACCGTATAACGCATAACTTTTTTTCCATGAAGGATAAAATTCTAATTCTTTCAAATTTAGATTTGTTACTCTGATATCTAGTTCTTCCACTTGGTTAGATAGTTTTTTATTGAATATTTTTTCCTTAATCAAGTTTCAAAGTCAAACTAATTACAATTCGACACACCAGTATAACGCGTAACTTTTTTTGTATATGTCAAAATTTTTTTTTTTTTTTTGTTGGATCAAGGACTTCAATATCTGGTGCACTCATATTTTTCAATTTTTTTTATAATCTTCTATTTTTCCACATGTGAAGAACAAAGAAATTCATTTTCGATGAAAAACCTATGTTTAATAAAATTTAAAAACAAATACATAACAAAACCAAAACATATTAAAATTATATTCATTGGATAGCTTGTTTTGAGGAATACCATAATCATTTGAAATAAATTTTAAATGAATTCATTTGATCCCCAAAAGCTAAATCAAAAGTGATTTTTTATATTTTGATAGGTGTAAAGGAGATGCATTTATAGGTATGGTTTAAAACTAGCGAGGTTCTATCCAAGGGGGTTTGATCTAAGGTGATTTGATCAAACCCTCTTCAATTGGAATCCTTAAAATAGAACTTTTTAAGGCTTAAATCATTATATTTTCTAAAAATATGTGATTTCAGCTAAAATTCGTTCCTCTCAGGAATTGTAAACCACTATTATGACAGCACTGTTCTTGAGATGCACTCTAAGAAATGATGAATTACATTCTACTTTATGCCTATGCTACCAATAGGAATGTAATTTACATTCAATCAGGAATTCACTAGATGATTGAGTTACAAAGGCTGACAATCAAGAAAAACAAACTCGATGGAAGCTTTCAGCTTCAATTTTTTTGCTAACGTGTTTGTTTCAATGTGCAGGAATAGGTTCATTACATTCATGATTATCTTATCAGATATGTGGAGTAAAAGGGGCTCCCACAAGGGTTGAGCCTGACATATCATAAGGACACCTCTCATTCATATTCATATATGAGAGTCATCAAGCATCAAAGAAACAATCATCATTTAGGACTGTCATCAAGCAGTATAATAGCATGGTAAAACAAATTGAGCATGTCATCTTATTGCTCATAATTCAATAAAACAATCAAAGAAACATGATTAAGAGAGCATTAATTGTATTTGACATTCTTTGTTTCAACTCTGCCTTTCATTCATATTCACATTTTGATGAGGCATTGAGCCCCTTTATACTGAAGGGAAAGCAGAGCATTCAGCAATTCGATTATTTCTTATAACTCTAAAGTACATACATAATTCATCTAGAGATTCAGGAGGATAGTTAGCATGATAACAGAGCAGCATTATTGCATCTTAAGATCAAGAGACAAAACAAAGTAATCTGTAACAACATCATTATGTAGGACAGCCACATATGCAAGTAAGGCGTTGTCATATTAAAGCATCAAGGGAAACATCATCAGTATGTCAAGGGGTATGGCTGTCTCTTTTACCAATCCCTTTTGTTTCAGTTAATAGAGTTTCATATTCAAGGCATTTCCAAGAACATTAAAAAGCAGTGATAAGTGAAGAATATTGGAGATATAGTCTTATGATAGACATCAATGCAAATACAAAAGAACAGGTGTGCACTAAGAAAAGGCACAAAATCATCATAAGAGAACAAGTCCACATCTGCTCTTCATTTAAAAGGCATTAACAAGATCATGGAGGCAAGACTTATTAGTCAAGGATGTACTACATGACTATCATGTTAATAGTAGCAGTACATGGCGCATTCAATCAAAGAAGGGATAGTCTTATAAATGAAGACCATGGAGGTTGTTCTTCTTTGAGAAATGTAGGATTAATGTCAGGATTAAGCTTGAATTCTATCATTTCAATGAGGGTATTTGGGAGAGACTGCAAAAATACAACTACATGAAGACAAAATCTTTATTTTGAAAGTACATATTTGTAACAATATGGCATGGAGAATAAGCAACGACTATCATAAAATGAACAGCAACAAAAGTACAGAGTTTAAATGGTGTTGCAATGCCATTTGACCAAGTTTCTATTCTTTGAATAACAACACAACAAATGTTTTATGAAGTGCAACACATATTTGGGCCAAAATACAAAATACGCACGAAAACTTGAAATCATATGGGTTTTATTGTTTTTTCTTAATATTGAAAAAAATCTAAGAGCAATTGAATTTCCTCTTTTCAATATGCTCTAATTTACCCATTTGAGGTTTTGTCAGAAAACACAAAATACATGGATTTCTCTCAAAATACAACTACCCACATGGGGATTTTTATGGAAGCATCGAAATAACAGTGGCGAGCTTTGGAGCTCAACAAAAAAAATGTAAAGCAAAGTGGGGAGTCTATTTTTTTGAGCTCGTACAAGAGTTACAGCTGACAAAGAAAATACCCAGATGAAGATAATGTATAGTTGCGGCCAGTAATGACAAACAACACACAGAGAAGGGATCAAACTCTTCAATGGTGGCTTGGAGATTTTCTTTTATTTATAAAAGATCTATCAACTCATTTTATACAGGAGAAGTTTCCAAAGGCTTGTATTTCAACAGGGAAATAAAGGCAGAAATAGAACTTACCATCATGCACTTAAGGGAGAGGAGACAAGTCTGTGGTTGAGCTCTCTGTGAGCTTTAAAATTCATAGTTCGAGCTTGCACAACAGCAGGAATATATACAAAAGGCTCAAACTCTTCAATGGCGGCCCAGAACAAGTGAAGACATAGGATATATCAGAAAATGAGCATAGTCATGGTCTTTAAGCCGAGATTTATTTAAGAAATAGAGTAAAAAGCCATGAAATAGCTTAGATTCAGACTTACATTGTCCATTAATGCAGAAATAATTCATAGGGAGGTCGATAGCCATAAAACTCAAGTTATTTTTTGTAACATTTCTCCTCTCATGGTGGCCAGAGCCAACAAAATGTAGAAATCAATAGAAAAAAGAGAATAGCACAAAATATATTAGAAAATGGGTCATGGCCACAGCTGTTTAAGCCAAAAGATGATTCAAAATGGTAAGAAATTTCCATTCTTGTGAAAGGATCAAATTTACCATGCATTTTGCTATTGAAATTCCTAAAAAAATACCCAAAGAATGTGCAGGCCGAGCTCAAGATCAAGCAAGTTTCTCAGAAAACCTAACCAGGTTAGCGGCCAGCTTCTTCATGAAGCTTCTCCAAAAAGTCAAAGTGTGAAATGATTATCATTTTAGGGTTTCCTTGCTTTTGTTTGGCCTAAGTCAAAGTTTTTGATGATTGTTTTAACAAAAATCATTATCAATTATCATCCTATCATTTTGCTTGTGGCTTTAAGTCAAAATAATCACCAATGTAGTCAACTATTATCATTATGGTCAATTACTCTTGAAATATTGATAATATGCATGGTGGTCAATTAATCTAAATGGTGAATGCATATTCAAATATATGCTAAGTGTGTGTATGAAGTCGTGAGGTGGGGATTAAGTTTTCCACATAACATTATTCTTTATCTTTTATTTGTATTATTCAATGTAATTGAATTAATTAAATGATACACTATAAATCATTTAATTAATTCAACATCTTAAAATGCAAATAAAGGACATTATGTGAAGTTGAGTTAATTAGAGATCCATGCAGATACAAGTAGAGCTAACTAGAAGACGAGTTAATCATGCGAGTCATGGAGATTTTTAGCACTTTACTTCAGTTTCATATCAGATTATTGACTGAAGATTACTCATGCATAGTGTGAGGATGGAGTTGCAGTTATCATGGGCGAGTTGATAAAAACAAGGTGGATTTTGCATGTTTTGGCCCACATCTTCAGATTTCCAATTCAGTTTGAGTTACAGATCAATTATACACATTGTGACTGTGAGTTTGAGACTGAGTTCACTCATTTTTGCATGAGTTTGAGCCTTCTTTTCAGGGATATTTATTTTTGCACGGATTTCACCTTGGAGTTATCATTTCTATACTGAAATTGACTTTTAGTTTCATGTTCATGCACTTTGGAGTGTGTTTTCATTGTATATATTGGAAAAAGTTTATCTTTTTCCTCTAGTTCTTGTTTTTCAGCCTTTGCATTCTGCAAAGGGGATTATCTTGTAACTCAGCTTTGAAAATTTAATAGATATTGCAATAGTCTTTATAGGTTATCTTGAAGTATCATTTGCAGAGCGTTCCTTCTTTTTTCATTGCAAGTTAAATATTATCCTTCTTAGATTTAGGTGTTTTGTTTTGCGAATGTTTTTGATGCAAAATTTAATGCGTTTGATATCAAAACCTTTAAATTTTTGTCAAAATTCACGAATGCATGTACACGAAGAAATAATTTTAGTTGTAGGTCATAAATTGTGCTTATAATAAATTCATATCTTTAAGTTGTGAAAATAAATTCTTCCTTCATAAAGAATGAACTATCAGGCCTTTCTATGAATCGTTTATGCAATTAAATTGTTCAGTCTGAGTTGTGAAAATAGGCTTGTAAGGAATCAATTGTGAATTAATCTACTTTCTTTAAATCAAATAGGTGCATCACCACAGTTCAGCTCTTCTAGTTTTGCATTAGATTAAGTTTATTTTCCTTTTCCCAACAAATCAATCAAGTACCTAATTGATCATCATATAGGAACCAACCTAGAATCTGGAGGTCTATCTTCACCATAGGAATACCCACAGCCTGAAGATAGTTCCCATGTTTCAACAGATTGTTGAATTTAATTATTCAAGTGTTTGGGTGCAGTTTGTTTGACAACAGTTACTATTACCTAGCTAGATGAAATACTTGTATATATGAGTGTGTTTTGAAATTTGATGGAAATAAATGTGATTGTACCTTGTTGTATGAATCATACGAAATATAATGAATAAATGGTTGATTCAGATTAATGTTATATATGTCTTAATGTTGACTATAGAATATATAATGCAAATGATTATTTTATGATCAGTTGAATACCATTGCAAATGTGCCAAGTTAGTTGTAGGTACAGGTTCACGCCTCTGAAAGGGAGGGGAAGTATCACTCAGGAGAAGAGTATTTGGTTTGGTAACCCTCAATGAGTCTAACTAATATTTCACACACTCACTTTTAGATTGGTCAAGTCAAGTCAATAGTTATGGGAAAAAGGTAAGATACCTTGGTTAGGTTGTTTGTGAACTAGGAGAAGTTTTGGTTGGATTATGAAAACATGCTTGATTTAAGTGTTTGAGTTTCTTTGTAATGACTTCTTTATGAGTATAATCAATGAGATATATACATAGGATGTATATATACATACATATATCCATGTCTATGATGAACTCATACACATGAGTAAATACGTGCATAAGTATATGCTTATGGAAAAATTACCCATATGCATGGGAACATTGAATGGACAAAGAGACATGTATATATATATATATATGTATATATATATTTAGTGTATATATGTTAGTTGATGTTATTGCAATTGTGTATATGTTTAATTTTTTGAAGGTAATATATGATGAATATATTTGTATATGTGTATATATATTGATATACGTGTATATATTGATGTGAAGGCAACGTCCATACAAGTATATTAATATATGTAAATATGCATATGTATAATGTATATATATACATGTACAATGTTAATTTGGAAATAAATGAATATAAGTTTATGCATTCAAATATTGAATGACATATATTTATAATCGTATAAGTTAATATATATATTATTCATATATTATAATGTTTGAATAAGCGTTGATTATATATTAAGTGTTGGTGTTTTAATGCAAAGAGCATCCTATACGTGATATAATTTATAGTGCATATCTTAAATAATGTAAAGTGTAACAATAATGTGTAGTGCACAAAGAGGCAGCACTGTAAACATTTCATAAGTGTTACCATGCTATGAAAAATGTATGCATTACTATAAGAGGCACATGGAAAAGGTTATAAGACAATGAAAAGTATTGAAGGAAATTTGAAATGCATTTAAAATATTTGACTTAGTATTTTATCTGAAACACCAAATAGCATGTAAGAAGTTTATGTGGCACCAAATTATGAATAATTGTATACCTTTAGAAGTTCGTTTTAAGAGCTTTGTCCAGCAATGGAAGCCAAATTGAATGGGAGAATAAGTTAAATAGAAGCTGGCATAAAAAAGAGTCAACCTATGTGATAATTTACCTTCCATTTCTAAATTGTATTCTTGTTTTCCATGAATAAAGTGACTTGATATGTAATTTTGTTGATTCTTAAGTTTGTAAGCTTCCACCTTTTCTTCAATTTGTTGAGTCGAATCAATTGAACTAAGAAGTGTCAATTATTTTACCCTATTTCTAGCCTGTAGATGTTGATTTTTGTATATAAATAGAGGCATTCTTTACCTCAAAGGGACACATATTTGCATTTTGTTGTTATTATCTAAGAGTTACTTTGTTCTTCTAAATTTTTGTGTGAGATTTTGAGAGAGTTTTTTCAAAAAAATTATTGAGATATTTTGTGAGGATATTTGGCAAGAGTGGGAGTGATTGTTGCTGAGTTGAAAGCTAATCTGAGGAGTCTAGGATTGGAAACCAGCTAGTTTGAATTGGAGCTTTGCACTTATAGGCATGTTGAATCTTACTCTTTTATGCTTTGATTAAATTTGGAATGATTTGTGAATTACTTGTTTTTATTTGGAAAACGTAATATGTTTTTAGGAAAAGATTGTTTTCAGCCTAAGTGAAATCAAAATTCACTTGTTGATTATAGTATGGACTCTCTATTTCTTGATTTTTTGTATGCACTCCATATTAAGGAGTGGGTGTATATATATAGTACTCAGTAATTCAATAGAGTGGAGTCTATATAGATAAAGCATGGAACACATGTTTTACCTATTAGATGAGTCATAGTGAACTTAGAGTATATAGGTTATTCTTGGGATTAGGTTGAATCCAATGAAGGGGATTGCCTATGCATAGAATATGAATGGTCATAACAAATCGAGCTAGAAGGGTGGATGAGCATGTGACATCCATTTTGAATTAGGGGTGATGTATACTTTTTCCAAAGTGGTATAATTCACAATTGGTTACACTATTACTTCATTTTATTACCTTTTAGCATACTAGTCTGGGATTTTCGTACACATAGAATATAGACACTTATGGAAAAGTTCTAGTTATGTAGGACACAACACCAACTCAGGATTGGCTAGTATTTTGAGGTTTCTAAACCAAATCTTCATCAAAGGGTAGGGCCATCTTACCATATGTGGTAGATGTGTGGGGGGCACAATTAGTTTGTGGATGGCAAAAAAGTGCTTGAGTGATGTTTCTCCTCTCAGTCGACGAGCCAAGATTTGAAGGGGGATTTCCTAGATTATTTGTATTTCTAGTGTCAATGAAGCTCAGATGAGCTATGTATGTTTCTTGTATCTATTTCTTTGAAGATGGAATATGTATTTTGTATCTAAATTATGAAATAATTTCTTTCAAAATATTGTACATTTCGTTGAAGGAAAAGAGAAAGATGAATTATTGCTATATCAATTATGCATATTATCTTGTTTTGAAAAGAAAAATTTTATCACTATGTGTTTGGAAATTAGTTTAAATTCACTTGTGGTAAAACATAGGAGAAATTTTAGAGTTGAGAAATGGGCATGTTACACACAGTATCAAAGCTACCAGGTTTAGCTCTAGAACCTATGTGCATCTAATATTTGGAAAATTATTGAGCCGAGATGGTGTGTATCAAGTTAACTGCAAGAAATTCAATAATTGAGAATCAGTGTTACCTAAGGGCCAAGAAGGAAAAGGAAGCCCTTGTTCGTACCATAGAGGGAACTAACTATGACAACGCCATCTGGATAAGTGATACCAAGACAATCAGCCACGCTCTATCACGAATTAGCCAAGAGAAGAGAAGGATGAGAAATGAAGCCAACTTCAACTATTTATCTTTTGTCTCACCAGAAAAATCAGACTCACTATCACTTTCTAGGGATATTCCCTTAAGATGTAGCATCAGTCTAGCTATGTTATTTAGAGACCCTCATGTTTTACCCATGGCTGAAATAATTGTCATAGCCTCAAGTGGCAAGCCAGATGGTTATGTACCTTAAAATTATGTATTAGAAGATACATCTGAGGGATGCTATCCTTTTTGGGATAGAGAAGAGCAAATAAGAGATGAACAAAAATCTGAGGGGTATACCCATTGAGCTATGTATCTAAGATTGAATCTGATGGATACACCCCTCTTGACTACTTGAATAGTCATTCAATGTAAATGAAAGGAAATTGAAATCCTTAAGATTAAATGAAAAGTTATTTTCTATATCAAAACTTGTGAGAAAAATAGAATTTCTTGTATGTGAATGTTTGCTCCTTTGAAAAAAATTTAATATATTAAGTAATCATGATAGGAGCTAATATAGATGAACCTTCAAGTATAATTTTTTCTTGAAAAGATGGTGAGAATGAGGACTAATATTGGAGAAAGTCAAGAAGTTTGACAAGGTCCAAATAATATTGAAACCAAGTTGGACCACATTTTGGCCTTCATGGATGAAACTAGGGCAAGGATAGAAAAAATTGAACAAGAAGTGAAAGGAAAAGAAAAAGAAGAGTAGGAAATTCCATTCGGTGAAGAGGAAGAAATACCTAATGAGGATGAAGGAGAGAAATCTCATGACCTTAACCAATCAATTCAACATAGGGAAGAAGAATCTCTATCCAAATCTGAAAGTAGCAAAAGAAAATGTGTAACAATTGAGTTGTCCAGGATATGAGAAAAGTTACCCCACCAAAATTTGAAGGAAGCATAGCGAAGATGAGGCTAAGGCTTGGTTAATTCAAATGGAAAAATATTTTGGAATTTCATAAACTATTTTGAGGTCACCAAAGTTGTTTGGGGTGTTTTCCAGTTAGTGAGAGAAGCTTCTAACTAGTGGATGAACAAAAATATGGAACTTGGTCTTAGTTCCCTAAATTTAACTTGGAATGAGTTTGTTGAAATATTTCAGAAAAGATGGCTATCCCAACTCTTTTATGACCAAAAGCTTACTGATTTCCAAAATTTGAAGCAATGTGATATGTCGATGAATGAATACTAAGAAAGGTTCACTTGTCTTTTGAAGTACATGCCAATGTACCAAAAGGATGAAAATTTTGAAT
This sequence comes from Sequoia sempervirens, assembly GCA_007258455.2. Taxonomy (NCBI): domain Eukaryota; kingdom Viridiplantae; phylum Streptophyta; class Pinopsida; order Cupressales; family Cupressaceae; genus Sequoia; species Sequoia sempervirens. The sequence continues at coordinate 912,736,836 of VDFB02271358.1, forward strand.
TAGAAAGTTCATCATGGGGTTGAATAGCTCAATAGGTGGTGAAGTAGATGTACATGGTCCAACCAATATGGATCTAGTATATGAAAAGGCAACCAAGAAAAAGCAGAAGCTCAAAGCCATTTCAATCCACTGGGAGAATATGAATTGAAATAATTTTGGTGGGTCTCAAGTGAATTAGGTTCCAAAGAATTCTAATGGAGCACAAGATTCTCAAAGGCAAGGGGATAATGGATCTCATAGAGATTTTTGAGGAAATAACAACTTCAACAATGTTGGAGGAAATGTTAGTAATTCTGAGAAGACTGTGAAAAGGAAGGGACTAGTAAAAGGATGCTTTACTTATGGAGGGGATCATTATGATGCTCAATGCACCCAAAAACCCTTTAGGATCTCAAAGCGTGGAAATTATCTTCCTCCACAATGAACTGCATTCCAACAAAAGATCCATGCATCCTTGCACAATCGACAAGCTGAATATCAGGCCACACCAGTGGAGACTCCAAGTATTTTGTTTGGTAATACATATTTTGTACTTATTGATACTAGAGAAATAGAAAACTTTGTTTCACCTAGAGTAGCTAATCAAATATCTAGAAAATTTGGATTTATGGAAAAGTCTTGGGTTGTTGAGTATGCAAACCAGACTAGAGCAACGGTGAAGCAATGCTTGTTTGAAGCCAAGGTAGAACTTCCTAGTTTCTCAATTGAAGTAAACTTGAACATAGCACCCTTAGGATCTTATGATGTCATTCTAGGAATGAATTGGGTATGGAAATATATAGCCAAAGTAGATTGTCATTCCAAGGTAGTAGAGTGTCTAGATGATCTAGGAAATTGGGTGATGTTGCAAGGAACACCAAGAGAGATTAAGTTGCAACAGATTTTTGTCATGCAAATGCTTAGGGTGAAAAAGAAAGGTTGCCAACTATTTGCAGTTAAAATAGAAGAATCCAAGGAATTCACTCCTCAAGATAATGTCATGGATTATGTACCATAAGATTCTCTTGAGATTGAAGAAGGAGAAATGGTGGAATATGGAGGAACGGATATGGAGAAATATCCAATTTTATGGAAATTTGTAGACGTATTTCCAGATGAGTTACTTGGATTACCTCCCAAGAGGGTATTTGATTTCTCCATTGACATTGTACCAAGATCTGAACCTATATCCAAGGTACCTTATAGAATGACTACTACAAAATTAATGGAACTCAAGGCACAATTGGAGGACTTGTTATCTAAGGGATTGATAAGACCCAATGTTTCACCCCAGGGATAGCCAATGATCTTTGTGAAGAAGAAGGATGGAACACTGTGCTTGTGTATTGATTATTAGATGCTTAACAAAGCTATGATAAAGAATAAGTACTCATTTCCACGTATTGATTATCTTTTTGATCAGATGCAAGGAGTGGTTGTGTTTTCAAAAATGTATTTGCAATTAGGTTACCATCAACTGAGAATCAAAGATGAAGACATTTTCAAGATTGCCTTTAGAACTAGATACAAGCATTATGAGTTCATAGTCCTAACTTTTAGACTTACTAATGCACCTATAGCATATATGAACCTGATGAACAATGTATTTAGGGATTGTTTGGATAGGTTTGATTTAGTATTCTTGGATGATATCTTAATTTATTCCAAGAATGAAGAGGAGCATTACAAACATTTAGAGATAGTTCTTCAACAGTTAAGAGAACATAAGTTGTATGGAAACTCTTTAAGTGTACTTTCTTTCAAAAGAAAGTACACTATCTGGGACACATAATTTCAGTTGAGGGAATTTCAGTGGATCCAGCTAAAATAAAAGTGGTGCTAGAATGGCCAATACCTAAGAACGTACTAAAGGTTAGAAGTTTCATGGGTTTGGCAGGATACTATCAAAATTTTGTTGCAAACTTTTCCATGATAGCTTTTCATTTTACTTCATTACAAAGGAAAGGAAAGAAGTTTGAGTGGACGGAAAAAATTCAAGTAGCATTTGATCTACTCAAGGAGAAGTTGACTACGGCTCTGATATTGAAGATACTAGATCCAGAGGGTGACTTCACTGTCATCATGGATGTGTCAGGATAAGGGCTAGGTGGAGGACTAATGCAAGAAGGGTAGGTCATAGCTTATGAATCAAGAAATTTGAAGCCCTATGAAAAAAATTATGGATCACCTGATTTGGAGTTAGCAGCAATTTTCCATGCATCGCAGATGTGGAGACATTATTTGCTTGGAAAGCCATTTGAACTAAAGACTAATCACATGGTCTTAAGTATTTTTTTACCCAACCCAATCCAAATGCATGACAATGGAGATGGTTAGAGTTGGTATTTGATTATGACTTCAATATCAATTACATCAAGGGAAAAGAGAATCGGGTTGTTGATGCCCTAAGTCATAGAATGCATGTCACCTCAATGGTATCCATTCAAACTAACTTTAAGGGACAAGTATTGTAGAAATCTAAGGGTGACGAGTACTATGAGAAAATTAAGAAAGCACTCATGGATAATATGCAAGATGCAAGGTATGAAGGATTTCAATTTGAACCTAATGGATTACTAAGGTTTAAAGGAAGAATTTATGTACCTAATTCTGAATGGTTGAGAAATCTTATGTGGAAAGAAGTGCATGAAGCACCATATTCCAAACACCCAGGTGTGACTAAGATGATGGTTGATGTCAAGCCATTATATTTCTGGAAAGGGATGAAAGGAGATGCTACTAGATTTGTGGCAAGATGCTTAGAATGTCAAAGGCTGAAAGTTGAACATCATCACCCAATAGGTCATTTGTATCCTCATGATGTTGTTGAGAGGAAGTGGCAAGTCATTAGTATGGAATTTCTGCAAGTTCTTCCTATGTCAAGGAATAAATACAATGTCATTTTGGTGGTAGTGGACAAACTTACCAAAGAGGCACATTTTATTCTTGGAAATTTAGTGGATGGAGCTCCTGTCATAGCTCGAAAATTTGTTCAAGAGGTGTTTAGATTACATGGGATTCCTAAGAAGATTATTTTAGATGGGAATGCTCGTGTGACATCTAGGTTTTGGAAAACCTTTTTTTCCTCACTTGGAACTCAATTGAATATAATTTTTTCATATCATCCAAAGATGGATGGGAAAACTGAAAGGGTGAATCAAGTATTAGAAGACCTACTGAGAATGTATTGCATGGATCAACAATACAAGTGGAAAGATTGCTTACCTTTAGTGGATTTTTCATATAAAAATTCCTATCATTCTACGATTAAGATGGCTCCTTTTGAAGCATTGTATGGTTAAAAATTTTGAAATCCTATAAACTGGGATAAGCTTACTAGTTGAAGCCAATGATACGTAGAAAAGCTATGCAGATTCTAAAAGATCACTAGAAAATTTGTAGGGGAAAAGGTGTTGTTGAGAGAAAAACCTCAAAAGAGTTTCATCAAGTTTGGGAAGTTATCCAAATAAGCTTCACGATATGTAGGTCCATTTGAGGTTCTAGAGGAAGTAAATCCTATTGCTAACTGAATTGCATTTCCACTAGCTCTTGCTTGGATGCATAATGTCTTTCATGCCTCATACCTAAAGAAGTATATACCAGGTGATAATCATGTCATTGGTTGGAATGCTTTATAAGGACAAGACCCAGGAGTGGTAACAATTGAAACTAGTAAGGTGCTTGAAATTTGTAAACTTCGCTTTCATAACAAAGAGGTTTTGTAGTGAAAATTCTAGTGGGAACAATACGCAAAAGATTCTGCTACTTGGGAAGACTATGTTGAAATAGAGAAAAAGTTTCCACATGTTTTACATGCTTTTGAGAGTTCTCAAAAATAATATTTATGTGTTATGATTTATGCTTTATATATATGTTTTCTACAAAAGATCATCAGGAATGATGATTCACAAGGGGGGATATGTTACACCTTTTTGTGTATTTACCTAGTTACTATTACCTAGCTAGATGAAATACTTGCATATATGAGTGTGTTTATAACTTTGATGGAAATAAATGTGATTGTACCTTGTTTGTATGAATCTTACTAAATATAATGAATAAATGGTTGATTCAAATTGATGTTATATATGTCTTAATTCTGACTATAGAATATATAATGCAAATGATTATTTTGTGATCAGTTGAATACCATTGTAAATATGCCAAGTTGTTTGCAAGTATAGGTTCACGCCTCCAGAAGGGAGGGTAAGTATCACTTAGGAGAAGAGTATTTGGCCTGGTAACCCTTAATGGGCCTAACTGATACTTCACACACTCACTTTTAGATAGGTCAAATCAATTCAATAGTTACAGGAAAAAGGTAAGATACCTTGGTTATGTTTTTTGTGAACTAGGAGAGGTTTTGGTTGGATTATGAAAACATGCTTGATTTAAGTGTCTGAGTTTCTTTGTATTTATGAGTACTTTATGAGTATAATCGATGAGATATATACATAGGATGTATATATACATACATATATGAATGCTTACGATGAACTCATACACATGAGTAAAGACGTACATAAGTATACGTAGATAGACGTATCTATGCATGCTTATGGACGGATTACCCATATGCATGGGAGCATTGAATGGAAAAAGAAACATGTATATACATATATTTAGTGTATATATTTTAGTCAATGTTATTGTAATTATGTATATTCAATTTTTTGAAGGTAATATACAATGAATATATATGTATATGTGTATATATTGATATACGTGTATGTATTGACGTGAAGGCAATGTCCATACAAGTATATTAATATATATATATATATATATATACATACATGTGCGATATTAATTTGGAAATAAATGAATATAATTTTACACATTCAAATATTGAATGACATATATTTATAATCGTATAAGTTAATATATATATATATATGTATAATTGAAATATATATACTACACATATATATATATATTATTGATATATTATAATGTTTGAATAAGTGTTGATTATATATTAAGTGTTGATGGTTTAATGCACTTTGCATACTATGCATGATATAATGTATAGCACATATCTTAAATAATGTAAAGTGCAGCAATAATGTGTAGCATGCAAAGAGGCAAAGTTGTAAACATTTCATAAGTGTTACCATGTTATGAAAAATGTACACAACACTATAAGAGGCACGTAGAAAAGGTTATAAGGAGTAGTCAAAAGTATTGAAGGAAATTTGAAATGCATTTAAAATATTTGGCTTAATCTTTTATCTAAAACACCAAATAACTGCATACCTTTAGAAGTATGTTAAAGAGCTATACCCAGCGATGGAAGCCAAATTGAATGGGAGAATAAGTCAATTAGAAGCTGGCATAAAAAGAGTCGATGTGTGTGATAATTTACCTTGAATTTCTAAATTGTATTCTTGTTGTCCATGAATAAAGCAACTTTTGTGTAGTTTTGTTGAATCTTAAGTTTGTAAGTTGTCACCTTTTCTTCACTTTGTTGAGTCGAATCAATTGAACTGAGAAGTGTCGATTCTTTTACACTATTTCTAGCTTGTAGATTTTGTTTTTTGTGTATAAATAGAGGCATTATTTACCTCAAAGGGACATATATCTGCATTTTGTTGTTATTTTTTGAGAGCTACTCTATTCTTCTGGGTTTTTGTGTGAGATTTTGAGAGAGGTTTCACAAGACTTTTATTGAGGGTATTTGGGAAGAGTGGGAGTGATTATTGCTGAGTTGAAAGTTGATTTGAGGAGTCTAGGATTGGAAACTAGCTAGTTCGAATTGGAGCTTTGCACTTACATGCATGTTGAATCTTACTCTTTTATGCTTTGATTGACTTTAGAATGGTTTTGTGAATTACTTGTTTTTATTTGGAAAACGTAATATGTTTTTAGGGAAAGATTTTTTTCAACCTATGTGAAATTGAAAGTCACTTGTTGATTATGTAGACACCGAAATCTAGTTTAAGCCTGCAACTTCAATTTTCTTATTAACTTGTATCCTTCATGGTCATGATTAAATAATGTCAATTATTTAATTATTCTCTATAGTCTTCATTTCTTCTATTAATTAAATAATCTTAATTATTTAATTAATTCACACTTTTCTTTATGCTATCTGATTTATTAAATAAATGTTTTTTATTTAATTATGTTACTAATTAACCTTATTCTTCTTCAATTAAATAAATTATTATTTAATTCCCCCCTTTATCATATGTCAACTATAATTAAATAAATCCTTTTATTTATTTAATTATTCATTAAATCCCTTCATCACTTAATTAAATAAATCTTATTTATTTGATTATTCTTCAAATATCAAATATTGAATTAAATGAATTATTTAATTCATAAATTATATTTTAATGCATTCCTCTATATTTGGATAATTGTGTGAGTTATCTAAGTATTCACTTTTACTCGACTCAAAGATCTATTCAAATCGCTCAGTTAATTCATGATTTAATGTCTGAGTGGCGTTCTCGAGTAATCTCTTTATCAAATCATTCAATCCTCCAGTTCTAACTTATTTGTGTGTACATGCAGATTAATTAAATATTCCTATTTAATTAATTAAACCTTGTGCGCGCATTCGAACAAGAGTTGCTTTAATCCATCTTCATCTTTGTCATGCAAAGATAATTCTTCTATTTTTGAATACCAAACTTGAAGATTACATCATTTATTTAATCTTTAATTCTATTTCTAATTTATATCACTCATGTCACTACTGACAGTTATCAGAATGCATGTCTAATCTATCGATCTCAACCGTCCATTGATCTTTCAATCCTGGCCTCTCGTTCGAATAATCAATTTTCTTTAAATTGATCTGGTCTTCATCATTCCAATCTCTCTCAAAATCTTATGACTTTTTGGAGCACCTATCTTGAATCTTCGATGTTTTGCTAAATCATTATTATAGGCTATACTTGCAAGAATCTTTGAAAAATCTGAGGGCAATTATACTACTACAAGCAAAATGGAGAAGGGAAATTGAGATGAATCATGGAAATACAAACAAATTTGGTGAGATTGTTCAAGTTTTATTTACGTTTTTGACTTTCCTTTGTTCTTTGTTGCTTAGCATTAGATTGCATTAGAGATCTTAGATTTGCATTACATGTTTTCTCTTAATCTTGTCTTGTGCATTTTCTAGACGTTACATTTGGTGAACCCAACATGAAGACACCATCTTTGCGTATCCATAGACTTTTATTTTAGTTTTTGCAGGTTTTTCATATGAAACGACGCATCAGTTTGACAGAACGCCACAGTTGACAGCTGAAGATGCATCAGTTTGATGAAGTGACACAGTTGAGTTTCTAAACTGCATCTAACACCAGAAACGATGCATATGAAACATTTTGACGCATCTGCTAATTCTTGAACCGCAACTGACTGGTAAAATACCAAAATGCAATTGCAAAGAACATCGACGCATCTAACTAATAAAATAGAGATGCAATTGACTGGTAACCTTTTGTTTCTATTTTTGAAAAGCTGAAATTATCAATTGATTTGTGTGTTACTAATATCGAATTTTCAACATGTGGGCTTTTTGTTTCTGGAGTTAAAAAAAATTTGCAGATCGATAGTCAAATATTAATATCAAAATACTAACGAATCTTTCTGTAGAACGCATGTGGAAGACCCAAGTTAATTTTTGAAATAGATTTTTTAGTAGTGTAGCAAATCGTTCATTTGGATTAAAATTAATAAGTGTCTACTGTGTTTGGTGTGAAAGCACAACTGTGTAATTACCCTCACAATTTGGTACATCGAAGTATCCTCTCCCCTTGCACATTTGTGCGATCCTAGGTGTAAAAGAAATGGTTACTAACTCTAGAACTTGGGCCTATTCTGGTGAGAAAAATTACTCACCCCAAGATGACTCAGACCGGTAGCACCCTGAACCCGAGGGACTTCCAACCGGTATATAAAAGTGGATTCTTGGGGAAAGCACAAAAATCACGAGTATGGTTCTGAAGAGATGGATCTGAAAGGGGACTCTCGCCACATGGATCATGCCCCACGAATGGAATGCCCGTACTAAATACTTTTTGTTTTAGAGACCAACCATTTTTGGTCATTGCTTGGTATAGTGCAGGGTACAGTATCATGCCTGAAGACACTCACTATTGATCCCCTTGAGTAGAGATAGCAGTTCTTGGGAGGTCATTTCCAAAATAATTCAAAATTGGTGTTCTCGAATGACGTTAATGAGTCGTGGAGGGGAGCCAATGCCACCAAATTTCTAAGCTATCTGCTCTCGAGAAGGAAAAGTGTTTATCACCAATCTGCGGTATTTCGGTGGGCTATACCAAGTATACAAACCCTTCGCCTTTTGGCCTATTAGGATGTGCTTGTATGTTCTCAAAATTATATGTTCTTTAAATCCAAAATCAAACTAAAAAAACTTTGTCTTATGATTGTCTTTGTTTGTCGGAACTTGATCACAGACAACAGCGTCAGTTTTATATCTCAAATCACTAAAAAATACACAAAGAGTAGCAACTGTTCACCAGAAGGTCGCAATTTATTTTTAGAGTCACATATGTTTAACTTCAAGTTGCATCTGTCATTTTCAGTCGCATCTATTAGGCATAGAGTCGCATCTGCCAGTTTAGCTCGCATCTAATTTGCAAAAAGCCACATATGTTATATTTTGAGTCGCAATTGCAATTACGAGTCGCATCTGTCAGAGTCATACATTAAACTTTATCAGGAACACGCAATTGATTATCAGAAAACTGCAACTATGAAACTTAATTGCATCTATGAAATCTTGTGACCCATTTGCCTGATTATCAAGAAGTGAGAATTCACGGTCACTATCCAGTCAACACGGTTATACCAATTTTAGTTGTCTTTCACAAGCAGTCCTTGAACAAAAACCTGAAACGATTTGCTCAGTTTTGCATCCTTTAGTATCATTTAGTCACATCTATAGTTGTCTTAGTTCCCGATTTTAGTTTCATTTTAGAATACATATTACCTTGAATTAAACTTCTAGGAAGGTCACTTTTACAAACTTTACGATAGGTCCAACTTCTGCACTTTAGAAAAATCATAGTGTCATCAAAATCTGTCATTGAACTTAGTCCTATCATTTTATCCTTTGTCCTATGGAGAGTCCTCCTAGCTCATCAGTCTAGTTAAGAGACTCAACTTATCTTATATCGTTTTCCTACAGTGGTTCTTTGACATAATTAAATTGACACCATGGTCAGACTTTAGGTAGTTGGTACCCTTGTCCTAGGTTTACAAAATTGATTCCCTTAGAAGCTTAGCTAGCCTTTTCATTTTTAGATATTGTCATTCTAGACTAGTGTCATTTTATAGCATTCCTTATTTTGCATACAAAAAATCCCAAAAACATAGACTAGAGTCATACTATCCATAGACGTAGTTTTGCATTTCCCGCATATTGAGCTTGTCTTACATGGTTGAAACTAGGTCTAAGAGAAGAGAGAGAAAAGATTTCAAACCCAAAGGAATTCATCAACCCATTTTCTTCAAGACCTCACAAGACTTTACTGGACAAATTCACCACTAGAAACACTCAAGGGCACATTGCAGTAGAGGACATAGAGGTCACTGCCCAGGACCCTGAATTTGCCTCTTTTGTAGATGACTACCTAGCAAACGATCGTCAACAATACTTAGCCAAATTGCTAGCTGAAGGTGCTACCTTGCCTACAAATTTGATATTAGTACCTTGCAAACTCAACCTACACAAGGGACAAACACAATGACTACTAGTACTACTATACCTCAGATAAGCACAACTATGCCATCTGGCACACCTACACATAGTACAACAGCCCATATTTCCCCATTTGGTATGTCTGGCATGACATCGGGATTTAATTTCACTACAGAGGCATCATCATCCACTCCCTCTAATCCTTTTGTTGGGAGTAAAAGACCTAAAATGTCAGCCTCTACACCTTATGTCGGTGTCACAAGTTCACAGTCAACATCCATACCTGATGCTAGTACCACAAGCACCATACCACAGTCGATGGCCATACCTAGCACTCAAGTCACTAGTATTATCCCACAGAATACACAAACAGGAGGCATTCCCTCCTTCCAATATGGCAATCAAAATCCATTCACGCAGATTCTGAATCAGAATCCATTCTCCTAGACTGGTATTCAAAATCTATTCATGCAAATTTTGAACCAGAATCCATTCTTCCAGATTGGCAATCAGAATCCATTCACGCAGATTATGAATTAGAATCCTTTCTCCTAGATTGGTAGTTAGAATCTGTTCATACAGATCCCAAGTCAAAACCATTTTATGCAGATTCTAACCTAGAACACGTTTACCAACATTTTGAATCCAAACCCACCTCAAATACCAACGTTCAATCGAAACCCATCACGAGACTTTGGATTTCAAAATACATACACGGATCCACATAATCCGCCTAGCACATCCTTGACCCAGGTTGATGTCTTACAAACACAAATGCATGCACTACAAACGCAAATGGATAACATGTCGGTGTCAACTAAAAAGTCCTTTTCAACAAAGGACATATGTCCATTTCCCTTTGATAGATCATTGTATATGACCCCTTTTCCTCACGGATATGTCATACTGAATCTCCCTAAGTACATGGCAAACGGAATCCAATAGAACATATAAGGGAATTTTCTACCATATGCATAGATGTCGCCTATGACCCCACATATCTTATGAGACTATTTCTGAGAAGTCTAGTAGGAATTGCACTAGAGTGGTTTTTAGGTCTAGACTCTGGCATCAAATCTTGGGGTGAACTGGTTGAGAAATTTGTGGAGCAATTCTCCTTCAACATAGACCACGAGATAAATATCGCAACCTTATGTCACACAACACAAGATGAAGGTGAAATATTCATTGCTTTCTTCCAGAGATGGAGGACTATAGCCAATTGATGTCCTGTTGAAATACCTGAAAAACAAAAAGTCACTATGTTCCAAGAAAACCTACATGCAAAATTAAGGAGTAACTTAAGGGTACATTGTTGTACATCTTTTTCAGAACTAGTGGAAAAAGGGGTTATAATAGAAAGGGATCTCATTGAAAAAGGTGAACTTAAGACATCAACATCCAATAGAAATCCAAGCGTGCAAAACACCCCCACTGACAGAAACAGATTTTGGTCTCGCAACAAAAATGTCACCAATGATGGGGTAGTTGATGCTAAAATGCTACAAGCAGGACCACTCATCACATTATGGGGACCTAACACTTCTTCCAATACCCTTAATGTTGTCAATCAACCTCCTAACATGGTTCAAAATACTCAATGTCCACAACAACAAAGGAGGTTTCAAAAACATGAGTTCACTCCCTTAGGGGAACCCATTGAGTCCGTATTCAAACAACTGTTACAACATAATCTCATACAGCCTCAAGAGCCACGACAATACGACCTAGAACAATTTAAACCAGCTTGGTGGGATGATAATGCCTTTTGTGATTATCATAGAACTAAGGGACATAACCTACAAAAATTTTGCCAACTAAAGAATATCATACAAGATCTTGTCAACAGAAGAATAATTGAAGTTAGTGGACAGAAACAAAAGTCATCAAACATTGATCATCAAGTCTTTTCAGATCCACTACATGACCATGGGAAAGGAAGTGTCCCCAGTTTGAGTACTAAGACCAATATGTCAGCCAATTATGTGAGTATCAAACATGATTATAGTAGTGGAAAAATCATTCATTTCCTTCGCGCCGCCGATGAGAATATCAATACCATTACTATCAATACAAATCCCAAGTGTGCGGTCAATACTCATCGTACGAAGATCACCATTCAAGTTCCCCCCATCGTACCAAACACCACAACCTTCCAAGTCACAATATAACCTACTTCACCAGTTGGGGAAGACCCTAGCCCAAATCTCAATCTTGGAACTGTTGCGTATTTCCCCTAAGCATCAATCTATTCTAGATAAGGCTTTACAAAACACCACGGTCCCCAATAATCTTGATGTCCATCGTTTCTAGGAAATGGTGGGCTATTTGACCAATAACCATCATGCCACATTTTCTGAACAAGACTACGCAACTGAAAAGACAAATCATAACAATCCTTTGCATCTTGAAGTCCTTGTTGATGACACCAAAGTTAGACGAGTTTTGGTAGACGGAGGAGCAAGGTTAAATCTGTGCACTTTAAAACTAATTAAGGCCTTAGGTTTCTTAGAAGCATGCGTAGACACCACTAAAATTATTGTCATAAAATCTTATGATGATGAGGAATGAAAATCAAAGGGAGTGGTAACACTTCCTATCAGAATTGGTCCTACGGTGATGGAGACAAAGTTCCAGGTCTTGGATCTCACCCTTCCTTATAACCTTCTACTAGGTAGGCCATGGATTCATGCCATGAAGGTAGTCCCTTCCACGTATCATCAGTGTCTTAAATTCTCTTACAATGGCATGGAAATAACTATAGATGGTGACCAAGATCCATTCCAATATTGTACCAATCTAAAAGAGATCCTCCAACGCCAAGTCCCAGTAAACCAAGAGGCTTCATCATCCAATCCATCTTCCTATGTTGATCCATTCACACTCACTCGAAAATATATTTCACCCTCAATTCCTACCACTCCTAGGGTTGAGATCCAAGACAAGGGTTGTAGAGAGTATTACATGAAGACATCTTATTGTGTTATCCATTTGATTCCTCCTAAGTCATACGGTTTACCTACATCAGATAGGAGAAAATATATGGTTACTATACACATTCCTCCCACAAAAAATTTCTCTAAATGGGGTGAATTAAGCAAAGAGGCCATAGATACAGAAGATGTCACTTCCTAGTTGTACAAGGAAGATAATGAAGAACCTCTCTCACTTGCTCACATTCCCACCAATCTATATGGACATAGCGGGTTAGGCTTAAATCAAGATGGAAGGATTGAACCAATCTTTGTTTCTCAATGGCCAAAAGGTTTAGGGCTAGGGTTTCAACCGATTTAGATTGGCATTCCTAGTACCACATCACCCTTACTTGAGGAAGTAAGTGCTTCAAAAGATATTGAGACATCTCATGAACCATTTGACCAGAACCCTTGTGACTCCCCCGACTCAAACGAATATGAGTGGGATTCCTTATCCTCTACCTCTTCCATGGACCTTGACAAACTATTTGGAGAACTTGACTTAATGTTAAGATCCTCATCAAATCCATTGAATTCCTGTCCACCAAAGAAAATGAAAAAGGAGGAGTGGTTTAAACACTACTATTGGGAATCACTTGATCCTACCTCTTGGCAACCAGAGCCATCTATTTCAGATAATCAAACCTTGGCATTAGGCCCACCTCTCAATCTACCTAGACCTAAACCTAAGAGAAAATAGGACTTAGTACAAGACTTTTGTGACCATATGAATAACTCAATCCTTATCTTGACCCCATTAAACTTTGATAACTCTGATGATGGCATGCCCTTAGTTTATCCCCAACTCATTGATTGGGACCAACAAGACACACCTGTCTTAGACATTTTTGAGAACGATGAAGCAATTGTTGAGTTCCTAGGATTACAAGAAGGCATACCTAACGGTGATCACAAGGCTGGTTTTACCATTGACTTGGACAACAAAGCATATTTTGGGGAATCTATTCAACCCTCCACTCGCAAAAATGAGAAAAAGAATAAACAAGATAAAAAGGATGAGTCTCTAGGTGAAAACCGAAAGGCACCTTTAGACAATGAAAAAGTAAAAAGAAAGGACGTATCTAAAGGCAAAAACCTCTCTAAGGCACCTAAGGATGGAGGTTTGAACATTCTCCCCATTACATAGGAAAAGTCACCTATGCTCGTTGAAGAATCAATAGAAGTCAACATAAGTACAGAAGAGAATCCTCGACTAGTTTATTTTGTAGTGTCATTGACAACATAAGAGCAGCCAGAATTCCACAACTTCTTTTCACAGAGACAGATAAATTTTGCATGGTTATATGCAGACATGCCTAGCTTGGATCTTGAACTTGTTCTACATCACTTTCCCTTACAACTAGGTGCCAAACCAGTAAAACAGAAATTGAGAAAAATGCATCCACAGATTGCTTTACTAGTCAAGGTAGAACTCAAGAAACTGTTAGACGTTGGTTTCTGTAGACATGCAAAATTCACATTATGCATTTGATCGGATTCAGTCAAATTAGATGTCACATTAGGACCATTCATCAATTAATCAAGTGCATTTTCATCCATTCATTTATCAAATAAATCTTATCATTCAACCTTCATCTTGCATCATCCATTTAATTAAATAAATCAAAAAGCCATTTAAATCAAATCCTAAATCATTTTCCATCCTTTTCTGATTTAAATAAATCAATTATCAAAGTCTTGAAAGTCAAATAATCTAATCAGCATTAATCAGCATAATCATCATCTAATCCTAATCTAATGCTAATCCCATCCCACTTGCATTATCTAGATCTAGCCACTTGCACAATAATCAATTTTATTGATTTATTAAAACCTCATTTTCTCTCAACATGACAAGTCAAACAGGGCATTTATTGCTCTTCTTTCTTGTCCCCCTCTCAAAATTTATTGCAAATTTGAATTCAAAATTTCCCCCTCTTGGGCACTCTTCCCAAATCTTGCATATACATCAACTAATCACATGATGACAAGTGTCCTCAACATTGAGCAAATCCTGGACAATCTCCACAATCTCTTGCAAGGTCACTCTCTTCATTTGAGATTTGATCTTGTCTACTTAGCATCTCCATATCAATAGCAATTTCATCACTAACTTATCAATCAAGGGTTGGGAAAGGGTCACTAGCACATGTGACACCAATCCAATACGGGATAGATTGATTTCATGTTTCTCTTTGTAGGCTTTATGCATCTTGTTATTAGATAGCATTTTAAAACATGTTAGATATCTCATATGGATGTTGAATGGTGCTTATTGCTTGGAAACTAATCATGTTTGTATATGTTAGTTACTAACCATTTGCAGATTTTGATGTCCACATGATGGCGCTAGAAGGAGGGCTATGGTAGTTTTGTCTTTGATACTGCATTTTATCCATTTTGGTAGTTTTGTGCCTAATAACATTCTGCAGGAGCTATTTTATGTTATTACATGGAGGAATATGAACTATAAGGAAATACGGGAAATTTATATGCTCATCTAAACATTTATGCAATTCTGGTGTTATGTTTATATCCCCACATTTTTGCATACATGTCTACTTGGCCACTTACATCATCTGCTTTTAATGAATGCCTTCTCTCAGCAAATCTATTTTGTGCATATCCAATGCTTCTCTCAGCAAATCTATTTTGTGCATATCTAGTGCTGCAATCATGGCATTCCCTAAGATCACAGTTTTTTGAAGCGTTCTGTCAAACAAATTTCATACTGTCCATTCGATGCATATAATGTAAGTATGGCATTTCATGAGGTGACATTTCTGTGGAGCCATTTTATCAAAAATTTATCTGTCTGCTCTTTGATGGGTGCTCACATATCAAAGCCCGCGTGATTCTGCCAATCTGTGAGGCAAACGTAGTCTTTGTAGGTTTGGATGTTTTCATGCTAAGCATACCCTGCGCATTCAATAAAAAAACTGCAGTTCTTTGAAGCCTTCTGTCACACAGTTCATGTGTCTTGTCAATGCTTTCACAGCTTGTATCTGCCTAAAAGTTTTTAACGCCTCTTTCAAATCCATATTGTGCATATCATGCAATCATTGCATTCTCTGAGACCACACTTCTTACAGACAGTCTGTCAAACAGTTCAGCGCGCCTTAACAGTCCACGCGCCCTGTCTATTCATTGTGGCATTCTGTCAAACAACTTCCACGCCATTCCTATGCTCCCATTTTGACGCAGGCAGAAAGGATGCTGGAAAAAGTTTGAGGATTTGCGCCTATCCCATCTGCATACTTGTCATTAAATATTCAGAGTTCTTGTTGAGCTAGTGCACCCATTTGACACAGGCAGAGATTGTTGGCCAAGATGGATTTTCTACAGCCAGTGCATTGAGTTCGATTGATTTGATTGAAGATAAATGAAAGTCCCTGGTTATTTAGTTGCCACGAATTTTTAATGCATTGATTAGCATTGAGATAAGAGGAAGGAAGCGCTGTATTTTATGTTTGTATGGCCCTACATGTGTTTGATGTCATTTCAAGTATCCATAAATCAAACTTGCAGTGCCATAACAATGTTGATCTTTAACAGATACTCGCCATAACTATGTTTCTCTTTGAATAGTTGCAGGGAGTAAGACCGTGATAGTGACACTCTGACACAATACTACTTGCCTGGAGCTCTTCTGTGCAGCTAATAGATGCAAATAAATCGCTTTTAGAGATCAACCTGGGGATTCCAGTCAGTGTCGAATATAATAATTGTATCAGTAGCTTGCAAATTGATCCCAACATTAGGTGCGAACTTGGCACCTGTCAAATCATCCTCCATGGACTCCACAACTGGTATTGTAGCAGATTCAGTCACAGGGCATTAGGTAATAAGCTCTAACAGCATCATTAATCAACACCATCAATCCCTGTCTAACAGACGTTTCTTGTGGCAGAGACCGCAGTCAAAGGCTGAGAAGTTTTGATCATACACCTGCCAATCACAAATTCTTAGCCATTCATTCGATTGGGTGTTCTTTACTCCTTATCCTACTGCGTAGATCCTATGGTCATTATTTTCTGTCATAAAGAAATAAGAATCAGCTTTACACCCGCCAATTCCATAAATTTGAAAGTTCCTTTTGAATGATTAAGAATGGATTTAGAGCTACTGATTGCATAAGTTTAGGAACTTTATTATGCGCCAGATTGAATGTCTTTTTGTGAGAATTTATGGTTGATTTTCCTTACACCTATCAAAGGCATTTGCTTGAAAGTTGTTAAAGCTCCCACATGGATTTAAATCATTTTATGTTATTATGGTACACATTCTTTTTTATGTTTACCTAATAATGTAGATAGGTTTGAATCACCATTGTGTATATGTTTCAACATTTGAACCTTTCTCATAACGATCATCAAAAGAAAATCAATGCATAGTTTAAGCTTTCAAGGAAAATGAACTTTTACGAAGGCATTATATGTACAACATAAATCTCATTTCTAATATCTTATTTTTTGTGTGCTTATAGGTGAAGATTGATATCAAAATCAAAGATCGAAATCAAACAAACAACAAAATCAACAAAGGTACAAACAAACAACGAAGGCAAAAAGGTGCAAAGCGAAGGAGAAGGCTAGCAAACGAAAACGAAAGGAGGAGGATTTTTTGTTTGAAAACACAATGTGTTTTTTAACACTTTAAATGTTTGATCAATACTACTTCACGAAAGGAGGGGAAAGGAGGAAATTTTTTTTTTTGAAAACACAATGTATTTTTTAACACTTTAAGTGTTTGATCAACACTACACGAAGTTGTTTATCTATTCGTTTTAGGAGACTAATTTTCGTTTGGGTCTAAAACGAACAATTTGATTTTCATTGCAAAGGACTTAAAATGAATCTTAGGACACACTTACTAGATTTCGTTTTGGGTTAAAAATTGGACAAGCAATCTTCATATTTCATTTGGTGCTTAAAACGAATTCACAATTGCTTTGAAGGGTATAAAATGAACAAGTGTTTGATTTGTGTGATTGTCTTTTGAGTACGTATCCTCTCCCCTTGCGCTTCGTGCGATCTAGGGTGCAAGAGAAACACTCAAAACACATTTTATTGCTTTGAAACACTTCAATTTGGGCTTAAAAATTGAACATCTTGTGCGAGTGTGAGTAGGGGCATTTTCGCGTACATTCTCTTTCTTTGTGCCATCAAAGATCGATCGAGTTCGGATTGTGCCTTTGCTCGCTTTTGTTTATCTTAGAGGGCCTGCCTTGGGGAAAAAGTACTCACCCAAGGGGCGACTCAACCGGTAACACTCTAAAGCCAAGAGTATTTCCAGCCGGATATAAATGAGGATTTTGGTTAAGCGCCATAATCAGCGGTTGGCTCCGACAAGATGGATCGAAGGGGACTCTTGCCCGTTGGTCAACTCTGACGAAAAAGTCCTTACTAGAACCCATGTGCTAGAATTTTCCAAAATCCTTAATCTATTTGTTGGTGCAAGAACGGATTCAAGCCACCCCACCTCTTCGGTCTTCTAGTAGAGATGGAAAGCACGCCATGGGAGTTTCATGGGTGTTGATGCTTGGCTGCCCCGATTGACGTTAATGAGCCGTGGAGGGGAGCCAGTGGGGTCAAGCATCTAACCATCCGCTAGGGATAAGCGTAGCTGGACTTGTCCAAGTGGGAATCCAACAAATATAGTCTTACACATCCATAGGGCTTGTAATTATTCTTTGTTTGAAAACACAGTGTGTATTCGAAAACATTTTGCAAACAAACATTCAACATGGTTCTCAAAATTTCAAACCCTCTTTAAGACAAATATCATTGACTCAATCCATATGTTACTGCTTTCCCTACGGATTCACGTTCGTAGAGGTTCCTAAGCATTGGATTATATCTCAATTTGTCTTTTTGAGTAAACAATAGGAAAACCCTTGCCTTAAGTTCATTGAATTTCCACATAAAATATCTTGTGGGGTTTAAAGAAATTAAGACATTGGTACATCTTAGTTTGAAACTTTAATCAAAGAGAGTGTTTTTGGTAAAATAAAGCCATTAAGCAAAGATAACAAATTGGACCCCACACATGTGCTTGATATCCCTTGGTCATATTGGTCTTTTGATTGCTCTTAGAGAAAAGTGTGTTCTTCAATACCTTGGCCTAGTAAACAAAGTCTCTCTAAGTCTCTTAGGATCAAATCAAACACTTCATCCATCTCAAACATTCATCAATCCATCTCACCAAAACAACTTTAGATCTTTGCAAAACATCATTACCTAGACTTGGGTACATTTCAAAACCAAATCAAAATCATTTGTTTAGTTAGGTGTGTTTGGATGAATCCTTCCACGCACACTTAGTTAAATTATCAACCATCCTTTGAACAAGTCCATCCTAAGATCACATCCAACATCTTAGGATTTACAAGTTCATCATCCACATCAAACAATCAAAATCAAGCCCTAAGTCTAGCATTGATCCAAAGTTCTTAAACGTTCATCACTCATCATTTACACATTTCATCCTCCATCTCATCATTGGTCCTAAGAATCTTAGAGGTCACTTTCGCAATAAGGTCATAACACAAGAGGAACATGGAATATACACTTGATCCATACATCTTGAGTAATCTAAATCAATTGAATCCTCAAAGCCTTTCATTTCCTATCAATTATCAAATTCCATGCATAGGATCATTGCCTTTGACAAATGTCAATGGTACAACAAGTGTGGGTATGCCCAAGTCAAAGTTTGGAACACATTTCCCAATGATAGATCTAAGTCCAAACCTACAAATCCACCAATCGAATAATCAATACGTGAGCCTTGAAACAAACAACGTCATTCCACCAAATCCCTACAAACCAAATGTGGATGTACCAAGTGCAAGTCTTCGAAACATGAATCCTTACTCAGAAACCTTTGGAAAAATGATTCCCAATGCCAACATTGTTCATCCTATCATGCCAAATCAGAACATTATCCAAAGTCAATTTTCCCATAATCCCATTCAAAAACCACAAGCATGCATGCCAAAACTACTTGAACACAAGCCAAATCGACTATCTCAAGTGAGTCAAAATCAAAATCAAGAAAAAATTTGGCGAGATCAAATTGCGGAACTTTCCAAAATAGTTGAGGCATTGTGCCAAGGGAAATCTCCACCACCATTACCTACATCATGCCTTGGTTTAGGGCTTCCCCCTTTACCTAGCGCTAATCAATCCACGCAAATCAATCCACCTAACGTCAATCAAACCATCATGTCAAATCCTTCGAATATACCATTGACATCACACCAATGGATGGTATCTAATCAAACAACATCGATCCCAAATCAAAATTTGGTCTCTCAAGGACCTATCACCTCGATCATTCCAACCATCACTATCCCTTCAATCATTCCAAACGCCACTATCACACCCATCACATCTCAACCTCTCACTACCATGATCGCTCCGAGCGTATCTCAAACACTTGTCACTACATCCAACATGATTCTAAATCCACCACCACCACCAATTTCCACCACATCAATCCAATACAACGCGACATTACAAGCTGCTTTTCAAAAGGGATTCCAACAATATCTAGCCATGCAACAAGCAACACAAGCTCAACAAGTGAAACAATCCTCTCAAGTTGCCCAAGCCTCTCAAGCTACCCAACCAACACGAGCACAAACACAAAAGATGACAACTATTGAAAACAAGGATCAAGATCAATTCATCACTGAGCACACGTTTACTTCATCTAATGATCAAATCGACATATGTCAAGAGTCACTTTTGAATCACGATCAAAATCCACCAACAAAAATCGACAATGAGCCAATTCAAGAAATATCAACATCACTTGACTCTATGGTCGAAGACATTCACAATCTCTCCACCGCAATTGTCGAAAACAATGATCAAAACCTCTCCATCGAGGAGCACATTGACGATGTATGTACACAATCCAATGATCAACTCACGATACATCAAGAGCCACTCTTTAGTGATCTATTTCAAGGAGTGTTAGGACTATTTGATCCAATTGACATAATGCATGATCCGTTGACCAATGATCATATTGAAAATGTCTCTACATCGCCTTATGAGTTAGAGGACATATCTCAAGAAGTTATTCCAAAGCAAGATCAAAATCTTTCACTAAGGTCTAGCAATGGTCATTTTCAAAACATGTTGATCCCCTTTGACCTCATGGTTATAGATGTTGAAGGAACCTTGAACTTGACCATGCCTAATGTCGACATCCATTTATAAGCAATTCATCCTTTGGAACTGATCCATGTGAACTTGATCTAAAGCATGTTGAAAGCAACTCCGAAATTAATCAAGATCAAGAATTTGTATCTTCAAGATACTACAATAATCTAATGAACACTCTCTTATCCATGCAAGATGATCATATCCATGTAGCACATACTCCTCCATCTACCCATGAGATGCTTTCTCAGATGGGCACGTAGATGATCTTCATCTAGAACAAGATTTTGTTACACAAAAAGAGCAGATTCTTAACTCCTACAATCAAACAGAGTTGTCAACATCAGGATCAAATATGTCCCAAACTCAGATTGAGGACATCATGAATAAAGATATCCATCATTATCCGCCCAAGGAAACAAGTCAGATAGAACATTCAGAGATAGCAGAGCAACAAATGGAAATAATGTCGTCTACAGTGATCATTGATCAGAGAATGCATTTTGAACAAGAGCTCTTCGAACAAGCAGAATCAATGAATAAAGGTGATACTATCACCATACTGGGGGCAACTTCGTCTCAAGCAAACATCAACATAGGGAGCACAAAGAATCTTTATGGTGAAACCATTGCCAATACTACAACCAGCCACGTCATGAATCATCATCCACCCATCATCCCATCCATGAATTGGGACCAATGTCAAAAGAAAGATTTGAATCAAAGTACGAAGAACGTTATCAAAGAAAAAGAAGCTATAAGCATAATGGACAAATCAAATACAAATGGATACCAAAGAATACAAAGAAAGATCATCCCTATCAAACTCCATCAGTCAAAGAAACTGTGGGAAAACTAAAAGAGGGAAATGTATCCATCAAAGATGTCCGCAAAATCAAAAGCAGGCTTTTCAAGCAACATACAAAGTGTATCAAGCAGTTGGTCCTAATTCCATGCACACTTCCGTATCCACCCATCATTGCTCATCTTCCCAAGTTTGGAGAGTCAAAGGTTCCAAACTGTCAACCAATCCATCTGTTATCCCTAAATGCACTCCATCCACACCTCCACGCATGATATCCAATTCCCATATTGACCATGTATTGGCAACGACCCTTCATCACAAGGATTCAGAAGGCACTTTATCGCGATGTACGTACAGAGACAGAGTTAACCCTGGTATCGACGAAGCAGATCAAGAATCCCAAAAGTTGCATTCAAGTGCATGTATCTTAGCAAAGCAGCTCCTTCAAGCAGGATATACATGGCACATTATGACAGGGGCATCTACATCGGCAACACCTTGTGATTCAACATGAGCTTAAAATCTTTCAAAAAAATAAAAAATAAAAAAAACAAAACAAAAAACAAAAAATCCAAAAAAATCAGAAAAAGGATTGAAAACAGTAAAGAAAAAAAAATCATCCTATAGTGAAAACCGCATGGGCGGCGCTTTGGGCAAGACCATGATGAAAACCTGGCAAACAGGCGTCATGTGTAGAATCGAGCATCTATGTGCGCCAGTTCAGAGGAAAGCATCTCATCCCATCCATAATAAATTGAGCATTCCATCCATCTTATCCATAATAAATCCATTCATCCATAAGCCATTTATCTAATCCATCTTTATCCATCTACGTCCATCATGCAAGTTATCTTGATCTTGATAAAAATTTTGGGGCACACCATACGCTTGCTTATGATAAACATCTTAACATGGCTCGTTTTCATTGGTCTTATCCTATGTAGCATTATTTGAGCCATGAAGCATTATCCAATAAGCATCTTTTATCCAAACACCTTATCTTATCACAAGATAATCCATGTCCCTCCATCCATACACCTATCCAAGCATCCACCCATCGCATTCCTTACATTGCTAGACATTGGGGGCAGATATGTACATCTTACTTCAAGAATAAATCTTGGTCTATATCCTCCAACTTATGTGGCGATCCGAACATGGGAAAATATGAAATCAAATTGGTCAAAGCAGTTGTGATCCGAAATCCAAATCACTAGCCCATGGCACATTTTGACGAGAAGACATTCCTTATCAATCTTTCATCAAACATCAATTGATATCAGTCGCATCTAAGCTGCACGTCAAACATCACATCAAATCATCCAAACATCTTTTGTTCGAAACCAAGCTTCATCAAACATGATCAATCAAATCCAATCAAAAAATCATCATCTCGGGATATCCTTGTGTTGCTTAACACTATCCTTGCATTGTCGTGTATCCTCGACAATGTTATCATTATCAATCCTAATCAATCTAGCCCTTGCATTGTTGTGTATCCTCAACAATGTTATCATCATCAATCCTTTCCCAATCTTTGTGTTGCATAACACTATCATTGCATTGTTGTGTATCCTCAACAATGTTATCATCATCATCAATCCATCGATCTGATCAATCCACCTTAGCTTGTTTTCAACAAAATCCCAAACAAAGCACGATATCATTACACATCCATATCCAAATTGTCAAAATCATGCAAAATCCAAAACATCCAAAACATATCAAAATCCAAAAACACTCAAAAAGCGAAAAACATCAAAAACATTGAAATCCGAACTACGTCGTCTCTGAGCTTAAACATAGGCAAGGCTAATCTTTGATCAGCCCGAGACATCAAAATCCAAAAAATTCAAAAAACATCAAAATCCAAAAACATTTGAAAAATCAAAAATCAAAACATTGGTAAAATCTCAAAAAACACCAAAAATAGCCTCAAAACATTTCAAAAACATCAAAAACATCCAAATATTTGAAAAAATCCATCCGCCTCATCTCGCTTGCACCCGCAATAATCAATCATCCATAATAAACTGATCATCACCTTCATCCTTTGGCAACACAAACAGAAACAATCACAACAGTCCACAAATGCAAGCTTCAATCGTGAAATCAAAAGCAAACAACAAACCTCTAAAACTAAATCAAACTCTTGATCAGTCGTAAACATGTCAGTCAAATTTAAACCATTAGCCTATCAATCAACTTATCAAACCATCATCATCCTATACAATGCATGTCCTAGGATATATCGTTCCGACAATGGGCATCATTTTGGATATCACTTTGGATTCTTATCCTATCAAAACAAATCCCTTTGGCTAGAGGTATGAAGAACATTGGCTTGTTTGTGTACTTGATCCTTTCTCTTGGTTTATCTTATTGCACTCATTCCAAGGACCTCTCGATGACATCCAAACGAAGGATTTAGAGAGATAAGAATGGGGCAACGATCATTATCTTTTGTCTGCTGTGCTTGTTGGACGTTCTTGTAAAATAACTTGGTGAATACTTGCTTTGTTAGGTACGCCCTAGCAAGGTTTCCGTATGTCAAGTATGAACAAGAATACTCCTATCTGCTTGTCGATTCAAAGTCCATCACACTAAATACAACGCCATCCTGGTCCTTCATACCTTGATGCATCGTACTTAGGCGTGTTATCAAAAATAAAGTAAGTGACCCTTTGAAAATCCCAATCCTTGATAAGCAAATCATCCATCTATCATCATCATTTATCATCATCATCATTTCTAATCATCATTTATCATCATCATCTTTAATAAAGTCTCGACCAATCATGGACTTGTTGGATCCTCTTGTCATCATCTCATTTCTGCACTAACATCATGCATCCATCATGCATCCATCCTGCATCTGCAAACCATCAATATACTGCATACCACATATCATCCATATCATACATCATAGGAAACATCGATCATTTCACATGCATTGCATAATCATCATCATAATATATATTTGTTAGTCTAAGCATCTCATAAATCATCCATTGCATAGTCATAGCATATCACATCATCCATCTCATCCGTCTCACATCATATCATCATTTAAGTTGTTTAGAATAATATAGATTTGTTATTCTAAGCATCTTGAAATCATCTCATTTGCATTGTCGTCCATAACCACCCATTTTAAACCTCTTTATCGCGAGATCAACCCTCAAATCGAATTTTTTTTCGCTCGATCTCTCAGGGGGCAATGTACCAGTGTACTTCTTTCCGCTGGGGCATCCGAAAAATCATGAAATTTTTAAATTTCGATTGCGGCAAGATATTCTTTGAACCAACGCAACAAGTACATTGCTTCAAAGAGGGGCAAAATGTAGACATGCAAAATTCACATTATGCATTTGATCGGATTCAGTCAAATTAGATGTCACATTAGGACCATTCATCAATTAATCAAGTGCATTTTCATCCATTCATTTATCAAATAAATCTTATCATTCAACCTTCATCTTGCATCATCCATTTAATTAAATAAATCAAAAATCCATTTAAATCAAATCCTAAATCATTTTCCATCCTTTTCTGATTTAAATAAATCAATTATCAAAGTCTTGAAAGTCAAATAATCTAATCAGCATTAATCAGCATAATCATCATCTAATCCTAATCTAATGCTAATCCCATCCCACTTGCATTATCTAGATCTAGCCACTTGCACAATAATCAATTTTATTGATTTATTAAAACCTCATTTTCTCTCAACATGACAAGTCAAACAGGGCATTTATTGCTCTTCTTTCTTGTCCCCCTCTCAAAATTTATTGCAAATTTGAATTCAAAATTTCCCCCTCTTGGGCACTCTTCCCAAATCTTGCACACACATCAACTAATCACATGATGACAAGTGTCCTCAACTCATTGGCTTAATCTTTAGTCCCACATTGGTCCCTCTTCAACAATCTTAGCATTTGAAATCTTCAAATAGAGGCTTCAACATTGAGCAAATCCTGGACAATCTCCACAATCTCTTGCAAGGTCACTCTCTTCATTTGAGATTTGATCTTGTCTACTTAGCATCTCCATATCAATAGCAATTTCATCACTAACTTATCAATCAAGGGTTGGGAAAGGGTCACTAGCACATGTGACACCAATCCAATACGGGATAGATTGATTTCATGTTTCTCTTTGTAGGCTTTATGCATCTTGTTATTAGATAGCATTTTAAAACATGTTAGATATCTCATATGGATGTTGAATGGTGCTTATTGCTTGGAAACTAATCATGTTTGTATATGTTAGTTACTAACCATTTGCAGATTTTGATGTCCACAGTTTCATTACATCAATCGACTATGCAGATTGGATTTCCAATCTTGTACCGGTAACTAAACCAACTGGGGGCATCCGCATCTGCACCGATTTTAGAGATATCAACAAGGTTTGTCCTAAGGATGACTTCCCTTTGCCCAACATAGATATGATAGTTGACATGACAGTAGGATATGAGTTGTTGTCCCTTATGGATATATTTTTTAGGATATAATCAAATCAAAATTGCAACTAAAGACAAACCTAAAACGGCTTTCACTTGTCCTTAGGGAACGTATTGCTGGAATGTTATGCCCTTTGGACTCAAAAATGCTGGAGCAACCTATCAGTGTGCCATGACCACCATCTTTCATGATCTAGTACACACTCTTATGGAAGATTATGTCGATGACCTTATTATTAAATCCAAGACAAGGCAGAACATTTACAGGTTTTAGACAAGGTATTCCAAAGGCTAGAGAAGTATAAAGTAAGACTCAATCCCAAGAAATGTGTGTTTGGAGTCAAGTCAAGAAAGCTATTAGGTTATATCATTTCTAGACGAGGCATTGAAGTGGATCCCGCCAAGGTAAAAGCAATTATAGATATGCCTCCACCAACTAATCTCAGTCAGTGAAGGACATTACAAGGAAGACTGCAATCCATCAAAAGATTTATAGTGCAGTTAGTAGATAAGACACATCCTTTTCAACATCTACTTAAGAAAGGGGTACCTTTGCATGGACAGCTAAGTGCGGAGAGGCTTTTCAAATGATTAAAGAATATTTACTCACACCACCAGTCTTAATGCCACCTATTGAAGGGCGACCACTGATTCTTTATATTACAGCAACCCATTCATCACTCAGAGAATTGCTTGCACAGAATGACGATGAAGGTCATGAAAGGGCAGTATATTATATCAATCGGACTTTGGTAGGTTATGAGCTCAACTATAGTGCCATTGAACGTTCTTGTCTTGCAGTAGTATTTGCTACCCAAAAACTAAGGCACTATATGTTAAACCATCAAATAATGCTAATTGCTAAAATAGATCCTTTGAAGTATCTTCTCAGCAAGGCAGCATTAACAGGGTGACTAGCCAAATGGGTTATGATACTTAGTGAGTATGATATCTAGTATGTAGAAAGAAAGGCTATTAAAGGACAAGCATTATTGATCAGTTAGATGACACACCAATACAATTGGATCACCCATTAATTGCAGACTTTCCTGATGAGTTTATATTTACAATTGACACAAATACATGGAAATTGTACTAAGATTGAGAGTAACGGTCATGGTGGACCAATGGAGAAACCAAAGCTTTTGCAGGCACCATGGCTTGCAGTACGAGGGAGGGCACGTCCGATGGCCTTTCAATAGGAGGAGGAGGGGGATGTCTAACCACGCAGGGAGGTGCAATGGACATGTTGAGGCTTGGCAGGCTCTAGGTAATCAGAAAGACAGCTTTGGGGGTTTTGGTGTTTTTTCCCGCTCGAGTGCAGTGGTGGCGGGTAATGGTGAAAGGTTTTGTTCAACATACTTGAAGGGCCATGTGGATTTCAAATCGCTGGAAAAAAAAAATTGGCGGCCAAAGAACCAAATAGAGAAAGGAGAACCAAGCCAGGTAATAAAAAAATTTATTCACACTACAATGGTTACTCTTTTGATAGATAACAATGAATGGAATGACTCTGTGAGTACGTTTAAAGTGCATGCTTTCTTTGTGCGTTGGGGAGGACACTGGCTGGCACTCACTAAAATGAAGGAGTGGTGTGATGCAAACTAGGGTAAAGGGTGTGATGTTAAAACTTTGGAAAATGGTTTTTACCTAGTAGTGTGCCAAAATGATCAGGATAAAGACTGGATTTTAAGTAGTGGCCCCTTCACAATGGATGGCAGAGGTCTGTTTATTTTAGACTGGGCCCCAAATTTTGATCCAAATAAGGTGAAGATAGAGGAGCTAAATGTTTGGATTAGTTTGAAAAATCTTCCGCAAGAATATTGGGATCAGGAAACCCTAAGAAAAATTGGAAACAAACTGGGAACCTTTGTAAAATCGAAGATAGTGGTAGAAAAAGCGGATTGTAGTATGTTCCCAAGGATTTATATTCTAAGACAAATAATCCACCCTCTACCAAAAATGATAGAGCTAAAATATGGGGAAGGTATGAGGTGTCAAAATCTGGTGGTGGAGGATCATAGAATGACTGTTGGGAGTGGGGTAGGTGCAGGGTGCGTGGAGGACCCGAGGTGGCAGGCTTCAAAAGGGAAAGGTGTTGTTCAAAATTTGCCTGCGGAGGAGGTGATAGCTCTCACAGAGGCTGTAGCGGAAAAAGAATGGCGAGCGGCAAAGGAATGGGGCTCGATGGAGTTTCTATTGAAAGGAATAAGTCAAGAAACCGAAGAGGAATCCCTCTCACGGGATATAAGGAGAAAGCAAGAAATTGATTTTATTCATGAAAATGAATGTGTTTTGAGAACTCAAAATCTAGCTTATGATGGGATGATTTCGAGTGAGGTTAAAAGGTTTGGTGAGGGTGTGGAAACAGAGTTAACTCTAGCAACTCCAAACAGAATCACAAAGGCCTCAAACAAAATGAGGAGTAATGAGGTGGAGATTTCTGCTAAAATTCTCTCACCTCTTACTGGGAAAGAACTAGGCAAGCCTCAGGAACAAGGTACCTCAAAAGGTATTGGACATGACTGTATTGAAAATCATGTTGATGAGTGTCCTCAACAATTTTCAGTTAATGGAAGATTGGAGCAGATGGGTGATGCACTACAGGTTGAAGGTGACAGTCCAGTTGGTTCAGATGGGGTAGTTTTTAAGGACATTCCAATTTCTCCTATTCGAAATTTAGATAGTGCTTTTGAAGGAGTCAAAGACAGTGGGGGATCGTTGGAAGGCTCGGGCTCAGAAACAACTTCAGATTCGGAGGAGGATGGGGAAGATTTACTGGGCTTTAATGATCAAATTGGGATAGTGGAGAAGAGAACTCTTGACCAATCCTCAGCACAAATTAGTAAGGTAAAGATTGGTGAGAAGCGTAGGCGTGGCCCTAAAACTAATAAGATGCACCTTGAAATGGTTGGGAATGCAATAGGTCAAAGCAAATTGAGATCGGGAAAAGGCTATGCCTTTTCCCAGCAGCCATGAAAATCCTATCGTGGAATGTCAGGGGCTGCAACACCCCTGACAAAATACGTTTGATCAAGCATTGTTTTGATCAAACGAGGCCGAGTATTGTTTTACTTCAAGAAACAAAAATATAGGAAAAGGATTTCGAAAGCTTCCTAAAATTTTTTGGAAGGTGGAAAGGATGTCTCTCTGGGGCTGTTGGGGCCTCTGGTGGCCATGGGATCTTGTGGGTGGATGCACTGGTTAATTTCAGAGTGGTGAGGCAAGAAAGGTTTTGGCAATGGGTTAGTGTTGCTTCAAAGCAGCTAAGAGCCAACTTTGATATTATTAATGTATATGGCCCTTCAGGTGGTGCTCAGAAGTATCAGTTATGGCAGGAGCTCTCTAATGTTTTAAGAGTTGAAATTGATAGAATCATCCTCTTAGGTGGTGACTTTAATGCTATCCTACAACCGTCAGACAAGCTTGGTGGTGTTTATTGGGCTAGTCAAAGCCAGAAGGATTTTAGTGCCTTTGTCCTACAGAATGGACTTTTTGAACTCCCATTTAGAAATGGGGCATTTACTTGGACGAATAGAAGAAGTGGCTTTCTGAAAATAGCAGAGAAACTTGACCGCTTCTTTCTAGCTAGGGACTAGGTGGCACATCAATGGTTATGTGAAGCGGAAGTAACTCCCATAACTGGATCGGATCATTATCCGATAGGATTGAGAATTCAAGAGGAGTTAAAACCAACAAGGTGCCCTTTCAAATTTGAGGCAATGTGGATGCAGGCTTATGGTTTCTAGGAGCTAGTGGCAGATTGGTGGGAAAATGCCCCTATAAGGTCTGGAACCAAAGCTTATATCTTTTTCAAGAAGCTACAATTTTTAAAAGAACAATTAAAAAAGTGGAATAGGGAATCTTTTAAAAATATTTTTTCAGAGAAGTTAAGACTGGAAGAGGAGTTAAAGATCCTTCATTCGAGAATCATAGAGAAAGGGATGTGTGAAGTAGATTTTGAAATGGAAAAGTCTTTGAACAAAGCTTATTCTGAAATTTTAGCATGTGAAGAGGTTTTTTGGAAGCATAAATCAAGGGAATGCTGGTTAAAAGCGGGGGACAGAAATACAATTTTTTTTCACAACTTCATGAAAGTGCGCAGAGCTAGTAATAAGATTTTTGAAATCAAGGATAGAGGTGGTGGTATGCTATCAAATATTTCTCTAATAGCCAAAGAAGCAGTAAAATTTTTCTCAGGTTTATGCAAGGAAAACAGTAGGGAAGAAAATCAAGAATGGAAGCTTTTGGAGAACATCCCTAATGTGGTTTCTGATGCACAAAATGCCATGTTAATGGAAAAAGTTTCCTTAAAAGAAGTAAAAAAGGTTTTTTTTGGCTGGGGGGAGATAAGGCTCCGAGGCCGGATGGCTTCCCAACCTTTTTCTTCCAGAAATTCTGGAAAATTTTAGCACAAGATGTCTAGGAAGTAGTGGAAGAATCAAGGAGGAGTGGGTTTGTTTTGAAGGATCTGAATAATACTTTTATTGCTTTGGTTTCAAAAAGATCTGAACTTGTGTCTTTTGAAGACTTCCATCCTATCTCTTTATGTAACATAATTTACAAAATAATTTCTAAGGTGATAGCCAACAGACTTAAAAAAAAATTATTCTCAGTGATCTCGGTAGAGCAGAGTGGATTCTCTCCAAACAGATCTATTTTTGAAGGGGTAATAGTAGTTCATGAAGCTATTCATTCGATAAGGATGGAAAAAGTGGAGAAATTTATGGTGAAATTGGATATCAAACGGGCGTATGATGAAGTTAATAGGAGTTTTCTTCTAAAGGTCCTTGAGAATTTTGGCTTTTGCAGTGAGTGGGTGGCACGAATTCGGAGTTGTATCAGCACCCCTCATTTCTCGGTGTTGCTAAATGGGAGCCCCCAGGGTTTTTTTTATTCTAGTAAAGGGATCAGGCAAGGAGACCCTATCTCTCCTTTCCTTTTTATTTTACTGGCTGAATCTTTAGGGCAGTTGATTGTAAAGAAAAGATGTAGTAGGCAAAGGAAAGGCATTGTTGTTGCGAATGGGGTTGATCCAATTTCGCATCTACAATTTGTTGATGACACCTTTCTCATGGGGGATGCAACCATTAGAGAAGCTCAGGTGATGAAAGCTTCTTTAGATGAGTATGGGGAGGCATCTGGACAGGTTGAAATCTATAGGATTTTGGGTATGTGGGTAGGCTCACTACCAAGCAAATTTTTAGGTATTCCTCTTTTTGGGGGAACTAATAAAGTTGGTATTTGGAAAGACTTGGTCGACAGCTGTTTAAACAGAATGGATGGGTGGAAAAGTAAATGGCTAACGGCTGTTGGGCATTTATTGATGTTAAAAAGTGTGATCTCAGCAATTCCAATATTCTCCATGATGTGTTTGAAAATCCCGAAGAAGGTGGTGAATTCAATAGGGCAAAGGATGCGAAAATTCTTCTGGAATGGTGCAAATGATCAAGATAAAATACCTTTGGTAGCTTGGGAGAAAATTTGCAGACCAAAAGCAAAGGGAGGGGCTAGGTTGAGAGATTGGCACTTAATGAATGAAGCTCTAGGTGCGAAGCTGGTCTAGAGTATCTACACAAACCCGGATCTCTTATGGCTTAAAATCCTAAAAGAAAAATATTTGGATTCGATGGAGGATAATCAGATCTTCACCATTAGAAATCTAGTAAAAGGATCGGATATTTAGAACTTTATAGTTTCTTGTAGGCCGATGATAGTTAATCACATTACTTGGAAAATTGGGGATGGGTTACAAGCGAATTTTTGGGATGACTCATGGAATGGGTATCCAATTTTAAAGGGTGTTGAAGGTTCACAAGATCTAAGACAGTTTTTTATTCAAAAATGGGGTGACAAAGTAAGTAACTATTTAGAACTTAAACGGGGACCTTTGGGCTAGGAATGGGGATGGAAAGATGTTTGTTGTGAAGACCTTTCAGATGTCCAAATTCAAAAAATGAAGGAGATTTTGAAGGGGTGTCAAGTACTCCCAACAAACAGTGTAGACAAAGTGGTATGGTGTGGGTCAGTTAATGGGAACTATTCGATTAAGGTTGGGTACCAGCTTTTGGACTCTGATGAGGGGGAGGTTTTTTGGGAAAAAAATTTGTGTTGGGGTAAGGAATGTCTACCCAAGGCTGGTGCTTTTGCTTGGTTGGCAGTGAAGGGAAGGATTCTTTCAGGAGAAAGGAGGAAGCGTTTGGGTTTGGCTGGACCAACAAAGTGTGTTCTTTGTGAAGTGGCTGAGGAGTCTACTAATCATCTACTTTTACAATGCAAAGTTGCAGCTGCTTGTTGGGAAACCCTTAGGCTAAAACTTAGTTGGCAAGGTCCCTGGAAAAATTCGGTGAAGGGTGTTTTTGAAGGATGGCCACAACTTTCTAGTTCATCCCTCTTCTCAAGTGTCTAGGTTGTAAGCCCGTCACTTGTGATCTGGGAATTATGGAAAGAGCGAAACAGAAGGATTTTTTAGGATAAAAAAGTTACAGTTCCTAGCATCAAAAGCAGAATTGACCAAGCAATCATAGAAGTGGTGAATGCTTCGGTTGCACAACTTCATCGTCAAAATTTTTCATTCTCAGAGGAGGATAGCAAGTTGCAAAGGTTGTGGCCAGGGCTAAGGGTAAAATTTGGGCATCTAGCGATGGGGTTAGAAGGGGCACAGATGTCTTCGAAGGTGGTAGTGTGGGAAAAACCAAAGGAAGGTTGGCACAAGGCAAATTTTGATGGGGCTGCAAAGGGTAACCCTGGGCCCTCAGGAGCAGGGGCTATTATTTGTGACAGCTATGGAAATTTGGTAGCTTTTGGAGCTCGAAAGCTTGAAGATGGGTCTAATAATGTGGCGGAAGCTAAGGTGGCCCTTCTGGCTGTAGGGTTAGCGAAATCTTTGGGGTTAAAAAT
Organism: Sequoia sempervirens; assembly: GCA_007258455.2. Taxonomy (NCBI): domain Eukaryota; kingdom Viridiplantae; phylum Streptophyta; class Pinopsida; order Cupressales; family Cupressaceae; genus Sequoia; species Sequoia sempervirens. The sequence continues at coordinate 912,769,819 of VDFB02271358.1, forward strand.
TTACACCTAGAAGGTGACTCCCTGATAATAATCCAAGCAATCATTAATCGAGGTGCTTTGGCATGGCATTTGCAAGCTATCATTTGAGCTATCCTAGGGGTTTTAAGCACTTTTGAAAAAGTTGTAGTCACATATGGCGAGCGGGTAATGGAGAAGCAAATTGCCTCTCCAAGTGGGCGACGTCTTTTGAAGCGATTGGGGAAACAAGGATGGAGGACTTCCGCCAGGAAAATGTGTCAGGGTTTTGGCTTTAAATTTCTATTCATTGATAATGGTACTCTCGAGTGATGTGTGTGGACGAAGGCGGACGACTTGCAAGTTGAATGGCTTAATGAGGGGTACTACCTGAGGACAAAGGGTAATTTTAAAGGCAGATCATCTTCATTTATGAAGTAGATTGGAGTGCGTTGGAAGTGACAGCCGGGTCAGAAGCGTCGGGTTTTGAGATGGCCGGATGAGACAATTTGAAGTGAAATTGATGGTGTATTAATGCTTAATGGATTTCAGGCTCAGACAAGAGATGTTGACATCATAGTTTTAAATGGTTTTGACAGGGGAAGGATAGGATGGATGGATTGCTAGTTGGTTGAGGTGACGGCTTTTTAAGATAAGCAAAGGTAGTATTTTACTTTCAAATTATTATCTGGTGAAAGCTTTGGTGCGGAGAAGGTTGTTTTCCAGAATTTCTAGAAAGCAGGGGAAATGGAAGCTATGTATCGATTTTTGACAAAACTCCAACAGCAAGGTTTTTTCGGTCCAGTGTCGAAGTTCAGATTGAAGTATTTGTTGAAAAATCCACATGATGAGGTGATAGAAGCGGTATTGGAGACACTGGGTCCACATTTTATGGAGGCCACGCATCAAGGGCGTATGAATGTAGATATTGCCTTGATGTTGTTTGCATGGGGTTTGGAATTGAATGAAAAAATTATGGTGATAAAATGGGTAATGAGATCCCTATTTGTGGAGGAACTGCTTGGGAAAATGGAATCCATGGTAGAATGGGTTGTTATGGGGAAAGGTTTTGACATTTCGGAAGGCATTGAGGACGTAGATGAAGCCACAGAAGAAGGCTTGATTCCCTTTGTGAGGTGGCGGAGGTGAGTGGACAGAGATGTTTACAAACTGGAAATTTTAACAGCCTGGGAGAATCTAAAGCATGTGCTTCGACAGCAAGAAGATGCAGAGCGGCAGGAAGGAGCAGCCCTAACTAATAGGCTACCAAGGTGAAGGTGGTTTGCGAGCAGGGGAAGAGCAAGGGGTGGAAGGTTTGCTAGAAATGGTGCTTAAGTTGTTAAGGTGACCAGTGTTAAAGATGAAACTAAAACTTTTGTTTGAAAGGTGGCTCGTAGTAGGGTGAAAATGTGGGGGAGCAGAGGGAAGGGAAGTCGAGAAAATGGCGAGCACAAGGGTAGTAGGAATGCGAGCGACGCAGGATGGTGGTGGTTTTTTGGTGTGCAGATGACGGGACATTCAAAAATGAACTGCAGTTACCTTAGCCTTTCGAAAATAGATTTTTTTGTATTGTTAACACAGCAAAGCTCATAAATTCTGAATGATTCATGGGTAAAATGGGGTTTTTTGGTTGGTGCCAAGGTAGAGCTCTCCGTTTTACTGGATCGAGCATTAGATATCTCGTGCTGAATAGCCATGTATTTGAATTGTACCTACTATGCTTTAACTTTTTTATTAATACAATATCAATATTTACCGATCAAAGAAAAAAAACATGGAAACTGTACTTTGACAGCTCACATACAAATCATGGTTCAGGGGCTGGTATATTGTTTATCACACCACAGTGTGATTCCATCTCGAAATCATTCAAAATTGCATTCCCATGTACTAACAACATAGCAAAGTATGAAGCTATAGTGACAGGGTTACGCATGGCAATCAAGTGGAAAATTAAGAATCTACAGGTATATGGTGATTCTCAACTAGTAATCAGACAAGTAAATGATGATTATGAGACTAAGGACAAGAAGCTTGCTCCATATAAACGCATGGCCGATAGCTTTAAAGAGTACTTTGATAAAGTCAAATTTCATCAGATACCTCGTGTTTTAAATAGGGCAGTAGATGCTATGGCTACAATTGCATCACTTCTATACATTCCTAACAACGTGCCTAAGTTTGAGTTCTTGGTAGAACAACTTTTGGTCCCAGCCTATGCTATCCCAGATTCTAAAATGGTGTGTGACATTGTTGGTCCTGAATCCCCATGGTACAAAGAAATCGATGACTACCTTCATGCTGAAATCATACCCATTGGCCTGTCAAACAACCAGCGTAGGACATTCCTCCGAAAGTCAACCAAATACACCATCGTCGGAGACACCCTATATAGACGTGCCTTAGATAATACCCTACTAAGATGTCTCGATTCTAATGAAGCACAAGCGACCTTGTGAGGGGTGCATGAGGGTATATGTGGTTCCCATTCTAGCTGTCACACCTTAGCCAAAAAGATTATGAGATAGGGTTATTACTGGCCTTCTATGGAAAGGGACTCATATGTCTTTGTAAGGAAATGTCATCAATGCCAAGTTAATGGAGACTTGATACATGCACCAGCATAGGAGCTCTGTCCTATAACATCACCATGGCCCTTCACCCAATGGGTACTCGACCTTATAGGTAAGATCCACCCCACATCGTCTAATGGCCACAAATTCATTATCACTGCCACTGAGTATTTTACGAAGTGGATTGAAGCTATTCGTATGACATACATTACCAGCACACAAAACTCTAAGTTTATCCTGAACTATATCATCTGTCGATATGGTGTCCCTCAGTCCATAATCACTGATAATGGCCGCCCATTTAAGAATCAAGAGATTTGTCATCTTTGTGATGAATTTCATATTCAACAACACTTTTCCACTCCCTACTACCCACAAGGTAATGGACAAGTAGAGGCATCTAACAAAACCATCATCAGAATCCTCAAGAAGACTGTCAATGATGCTGGTCGTGATTGGAATTTACAACTTAATCCCGCCTTGTGGGCTTATCGCACAAGTATTCGTACTCCCATTGGTGCCACTCCCTATTCACTAGTATTTGGTTCTTAAGCTATTTTGCCTATTGAGGTCCAGATTCCTTCCCTAAGGGTATCCTTGAAAGGCCACATTGATGATGAAGAGTACCGAGTATCAAGACTCCATGAGCTAGAATTCTTGGATGAGCGAAGATAGAAGGCACTAGACCATCTCCAAGCATATTAGAATTGCCTTCGTCGTAGCTATAACAGGAAGGTCTTAAACAGAAACTTTGACATTGGTGACCTGGTTTTAATGGAGAACCCAAAGAATTAAGCAAAAAGAGACAAACTAGGAAAGTTTGAACCAAACTGGTTAGGACCTTATATTGTTACAGAAGCATTTGGATCAGGAGCGTACCAACTCTCTACTCCTGAAGGGGAACCATTGTCCTCGCCAATCAATAGTCTACATCTGAACAAGTTCTACGCATAGCTTCTAAGAACCTTGTCTTAATTAGCAAAAATACAAAAAACATCATAAAATTAAAAAAATCGTTACCAAGGTGAAAACCTAGAAAACAGGTGTCTTGATAACACCAAAAAAAATAGATAATCAAGAAAATAGTAAAAACAAATAATTCGTCCAATAGTGAAAACCACTTCGGTGGCTCTTTGGATAGGTACCGTGGTGAAAACCTGGCAAACAGGCGCCATGTTTAGTTGACTCTACTCCTTTTTCTACTATTATTCTAATCTAACCCCTGTACATAGTCCACTTCCCTGTACATACTACCTATCCCTATACATATTCCACTTGCCTGTACATAGTCCACTACCCTGTACACAATCCTTATCCTTGTACATACTACCTATCCCTATACATATCCCTTATCTTTCATATCCATCGCTTGTATATACCATTCATAATAAGTGGTAGTCTTTCCCATAACCTGGAACGATTGACATCGAGTGCATTTCATATCCCCCATTTTACCCTATTCATAATCAATTGGTCTTATACTCAACTAGGGGAAAACACTTGACGTGTGTCATATTGATTCTTCCATTGGTTGTGTTGAAGACGTAAAATCATAGAAAAATCCACAAACATCACAAAATGACCTGAGAAAACACAAAAAAAATCAAAACATTTCGAAAATCCAAAAATAGAGTTAGAATTAGTCGCACTTGTCAGTCTTTGTTGTTTGTTGAACTACATTGCCTCTGTGACTGAACGTAGGCAAGGCCATCTGCCGATGTGCCCCCGAGGCTTTAGGTCAGTCCGTTTAGGTTTGTCTGTATAAAATCATGCCTCAATTCATATGTCTATATGACAAGTTCATTGGTCATGTCAAACTACGAGGTCTCTGTGTGTATAATGTAGGCAAGGCCATCAATAGATGAGCCCCCACGGCCGCACTAGGTCAGTCCATTAGGGTTCATCACATTCACTTTCACACACGTCTTCTATTTGTAGTCAATTTTTTCAGTCAAAGTCAAGTCGAACTACGAGGTCACTACGTGTATAACATAGGCAAGGCCATCAATCGATGAGCCCCCGAGGCCACACTAGGTTAGTCCTTTAGGGTTTGTCGTCACACAGTCAATTGTCCACACATCGTATCAGGTCATGCATTAATCTGGTGAACAAGTCAACAATGTCTCTAAGTCAAATCAAACAACTTGCCAAATGAAACAATCAAAACAAATCAACAAATGTCTGCTACAGGATGTGTCCTTCCTGGAAACAAACATCATCACAGCAATCAACCTGTATCTTGTTCAGGATGAGTCCTTGAATACTGATATCAGCAAAACAATCTATGTCTTATACAGGATGAGTCCTTCCTACATAATCGACATTATCAAATAGTCAAGCATAGCCTTACACAGGCTATCATATCAATGGCATCTGACTCAATGTCTTATACGATACATGTCTTTCTGAAACTAGGCTTTGTCATGCCTTATACAGATATTCATAACATTGAAACTAGACTCAATGTCTTATCCGGTATGTGTATCTCCTGAAATTAAGCTCTATCAATCAATCATTCTATCAATCAAAACAAATCAAACAAACAGATCAAGTTTTGGAAAATATTTTACTGGATTTTTTACTTTATGGCTTATTTATCTTATCATTTTATTTGACTTGATGATGGGAATTATGTTACTAGCTTTCTCAAGGATGTCCCATGAAGGATTTAGAGAAGCAACAATGTATCACAATTTTGTTTTCTTTGACTGTTGTCTGTCAATTGTATTTTAAATTGGATTTTGAGTCATGTTACTAGTTTCCTCAAGGATGTCCTATGAATAATTTAGAGGAGCGATGATGTCTCATGACCCATCTTTTACTTTGTCTAATGTTTGTGGTTTGTCCTGACAAAAAGACTGGGGCAACTTGTACTTTTAGTATGAGTTAATGACAATCCTTGTCTATGACTGACTGTTGTTAGCAAATGGATGACCTTACACACCTTGATCTATGTCATATCATGGTGTTTGTCTCCATTTGTATTAGTCCCACCCAATGATGATAAAGTGCAATACCTTTTGTGATACAACAAAACATCGAAGATTGCTAATACTAACATCCATCACATTTCTTTATCATTTCTCAATCTTTCTTTCCGCACTAACAGTTCTTCTTTCTTGCATTATGACAGAGTCCTGTGACACACAACAATATAAGTCATCCTCAATACACATTCATGTTAGAAAAATACATACATATAGGCATTTATCATATTTAGGACATCATGGCATAATAGACATTCATCATCATACAATACATATCATCAGCATTTATGCACATCAAAAAAATGTAAATACATGCCTCACATTACATTTGTGTAGCATCACATGTAGCATGCATTGTACATATAACATCATATTGCATCTCATAACTATGAACTGCATACATCATATAGAATTAACATCACATAGAATCAACATTATATCATTAGTTGCATCAACGCATCATAAAATAGATATGATCATCCATCACATAGGCATATCATATAAACATCACATGTATACATAAACAACTGCATCATTAATAAATAGAAATACATATCATGAGGATCGCCGCCAAAATTTTATATATATATATATATATATATATATATATATCGCTCAACAGTGTCCCATCACAATGTCATAATGTATCAATAAACATGGAGGCTTGCAAGCTATAGAATCATAATACAATGTCTCGATACATATCAAGAAGTGCCCCTATCCTGAACTACCATTACTATCATGGCTAGAGTACACAGATGAATGATGTCAGGAACTTGATGACCTGTGAGTTGAGTGAGGCCTGTCATATGGACCTGATCTCCATGGCTGCTCTACACCCTATGTGTTAACTGTCCTAGTGTGGGTCCTACTCTGTGACCTACTGCTACGTTCCTGCAAGAAGTTAGGAGCTCGTATCTCTGGAGGAACCTCTGCCTCATATAAAGCACAGTAATAAGTCTCTCTCTCCCCAGCTCTGAATAACTCTCTAGAAAATGCAACTGATGGTTTATTACATAAAGCTTTGAGCTCTGTGAATCTCTGCTCAGTCTCTTATCTCGGAGCTATAGCCTGATCTTTGTCCATGATGGCTTTGTCCCTCTCCATCCGTAATACATCTCTCTCGGACATCAGGCCTCTCATCTGCTCCTCCAAGGATGCAACCTACGCACGCAATGTAGTTGTATCAGGATCAACTGCCCCTGTGTCATCATGTCTGGCTCTCAGCACACCATCCTTCTCCTCATCCAACTCCTCCAAAATCTAGTCTCGAATCTCTCTCTCATGATCATCATCCTCCTGGTAGGCACCCAACAAGCCTAGAGCATCAATCTTTGCCTCCTCTCGCTCTGCCTCCTCCTCTGTAGGAACATCTGGAATGGCCTCCTCTCCAGGATGCTCCTCCTCTCTGCCAATCTGTGCATGAACCTCCTCCCCACCTCGACCAACATTTGGCATAACCACATCCTCCTCTCCTCATCCCTCCTCACGGATCGGGGACAATGGTGGCCCTCGTCCCCTCTGTCCACGTCTCCCTCTCCTACCACCTTGTCGCCCACCTTTGTCATCATCTCCACCATCACCATGGCCTCCATCTCCCTGACCTCTACCTCTGCCATGCCTGCCTTGCGGACCTGTCCCTCGCCGCTCTATCGGTGTTGGCTGCTCTGGATTTGTCAAAGGAATCAGCCTATGTACAGCCCACCACTAAAATACTCCTTTGTGGTACCTAGGTCTGCTGGACTATCTCTCCATCCCCATGGAACTTCCTGTAATGCATCAATGTCTACCTCAGCTGTGGCCATTGGAATCTCTGGATCCCATAGTGGGACCTCTCGCGAACTCTGCCCATCCTCTAGGCACATCCTGTACCTCTCCAAACTGCTGCAGGACATGGTCTGGCAAGTGACACTCTATGATGTAGACATGTGACACTATCCACCCAATCAAATATTGTGTCTGTCAGAAAAAAGGCAAGTGCTCATCCTCATCCGACTACTCTACATGTCCTAGGTATGGCCTCCATGTAAACTAAACTATCGTGTCTAGGGCATGCCTGAAGTATCTTGTATCTCCTATGTGGTGTTGAGTGTTCGTCCCCGCATAACGGAAGGCATAAGGAGCTTCGTGTGGTACATCTACTATCATTGGTGGCCAAAAGATCACAATGTGTTCCCATACCCATACCATCAGGAGCGTGGTACCACAACTCATAGACTATGCCTCTCGGTAGGCTATATCATGTAAGTGAAAATATAACATCCCAAGCAGACAGGAACCCTAAGCATATACCACTTGTCACTCTAACATGCCTACGAGCATCTCCCCCTATCCCACGGGAAACCCATGACCTCAATGGTCAGGAAGTACTATCCCACCTATCATTGTGCATAATAGACAGTCCAACTGCCTATACCCTTGCGCTAATACGCACCATCTAATCTCATAATGGTCAAGCCCTAACTACCTAACGTCTGCATGAGGGTAATATCGGCACATCTTGGCAATACCTCTCTAGGTATCGTAGCTCACCCTAGTGCCTCTAATAGGCAGTCTCAAGATCCTATAGACATCTTCCAATTTCAATGTAGCCTCTCTGATAGGCAGGTGGAAGGATGATGTCTGTGAGTGCCACTGTTCACACAATGTTGTCAATAAACCCCGATTCGCCTGAATCTGGGGCATGTCTGTAACGTGAAGAAGACCTAGGTGCCATAGAAACTGCCACTTTGCACTACGCAAGCTATCTCTAAACTGAAAGGTCATCGGTCTCGACTCTCGCGTATATACACTATCCAACACAACCTGCAATGGCATTATACATGCCCCAATGTCAGCATCAAACATCTATTCTAATGCAAAAATGACTAAATTAACTGTTATTCAAATGCGTCATTGTTTTGCACATGCGTCATTATTTATCATATGCGGTGCATAAAAATCAAATGTGTCATTTCATTAGACACATGCGTCGTTCCTTTTCACGTGAGTAGCTTCACAATGCATATGCGTATATTATATAAAAAATAACTACGAACAATTACCTTTTAAATGCAAATGCATTGAAATAAAAGCAATTGCATCAAATTAAATACATATGCATTGCAAAATAAACAAATACGGCTATTCTAAATGCACATGCGATGTTGATTATCAAATGCGTTGAAGTAAACTCCAAATGCATCGAACAGCAGATAACCTAGGCTAAACTATTAACGTAAATTTACAAATGCGTTGATCCGCATGCGGATGCGTCATTTGCGCATGCACATATGGCGTTTTAACAAAATGACACATACTTAAAACTTGAATTAAATGCATAAAAATACGTGCAAATCAAAAATTTCAAAAGTCAAGTTTAGGGTACATATCGGGGGGTCTGCGTCAGCTGGCCACCTGAAGGTCCGGATCCTATATGCTCGGTGGTGGGTGTTCGAAACAGGAGACATCGTCGCTATGGGTGCAGAGCTCAATTTTGAAAGGTAGGTGGGTGAAAATGACTTGGTTTTTACCCCAATTTCTATTTATACCTAGGGTTTTGGTGGCATTCTTTTCTACTAGCCGTGTCAACTTTCAACTTCAATCGACCCGTACCCGTACATAGCATTCCCAAACTCAATTCCGTCAACTCCACTACTTTTTTGGCTATCCAATGGACTAATCGGGATCATTTCCAAATTTTTCTGAACTTTTTCAAAAATTTGTCAATTTTCTCGAGGGGGCATACCTTCACCTGTTCAAACTAGGGCATGATTGGGGCATACTTCTTAGCGATTTTCTTTGACACAACGCTGAAATGACATTGTATCAAAGAGGGGCAAATGTAGACACCGAAATCTGGTTTAAGCCTATGACTTCAATTTTCTTATTAATTCGTATTCTTCATGGTCATGATTAAATAATGTCAATTATTTAATTATTCTCTATAGTCTTCATTTCTTCTATTAATTAAATAATCCTAATTATTTAATTAATTCACACTTTTCTTTATTCTATCTAATTAATTAAATAGACGCTTTTTATTTAATTATGTTACTATTTAACCTTATTCTTCTTCAATTAAATAAATTCTTATTTAATTCCCCCCTTTATCATATGTCAACTATAATTAAATAAATCCATTTATTTATTTAATTATTCATTAAATCCCTTCATCACTTAATTAAATAAATCTTATTTATTTAATTATTCTTCAAATATCAAATTTTGAATTAAATGAATTATTTAATTCATAAATTATATTTTAATGCATTCCTCTATATTTGGATAATTGTGTGAGTTATCTAAGTATTCACTTTTACTCGACTCAAAGATCTATTCAAATCGCTCAGTTAATTTGTGATTTAATGTCTGAGTGGCGTTCTCGAGTAATCTCTTTGTCAAATCATTCAATCCTCCAGTTCTAACTCATTTGCGTGTACATGTGGATTAATTAAATATTCCTATTTAATTAATTAAACCTTGTGTGTGCATTCGAACAAGAGTTTCTTTAATCCATCATCTTTGTCATGCAAAGATAATTCTTCTATTTTTGAATACCAAACTTGAAGATTAAATCATTTATTTAATCTTTAATTCTATTTCTAATTTATATCACTCATGTCACTACTAACAGTTATCAGAATGCATGTCTAATCTGTTGATCTCAACCATCCATTGATCTTTCAATCCTGGTCTGTCGTTCGAATAATCAATTTTCTATAAATTGATCTAGTCTTCATCATTCCAATCTCTCTCGAAATCTTATGACTTTTTGGAGCACCTATCTTGAATCTTCGATGTTTTGCTAAATCATTATCATAGGCTATACTTGCATGAATCTTTGAAAAATCTGAGGGCAATTATACTACTACAAGCAAAATGGAGAAGGGCAATCAAGATGAATCATGGAAATACATACAAATTTGGTGAGATTGTTCAAGTTTTATTTACGTTTTTGACTTTCCTTTGTTCTTTGTTGCTTAGCATTAGATTGCATTGGAGATCTTAGATTTGCATTGCATGTTTTCTCTTAATCTTGTCTTGTGCATTTTCTAGACGTTATAGATTATAGTATGGAATCTCTATTTCTTGAGTGTTTTTGTGTACTCCATATTAAGGAGTGAGTGTATATATATAGTACTAAGTACTTCAATAGAGTGGAGTCTATATAACTAAAGCTAGATTTGATTTGGTAGGTTATGGAACACATGTTTTACCTATTAGATGAGTCATAGTGAACTTAGAGTATATAGATTATTCTTGGGATTAGGTTGAATCCAATGAAGGGGATAGCCAATGCATAGAATACGAATGGTCATAACAAATTAAGCTAGAATGGTGGATGAGCGTGTGACATCCATTCTAAATTAGTGGTGATGAATGCTTTGGCCAAAGTGGTTTAATTTTCCACTGGTTACATTGTTAGTTCATTACGTTACCTTTTAGCATACTAGTCTAGGATTGTCACAAACGTATAATATAGAAATTATATGGTAAATTTCTAGTTATGTAGGACACAACACCACACCAACTTAGGATTGGCTAGTATTTTGAGGTTTCTAGACCAAAGCTCTTCGTTGAAGGATAGGGCCATCTTACCATATGTGGTAGATGTACAAGGGACCGTAGTTAGTTCATGGATAGCGAAAAAGTGCTTGAGTGATGCTTCTCCTCTCAGTCGGTGAACCAATATTTGAAGGGGTATTTCCTGGATCATTTGTATTTCTAGTGCCAATGAAGCTCAAATGAGCTATGTATGTTTCTTGTATCTATTTCTTTGAAAGATAGAAAATGTGTTTTGTATCTAAATTATGAAATCACTTCTTTGGAAATATTGTACATTTTGTTGAATGAAATGAGAAAGATGAATTATTGCTATATCAATTATGCATATTAGCTTGTTTTGAAAAGAAAATTTTTATCACTATGTGTTTGGAAATTAGTTTAAATTCACTTGTGATAAAACATAGGAGAAATTTTAGAGTTGAGCAATGGGAATTTTACACTTTTGAACCCTTGGGAGTGGATGTACTTTGTTCTTTTGTCCCTTGCTTAAGTAGACAACACTTCTCATGCAACTTATCCTTGTTTTTCTCAAAGTGTTCTTATTTCTTCTTAGCCAAATTATGCATGTACTTTCGATAGGTTGTGAATTTTTCAGCTTGCAGGCCCTTAGGGAGGTTGAGGAGTGTGGGAGAATAGGAGTGGATATTTGCATTTGTCACCTCGTGTAGGAGTTGAGATATACAGGTTGTCCCAAGTTTGATTGCCTCCATGAAGGTATATTCTCATTAACTACAAAGATGATATCTTTGATGTTCTTGTAGACCACCTCATAAGAGATGTGTTCCCTAACCTATAACTTATATTAAAAGGATTTGAAGAAACCTTAATAGGTTGTGGTGTAGGATGTGGCATCTTGATTTAGTGATTAACATGCTCCTATATTTGGGTTGCAATCGATCAAGTGGCATCCTAAATTTTTCCCTCAAAGACTAGGAGTTCTTGCATATAAAGTAGAAGGTGAGATAGATTAGTAAGGTCCCATACCTAAATTGATAATTTGATTGCTCAGTGCATTGAATTTTTTCTAGGATATCCTACCACATAACCTCACATAGGTCAATGTCCTTTCCTTCCATTACCATCTAGTAGCTGCATAAATGGTGGTGGCATTAGCAGAGTCCTCCTAGTTTGTGTAATATACTTTGTAGCTGATTCCCATGGTGGCATACTTGAGTGCCAACTTGGTTTTTTTGGTGACATTGAGGCTTCAACTAACATTTGTTGCTCTGGTTAACCTTGTGACCTTTGTATTCTTGATAGCCTTCTTTGGTGGTATTTCTCCTTATGCCCATAAGCCTGTCACTGCTTTGATGGAATTTTTTATGATTCTATAGGGTCAGTCCAGGTAGAGATATTCATCATGGAATCATCTCAATATAATTCAAACCCACTCTTCTTACACCATGAAGTCTAGAAACTCCTTCCAAACATCCAATCATTTCTCTAAGATATTATTATACTGTGGGATATATTGTTGTGTGCTTGGTTACAGTACGGTGTTCCTTAGTTCTTCAAATTTAATGTGATCTATTTCTTTTAGGGGTGTGTGGGTATATTTTTGGATGTCTTCTATGTAGATGATGTTTATGGGTACCTTCAAGAATTCTCCAATCAGGTTAGTCTCCATTTCTTTGTAAGGAAATATTTTTTATTTTGTCTTAGGCTTCTAAGAAATGTCAACGAGGATAAGTGAGACCATTTTTGGAAGCTAAAATTTGCAGTGGATTGATAGCTTGCTTAGGGTTTGATTTTTAGTAGTCTGGGTGCACGAGGTTTTGCAAGAGTAGAATAAACACTAAGTAAGAAGGGAAGAGTGAGTGATGTATTTATAATTTTCTTGTGAGTTGAATGTATTAAATGGTGTAGTAGTTTTCTCATCTTCCTACATTTTTCTACCCATTATTTTCCTAATTCTCTTTTTTCTTGGTGAGTTATTATGTTCTAACTTTATGAGTTGAGTTGTGTTTTTTGAATTGTGTAATATTTTTTGATGCCTTTTTATATTTTTAGGTTTACGTTGAGGAAATTGGTGTTCAAACTCAAGCCTACCTGGTGCTTGCTTATAATTAAACTTGAATGTTAAATTTGTAATTATCTTAACATGATTGGTTCTACTAGGTGTTATTGATTTTTTGTTTCCATACTTAATCTTAGGCCAATTTATTATTTTTTGGTGGTTACTGGTTTTTGGCATAGTGAGTATTTTGACCTTTTATGTTTGGATATGGCCATGAGATATGGGATTGGTGATTTTTTGTTGGAATTTTCCATTTTTTATATCTTCCTTGTGTTTGTGGTAGTTTATGGGAGGCTTATGAGTTTGTAGAGTATCAAAAATTCTTTTTGGAACCCATATACCTTTTGAGAAGTGAGTTTCTATTCTCCTTACATCCATGCATCTAGAACTCCTTCACTATCAATACTGTTATTTTCACTATCGAGTTCACTTTATCCAAAGCTATTGGGATCTTCTTTTGTGGTGGGCAGTTTTGAGATAGAATAGAGATTTCTTGGATCTTCTCCCTCTCTTTCTTGTTAAATTTCTTCTACATATGTTTTGTCTTCCCTTTATTCTATTGGGATATGTACTATCTTATTGTCATATGCAAAAGATATCTCTTCCTTTCTAGAGTCTACTATCCCATTAGAATTGACAAACCATCTCAAGCCTAGCAATGCTCTAAAAATTTTAAATGGTTCCTTCATCTCAACTACCTCAAAATCAATAATTTGTTTGAGTACTTTGATGTTTACTTCCACATTTTTCCATGTTCCTAAAGTTTCCATACCAAATCCATCTACCAAACCAATGTCCATTAGTGTTTTGATTAACTTGGGTCTTCCTAACTTCTCCCAAGTGGTTGTCAGAATAATGTTTAAGTCTACACCTAGGTCTACCTGTAGACATCTAAAATTGTCTGAATGCATCACACACTCATAATTAGCCTATTTACATCATTTTCCTCATTATCTTCTAATTCCTCAATTTGAATTAAATAATTCCTAATTATTTGATTAAATTCATTATTTTCCTCTATTAATTAAATAATTAATATTACTTGATTAATTCATTAAAATTCATCAATTTCCCTCTTTTAAATAATTTGGAATTATTTAATTAAATTCAAATTTATATCTCTCCACTTTGATTAAATAGTTTTAATTATTTAATTAAATATTAATTTTCCCTCTTGCACACATTTTAATTATTTAAATAAATCCTAATTTTCCTCTCACCTCACAATTAAATAATTTCTTAATTATTTAATTACTATTTTTCCTCCAACTTGCACGTGGCATATACTATTTTCAAAAAAGGGAATTTCCTTTTTCAAAATATCTTCCCTCCAAAATATATCAAATTTATTTCCTTGAAATGAGATATTTTCAATTAACTGAAAATCTCATTAATCCTCCACCATTGATCTCTTGATCTAATATCATCCCCCGATCTCCATCATTGATCAAATCTCTTAGAATTCTATAAAACAAGTCATCTCCTTCATTGAAATCATTCATAATTATGTGAGAACTTGATATTATTTTGAGAGTATTTTTAAGCATTTGTGAATCAAGATCATCATCAACCAAGCTTTTGCAACATGGGTTATACATAATTGAGAAATCCACATCCTAAATTGGCATAATTCCATATAATGGAGTACTAGGTTTACTTGTTTTCTTTGAATAATTGATCCTTAATTAGATTTAGATTCTTGATTTGTGTTTTATTGATTGATTCATTAGCATTCAACTTCATTGGTTAATGGGTTTAATTGATCTTTATCTTGTGGGTTCTTGATGTTTTCTAACCATAATTGCTTTAATTGTGTTCTTTAATCACTTCCCATTATTCCCCTTATACACTACCATCACATGTTTGAGTTTAATATTATTGATGTGTGCGGCGATTAAAAGAGAGCCATTCTTTCAATTCTATTCTTCTACAAGTTGATGGACTTGTTTTTGTTTGTTCCAATATTTTTCTAGCTATTTTAATTTAACTAAGAGGCCATTTTGCTAGGCTAAAGAGGCTAAGTTCTTTAGCATCATCACTTCTTCTTTTAAAGAACATGTTTTATCATATTTTTGTTGTTATATAGTTTATTGTTTATCTCTTTCTACTACCTAATCAAATTGTTGTTTTATTGACTAGAAGTAATCATATTCCTCTTCTTTCAGGTCTGATTCTTCACTAACTTCTTCAATTTCTCATTGTTTATTCTTTCTAGTATCAGTTCCTTGTCTAGTCAGTATTGTAACCTTATTTTATTGCATTTCAATTTTTTTCTTCTTATTTTTCATTTGTTGTTCTTTATCAGAATATTATTCATTTGATGTATCAAATAACCATTGATCCATTCTTTGAAAACTTTTAATTCCTTTCAGTGGTATTCTTCTCATTAATTTGGCTCCTTTATGATATTACAAGTAATCACTTCTAGAGTGTAATGTATTTTGATAATATTGTTGTGCTTTACCACATCTGAATATGTCATGAGAATCATCTCCATAAAATGGACGTTTATTTTTCTTTTCTTCCCAATATTTTTGTAGCATAATGACCTATCCTTTCATAGTTATAGCATGTAACATCACTTCTTTGGTGGTTGTTTCTATCATATTCTCTTCATCCTCTATAGTTTGATTTCCTATTATCTCTCATGCAATCTTGCAATGGGTTATTTTGCAATGCATAAGAACCTTTGTTATCTCTCCAAGGTGGTTGTCTGTAACTTGCATCATATAAAGGGCCTTTCCCCAAGTCCCTTGACATATGTCATTTTAATATCCAGGAAAAAGCAGAAACCTATGCCACACTTTTAGCCAACTAAATAGTTCCAAGCGAAACAGTTTTTCCCTAAACAGTTTCACCTGAAACTATGTGGCTTATATATGGAAGATAAGGTTTTGGGAAAAACCCTTTTGCTCCTCGAAACAACAAAACATAATTTTTTCCTTGGTCGATTTAAAATTTGACTCAATTTACATGTATGTTTTTAGGTGAAAGGGTTTCAGTCGAAACCCTTTCACCCAAAACTTTTTATGTGGCATCCTTGTTGGCAGCCACCTCATCTTTTTTCAAAAAAAATTGAAAGTTTTAACCTAAATATGATACTTCTTCAATTAGAATGATTTTTTTCAAAAAACTAAAAAATGCTCTTTTGTAGAGCTCAGAGTCAAGAATCTAAATATATAGTTTTTTTGATGTTTTGATTAGTCTTAATATATTTTTTATTTTAAATAATGCAAGTAGGTTGTTAAAATAAAAATGAGATTGATTAAAAATTAAAAAAATACTAAAACATATTAAAAAAAATTAAAAATATATGGTGCACTAGAGGAGAGAATCCTCTCCAAAAGGGTATAATTTTTTTTTAAGATAAAAAATTAGACAATATTTAAAGTCAAATAAAAATTATCAAATTCTAGTATGTTTGACTTTAACACGTTAATATTTAACGTCAAATAAAAATTATCAAATTCTGGTATGTTTGACTTTAACACATTATTACAAGGAGAATATACATCAATTTTTTTCTATCCATTAGATATTGAAGTTATCTATTTGGGAAAAAATAGGGGAAAATTAAATCGTTTTCCATTTTTTTCTTGACGTCAACTCAACGTCACTTTTTCTTGAAATTTTCAGCAATTCAAAATCTAATCTTAAATTTATAGAAAATAATCAAATTATTTTTTAAAAAAATTGAAAAATTATAGGAATAAACTCCATCAAGAGTTCTACATTTCATTAGTTTACGTCATTTTGAAATTCAAAACACAAAGACCACTTTTATGTGGTCAAAGTTGAGAATTTTTGTTTGTGTTGGACAATTCCTTTATAAAGTGTGACATGGGTTTGTACTTTTACCCATCCATGTATCTGTCATAGTTGTGGTTCATAGAGAATCTTGGATTAGGATGAGTTGTTGTATTCCAAAGTTGAAATTGGTTTGTAGGACAATCCTTAGTGAGCTGACTATCCCATTCTTGGCAAGTTCTACAATATACTATACTTATTTTAGCTAATATATTTTTCAATTCCAAACGCAATGCTAATACAATTATTTCTCCTTGGGCTTAAGGGAAATCATTCCAAAGATGAACTCACCTTGAAAAATATGTGCACCAACTTTCTTTACCTTTCTTTGTGTCTCCTCTTGCCAAAATTCCATTTTTTATGGTTAGTTTCTCTACCAGCAATTACAATTTCTCAAGATTCTCTTTTATGTTATCTTTTTGGGGTTTGTGTTATGTCTAGGCTTCTATATAGTATGCCATTGTAACCAATTATGTGTAAGTATTAAACATTCTTCCATATAAAGCTTCTCCTATATCTTTTTGTAGTTTGAACATGAACCATTCAAAATTTTGTTACTTTGTTAGGGGTTCCTCCAATTTGTGGTAGACTTCCTTAAATCTTTTTCATAGGCCTTCACCAATTCTTCCTCTCCTTGCACTAGGTCCCTCATTTTTCTAACACTCTGTATGGATATCTGGATTGTCAAAAAAATTTAGGAACTCTTGTTTTACTTCATTCCAAATTTTCCCATGCTTTGGGTAGGTCTTTTTGTACCAATCTAATACTTCTTTCCTTAGTGAAGATACAAAATCTAATAACTTTGGTTTATCCTCATCAATGTCCTATATTTCCCACATAAATTATAATAGGAGTATATGTTTTGCATATTTTTTTGTATCTATTCCAAAGACTAGGATTTTGATCGATGATTCCATATTATTCTTACTTATAATTTAAGTTTTTGGATTTGTAAACTATTCCTTTCTTCCTTTTTTTTCTTTACATTCCTAACGGTATGGGTATTTTTCTCTCTACCCTTATCTCTTGCTTACTTTACATCAAAGTATTCTTTCCCAAGTATCTCTTCCCAATCTACTTTTTTTCCCTTCTTTCTCTCTTGTCTCTTTACTTTGTGGTACCTCTTCTTTCAAATTTCTTCTACTCTTATATGGCTTATGGGATGGGTCTTGGTTGAGGGTTTTTCATTCCTCAAGATATCGTTTCACTTTCTTATTTGTTAGTGACTTTTTATTCATTAGTGAACATAATTCCTTACTCAAATTCAATATTTTCTCCTTAATTTTTCTTATTTCTTCTTCTTTTAATTTCCTTATGCTTCTATTAACTAACACTTCTAAATTTTCTACTTGAATATATGGAGCCTTCTCTGGGGTTTTTATAAGTTTCATAAATATATCATCTAGGTTAATGGTTAGGTTTGATGTATCTAGTCTGATGGTAGGACTTTTGGAAGGTTGGTGTAGGAGTGGAGTCTCTGTGTTATTGCAAGGTCCCAACAACAACCTTCTAAATTCTCCATAATCATAAATGTTCCTCTTTAAATTGGTTATAAGTTGTCCTACTTTTTCCCAGCATAAAATTGATTTCTCTAGGGTCTTCCATTCTTATTCTTTACTTTATTTCTCTTTTCCTTTGGCAGCACCCACTTTTTCACACTCAACAACACCCCCATTGGCCCACTTAATTATCATCTTCTCCATAATTTTCATCCTTCTAAAGTATCTTTCTTCTCTCTTGATGATCTATTTTTATCTTCTCTCTTCTCCATTTGGGCTTGTCATGTTCACTTTTCTTGATAATTTAATTTGTTCTCTAACCTCTTTTATGTTTTTCTTATCTCCTTTTGTAATGGGTGTGATTGATTTGGGATTACATTAGTCCTTTTATTGTTTCCCATGGTAGTTATTTGATGAATTTTCATATTTGTCACATCTCTTCAAGCACCACTTTCAGAATCCTTCCCCCTTTCCATTCTCCATCCCTTCAGTGCCTAACCCCCTCTCATAGGGTAGACACCAAGAGGATATTTCCATAGGTTTTCATATCTTCCTTCATTTTCCTATCTTTTTTGTGTCCAAAAAATTAAAATTTTGGATATTACTATCCTTTATATAACCTAACCAAGGTCCCAACAATATAACCAATGTTAGCAAGAAAACTTAGGAAAGATAGATCAAAGTTATAAGCACCAATTACTTTCTAAGTGTTGTATTTTATACCCCAGAATCAGTCATATAAAGGTAATAATGCTTTGATTTAGAGAGAGGATTAACTAATCAATTATTCATTCACATAATGTCAGATAATACCATATGTATATAATTTCAATATCATCATGTTAATATCAATGGAGTACATTCATATAACTTCCCTATACTATGTACATATTTCTCTTCTTCTTACATATTTTATCATACATACATTCTTATTCATATATCTTCTTATATATAATTTTATATATATTATTATATATACATCTTTATATAGAGAAGGGGGATCTGCTAGTTACGAGTCAATTATTTCCTAAGAGAATCCCAAGGAATGAACTACCCTAAACTACCTCAGGTTTTGCTTAATCGAGCTAGAAGGTAGAATGAAGAAATTGCAACTGACAATTTATCAAAAATAGTATTCAAATAGACTACTTTAGAATTTGAAGGAGAAAAATGTCGAGATCTATATTACAAAAGGGATGACTCTTAGCCAAAGGACTACAATGCGGAATCAAGATGCCACCATGGTGCATTGGAGTCTGAGAGACACACTGTCATCCTGTACGGATAGAGTGCTAAACCCTCAAAAAGAAATATTGTAATCTACTAGCGTATCCAGATCTAAGGTTAGTTCAACTAAATACATTAACAGAAAGTAGGAATACTAGAAAATAGAAAGGAGAGCAAAGAACCAACTTACAAAGAATCATGCATTTGATATCTTCCTCCAAGCTTCACTTGGACAACCTGCACACAAGATGAATGAGGGAAAATTTTGGGGTTGTTTCAGGGCTTGCCATAGTCAAACCCCCGTTTTGGTGTTCCCACCTTCACAGATAGCTAAATAGGTAGAAAATTTTCTCAAGGAGGAGACCACGTATCACGAGATAGCAAAGTAACAAGTTATCTATTTGCAAATAGACAAGAAGCAAGACAGTGTTACCAATAGTCCATGGCCCCCTCTTGACTGTATAGACGCACCATCGAATTCTTGCAAGAGATCTTTGGTTTTTGGAGGGTCTTCAGTCCAACAGAACTTCACTGTAAAATCAAGATTGAGAAGAGAATGAAGTGAAAGTGAGAGAGAGAAGTTCGAATGTGAGAACCCCCAAAATGAGAGTAAAGAGAGAGTTTTGTGTTACTGCATGGGTGGAAGGAGTCGTTACTTTTGAAACCTAACCTTAGAGACGCATGTTGTTAGTCAAGATTTCAATATTCCTCATTCCAACTTGAAAAAATTCAAGGACGCTAGCACACCATGCCGACGTCTGTGTGTCACGCAGGCATTCAACTCATCATTTTTCAAGAAACGAGGTGGAAAATTGTTGTCTCTTTGTAATTGGTTCTCATGGAGTCGAAATCGTGAAATTCTAACCCATAAGGTTCTTGTCATAAATGTGGCTATGTGCAATAAATGCTAGGCCAAATGTACAAATGTGAAATTGCCCCCATGGTACAATTTTACAACATTATATTTTTCCCCCACTTTAGTGGGCTAGATTTTGGAAAAAATCAGCCACACTAAAGTAGAGAAGCGACCACACAAAGAAAACATAAAAAAAATTATAGATTTGTGTAGCAAAAGGGATACTATAGAGGTCGCAGAGGTCGAGCAGATATGTACTAATAATTCCTGTAGTGATTGATCTTAGTGAAAAATTATAGCATCTAGCATGAAATCTCATGCAAAAATTTTCTCTACAAAACTCAAATTTTAAGTCATCTCAAAAATCAGAAGAAGCTACCAAGGCGAGAAGAATGCTAAAGAAAAACTCGGTGGTTTGGAAGAAAAATATGATGGACTGAGTATATGCCCACTCCTAGTTTTTCCTCCAACTGAGTGTGGTAAAATCAAGAAAAGTGGTGGGACCACAATCACCAGGAAAAAATTTCCCCAAGGGGCCTATATATACCTGGGTGGGCCTCGAGGAGGGTCATTTTCACTATTCACAATAGGAGTTTTGTTGTATTTTGTGAGAGAAAACACAGAAAAATTCCATGTAGATGAGATTATGTCGAGCCTAAGATTGACCTGCTTCAATAAGTAGTCACTGAGGGCTGCAAGGTCACTCAGGTGAGTCCAATAACAGTTTTATGTGTATTCTTAAGAAATTTAGATAGATTTTTACAAAATTACAGCATAGGTGTCCTAGTGGCACAACTTCATCCCGTCCATGTGTCGGGGTCCTTCTATCACCCGATCGTCTGCCTAGTGCACTAGCATCCAGCTAGCAATTAATGGAAAATCTTGAACGACATCACGTCGCGTAGACATTTGTGTAGCACACCTTCATATCAGAGGCTATACTTAGAATTTTTTATGCAAAAGATAGAATTTTTTATGTTGAGTGTTCTGACTTGAATCTTTTTTATTTTCATAGGATAATCTTGAGATTAGAGAGTATCCTAGCGAGCGGATGCTTCAGCTTATTCAAGATCAAGCACAACACATGACTCGGGGGGAGGAGGAGCATCTATGATGAGTCGGGCTATGGTATGTATACACCATTCTAGAGATGTTGTTTCACGACTGTATGCTCATGGCCCTAATGGAGCGATGAGACCCCGCCACTTCTACATTTCATTTATTGACAGGTGAGATTACCATCACCCTTGAGGATGTATACTGCATTACTAGTCTCCCCATCCATGGACGTCAAGTGACTATTGATTACACATGCTCTACTCTTAAGCATACAAAGGGAGTCTGATACTACTCAGGTCGTGATGATGGTGGCGACAAGACTGGCCACATCTACATCTGTTGGTTCGAGCAGGGCAATGCGGTGGTCCCCTTGATATGATGAACGATGGTCATCATAGTGGCCATGCATGTTACCATGGATAGGCAAGGCTCTCACCTTCACAGGTGCCTTTTCCATACCATTAGGGTGATGGAGGATCATTGAATGGTCTTCGCATGGGGTTGTAGCATGCTTGCTCACCTATACCATGAGTTGGGTAGGTTTGTACATTATGAGTATTCTAGCCTCACCACATGCACCCTATTACAAGTGTGGGAGTTTGATCACATTACGTGCACTCGACCAGCTAGGTACCCTCAGGTGAGGGACTACTCAATGCCCATGGCTCACTGGTATGAGCTAGTGCGGCAATGGAGGCAAGACCATTTATAGTTTTGGTAGTCATACTTTGATGTCTTTCAGGTTGAATAGATTTGATGGTGACCATATAAATGGTTTAGATGAGTAGATAACTATAGACAACTACAAAATCTACAGTGTGAATATTTTTTATTAGGTCACATGGACTATACTATTATGCCCTACTATTGGTGGAGGGTTATGCAACAGTATGGTATCATTCAAACTATCCCTCCCAAAGTCCATTCCTACACACAGGCCATGAGGAGCACTACGCGGTCAGGTGATCATCGACAGACGACCATCGCTGACATTGTCCTTATCCTTTCGGATGATGAAGTATATGATCAAGACTAGTATCAAGTGCATCCCATAGATGACATAGGCATCACTCATGGATTTTGCAAATGGTGGATGGTGCATCACCTGTGCCAATTTTTCCATAGGATGTCCCCATGGGGGATCTAGGCCTGCAAGATGACGTGTCGACAAGGTGAGGAGGAGGCAAGGGTAGAGAGCAATAGCTAGGTGAGGAGGCAAGCACAACAGAGGCGAGGTCGAGGCAGCAGTGGAGGATGTCCTCTCCTCCAGTCATTATCCTGATCTCAACAATGATACCAGTAGCGTTCATCAACCCTGCAACAGCACTAGAAATAGCATCCCATGCAAAAGGCATAGGACCTAATATTGTTGCCCCCTAACCTGCACTAGCAAGTCGGGGACCTAGGTACAGGAGTTTTTTATGCCATTTTACTTTAGCACTTTCATATTTTATCTCCTGTACATGTTTATGTTTTGATTTACATGTTTATGTATCATGCAATACTAATGAGTCCATTCTCTTTATGTTTGTAGTGGACACAGAGGGATGGACTGCACTCATAGTGCAACACATATCAGAGGTGGACCCCATCATGTTGATCTAGGGCACCATACTTGAGGTGTACCAACCAGTTTTAGTAGGGTGATATTCCCATCTTTTCATGTCATTTGTGTGTTTGAGGATGGCATATGAAGAGGGGTAGGTGCAGATTGTACAAAGGACCACCGATTTCACTAGTATCATTGGACAGAGGAACCAACTATCAGTGGAGCTACGAACTGTGCTCTTTGAGAGAGATGAGGCAGTGATGAGAGTTGATAGTGTCAAGAAGGCATGTGATGCTCTTCAGAGCCAACTCAATGACCTTAGAGAGCAGGAAGCAATTGTGATGCCGACGGGTGATTCATAGCTGCAAGAGGCCTTGAGGAGAGTTGAGTTGTAGATAGCCTCCCTACAGGGAGAGATCAAAGGATTATAGGTAGTAGTATCAGTTTCCCAATCACACAAATCCCACTCTGTCTCTACCATTTGGCCTCAATCACAGCCACCACCAGGGCCAAAGGGCTCAGCTAGCCATGCACTCGAGGGCTAAATGCCCATTTTTGTATCGATGACATATTTTGTATAACAACATTTTGATGTATAGACATTTGATACACATATACAATCACTATTTATTTTTTCATGATAGTGGCATGATACATGTACATGATATATATATACACATGAGATATTGGTTTCATTATCATGGTGTTCATTATTTTATGTGTATACTCTTTACTTTCATGTATGATTATGTGATGGATGTTATTCTTATGGATGCATGCTTAGATTAGATGTTATCATGATCTAATAAACACACATAGTTGTATGTTAATTAAATGCAATGATGATTTAATTTCCTAACCAAAAGATGTAATGTAATACATGGATACACAACAGAGTAAGACACATGCATGTATACCTCACACACACACACGATCATATCATAACATAAATCTAATAATGTGTTGATAAATGAATGTCAACATATGATACATTGTGATCTATGAAGAACGAGTGTTAGACACATGACACATAGACATTATGCATAGTATCGATGAAGGTGCATTAATAGGTTCTTTCAGAGGCATCCCATCCATAGATGACAATCCATAAGCACCAGAACCATACAAAAAGATGAAAATGTAAGGACCTAACCAATTAGTTCTAAATTTCCCCCTTTGATCAAGTGACGCATTTACATTTCTTTGATTCTCATAACAAACTAGATCACCTACCTTGAGAGTTCTAGGAAGAACACCTTGATTGTATTGTCTAGATAGTGATCGTTGATAAGCTTTAAGAAGGTCGAGGGCCTGCAATCGGCGCTCATCAAGCAACTCATGCTAACGAAATCCATTAGATTGATAAGTTTCATCATTAATTAACCATTTAAGGGAAACCCACAAAGATGAAATCTACAACTCTAAAGGCATGATAGCTTCAACACCATACACAAGGTTGTAAAGTGTTGTTCCTATCACCATGGTTTTGGCATAGCTTGTTCAAGAGTGCATCCCAGTCCCAAGTGATTCTTAAGAATCCTAGCTTGGATAGGGACTTGAATTCCCTATTTCATACACCTAAGACCTTTACGCCCATAACCATATTTAGAAACAAGCTTATATCCAGGGTCGTAAAGTGTTTATAAATCCTGGGAGGAAGGCAGTTCTACATAGAGAGATTCATTATACCAATGGGTGTTAAACGCATCTATGAGACCATAATCATACTTCTCATTAGGATTACAAACATTGGCCTCCTTGGTAGAAGTGTGATTACCCTCTTTGGTAAGGGAACAACTAGGGTCCTGAATAGGATCACAACTTTCCTTCTCAATGGGAGGATCATCAACTTCCTTAATGGAGGTGCTCGAGGTTATTGGAAGTTCAAGGTGAATGGGGTTTACTTTATATTCTCTGATAAATAATTCAAAGAACTGCAAAGATCCCCAATCATCATTGAGATATGCATTTGATTCAAAAGAAGAAGAAGGGGAAGACTTAGGACTCTCTACTTTCAACTATTTTTCTTCCAGGACATTCATTTATGGGTAGTCTCTATGGAAGACACCATGGAAGAACATGTCAATGTGTCAAAGGTTAATGAAGGAATACAATTCTTAAGAGTGGAAACAATCGAGGCTCAACTAGCAACAACCAACTCATAAAGGTGGACAACTTTAGGATCAACCTCAATTGTAACCACTTGATTATTAGCTAAAAAATTTAGGGAATGATGCAAAGTAGAAATCACAACTCCCATAGCATGAACCTAAGTTCTTCCCAAAATAATATTGTAAGGTAAGGGGTCAGGCATCACATAAACTAGAGTGGGTAAGGTAATGGATCCTAGCCATAAATGCAAGATTATTCTACCCAAGGCTCGACGACCAACGTTATCAAATCCATGAATGTACAAAGAAGTAGCTAAGGAAGAAGAATCGACCTTAATTTTAGGTAAGAGATACATACCATAAATGTTGAGAGTTGAACCGGTGTCAACAATGGTACACCTAATACCAATGTTATTAACACTAACTATAATCATTAAATGGTTTGCTTGTTTTTGCACATCTGAAGGAAAAAATTCTTGTGGATAGAACATGATATTCAGGGAATCTGCATGAATATGAGCCATCAATGCATTAACATCTTCCGGCCTAGTGGAGGAAAGCAAGAGGATCTTTTACAAGGCTTCTTGAAGCATACCCTGATAAACTGATGCAGCCTAAAACAAGTCCCAAAGTGAGATCTTGGTTAGAGTAACATGAAGTTACTCGATAAGATCATAATTTCAGCAGGTGCTTTAGTCACACATTTAGGTGTTGAAGGAAGGTTTGGTTGAGAAGGTGGTAAAGAAGTAGGAACCGAAGTAGGTTGAGATGTAGGTACAAAAGATTGTTGATTCAAGTTCTATTGATTTCTTCTAGCATTATATGTGTGTGTCATGGTATTGCAAGAAGAAGAATTTGTAGCTTCTAAAAACCTTGTATACAAATCCATCAAATCATTGGGATATAGGACCCCACGGATAGAATGAATTATCTTAGGAGAAGGACTAGTTGGAGTCAAGTAAACAATAGGTCTCTTAGGATTTTGAGGAGCCACAAAGACCACAATAACTTTTACCAACTTCTCATATTGCGAAGAGGAAGTAGATGTTTGGGATGAAGAAGCTTGTTCAAAAGATCTACCGATAGGGGAAGATGCTTCTAGGAAATCATCCAAAGCATCGTCTAACATATCAAAATCTTCCTTACAAAATGCATCATCGTACACATTAACACATTAGAAAAAAATATCTAACATGTTCACATCAGGTTCACAAAAATATAGAGAAGGGGGATTCATTGCTCACAAGTCTCTTGCTTCCCAAGAGAATCCCATGGAACGAAATACCCTAAACTACCTTGGGTTTTTCTTAATTGAGCTAGAAGGTAGAATGAAGAAATTTCAAAGGATAGTTTATCAAAAATAGTATTTAAATAGACTACTTTAGAATCCAAAGGAGAAAGATGTTGAGATCTCTGTTATAGAAGGGATTACTCTCAACCAAAGGACTATAGCACAAAATTAGGATGCTAGCACAGTGTGCTGGAGTCCGAGGGATGTACGGATAGAGTGATAAACCCTTAGATAAAAAATATTGTAATCTACTATCATACTCAAATTTGAAGTCTATTAAACTAAATAGATTTTAAAAAATCAAGAAATAATAGAAAACAAAAAGGAGAGCAAACGATCAACTTACAAAGGATCCTACATTTGATATCTTCCTCCAAGCTTCACTTGGACAACTTGCACACAAGACGAATGAGGGAAAATTTTGGGGATGTTTTGGGGCTTGCCACAGTCAAACCCCTGTTTTGGTGTTCCCACCTCCATGAAAATATAGATAGGTAGAAAAACTAGACAAATTAAACAAGTACGAAGTGATAAAAGCAATCCCTACTCAAGGAGGACAACTCATATCACAAGATAGCAAAGTAACAATTTATCTATTCACAAATAGACAAGAAGAAAGAGAGCATTACCAATAGTCCAGGACCCCCTCTTGATTGTA
The DNA here is from genome assembly GCA_007258455.2 of Sequoia sempervirens. Taxonomy (NCBI): domain Eukaryota; kingdom Viridiplantae; phylum Streptophyta; class Pinopsida; order Cupressales; family Cupressaceae; genus Sequoia; species Sequoia sempervirens. The sequence continues at coordinate 912,796,955 of VDFB02271358.1, forward strand.
TAGATGCACTGTCAAATGCTTGTAAGAGAGCTTTGAATGTTGGAGGGACCTCAATCCAACAAAGCTTCGCTGTAAAATCGAGATTGAGAAGAGAATGAAGTGAAAGTGAGAGAGAATTTAGAATGAGAGAACCTCCAAAATGAGAGTAAAGAGAGAGTTTTGTGTTTTTGCATGGGTGGGAGGATCTGTTACTTTTCAAACTTTACCTTAGAGACTTGTTTCATCAGTCAAATATTTCAAGATTCCTCATTCCAACTTGAAAAAATGCAAGGACGCTAGCACGCCATGCGGACGTTTATGTGTCTCACAGGCATCCAACTCATCATTTTTCAAGAAATGAGGTGGAAAATTGTTTTCGCTTTGTCATTGGTTCTCATGGAGTCGAAATCATAAAATTTTAACCCATAAGGTTCTTGTCATAAATGTGGCTATGTACAATAAATGTGAGGCCAAATGTACAAATGTGAAATTGCCCCATGGTGCAATTTTACAACATTATATTTTTCCCCCACTTTAGTGGGCTAGATTTTGGAAAAAATCAGCCACACTAAAGTAGAGAAGAGACCACACAAAGAAAACATAAAAAAAATTATAGATTTTCATGCCAAAAGGGATACTATAGAAGCCACAGAGGTCAAGCAAGCATGTATTGATACTGCCTGTAGTGATCAATCTCAGTGAAAAATTATAGTATCTAGCATGAAAGCTCGTGCAAGATTTTTCTCTAAAAAACTCAAATTTTAAGTCAACTAAAAAATCGGAAGAAGCTACCAAGGTGAGAAGAATGCTAAAGAAAAACTCGGTGGTTCGGAAGAAAAATATGATGGATTGAGTATATCCCACTCCTGGTTTTGCCTCCAACTAAGTGTGGTAAGATCAAGAAAAGCAATGGGACCATAATCACCAGAAAAAATTTCCCCAGGGGGCCTATATATACCTGGGTGAGCCTCGAGGAGGGTCATTTTCACTATTCACTATAGGAGTTTTGTTGTCTTTTGTGAGAGAAAAGCTAGAAAAATGCCATGCAGATGAGATTATGTCAAGCCAAAGATTGACCTACTTCAATAGGCAATTGTTGAGGACCGTGAGGTCACTCAGGTGAGTCCAATAACCTTTTTTGTGTATTTTTAATATTTTTAGATAGACTTTTACAAAATTGCAACACAGGTGTCCTAGTGGCACAACTTTGTCCCACTCATGCGCCAGGGTCCTTCTATCATGCAATCATCTGCCTGGTGTGCTAGCATCCAACTAGCCATTAATGACGGATCTTGAACAACATCATGTCACGCACACGTCTGTGCAATGCACCTTTGTATCAGAGGCTATACTTAGAAATTTTTGATGCAAAAGATAGAATTTTTTATGTTGAGTGTTCTGACTTGAATCTTTTTCATTTTTGTAGGATTATCTCGAAATTAGAGAGTATCCTAGCGAGCGAGTGCTTTGAATTATTCGAGATCAAGCACGATGCATGACCTAAGGGGAGGAGGAGCATCTATGATATGGTATGTATACACCATTCTAGAGATGTTGTTTCACGACCGTATGCTCATGGCCCTGATGGAGTGATGGGACGCCGCCACTTCTACTTTCCATTTTTCGACGGGTGAGATTATTGTAACTTAGCATTATTTTTCAGATTAATACAGCAGCAGGTTTACAAGTCAACTAGTGTGTTTTTGTAGAAAGACTCCTTTCATTACCATCTTTTTTAGAATTCTCCTTCAAGTTTTCAAGCATCATAGTCATGTAGGATTGATCGAAGTGATTATTGTGTTGCATTTTATGAAACCTTTAAATATTTTTGTCTCCTTAATGAATTTTGTATGCATTCAAGTTAAAATCCACTAGTTAAACATTGTGCTAATCAATAATTGAACAGTCTAGTTATGGGAATCATATTTTCCTTCTATGATTGTTTCTTTAAAAGCATTTGTTTAAAAAATTCAAGTGTTTAAGCTTTTAGATCTAGTTGTATGAATGGAAATAGTGGGCAATCATTATATGAGTTAAGTCTGCATATTGAATTCTTCGGTGCATCACCATAGTTAAGTTTCATAGTTCAGAATTTAAATTTAGTCTTTCTCCTTTTTCCAGCAAATCACTTAGTTATTAACCAGAAAATTAAATAGGAACTAGCCTAGAATCTGGAGGTCTAATTTCTTATAGGATACCCATAGCCTAGAATTAGTTCCAATGTTTCAACAGATTGTTGAATTTCGATATTCAAGCATCAGGGTGCAATCTATTTGACAACAGTTTTTGGCACACCCAGTAGGACTTTGAATCACAGTTTAGAGTGAGAATTTAAGAGAATTTAGTTGTTGTCTTGGTATATACAGCAAGGTATTTTTCCTTTCACAGGGTACATATTTATACCTGGCGACTTCGAGCACATCTACTAGTTTCAATAGGTGCAGTGCTGGTATGTTTCAAATTCAAACTTAAATATTCTGATTTCTAGTATTTATATGAGTAGAAATGACATATTTTCACAGTCAACATGTATACCCACTTCCATTTCATGAAAATCCTGTCAACCAATCATCCTATCAGCCATATCAGGCCAATCATGTTGTTGGTTTTATCCCAAACAGCCATGCAACAACCTATCAGCATGCTCAACATGCTTACCTCCCATCCTCCCCTGCTCAGCCTTCAGATCAACATTCACATGTCCAGAATCAACTCCAAGAGGTTGATTATATGAAAAATAACATGAATAGCATGAAGGATGTATTGTTAGACATCATAAAGCAGATAGAAGAGTTTAGGAGGCAACAGGAGCTTGATACACAATAGCAAGAATTAGAGTATCAAGCCTACCTTCATGAGCAGGAATTGGAAACACAAAGGAGACAGTTTGAGAATAGGCTCGAGAGGGAGTTAGTTGCAAAAGAAGAGCAGATGAAGTCTTTGTTTCCTCAAAAGCATAATATCCGAATAGCTTCTTGTGTTTCATATCAGTTTCAAGAGGAAGAACTTCCAAGGTATGAAATCCCAAATTTTACAACCATGCATCCTTCGCAAGTAAGGGAAACTAATCTAGTATAGCCTAGTGTGGTTACAGAGCAGCCCATTGATAAGGACACCTTACTCCTCATGGAAAAGGTCAGAAACGTAAACCCATTGCATCTAGCTTTGGAAGTTTACCGATTAGAGCAGCAAAAAATGAATAGGAGCGGGAGGTTGTGGCTGCTTGTACTGTGTCCCCAGCTCAAAATTACCATATTACATGTGAAGATGATATTGGTTCAAACTTACTGTTGAATCCCTTGGATTTTGACTCATTTGAAAAAAATTCTAATGTTGTTTATAAGATGGTTGAAAGCAAAATGCAGGAATTACCAACTAAAGATCTTCAATACAATGAGAATGCACTCCAAAGTGCATGAAAAATGAAACTAAAAGTGATCTGAAAGTGAAAAATATCCTCCTCGAATGCCTCTCACGAGTAAAAGTAAAAATCCTCGAAAAATGGGCCCAAAACTGAAGCAAACTGACTGTATGATGATCCAAACTCACAGTCACAATGTGTGTGACTGGAAAGTAACTTGAACTAAACTGATAAGTTGTAAACAATGAGTCCAAGCATGCGAAAAATATCCTCATTTGTATCAATCCGCCCGTTTATCTTTTTCCTGGAGTTCTTATTTTTCTCCTTTGCACTCTACAAAAGTGAATTATTTTGTAACTCAAGATTATTTTTCAGATTAATACAGCAGCAGGTTTACAGGTCAACTAGTGTGTTTTTTTAGAAAGACTCCTTTCATTACCATCTTTTTTAGAATTCGCCTTCAATTTTTCAAGCATCATTGTCATGTAGGATTGATCGAAGTGATTATTGTGTTGCAGTTTATGAAACCTTTAAATATTTTTGTCTCCTTAATGAATTTTGTATGCATTCAAGTTAAAATCCACTAGTTAAACATTGTGCTAATCAATAATTGAACAGTCTAGTTGTGGGAATCATATTTTCCTTCTATCATTGTTTCTTTAAAAGCCTTTGTTTAAAACATTCAAGTGTTTAAGCTTTTAGATCTAGTTGTGTGAATGGAAATAGTGGGCAATCATTTTGTGAGTTAAGTCTACATATTGAATTCTTCGATGCATCACCATAGTTAAGTTTCATAGTTCAGAATCTAAATTTAGTCTTTCTCCCTTTTCCAGCAAATCACTAGTTATTAACCAGAAAATTAGATAGGAACCAGCCTAGAATCTGGAGGTCTAATTCCTTATAGGATACCCATAGCCTGGAATTAGTTCCAGTGTTTCAACAGATTGCTGAATTTCAATATTCAAGCATCCGGGTGCAATTTTTTTAACAACAATTACCATCACCCTTGAAGATTTATATCACATTACTGGTCTCCCCATCCATGGAGGTTGGGTGACTATTGATGACACATGCTCTGCGAGCATACAAAGGGAGTCTGATACTACTCAGGTCGTGATGATGGTGGTGATAGGACTAGCCACATCTACATCCATTGGTTTGAGCAGGGTAGTGTGGTGGTCCCATTGATACGATGACTAGCGATCGTCATAGTAGTCATGCGTGTTAGCATGGATAAGCGAGGCTCTCACCTTCATAGGTTCCTTTTTCATACCATTAGGGCGATGGAGGATCATTGAATGGTCTTTGCATGGGGTTGTAGCATGTTTTCTCACCTATACCATGAGTTGGTTAGGTTTGTACATTATGAATATTCTAGCCTCACCACATTCACCCTATTATAGGTGTGGGTGTTTTATCACATTATGTGCATTCGACCAACTGGCTACCCTCAGGTGAGGGACTACTCAGTGCCCATGGCTCACCGGTATGAGCTAGTGTGACAATGGAGGAATGACCATTTATAGTTTTGGCAGTCGTACTTTGATGTTTTTATAGTCGAATAGATTTGATGGTGACCATATAGATGGTTTATATGAGTAGATGACTATAGACATCTGCAAAATCTACAGTGTGACTAGTTTTTATTAGGTCACATGGACTATACTATTATGCCCTGCTATTGGTGGAGGGTTATGCAACAGTATGGTATCATTCAAACTATCCCTCCCAAAGTCGCATCCTACACATAGGCCATGAGGAGTGCTATGCAGTCAGGTGACCGTCGGCGGATGACCATCGTTGAAATCGTCCCTTCGAATGATGAGGTAGATGATCAAGACTAGCATAAGGTGCATCCCATAAATGACGTAGGCATCACTTGCAGCTTTCGCACATGGTTGATGGTGCACCACCTGCACCAATTTTTCCAGAGGATGTCCCCGTGGGGGATCTAGGCCTGCAAGATGATGTTTCAATTAGGTGAGGAGGAGGAAAGGGTAGAGAGCAACATTCAAGTGAGGAGGATGGAAAAATGGAGGCAAGGCCAAGGAAACAGTGGAGGATGTCCTCTCCTCCAATCATTATCCTAATCTCAACAATGATACTGGTAGCGTTCGTCAACCCCACAACGGTGATGAGTTCAATTTATGACTCAATTTTGATAGAATTTTATTATCTATTTGTCGTAGTTGTCATAGACTTTGATGCTTGGATGTTGATATTTTTATGATATTTCCTCAAAACCATATACATTGGGCATAAGCTTATTTTTACAATCTTTAATGACATTGGCATGCTATATGAACTATCTATGTTGATTTTACATGTGGATTAATGAATGCTACTTTAAGATAGTTACAGATATGCAATTGTTGTGCATATGAATATTATTTTTTAGATATAATTAGCAGCCTACAAAATTAAAGAAGATTCTGCCAACTGGTCATTTTCCATAACGGTCAACAAGGTGGTCATTCAAAGGTCAATGAAGAGAAGACTCTCAACGGCAAGAGATTCCTTATTCAAATCAAAGTTGTAACTGCCTCATAAATGGTCTTAATTATCTGTTGAGTGAATATAGGAATTACTCTATGCTAAATTTGTGTTAAGGAAAATATGCCTGACCATATTTTGTGCATGCATAACCGCCTCTCCACTTTTTATGCTTTCCCTAAAGTGGCATCCTCCTAATCTGTTGGATTTGAATACCTTGCTAGGTGATTAGTTAGTAGCTTTTCTCCCTATAAATAAGACTCAAATGCTCCTTCAAAAGAGGTTGCTTAATCCGATGGTGCACTTGCATTATTAGCTCTTTAATAATACAGTCATGATGCTCTATTGTACTTGTGCTTTCCAATGAATAAAATGAGTTTATAAGTTCATGCATCTGAGTTTACATTTGTCTTAAGGGATACTCATCCAAGGGGGCCCACTTGGTGAGCATTCCATCCTTTAGCTTAGTTTTTACTTTCTATTCAGTAATTAGTTAAAAGTCTATTACTGACTATTCCTACAGCCACTAGAATTCTATTTTGTGACTGTTCCTACAACCAAAGCAGACAAAGTAGTTTCCTATTTGTTTGCTCAGATTTTCATTTCTGTCATGCATTTAAGCTTAGTATACTTGTTGGTTGATGCTCAACACTTATGTTATTTATTTCCAAGCAATTTTACCTTCAACATTATGTCTTTCTTAGTTGTAGAATGAATATGGCTACTTTGGATCCTTAGTGCACATATTGTGTTGACCCATTTCAAGTTCGCGTCCCTAGGTTGGCAAGTTAAATGCACCTTCATGATGATTGAAATAGCTATTCAGATTAGATGTCCAATCTTTCAATCATAGTTGTAAGGGCTCAATTGTTAGATCATTGTAGAAGGCCAACATTTTTGGCACTATTGTTGGAGATGCTATCAAACTAGGGAGTTCTTTGGAGTCATTGATAGTTTTCTTGTTGTAGTATTTTTTAAGTCTATTCCTAGTAAACCCCTCATTTAGGAAAGTAATGATCCACCATTCTTTTTCCAATTCTTTGTGTGATCTAGCTGATAGTGAGTTGATACTATATGCATAGAGGAAGGAGGAGAGATGCTCATGGGAGATTTCTTCCTAATAACACTGATCCATTCTAGCTAGATGAGCATTTGAATCTTCCAAGGGAAGAAGAAGAAGAGTCAATTCCCTTTGCTAATGCATTTCTTGATCTAACTAGTTCTGAAATTTCCTCTAAAGACCAAAATCAACTTGAGAATCTCTTTGCTTTGGAACTACATCAAGTAGGCATGGGTGATGCAAATAGAAACAGACCTAACCAACCAACTTTTCCTTTTCTCATTTCCTATCATAATGAAGTCGATAAACTCAAAAATATCCCTACTTCAGTCCTTCCTAAGTTTTATGGACTTGTCATAAAAGATCTTGATACTTTCTTGTTCGATTTTGAAATACTCTATAGAAGTTATGACTATACCACTGATGCCCATAGGATTAAGCTATTTCCTACCACCTTGAAAGAGGCTGCATTAAGATGGTCCATGAGTCTAGGAAAAAATAATATGGAGACTTGGGAGGACATGAAGACAAAGTTCATTGAGAAATACAAGGAATATTGCAGGGGCAGTGACATGAGAGGAGATGACATTTTCAAGATGCAACAAAAGGAAGATGAGAGCTTGAAGGATTACATTGCAAGGTTTTTGTTTTGTCTACAGAAATCTCCACAACATACACTTAATGAAGAATCACAATAGCTACTTTTCCTTAGAGGAATTAATGACAGTTGTATTGATGCCTTAGGCCTAATGGGAGGAGGGGATATCACCCAAGTTCCTTGGGAGGACATCAAGAAGATATGTCAAAACAATTCTAGGGCAGCCTCAAAGAAAGGGAGAACTTACCAATCCTCCATGGGTAAGTCATATACTAATGGACTTTCAAGAATGGAGATTACTCACTTGCTAGAAAACTTGAAGCAAGACATTATAAAGAATCTATCTACTTAGCTGGATACACTTTAGGGAAAAAAGAAACAAGAGGAGGTAGAGGCAATATTGACAGAGTATTGCCCCCATTGTAGACAAAAGGACTGCAGATGAAAGATGATAGCTAATGTTGAAAGCGAGTAGATTCCACCTGAGTTCAACCCAATCCAAGGTGAAGATGACCAAGTCTACTGCATTGCAAAAATGAGGCCATGGGTTGCAAGACAAGGTATTCCACCAGATCCACTCTCTTTTGTTGGGCCATATTTCAATTCCTATCCATCTAGTAACCAATGGAAACCCTCATATCCATCCAATTATGGAGGATATCCACCACAACCTTGGAGTAACCCTTCAACTTCCTAGCCTAATCACCAAAAATCTCCACCTCAATGGCAGCAACCTTAGGGGAATTGGCAGCAGTTTCAAGGAAATTGGCAACCACCCCCAAGAAATTGGCAGCAAACATCACAATGGAGGGGAGGACAACAATGGAAAAACTAGCCAAATAGTTAAATGCAACCACCTTCTCAACCCCAACAACCTACTATAATGCCTCCTTATGCTAGCTCAATTTCAAATACACCTAAACCTACTCAACTACCAGCTCAACCCACACCTAATCCAAATAACAAACCACAGTAGCAGCCAATATACTCTACAGATCCAAATCAATTCCCTGAATATGTTGTGAGTGTAAGTGACATCCACTTACATTCAAGAACTACCTTGCCAACTCCTTCCACACCTATTATCACTGAGCTTCCTATGGAAGAAGAGGAGCCTCTGAATACCCCCTTTCAGCCAACTGCACCTAAGAATCTTGAACCAGTCCCAATCAACCAAACTACACAAACACCCCCATTTCCTCAAAGGTTGGAAACTATGAAAGAAAAGGAAGAAAAGGAGGGAACTGTTGGAAAGAGACACTACACATGTTTTCTAGTGTTGTCATTGATGACAACCTTTGTCAGCCAGTCGATCCGCGCATTGCAATTTGCTCATATTGGCAAATAGATTGAAGATCAGTAGTTATATGTTTAGTTAGAATAGAGCATCCGGTAACTTCATGTTCTTCGATTCATATGTAGATTTTATGTTATTATTTTATTTTGTGGATCTCAAGGAGTATTTTTCTATGGATAATATGTGTTATCTGTAAATCTTGGTGCCTCGTATCAATTTGGGTGGAAGTTAGAAGGTTTGGTAAACTAATTTTTTGTTCATTAGTATTTGGAGGCCGACTTGGTGAATATGGTGTGTTGCGAATAGTTGAGGAGTTATTGTTTAAGTATTTTTGTGTTTGAACATTTTGGTTTGGGTCCTCACTATGTTGTGGCTGACTCTTTTGGATACGAATTGAATATTATTGATGATTTGAGCTGACTGTTTGTGAACGTTTTCTTATTTTGTTGAAATCGACATGTAGTGATTGAATTCTTGGTGACGGATATATATAAGTGATCGATTATATCATTTTGGTGTGTGTTCGATGTGAGTTGATGTATGTTGCGAATGTCAGAAAGTCAGTAGAGAGATTATGCATAGTTCCACTTGTGCATTAAGAATTTTTTGTGCGAATTGAAGCAGAACAGAGCAGAAGAACATAATCAGTCAGAAGGTCCTAAATTCGATTATTGAGCCTAACCAGAACTATAATCAGGCATTGGTAGATGCTACTTTATCAGTTCAAACTCTTTGGAAGTATTCCAAACTTTTGTAAGGTAGTAAGCCTTTCATTTTTTGAGCAATGAGCTCTAGGCAGTGTGCCTGAATGCAAGTGCATTCTCATCTTGTAATCTTTTCTTTTGAGTATACTCAAAACATATTGTGGATTAACCTCCACCGTGGTTTTTCCCCTAACAGGGTTTCCATGTAAAAAAATTCTTGTGTTATGGTGTTGTGGTTATTTGTCTTATGTGCATGCATTTTTATTTTGGTTGAATGTTATCAGCACTTTAATAATCATATTAATAAAGTTAAAAATTGCACAACACTGATTCACCCCCCTCTCAGTGTTGCTTGATTCCAACAATTGCTATCAGAGCTCAGTTCCTCAAAAGAAGCTTAAAAGATTGGGGAAGATCTTAGAAAGTGTTTCAATGGATTCAAACAGTCTTCAACAACAACTTATGGTGGCCCTAGATGATCTTGATCAAGAAAAATATTAAGTTTGGGAATTACAAGAAAATCTCATGAATGTTGAGAGATTCATTGAGTCATTGAAAGAAAAAATCAATAAGTCCAGAGAGAAGAGAAGGGAACTCTGTGATCAAATCAAGCAAGAAGATAGTAAACGCATTGCAGATGAATAGCTAAGTCAAACCCTAAAGGAAAAGACAGAAGAATGTGAAAATATTTCTAGGAATAATGCAGTTCAAAAGCATAAGATGGAAAATATTATGATGAGGATGACTAAGAAAATTGAAGACATAAAGAAAAATGAAGAAAAGCTTTCCCAATCCCTGAAATAGAAATCTGAAGAATGCAGTCAAATTACTGATGGATTCATTTAGTTGGAACTTGAGTTAGAACAATCCAAACACAATGAGGAAGAGCTTGAAAAGAGCATTGTTGATCTCAGAGATGAACTTGCTACAACAAATGAATTCAAGGATAAGTTCAATATTAGCTCAGCCAAGCTTGATGAACTAATTAAAAGTAAGAGGACTAATGGTGACAAGCGAGGTCTTGGATATGAAGAAGGAGAAAGTTCTAGATCTAGACAAGGACAAAGGAAATTTGGACAAAGGAGACTCAGACAAGGAAATCAGATGAACAACACTAGAAGATATCCAGTAAGACAACCTAATGCTCAAAGGTTTAATGGTATATGTTATGTTTGCAATAAATTTGGTCATATGGCAACTCAATGTAGAAGTAGAATGAATTCAAATGGTCCATCATTCTCTAGTCAGTGCTTTAATTGTAACAAGTATGATCATAAGTCAAATGAATACAGAAATGTGACGAACAACTTTTATAGGAATGTTAGATGTTATACATGCAATAGATTTGGCCATATTGCTAACCAGTGTAGATCAAGAGAAAGATAGTGGAACAACTAGTCTGGACAAAGAAATATGGTGTGCTACAATTGCAACAAAACTGGTCATATTGCTAGATTCTACAAAAGAGGTCTGGTAAATCAAAGAAGAAACATGCAGAAGGATGAAAAAAGAAAAGGAAAAGTCATTGCAGATCAGATTAGGAAGCAGATGAAGAATACATGGGTAAAGAAGATTCCCTTTGTTGCAAGAAATGAGCCAGCACCAGAATCAACTTCTGGTAATTCCTTCAGGAATTAGGTTAAGGCCTCTGGCCTAGGGGGAACTGCCAAGAAAATATTTCAAACCCCCTACAAGAAATTGACATCAGGATGTGGATGAGTTCAACAATTGTATTGATGATCTACAAATGCTATTGAACAAATTTATGCATAATTGAAGGTCTACATAAGAGTTATCTTTTATAGTATATAGAAACAGGGTATCTAGATGTGTTAGGGAAAAATTATTTATTACATAAAGATGGTTAGGTGTGCAAATGATAAAAGATTATTTATATCCTTCATTTGTCACTTTACATTTTGAGAAAAAGTTTGAAGAGCTTTGAAGCAAACTTTGGCGAATGTTGGCAAGAATTCAAGTGTGAAGGGAATTCGAAGTTCAAACCCTAATCTAGCTAAAAGGTATTTTTTGGGAAAACTTGTAAAACTGTGAATCTATGAAAATGGCTACTCCATTAGTAGTTGAAGTCAAGGATAGACCCCGTCTGAAGTTTAAATGGCATCCTTTCAAGTCTGTTAAGACCACGCCCTTAAGTGCATTTTCGTCGATTTCGTACAGGATTTTGCACATTGAAGATATTAGGGCATACATTCATTCCAATATTGAGGAGTTAGGAAGCTCGCAGTTGCTAAATCTGTATTCCAAACACATTGTTGGAGAGGATTTTTGTGTTAAGCCTAAATTTAAAACCCTATAAGAAAAGAAATTCACGAAGATTGTGAAATTTCTCATGTTTGATGAAAATGAATGGGTCTAATACATCTTAAGTCGAGTTCATGTTGAATTCATGTGGTTGAATCAACCCTTCAAGATTACGAAAGAGGCTATAATTTTGTTACAGGTTTAAATTCCTCTGGTGGATTGTTGATTTTGAAGTCTATGAAAAATCAAACAGTCACTGATGCAACTGGTTGTGTATTTGATAGAAGAGCAATGAAAATTTATATCGTTGATGTGGGTGTGAAATTTGCCTCAACGGTCATTGGTTATAAGATATGTCACTCCAGCCGAGAAAATTTTGTATCTAGTATAGCCATATATGCAGCCTATCAAATGGTAAAGGAGAATGTAGAGTATGATTTGTGTGAATTGCTTTGAAGTCAGCATATGGAAAAGCTTGGTACGATTAAGAAAGACAAGAAGAATTCCTTTAAATATGGTAATTTGTTGCTATGTTTTTTTTATTTCATGGGTGAAGTTTTGGGAGTAGGGAAGGTGCTTTGGCAAAGCGATAAGCCTGTTGTTGTTCAGATTAGAGACATGTTATTTGGCCTTGGTGATTTGCAAGCCAGGAAAAATGCAATCTAGGGATATCTCAAAAACTTTCAGAAAGAAATAAAAGCAAGGGAAAGAATTCCCACTTCTATTGTGGAGAAGTATAAGGATACAATTTGTTTTATTTTATGGTGGATATTGATCAGTGCTTGATGGAAGCAGTAGAACCTAGAACCATCTGGATTATGCCTATGGGTTATGAATTTGAGGAGAGAATCTTGGAGCTATACACACAACATCTATTGAGTAAGCCTATGGATTTGTCTGAAGAAAGGTTTGGAACATATGTAGAGAAAATATGCAAGTCCATGAGCAATTGAAGAAACCAATAATAATCTAAAAAGTGAGGAAAGAAGTGGAAGTCTTCGTAGAGAGCATGGGCATACCTATAGAAGCTATAAGAGAAGCAAGAAGGAAAAGAGAAGAAGCTAAAAGTGAAAAAGGAAAAGAGCCTGCTAAAACTAAATCTGCTAGTCCGACAACATCCTCTACTCAAACTAGATCAACAAGGAGCTTAGTACCTCTATCTGGTCATGCAAAGAAGTCAGTCCCTGCAAAAGTTTAGGTTAAGGTATCTAGTAAAAGGAAGGATAAGAGCACAAGAGTGTATAAAGTTGTTTCAGATAATGAAGAGACAAAATCTGATGGAGAATTTTGAGAAATAAAGCATATGAGCACCCCTGCAGCAACAATAGTCAAGCCCTCTAGTGAAGAGGAGAAAGAAAAGAAGAAGATGAAGCCTAACAAACCAAGTATGTCAGTAGAGGAAGTTGAAAGAGGTATAATTAAGGATGGTAATTTTAATCCTCTGTGTGAAGTGTATGGTACCTTTGATACTGTTGGTCAAAGAGTCCTTGAGGAGGCTACAATAAAATATTTGAACAATTTCAATATGACTCTTGTTGAGATAATGGCACAGTTGCTTAAGGAATTGTATAAAATTTTGGAGATGAGGAGAGTTAATGCTAGAACTAAAGAAGAGTAGTTGGGAGAATAGGTTCTTGCAAATTTAAGTCTAGTAATGTTTGTTGAAGAAATTGAAGCAATTCTAAAAGAAGCAAAAAGAGAGTTCAAAAGCAAAACAAGAATAAACAAGCTTATGATGGGTAAACTAAAGAAGTAGAAAAAGAAACAAAAAGCATTTTGAAGAAAATTCTATTAAAGAACAGAATTGATGTTGTTTCTAAAGAAGAGCATGTGGAAGATATCTCATCCGGTCCAGTAAATGAAGAGGTTACAATTGAGGATACTCAGATTCCTCCTGATGTACATACTACAAAAGAACCTATGGAGATTGAAGCTCCCAAAATTGTGTCGGTTGAAGAAAAGGAGATTTCAGTTGAAGAAATTGAAGCTCCATATGACAAGCAAAAATTTGTGGCTGTGGAAATAGTAGTTAAGGAAAAGAAGGTTGAAGGCAAGGGAGTTCTGGCGGAAGCAAGAGACACTACAGAGGCAGTGAAGAAGTTTCTAGAAGAGCAAAAGGAAGAATTTGATCTTGAGTTGGGAGATGCTCCTATTCATTTGTCTACCTTGTCCCCAATTCATGAAATGAAAGTTGCATCATTTGCACAAGCTAAGGCTAGGGAAGAAATTTTGAAGTCTCACATTGAGGACAATGAGTTATTGAATATAGCATCTAGTATTTTGGAAAGGATTGTGCCTACTTATGTTAAGGATCCATCTGGTTCTTCCTCTAGTGAGCTAAAGAAACTTATAAATTTGGTAAGTACTCATTTTGAGACACTTGAGAAGTCAGCTTTGGTCAAAGTTCAAAAGGAATTTGATGCTAGGAAGATCAGTAGGTTGAAAGGATTGATAGTAAATGACAAATCTTTGTTAGCTACCTGTGTGAAAAATGTTCAAAGTGCATTGTCAGAAGGTGGAAGGATTTATAAGTCGTGTTTGTCTTTGTCAAAACTTATTGAGGAAAATAAGAAGGTTAAGGATCATGAGAAATAGTTAGTTGTTATTTCTGATGCTTTTGATCCTTTAACTATTTATGTTGGAGAGAATGAAGGTCAAGTCATATCCTTACTCAACAAAATAAAGAGTCTGAAGAGTGATAATGACAGAGTTATGGAAAGAGCTGGTGAACTTAGAGGGCTAATTGGTCCAAAGATGGAAACCATGTTGAATGCTTTGAAAGAAGCACAAGATGTTATGGCGGTTAGTGATCCACTGAGCCTTGAAGTTGTAGAAGTGAAATCCTACTTTGTGATCAAATAACTATTTTGGAAAGTCTCAAGAAGTGTTGGGACACAAGCTTGAACTTGTTAAAGAAAAAAATTTGCAAATATCTTCAAGTTTGTGTAAGTTGTTTGAAACAAAGTTTGTACATATGAAGTTTGAAGTTTCTATTTATTTATAGGAGTTTTGTATGTGGATTCCCCATCTTTTCCATTGATGTCAAAGGGGGAGAATAGAACAGTGGAAAATGTATATTCATATAAGGGGTAGTTGTAGTTTTGAGCTGTGGATGAAGAACCTTTTGGAGTTTTGGGTGGTAGTTTATTTTTTGGTACTGATCTGACACTTAGTCATTTTTCACTAAGTGTTGCCATCAATGCCAAAGGGGGAGATTGTTGGCAAGAAACACTGCACATGTTTTATGGTGTTTTCATTGATGGAAACCCAGTCAGCCAGTTGATCCACGCATTGCAATTTTCTCATACCGGCAAATAGATTGAAGATCAGTAGTTATCTATTTTGTTAGAATAGAGCATTCGGTAACTTCGTGTTCTTCAATTCGTATGCAGATTTTTTGTTATTATTTTATGTTGTGGATCTCAAGGAGTAATTTTTTGATGGATAATATGTGTTATCTGTAAATCTTGGTGCCTCGTATCAATTTGGGTGGAAGTTAGAAGGTGTAGTAAACTAATTTTATATTCATCAGTATTTGGAGGCCGACTTGGTGAATATGATGTGTGTAGATATTTGAGGAGTTATTGTTTAAGTATGTTTGTCTTTGAACATTTTGGTTTGGGTCCTCACTATGTTGTGGCTGACTCTTGTGGATACACATTGAATATTATGGATGATTTGAGCCGATTGTTTGTGAGTATTTTCTTATTTTGTTGAAGCCGACATGTAGCGATTGAATTCTTGGTGGCGGATATATATAAGTGATCGATTATATCATTTTGGTGTGTGTTAAATGTGAGTTGATGTATGTTGTGAATGTCAAAAGGTTAGTAGAGTGATTATGCATAGTTTCACTTGTGCATTAAAGATTTTTGGTGTGAATTGAAGCATAACAGAACAGAAGAAAAGAATCAGTCATAAGGTCCTGAATTCGATTGTTGAGCCTAACCAGAACTGTAATCAGGCATTGGTAGATGCTACTTTATTAGTTCAAACTCTTTGGAAGTATTCCAAACTTTTGTAAGGCAGTAAGCCTTTCAATTTTTGAGCAATGAGCTCTAGGCAGTGTGCCTGAATGCAAGTGCATTCTCATCTTGTAATATTTTATTTTGAGTATACTCAAAACAATATTATGGATTAACCTCCACCGTGGTTTTTCCCCTAATAGGGTTTCCATGTAAAAAAATTCTTGTGTTACAGTGTTGTGGTTATTTGTCTTATGTGCATGCATTTTTATTTTGGTTGAATGTTATCAACACTTTAATGATTAGATTAATAAAGTTAAAAATTGCACAACATTGGTTAAATCCCCCCCTCTCAGTGTTGCTTGATTCCAATAGGAACAAATTTTGATATTTTAGATCAACTAAAGCATATGTGTCCAGATACCTCTATTTCAGGCCATAAAAGATGTTCCAATCTATGGCAAGGCAATTAAGGAAGCATGACTTAAGAAGTCGGGCAGGAAGAAGAAAGACCCCACTATAGTTCATGTGGTGAGATAGCTAATTGACATCATGCTTGGGAGAGTGACTGTTCTCAAATATAATGATCCAGGGAGTCCTGTGGCAGGAGTTGCCATAAATGGGATCCACATAAAGAATGCTCTAATTGACTTGGGAGCAGCAATAAATGTAATGACCAAGGATATCCTACAACAACTAAATGTTGCAAGTATGAGACCTACACCTACTGTCCTGTAGCTTGCTAATAGTTCAACTGTTAAACCTGATGGTGTAGTAGAGGACCTTGTGGTAACTCTGGACTCATGGGAGTACCCAATAGATTTCATGATTCTTTCTCCTAAAGCCACACTTGGAAGGTACCCTATCATTCTAGACAGACCATGGTTAGCAACAACGGATGCATATATTGGATTTAGGACAAGAGAAATGACCATTTATGATGGAAAGAGCACCAAAAATATTTTTCCCTACCCTCCTGCTCAACCATCCCATGATCTGGATAATTCTATATGGCCACATGTTGGTGAAGAGGCTGAGGAAGTTAATTTTGTGGCACAGCTTATAATGTTAGGTAGAAGCTCTTTCATGTAGCTTCAAGATGAAGATGAAGTATTGTCTAATATAATTCAGAATCATTGTGAACTGGAGGAAGCATCATCCTCTCATTTTGCTGCTCCAGTCAAGACACTTCTACCTGCTCTTCCTACAGCCACTCTTCCTACAACATAACTTCCTGCAGCAACAGGTATGTCTCACACATTGCTACCACATGAACTTAAGGTACCAATCATTAGTGAAACAACTATGGTAGAGATATATACACAATTGCAAGTTACAGAAGGAAAATATATGCACATCAACAATAAATTGAGTGAAGAACAACAGTTGTAATTGAAAAAATTACTGAGGACCCACTAGCATTCATTTGTGTGGGACTATCATGATATAAAGGGCTTGGACCCTAAGCTTTGAACTCATAGGATTTACATCAAGGATGATTGTACACCAGTGAGACAGTCGTAAAGAATAATTAACCTTGTATTAAGAGAAATTGTAAAAGGAGAACTACAGAAATTGTTGGATGCAAGATTTATCTACCCCATTTCATATAGCCAGTGGGTGTCTCCATTGGTGATTGTGCCCAAAAAAGGAGGGAAGTGGCCAGTTTGTGTTGACTACAGGGAACTCAATGCTGCCACCAAAAAAGACCATTTTCCCTTACCTTTCATAGATCAACTTTTGGACTCGCTTGCAGGAAAACAATATTTCTTTTCTAGATGGCTTCAATGGATATAACCAAATCCAAATTGCACCAAAGGACAAGGAGAAAACTACCTTTACATGTCCATGGGAGACCTATGCCTACTTAGTACTTCCACTTGGCTTATGCAATGCACCTCCAACTTTTTAGAGGGCAGTCATTAGCATCTTTTTAGATATTTCTCATGATTGCATGGAAATTTATATGGATGATTTTACCACCTATGGTGTTTATTTCAATGAAGCATTAAAGAATCTCAGGAGAGTTCTACAGAGATGTGATGACCACAATCTATCTCTAAACAATGAGAAGTGCTTCATGATGATGCAGGAAGGTGTAGTCCTTGGCCACTACATCTCTCACAAAGGAATTCAAGTAGATCTTGCAAAGATTGAGGTGATCACAAATCTGACTACACCTGCAAAAAAAAAAAGATGTTAGGAGTTTCTTGGACCATGCAGGCTACTATAGGTGTTTCATCAAGGATTTCAGAAAAATAGCAACACCATTGTATACTCTTCTCACTAAAGATGTTGAGTTTTAGTGGACTAAAGATTGTGATAAGGCATTTCTTGATTTGAAGGCAGTTTTGACTCATGCTTTTGTACTCAAAGGTCCTAATTAGGAGCTTCATTTCCACATCCATACAGATGCATTAGACTATGTGATAGGAGCAGTCTTAAGGTAGAAAGAAGGAGCTATTGAAAATGCTATTTATTTTGCCAGCAAAAACTTGCAAGGAGCTAAATTTAATTATACAATGATAGAAAAAGAAATGTTGGCAATGATCTATGCCCTCAAAAAATTCAGGCACTACATAATAGGTTACCAAATCTTTGTGCACATAGATTATGCAGCCATTAGGTATCTCATGAATAAACCCCTGATCTCAGGTAGGCTAGCAAGATGGCTATTGTTGATGTAGGAGTTTGACATAACCATTATAGATAAACCAGGAAAGGCCAATATTGTTGTAGAATTTCTTTCACGAATGACTATATCAAAGGATAATCAGGTCATAGATGACTCTTTCCCTAATGAGAACTTATTTTCCATCAATCTGTAAACACCCTAGTATGCTGACATAGCTAACTATCTGGTCACAAGGAGAGTTCCTCCTCACTTCTCTCCAAAAGAGAGAAGAGTGCTCATTGAAAAATCATTTCCTTTTTCATGGATTGCAAGATGTTTGTTTATACTAGACCAAACCATGTCATGAGGAGATGTGTGAGGGAAGATGAGACATATGATATTTTACATGCATGCCACAACAAACCATGTGGAGGACATTTTGCAGCCAAGAGGATAGCAATGAAGATTTTGAATACAGGATATTACTAGCCAACACTCCATAAGGATGCAGGGAGATATATAATAAAGTGTGATAGATGCCAAAGGATGGGCAGGCCAACCAAATCTGATGAGATTCCCCTTTACCCTCAGGTAGTGATCACTCCATTTGACAAGTGGGGATTAGAATTTGTAGGACCCAGTGATCCTCCATCAAATGGTAAGTCCTATATCTTAGTATGCACTAATTATGTAACTAAATGGGTAGAAGTTAAGGCCATGAAGCATGCAAGAGATAATAAGGTTGTTGAATTTCTTTATGAGGAGATTTTCACAAGGTATGGGGTTCCAAGAGAGATAGTGACTAACCAAGGGGCTCAATTTACATCAACCCTCGTTGTACCACTGGTCAATGAGTACAACATAAGGCACAAGAAGTCTACTCCTTATCACCCCTAGGCCAATGGACAAGTTGAGGTGACTAACAGGGAAATTGAAGCCATTATGACCAAAACGGTGGTTATTCATAAGAAGGATTGGGAAAATAGGCTACCAGAAGTTGTCTAGGCCTATAGGACAATTTGGAAAACAACTATAGGCTTCACACCATTTGAGTTGTTGTATGGAAAGACTACTATGATGACTATTGAATTTGAGCATAAAACTCTTAGGACTGCAATGGAATTGGGGATGGAAATCTCTGAAGCACAAAGAGACATGATCATGTAGTTGAATGCATTGGATGAATTGAGGAAGGCAGCCTTGCATCATATAGAGGTAGTGTAGAATTAGAGAATCAAGTGGCATAACAAATTCATTAAGGACAAGAAATTCCAACTAGGAGATTGGGCCCTACTCTACAACTCAAGGTATCAGGATAATGCAATAAAATTGAAAACAAGGTGGCTAGGACCATATGAGGTTGTTGAAGTATTCCCCAATGGTGTTTTTCAACTCGCTACTATTGACCCAGTCAGATTTAAGATGCTTGTCAATGGTCATCGCCTCAGATTGTATCACAAGCCAACTTCCAAGGAGGAATTCCTTCAGCAATTCACTCAACATGCAACACCTGAACTTCCTGCAGCTGAAGGAAGGGGACCTAGTGTCCCTCCTTCTAGCTAATTAAGGTATGTAACTTGTCATAATAAAGAATTTCACTCCTGTGGGGGTCCACTTCTTCACCCATCTACCCATCCATCTCCACCTTTCTCTCTCTTCCATCATGCCTCCATAATTTCACTTCATTCCATCATCACTTCACTCCATTCCATCTTCACTTCACTCCATTCCACTCCACTTTCATTAATTGCTCAACTGACCTCCCAAAAAGTGACTAGTACTTTATCCATAATATTTGTAGTAGATCTACCAAGAATCCAGGTACGTGCACATCAAGTTGTTATCTCTTAATTGTCTTTTAGTACATTCATCTAATTTCTATAAATTGATATAGACGTTCTCCATAGCATGTCATTATTCCTTGCCCTATCAAATTGTCATAACTCTCATGCATGTGAGGACACATGCTCAAATTTAAGTTGGAGGGGAAGTGTGAATGCTATGTCCACGTGTCTGTCCATGTTGGCTCACGTCAACAACTTTAAATTGAGTCAATTCAAATTTTGAGTGAGATGACGGCTCGCATGTGTGAGGTGATATCAACTGCCACCATTTTTCTTGATCATAAGCCTTCATTGATTACTCCTTTATTGCCTTTATTACTGCTATCATAATCTTAAGCCAAAAAGGTAAAATTTAGACAACACCGGCGTTTGAAATTTAGCAGCGTTGCAAAAAGGAGAAGTTTAGTTTTTAGACAAAGATTGCAGGAAGGGAAATTTTACAGAGTGGTTGTTTGATTGCAAACAACTAAACAATGGGAGGTGGGTTAATCAAGAATGAACCCACGGTTCATGACGTATTACTGCAGGATGCACTTTCGCAAGTCGAGTTCAGAAATTGCGGCTGGTTAGACTATTTCCTGAAGCTTAATGGTTTTAATGAAGACATTGTGTTGGAATTTTCCCAAACATTGTCTGAAGGAAATGCCATAGTGAAATGGTTGGAAGTAATGGCTACTAAAGAAATAATTGTAGAAGTTACAAGGTTACCTACTAATGGTGAAAATTACCCTACTTCCAGAGACGCCAGGTCAGCTAGGGTTGAATTTACAGAACCTGGTGACCCTCCATTGAGTGTGGACAAACAAGGTGCAAAAAGAACCTCTTTGCCTGAGCCATGGAAGCAAGTAGTTGTTCATGTTGTGAAGTACATTACCTACGAAGGTCACCAGTCAAATCTACACTTTGTGCACTTCAAACTTCTAAATCATATGAGGCACTAGAAAAGAATGAATGTGCCAAATGTGTTATACCACCTTTTCTCAATCATGGTGGCTAAGACCCAAAAAGGTAGGGATAATTCTGTTTCCCATCATTATCTGATCAAATTGTTAGTTGAAAATTCTTTGCATGATGTATCTGACATAACTTGGGAAGAATTCCTAAAAATTGATCAAATTAGACTAGAACATTTGTGACCTAGGGTTTTTCCTCAACCTCGTAGGGCTAGCAAAAGATTGAGCATGACTGAAGCTACTCCTAGTGCCTCAACTTCTAGCGTGGGCCCTAGTGCAAACCCTCCTGCAGCTAAACAAACCATAGAGATTAGCTCTTCTGAGGCAAAGCATTCACACAAAGAAAGTTCCTCTTCAGATTCTGATGATTATGTTCCTCTTGGCATCTTAATGAGAACTAAGGCACAAAAGAAAGAGGTAGAAATAAAGGAAAAGCTAAAAAATTAAACTGCAAGAAAGAAAGTGCCAAGCTCTAAGAAATGGAAGGCTAACACTATTATTCCTACAACCGAAGAACATGAGATCCCTCCTATAAAATCAAGACCAGCTGGGCCAACCTTTGGTGTGTCTCCACAGGGAATCCCTTGGACTAGGGAAACATCACAAGAGGACATAGAGGCCCTAATGGGGTAGGTAAATATCAAAAAAAGGACATTTTTGAGGAAGCAACACATGTAACGTTCGCAGACCTTATTTCCATCGCTGAACAAGTTGAAAGTCAAGAGTTTGAGGAAAATCAGGAGCTCCTGTAGTAAGATTAGAAACAATAGTTAATGTAGCAAAAGGAAGAGCCAGAACAAGAGGCCTTGTAGCCAAAACTAGGAGAATAGTCAGTACCCTTGCAGCTAGAATTAATTGAACATTCATAATCCCTACAGCCAGTGCTACAGGAAGAGCAAGCATCTGTGCCAGGAAAATTTTTGTTAGGAATACATAGGTCCTCTAAGTTTTCATTGCACATGGTAGCTATGAATTTATGGAAATAGATGCAAAGAAGGGAAGAAGAATGGAAGGAGGAGAAACATGGGTTGAAGAAAGAAATTCAAAAGAGAGATGAGGAAATTGAAGACAAGGACGCAAAAATTACTACTTTAAAGAAGAAGGTGGACAATATGACAGCCTTGGTACCTCAGATATTAGAATGCAGGACTCCTCCAAGGGTTTATGCCCTGTATCTAAAGGAGAAGTATCTTTCTTTTAAACTAGCAAGGATTATTTCAGGTTCGAATCCTTCAATTGAGACTCTTGATTTTTTCAATGCTTATAGGATTTCTCCTCCTAAAATGAACAATTTGTTGTGTGGATTTTACTTAAATAATTATGTCGTGGCCCAAGACCATCATTGGAATCCATTGTTGTATGTTGGGGATGTCCAATTAAGGTCATTCATGTCTTGGATATAGAATGATATTAGCTAGGGAAAACAATTCAGGACTTATAAGCAAATTGAATCGAACTCTCCCCTGTCTATCAAGGTTGGATCTAGAAATCCAAAGAGAATTTTCATGGATTGGCACAAAATTCTTTACAGACCAAGATATGGTGATAAGATCCTATTTGAGAGAGAGTAATTTTATAAAGAATATGAAGAGGTAGCAAAAACCAAAGGAGAATCTGTGATGGGATACCTGTCATAAAGGTAGAATAGCCTAATTGATGAGTTAAAACAAGTTGAGCCTCACTCTATGCAAAAATATGTTGCAACACTTAAGAGAGTTGATAGATATATACAGATTAGAAGGGAAAAGAAATGATTTTGGCTCCCACTAACTTTTCAGCCACCTATCCTATTGTGGCCTGTGCCAAATTTCAGGTTTTACCAGTATGATATAGCTGCAGAGAGAAAAAGATGGAGCAAATTGGAAAAACAGCAAGGGTTCTATTGGGACCATAATTCAAAAACTATATAAATTGATGTGGGACAGCTGGCAGTTGCAAACTTCAAGGCATTAACAAAGCAAAGGAACAACCCTCCTTCTGTTGGAGGACCAACAAAGTTTTAGGTTAGGGGGAGTGATGAGTCCAGTTTATGACTCAATTTTAATAGAATTTTATTATCTATTTGTCGTAGTTTTCATAGACTTTGATGCTTGGATGTTGATCTTTTTATGATATTTCCTCAAAACCAGACATTGAGCATAAGCTTATTTTTACAATCTTTAATCACATTGGCATGCTATATGAACTATTTGTGTTGATTTTATATGTGGATTAATGAATGCTACTTTAAGATAGTTATAGATATGCAATTCTTGTGTATACTAATATTGTTTTGTAGATATAATTAGAAGCCTACAAAATTAAAGAAGATTATGTCAGCTGGTCATTCGCCATAACGGTCAACAAGGTGGTCATTAAAAGGTCAATGAAGAGAAGACTCTCGACGGTAGGAGATTCCTCATTCAAATTGAAGTGTAACCACCTCATAAATGGTCTTAATTGTTTGTTGAGTGAACATAGGCACTATTGTGTGCTAAATATGCCTAACTAGATTTTGTGCATGTGTAACCGCCTCTCCACTTTTTATGATTTCCCTAAAGCGGTGTCCTAATCTGTTGGAGTTGACTGCCTTGCTAGGTGATTAGTTAGTAGCTTTTTTCCCTATAAATAAGACTTTAATGCTCCTTCAAAAGAGGTTACTTAATCTGATGATGTACTCGCATTCTTAGCTCTTCAGTAATATAGTCATGATGCTCTATTGTACTTGTGTTTTCCAATGAATAAAATGAGTTTATAAGTTTATGCATCTAAGTTTACATTTTTCTTAAGGGATACTCATCCAAGGGGGGCCGCTTGGTGAGCATTCCATCCTTTAGCTTAGTCATTACTTTATGTTCAATAATTAGTTAAAAGTTTGGCACTGATTGTTCCTGCAGCCACTAGAATTCTATTTTGTGGTTGTTCGTGCAGCCAAAGAAGACAGAGTAGTTTCCTGTTTGTTTGCTCAGTTTTTTATTTTTGTCACGCATTTCAGCTTAGTATAGTTGTTGGTTGATGCTCAACACTTATGTTATTTATTTCCAAGCAATTTTACCTTCAGCATTATGTCTTTCTTAGTTGTAGAATGAATATGGCTACTTTGGATCCTTAGTGCACATACTATGCTGACCCATTTCAAGTTCACATCCCTAGGTTGACAAGTTAAATGCACCTTCATGATGATTGAAATAGCTATTCAGATTAGATGTCCAATCTTTGAATTATAGATGTAAGGTCTTAATTGTTAGATCATTGTAGGAGGCCAACAGGTAGCACTAGCAACAACATCCCATACGAGAGGCATAGGACCTAGCATTTTTTTCCCCTTGACCTACACTACCAGGTCGGGGACCAAAGTACAAGAGTTGTTTATGCCATTTTACTTTAGCACTTTCATATTTTATCTCATGTACATGTTCATGTTTTGATTTACATGTTTATGTATGATGCAGTATTGATGAGTCCATTCTCTTTATATTTGCAGTGGACACACAGGGATGGACTACACTCATAGTGTAGTGCATATTAGAGGTGGACCCCGTTGTGTTGATCTAGGGCACCATTCTTGAGGCGTATCGACCAATTTCAGCGGGGAGATATTCCCATCTTTTCAAGTTCTTTATGTGTTTGAGGATGGCATATGAGGAGGGGTAGGTGTAGATTGTACAAAGGACCATCAATTCCACTAGTATTATTTTACAAAGGGACCAGCTATCATTGGAGCTACAGACTGTGCTCTTTGAGAGAGATGAGGTGGTGATGAGAGCTAATAGTGTCGAGAAGGCATGTGACACTCTTCAAAGCCAACTCAATGACCTCAAAGAGAAGGAAGCAGTTGTGATACCGACAGGTGATTCACAACTGCAAGAGGCCTTGAGGAGAGTTGAGTTGTAGATAGCCTCCCTACAAGGAGAGATCAAAGCATTGCAAGAAGTAGTATCAGTTTCCCAATCACACAGATCCCGCTCTATCTTTACCATCCAACCTCAATTATAGCCACCACCAGGGCCAAAGGGCTCAGCCAGACATGCACTCAGGGCTAGATGCCCATTTTTGTATATCATTTTTGTATCGATGATATATTTTGTATAACAATGTTTTGATGTATAGATATTTGATACACATATACAGTTGCCATTTATTTTTTGATGACAGTGGCATGATACATGTACTTGACATACATTTGATATATATATATACACACACACATGAGATATTGGTTTCGTTATCATGTTGTTCATTGTTTTATGTGTATGCTCTTTACTTTCATGTATGATTATGTGATGGATGTTATTCTTATGGATGCATGCTTAGATTAGATGATATCATGATCTAATAAACACACATAGTTGTATGTTAATTAAATAGAATGATGATCTAATTTCCTAACTAAAATATGTAATGTAATACATGGATACACAATAGAGTAAGACACATGCATGTATACCTCTCTCACACACACACGGTCACGTCATAACATAAATCTAATAATATGTTGATGAATGGACATCAACATATGATACACTGTGATCTACGAAGAACGATTGTTACACACATGACACATAGACACTACACATAGTATCGATTAAGGTGCATTAATAAGTTCTTTTAGAGGAATCCCATCCATAGATGACAATCCATAAGCACCAGAACCATACACAAAGATGAAAATGTAAGGACCTAACAATTAGATCTGAATTTCCCCCTTTGATTAGGTGACGCATTTACATTTCTCTGATTCTCATAAAGAACTAGATGACCTACCTTGAAAGTTCTAGGAAGAACACCTTGATTGTATTGTCTAGATAGTGATCATTGATAAGCTTTAATATGTTCGAGGGCCTGCAATCAGCGACATCAAGTAGCTAATGCTGATGAAATTCATTAGACTGATAAGTTTCATCATCAATTAACCCTTTAAGGGAAACCCGCAAAGATGAAATCTGCAACTCTAAAGGCATGATAGCTTCAACACCATACATGAGGTTGTAAAGTGTTTTTCTTGTCACCATACAAACTCTTGTGCGGTAGGGTCACAAAGCATATGTTAATTCAATAAGCCAATCCTTACCATGTTTATTTATTATTTTTTGAAGAATGAGCTTAAGAGTTTTATTAGACGCTTCAACTTGGCCATTAGATTGAGGATAGTATGGTGTAGATAATTTATGCTAAATATGAAACTTCTCCAAGAATTGCTTCACTTATTTGTTCTTGAATGTCATTCCATTGTTGAAAACAAAGTAGAAGACAAACTAAAGCAAACAATGATGTTATTTAGAAGAAAGCTACAGATGGCTTCAGCGTTCATGGATCGAAGTGGGATAGCTTCAACCCATTTCATGAAGTAATTCGTAGTGGTGATGATAAAGACATTTCCTTTAGAAGAAGGAGGTTATATCTTTCCAATAACATTCAACCCCCATTTTGTGAATGACCAAGGAGAGGTCTAATTTTGAAGCTCTTAAGTAGGAGCGTGAATAAGATGACTATGTTGTTGACATCATGGACACTTCTTGACAAAAATAAAGGAATCTTGTTCCATCATCTACCACAAGTATCCCATGTGCATAAGTTTTTGCACCAGGGACTTACCACCAAAATTTCCACCCCCAGAGCCTGAATGGGCTTCTGAAGGGTGAGGGGAATTTTCACTTTAGTGAGACAACAAAGGAGAATCCCATTGTAGGATTTCTGATTAAGGACATTCAATAACGCAACATAGCGAACTAAAAGTTTTTGTATCTGAATGCGATCATTTTTTTTCGCATCATCAAGAAACTTTCCAGTCTTAAGATAGTTGTAAATGTTAAGAGTACCATTCCTCTGAGTCCACATGAGCACACATGAGAGCATCAAATTCAGGTTGATCAAAAAAAGTAGGAGAGTGAAGAATATGGGCCACAAAGTGGTACTCTTTCGTGTCCTTATCTAAGGGCACCAAGGAGGCAATGCTCACCATGGCATCTACGGGTTGATTTTCTCTCCTAGAGACACTATCTAATGTGAAAGAAGAGAATCGATAACGTAAGGTCAACGCCAAATCTTGATATTGAGACAATTTACTTTTCTTAGCTGGATACATCCCTATAATTAGATTCACAATTAGTTTGAAGCCACCGTGTATGAAAAGATGTTTTATGTTTAACACAATCACGACATGCTAACTAGAAATAAGGGCTTCATACTTGGTGATATTATTAGTGCAATGAAATTTTAATTGAAAGGAGAGAGGGAGTGGCTTACCCTTAGGTGAGATCAAGACTACACCCACCTAAGAACCAGTCTAACATCTCAATCCATCAAAATACATATCCCATACAAGATTGTGACTAATTGCAAAGATATCTTCATCAGGAAATAGGTCTAGACTAGGGAAGGAGTGAGGTGAGGGAGTGTCTGCTAATTGATTAGCAACAACTTGACCCATTATCGATTTCTAAGTTATGAACTTTATGTCAAATTCAAAAAGCAACATCACCCACTTCGCCAACCTTCCAACAATGTCTATTCTAGTGAATAGATGCTTTAGAAGATCACTTTTTACAATGACATGATTTTTCGCATGAAGAAGGTAATGCCTTAGCTTTTGTGTTGCAAAGACAAGAGCAAGACAGTGTTTCTCCAGAGTAGAATAACGAGTTTCATAATCCACAAGGACATCACTAATGTAATAGAATGCCCTCTCTACCATCATCATCATACTGAGCTAGAAAAGCTACCAAAGCGTAAGGTGATGCGGCGATATAAAGTAGAAAGAGTCTATCATGCATAGTCAGCATTAGGACAAGAGGATTGGCTAGATAACTTTTGATTGAATCAAAAGCCTTATGGCACTCATCATCCCATATGAAATGAACATCTTTCTTCAGTAAGAGTGTGAAAGGAAGGTTATGGTCAACCAACTGAGATATGAATCTATGAATTACCTAAATCTTCCCTTGCAAACTCTACAACTAAGATATGTTTCTAGGTGGAGGCATGTTAACAATTGCATCGATCTTATTAGTGTCAACTTTGATTCCATGATGAGAAACTATAAATCCTAAAATTTTGCCTGTGTCTGTGCTGAAGACACACTTAAGAGGATTCAACCTCATCTTATAGAGTCAGATTGTTTCAAAGATAAGAGAAAGATTCATTATGTGAGCTTGACGAATTATAGATTTCACCAAGATGTCATCAACACAATCTTCTAGAATTTTGTGAATAAAATCATGAAAGATTGGGTTCATTTCCCATTGGTAAGTTGCACATGCATTATTTAACCCAAATGACATGACCACAAAGAAAAAGGTACCCCAAGGGGTAGTGAAGGTTGTCTTATACTAATCTTTTGGGTTAATATGAATCTAGTTATAGCCTGAGATTAAGCCATCCATGAAGGACGACAAGGCATGACCTACAATTAAGTCTATAATCATATCAATATTAGGTAATGGAAAATCATCCTTAAGAGAAGCCTTATTAAGATCATGAAATTCAATGCATGCAAAAATATAACCATCAGGTTTACTAACGAAAATAATACTCGAGATACAAGGAGAATACTTTGATAGGATGGATAAAGCCTACTTTTAGTAACTTCTTTATCTCAGTCTTAACCAAAAATGCAACCTTGGCATTCATCTTTTGGATCTTTTATTTCAAAGGCTTTGCATCAAGAAATAGGATCATATTTTGGAGCATTATGGACTCATCAATACTGGGCATATCCTCATATGACCAAGCAAAGATATCAGGATGAGAATGTAATAGATTAGAGTGTTCCTCAGCTTCTTATGAAGAAAGGCACTTTCCAATCTTAATCACCTTTTCAGAATTTTTAGGATCCATGAAAACTTTGGTAGTATCCCCCTTGAGGAGAGGAATACGGTCTTCAGGGTGAGGCATAAAAACACCATCATCCATATTAGATAGAGGAGCCTTCTCAACCATATTCAAGATGGATTTCCAAAGTACGCTTGTTTATGCAAGTGGTACAGGAATTGTCGCTTATGGTGAAAGCAAGGAAAGCGAGAGTAGGCACCTAAGAATTATTCTAGTGCTTCCTCTAAATGGAAGACATCGAGAGGGACTTCATCAGATCCTACCTTATCCTTGATCAATTCAGGATGGACTAAATTGAGAGGTTTACTTGAGATCGTATTAACACTCCATCATGGTTTTGGCATAGCTTGTTCAGGAGTGCATCCCGTTCCCAAGTGATGCTTACAAAGCCTAGCTTGGATAGGGACTTGAACTCATTATTTGATACACCCAATACCTTTACGCCCATAACCATATTTAGAAATGAGCTTATATCCAGGGCCATAAAGTGTTTGTAAATCCTAGGAGGAAGGCAGTTTTACATAGAGAGAGTCATTCCACCAATGGGTGTCAAATGCATCTACGAGACCACAATCATACTTCTCATTAGGATTACAAACATTGTACTCCTTGGTAGAAGTGTGATTACCCTCCTCGGTAAGGGAACAACTAGGATCCTGAATAGGATCACAACTTTCCTTCTCAACGAGAGGACAATCAACTTCCCTAACAGAGGTGCTTGAGGTTATTGGAAGTTCCAGATGAATGGGGTTTACTTTATATTATCTGATAAATAATTCAAATAACTCCAAAGATCCCCAATCATCATCGAGACATGCATTTGATTCAGAAGAAGAAGAAGAGGAAGACTTAGGACTCTCCGCTTTCGACTATTTCTCTTCAGGGATATTCATTTCTAGGGTAGTCTCTACAAACGACACCATGGAAGAATATGTCAATGTGTCAAAGGTTAACGAAGGAATACAATTCTTAAGAGTGGAAACAACTGAGGCTCGACCAACAAAAACCAACTCATAAAGGTGGATAGCTTCAGGATCAACCTCGATTGTAACCACTTGATTATTAGCTATAAACTTTAGGGAACGATGCAAAGTAGAAATCGTAGCTCCCATATCATGAATCCAAGGTCTTCCCAAAAGAATATTGTAAGGTAAGGGGTTAGGCATCACATAAACTAGAGTGGGTAAGGTAACGGGTCCTAGCCATAAAGAATATTATTGTTCCCAAGGCTCAACGACTAGCGTTATCAAATCCATGAATATACAAAGAAGAATTAGCTAAAGAAGAAGAATCAACCTTAATTTTAGGTAAGAGATACATACCATAAATATTGAGAGTTGAACCGGTGTCAATGATGGTATGCCTAATACCAATGTTATTAACACTAACTATAATCATTAAAGGATTCACTTCTTTTTGCACATCCGAAGGAAAAATTTCTTGCGGATAGAACGTGATATTCAGTGGATCTGCATGAATATGAGCCATCAATGTATTAACATCCACCGACCTAGTGGAGGAAAGCAAAAGGATCTTTTACAAGGCTTCTTGAAGCATACCCTAATAAATCGACGCAACCTAAAACAAGTCCCAAAGTGAGATCTTGGTCAAAGTAACACGAAGTTTCTCGATAAGATCATAATTTCACTAGGCACTTTAGTCACCGATTTAGGTGTCAAAGGAAGGCTTGGTTGAGAAGGTGGTAAAGAAGTAGGAACCAATGTAGGTTGAGATGTAGGTACAAAATATTGTTGATTCAAGTTCTATTGATTTCTTCTAGCATTATATGTGTGTGTCACGGTATTGTAAGAAGAAGAATCTGTAGCTTTTAAAAACCTTGTATACAAATCCATAAAATCATTAGGATATGGGACCCCACGAATAGAATTAATTCTCTTAGGTGAAGGACTAGTTGGAGTCAAGTAAACAATAGGTCTCTTAGGATTTTGAGGAGCCACAAAGACCACAATAACTTTCACCAACTTCTCATATTGTGAAGAGGAAGTAGATGTTTGGGATGAAGAATTTTGTTCAAAAGATCTACAGATAGGGGAAGATGCTTCTAGGAAATCATCCAGAGCATTGTCTAACATATCAAAATCTTCCTTAGAAAAAGCATCATCGTACACATTAAAACATTGTAGAAAAATATCTAACATGTTCACGTCAGGTTCACAAAAATGTAGAGAAGGGGGATTCGTTGTTCATGAGTCTATTGCTTCCCAAGAGAATCCCATGGAACGGACTACCCTAAACTACCTTGGGTTTTTCTTAATCGAGCTAGAAGGTAGAATGAAGAAATTTCAAAGGATTGTTTATCAGAAATTGTATTCAAATAGACTACTTCATAATCGAAAGGAGAAAGATGTTGAGATCTCTGTTATAGACAGGATTACTCTCAACCAAAGGACTATAGCACGAAGTTAGGATGCCAACACAGTGTGCTGGAGTCCAAGGGATGCACTGGCTTTCTGTACAGATAGAGTGCTAAACCCTTAGATATAAATACTGTAATCTACTATCGTACTCAAATCTGAAGTCTGTTAATCTAAATAGATTAACAAAAAACAAGAAATATTAGAAAACACAAAGGAGAGCAAAGAATCAACTTACAAAGGATCCTACATTTGATATCTTCCTCCAAGCTTCACTTGGACAACTTGCACACAAGACGAATGAGGGAAAATGTTGGGGATGTTTTGGTGCTTGTCATAGTCAAACCCCCGTTTTGGTGTTCCCACCTCCATGAAAAGATAGATAGGTAGAAAAAGTGGATAAAGTAAACAACTATGAAGTGATAAAAGCAATCCCCACATAAGGAGGAGAACTCGTATCACGAGATAACAAAGTAAAAATTTACCTATTCGTAAATAGACAAGAAGCAAGAGAGCATTACCAATAGTCCAGGGCCCCCTCTTGATTGTAGAGATGCACTGTCAAATGCTTGTAAGAGAGCTTTGGATGTTGGAGGGACCTCGATCCAGCAAAGCTTCACTCTAAAATCAAGATTGAGAAGAGAATGAAGTGAACGTAAGAGAGAGAATTTAGAATGAGAGAACCTCCAAAATGAGAGTAAAGAGAGAGTTTTGTATTGTTGCATGGGTGGGAGGATCTGTTACTTTTGGAACTTTACGTTAGAGGTGTGTGTTGTCAGTCAAAGATTTCAAGATTCCTCATTTCAACTCAGAAAAATGTAGGGACGCTAGTGCACCGCACGGACGTTCATGCGCCACACAAGCGTTCAACTCATCATTTTTTGAGAAATGAGGTGGCAGACTATTATCACTTCATCATTGGTTCTCATGGAGTCAAAATCATAAAATTTTGACCCATAAGGTTCTTGTCATTAATGCAACTACATGTACAATAGATGCAAGGCCAAATGTACAAATGTAAATTTTCCCCCATGCTACACTTTTATGACATTACACTTTCTTACTTTTTTATTCATATATTTTCCTTTATATATATCTATAGGATGGGACATGACCCATTTATCCTATCCTTACCCTAGATGGTATATTTTCAATCTTATGGTTTGAAGGCTCTTCAAGGCAAGATGTGGTAGGCTTTGCTTGGTGGTGTCTGAACTTTTGCTCTTTCTTACAAGCACTATGTTTCCTTCCCTCTTTTTATTTGTAGTTCTACATGCTTGGGGAATGATAAAAATTTAGTCCTTATTGTCTAATTTTGAATCCTATTTACATATATTGACCCCAAGCATGTATGTCCTTTTATGTGCCTTCATGTGATGTTGCTTGTTTCTATGTGATGTTTCTTTTATTGATGTCATTTATGAGCTCAATTTTAAGTATATCATGCTAGAAAGATTGTATTTCATGCCTCCCCTTAGGGGTGTATCTTTCTCTTTACTGACTTAAGGGGCATATCCATTCATATATGCCTCCTAGATATCTTTCAAATTTTACCCTTTTCTACCTTAAAACTAGGGATAAATTTAAGAACCTCCCCCCTCAGAAAAAGGTGTGAAAACCTAGCAAATTTTGTATGATTCCTCGAAAAAAAAAAAAAATTTATCAGCAAATATTTTGTAATCACTAGAAGTTTGTACAAAATCTTGGTGAATTATATTTTTTTAAAATCCAATAAAATATTTTTATTAGCAATTAAAACTTGTTTTCAAGCTAATAAATATTTTCATTGGCGAATTAAACTTGTTTTCAAACCAATAAAAAAAATTCATGGTGAATTAAACTTGTTTTCAAACCAATAAAATATTTTCATTGGTGAATTAAACCTATTTTCAAACCAATAAAATATTTATGTTGGTAAATTAAACTTGTACTCAAAACAATAAAATATTTTCATTGGCGAATTAAACTTGTATTCAAACCAATGAAATTTTTTTATCGCAAATTAAACTTTTATTCAAACCAATGAAATATTTATGTCGTGAATTAAACTAGTATGTCAATAAAAATCATAGTGTGGGTGGCAAAAATATCAAATGCTATATATCATTCTATTTTGAGATGAATTTTCCACACACCCAAATTCCTAAATAAAGTCTCCAAAATGAAGACAAGTGTCGACATATTTATAAGTTCTTATTAGAAGTGAGCAGAATTTATTGTGACTTGTTATTGGATATTGATAATGATTAAGGTACGACAAGCCATTTAATTTTTTTATCTTTTCAATGCTTTGAAGTATTTTGCCTGAAGCCAGATGCTAATCCAAACAACATTTGTAGTGGTTGAGGCTCTCCCATGTGTTGACAAAGTGTGAATGTAGCAATTGGAAATTTGGCTCACCTTTTGATTAAATTTAATTATTCTTCTAAAAAAATTAAATTTAAAACACGTAAATTGAGGCAAGATAACAAGATGAAGATCCTTGATCAAATTATGTAATATATTTTGTATTAAATGTTTTAACTATCGACTCGTGCTTCACCATAGTGGGATGCAGAACCAAGGTCCAAAATTTTCTATAAATTTAGATGGCATTATTGATGAAGTTCATCATAATCTTGATTAAAACTCTAGTTCAAAAATAATTATGGAATTTGATACACCAATTTGTCTACTATTCTTTGATGACAATTAGCCTTCTTAGGAGCAATTAGTAGCCAAAGAATTACACAAATTTTTAGGTTACACAGTAGATGGACTAGAGTCTTTATCAGGATGGTGTTGGGCTTCAAATTTGTAGAAGTTGTAGATAGATATCGTGTGAACACCGATATTTCTTCACGGTTTGTGGATTCTTTACTAGACATTGGAGTTTTGCATGTTGATGTGTTGTTCCCGGTGAATCCGATGGTTCAACATGATTATTTAGGAGGCCTAGGGGATTTTTTGGCTGTTGCACACATTGGAGTGGGAATCCCCACACCAAGGGATATTCCTCACTTCTTAAATGGAGCCATTGTAACCTAACATCCTTTGTGTTGAATTTCCACAATGTCACTTTAGTGGGACATCATCAATTGGTCATTGTGGGATATGATTTTTTGAGGAATGAAGTTTTGTCATAATTTTGATAAATGTATGTGAATATTGTATTCTACTACTAGCAGGATTTTGTTACTTAGTAACTTTCTTATGTACATTTTACAAGCACCTTTATATGAGCTACATTATCAAAGATATAAATGTCGATATGTATATTTATATTATTTTTATTAATACTAGTTTTATATTATTACATATTTATTCTATATATTTTTAATGTAACAATTCAATATTTTTTATGTTATAAGAATTAAACTTGTATGCAAATAAAAATCAGTGTGGGTGGCGAAAATATCAAATGCTATACTTCTATTTTGGGATGAATTTTCCACACAACCAAATTCCTACATAAAGTCTCTAGAATGGGGACAAGTGTCAACATATTTATAAGTTTTGATCAAAAGCGAGCGAAACTAATTGTGACTTGTTAGTGGATATTGATAATGCTTAAGGTACAACAAGCCATTTTATTCACATGTGTTACTGGCAAGTATTGATGTCTTCGTTCTTTAATTTTTCAACTATATATTTTCATGGGCAACCCTTCTTTTTGTCTACTTATGTTCCAGTTCTTTTTGCCTGCTATGTTCCAGTTCTTTTTGCCTACTTCAGAGCTTCTGTTCTTTTTGTCTGCTTCCAATATTTTGTTCTTTTTGCTCACTTCTATAATTCTATTCTTTTGGCTTGAAATGGGGTCCCAAATCAAAGTGTTTATCCCTTGTCACCACTAGGAAGTGAGAGATAATTTACCTTTCTCAAGGGAGAAGCAACGTCGTGTTTTCTTATATCAATGTGATCAAGTGGAGTCAGTTGTTATAATAGTGATTGGTAGAGACTAGATTCATAATAATCCTTCAGCTTTCCCATTTGAGGTTTCATCTTTATTTATTTCAAATCTAATGGATATTCTTTGGTGTGTAAAACTGGTCAAGTTCCTCTCTAGGAGTTATCTCCAACCTTCTATCTTCTCATTTTTTGCTTTGTCTGAAGCTTTGGAGAGCTACAATCTTAGGTTTGATTTATCCATGGTGGAACCGAGTGGCTTTCTTGACAAAGACAAGCTATTGAATGGTGAAAGTAGTGTCTTAATTATATATGAAATGGTCAATGGACTTCTTGGCGATAACCATTCGGATTTTAATAGAGAATTGAATGGTTTATGTTTTGTTGTTAGTGAATCATTATATTTTGAGTCATATAATATTTTAAATTCTATTCATTTTCTCATAAAGAATGTTGAAGAGGACCCACATGCATGTGCTCTCTTTCTACCACCTTTTGGTCTTGCAAGCTCAAGTGAGAGTTGTATATATTAGTCTTTTGTACGATGTAATATTTTGCTTAACTTATTCAATTTTAGTATAAGTTTTATTATGCATTAAATTAGTAATCATTTGTAACAGTATTTTGTAATGGTATGGAGGTCATGGTCAGTGTTTTTATGTATGGGCCTAGTCAATGTTTCTATAAGAATGATTATTTTATTTGGATTAATATAATAAATGCAACCCTGGGTTGCTCTTACAAATCAAAATGTGTATACTAAAAAAAATCAACTTAAGCTACAAAAATAATTCACCGTTTGATGAATTGATGGACTTATTCGATGCATTCCCATTTTCTTAAGTTGTAATAGAAAATTAAAATTAATGTACACAAAAATTTCATCATTCAATGAACATTCGATGGATGGTTGCAGTTGCATTCTAGAATGAAATGTGTGAAGTGTCACACTTGTAACCTCAAACCTCCAATATCACCCTAAAGACATTATATATACAAAGATCGTCATTTGACCTTTTATTCACATGCATTATTAAAGATTTATAAATAGATTTCGTATGCTCACTTAAAAATACTTTTCTACATGTGTTGAAAATAAATCACTTTAGTGAACACATGCTTAATATAGTTCCCCACACTAAGCAAACATTTTTCGCTAATCCACAAGGTAAAATTCACTAAGGAAGAGGGAAGCCACAAAAATGGTAGAAAGTATGACACATGTTTTCTTTTTATTTATTTCCACAATTTTGCATGATTATTGTCCGTCGAAGAAAATGTGGTTACAAAACTGCAAATTAATGTTAGGTGTACTTTCAAGATGTTCTTAATTTAATGTGTCAGTGGGAAATCTTTTAAAGATAAGAAATACTTTCCTCTTCTTATATGAAGTGATTGAAATGTATTGATTTTATAACTTGATATTGAAAACTACATGTCATACTATACCTGGTGATGTCATGAATCCAATTATCAATCAAAATAAGATTTGTAATAGAGTTCATATTGTTTGAGTGCTTACTACTTGTTGGCTTGAGGTACATTCTACATGTGGCCAGATGTCAATCAAAATAACATTGTAAGTGGCTCTCACATGAGTACAGTTGGTTACTTTGTTAGCACAAAAATAATAATTATACCTCACACAACTCGCGAGTAAATGTCATAGCCCATAAATAGGGGTGGTGAGCTCAACTGAAATCATTCTTAAAAGTCCATAAAATGGCTTTACTTTTGAGTGTAATTTTTTGAATTCTAATAAGTGTTTTCATTTTTCAAGGTTAATAAGCAATAAGACGATGTTGTGGTATTATTAGGGATACTCTAGATCCTCCTACCTCTAGTTATGGAGTTAGAGAGTAAAAGAGAGACCAATTTCCTTCAAGTTCAAAATAGGTGGAACTGGAAAGAAATTGATCTAGTTCACCTTACTCTTGAGCCAAGTTTTGAACTAGGATGAGGATCTCTGATGGAGATAAGTGATTTCATAGGGAGTGTGGTGACATAATTATTTTAATCTTGTTCACATTGAAAGTAGTTGATTTTTCATACTCCATTTTGACAGAGGTCTTCAAAGATTAACTGTGGACTCTCAAATTCATTATGTGTTATCTTGGTGCTTTGGAGTTTCCTGAAGAGGATGGTAGTAGATTTACTATCCCTTATCTTTTGCATAATTCCAATTGGTAACCAAGATAGGAACATTTTCTATATTCATTGCTCCCCTTTTCCTAACATGGTAGGTAAGCCCTATGGATTTTCAATGTCATTCTGGGCTATTTTGGTGGGCCAATTTGAGTAAATTATTCAATATATTTTATATTAATTTTTTTTATCTATTGGCTCGTGCTTCACAATAGTGGGATGTAGAACCAGGGTCCAAAATTTTCTATAAATGTAGAACTATAGTGGTGGCTTGGAGCTATCATGTGAAATCCCAAGATCTCAAGCATGGTTGACAAGCCCCATGGTTTGAGAATATGATCTGCATCCCATAACACCACTAACAAATCTCATAAAATGGTAATTGTGAGATGTCTCTTGTCCCAATGAGCTTGAGGTCATCCATATAGTCCTCATTAACTCCCCTTCAGAATATCAGTTTTAGGGATTCATCAGAGAGTCTATTTTGATGGGATTTTTTGAGATAGAATTGAAACCTCTCAATATAATCTTCCAATGAATCATCTTCCTTTTGTGACATCCTAAATATGTTATCCCACTTTCTATTTATGCCTTTGCAGTAATCTTGGTATTTCTCCAAGAAGTTTGTCTGCATTATATTTCAATTGGGAACATCTCCTCATAAACCAATGAACCATCTCAAAGCATCATTTTTCAATGTAGCTAGAAAAAATTTGAGTTTGTAAGCATTCGTGGTGTAGTCATTACTTTGGAATAACACATCAAACTCAAAAAGGAAGGTGTTTGAGTCCTCTATGACTAGTTCATAGAAGATAGGTAGTGTTGAAGGAGGAATTTTTTTCAAAGCAGTAGCCCTTTCCTAGTTGGCTATAAAGAATTCAAATGTTACATGCTCTGGTGGATATTCTACCACTACATTAGCCATGATGGTTATGAGTATGTAGGAAGTCTCCTCTATATTTTGTGTAGGTACTGGTGTTAGGGATGATTCTTCTTTAGGGATACCCTGGCTCTGTTCACTCTGTTCACAATATATTCTAATGCTTCTTGTGCTAAGGGGAGAAACCCAAAGTGTCTCACTACCTCTGCATGTAATGGTTGACTCTTTAGATCAATGATTCTTGCACATTATTAGTAACTCGTGTTTCAATTGATGGATAAAACCTAATAACCCCAATGCTTAAAACATGATTTATAAACTATGAAAGCTTGAAAGGAATTGAAAATACATAAGAGAATCTTGAACTTAGCACTATCCTTGATAATGGTTCCAAAACTGTAGGGCCTCTCTAATATCTAATTAACTTGGTGGTACTAGGTAGACACACAACTCAGAGGGTGGATTCCTAACTGAATAGTTCATCTTTCACAAAAGGCTTCATTTAATTATCAACCAGGGACTTGTAAACTTTAGATAGTGTTGGTGTAATATATGCATTCATGGATCCTAGACACGTCCTATATAAATGGAGTATAGGTAATTACACATGTACAAAAAACTATAAAAGCTAGAAAACAAAATGAAATGTCGATTTGTATTTAACAAGGGAAATAAATATAAATTGCTACCTTATGCTACGAGTACCTATCACTCAAGACTGTAATTATCAACCACTAAATCTAAACTGTAACTAATTCCTCTAGAGTGTGAAACCAACATGAAGCTACAAAATTCAACCCAAAACTACAGAATCACATGCATGAATTAAAACATATGTATATATCTAGAAACTACCTTAACTAAATTCAACAATGCATCAATAAATCTAATAATAGGAAATAGAGTGGATTAGAAGTACCTCAAGTGGCCCTTGCTTAAGTTTTTGCTTCCACAAAAGATTTCAAACACTTACTACTTAATCATCAAATCATTATATCAAACTAACTCTCTTTATTGCATAAAAACTATAAACTCTTACATACAATCTGATAAGAATTTGTTGAAGATTTCTTATTCAATAACACATATATATTATTGTAATTTGTAATAGAAAAATAACTAATGACTAGAAACAATGGTCAATAACTACTAGCAACTAGATTTACTCCTCGACAACAGATCCTGCTATATAGGGTTTATGAGGAGTCTTATTCCTGTACGACTGAAAAAAAAAATCATAAATTATCCACCCACTCTCCCTCAAAGATAGGGAGAGGACTTAGTCTTAAAATAGAAAATAATTATGAAGCAGGAGTAGAAACACTAATTTATAACTATGTGCTTAATTGTTAACTACAATGATAGAGACGTGTTTCCAAGGACACTCATGTCATGAGTTAGTCTTGTTCAGAACAAAATTCTTCCCCTCCAAGTAGTTTTATTCAATGAATAAGAATGTGATGCGGTGACTCATAGTTGATCATTAAATGATCACCCTCTAGAGTCCCTACTAGTGTTTAGTAAACTTGGTGGAAATTGCAATTCAGAGGGAAAACCTAGTTGAACAATCCAATTAAAATTTGGAAAGACCATTGAATTATCGATTAGGGCTAGTAGGCTTGTGATGGCACTGACACTGTATGTGCTTTCAAAGACTTGGAACTACCTAAATCATTCTAGTAAAGATGTTACACTTGTTCGAAAATCATAAGGTTGTAAAACAGTAAAGAAAGTAAAGTTGTCTCTATGGCTATGGGTACCTACAGTATAAGACTATAGCTAACTACTATTTAGAAATGAATGTTGGAGATTAAATAAACTGATAAATTAACCTATACTACACTCTAGAGTGAAACAAATGAAATTTATTACAACATTATGAAGCAATAATTATTAATAACTATGACATGAAGAATCTATCTAACAATCATGCAATTATGAGGTAACTACTAAACATAAATAAAATAACTGAAAAGAAAGAAGTGAAGGAAAGTTACCTTGAGTGGCCCTTGCTCAAGTAGTTTTCTTCACTAATCTAAAACTAGATCTAACTCCCTAGATCCAATGCAATCATAATAACTCAAAATCATTCATTGCACAACTCTAGAAAATCACATAAGATTCTACTAAAAGATCTTATTCATGAAATCATCATTGTACAATAAACATGGTCTACATAACAATTGAAAACTAAAAGTATCTGGTAACTGTATTCACTATCAAATGATAAACTAACTAACTGGCTAAAAACTAGCTAACTAGCTATCTTAAGACTTAACCACTAAGTTATACATATAGGCACGGGGGAGCTTATTCAAAATAGGACTTTAGACTGAAACCATAAATTACCACTCCATGAATTTCAGAGCATGACAAAGATTCAGTTAAATCTAAACTGCAACTAGAAAACAAGAAGATTCCAAGTTGGATTGTGACTATGTTGTAACAAAACTAGAATGTGAAATACTCAAAATTAATTATGTTAGAATCCCAATGGTAATAGGGTTCTTCCTTCTCTAGTGTCTTTATTGAACATGATAATGATGCAAAACCACCTTCATTGAGTGCCTCTTGTAGGAGTTTATGGTGAACTCCGCAAACACCCCAGGATCACTTGCAAGACAAAATAACTTCCACAAGAGAGAAATGGCAGAAATATCATGCTATCTAAGGATGCAAGAATGCAAAATTGAATATGGAAAAGTACATATGATACCTTGTTTATATAGGCAAGGTGAGGAATAGGATTGAACATGATTGTGACATGTCTCTTAATCCTATGACATGTGACAACTAACTAACTACCTAGGAAATGACGCATAGATAAGATAGAGCTTCTAGAAAACCAAACTAAGACTTCTAAAAGAATCTTATATCCTATGTAAACTTAACATGTGAATATGTCCCCTAATTACATAGTGAGTGAATTAACTAGGTACAAGACATTATTATTCACACCAACACCTTCATGATGTAGTTACTTTACTTAATTTATTCTGGGACATCCCCTATTTCAGTATCCAAGAACTCCTTCAGTTGCAGGTTACATCCTATAGTTGTTGTGGGCTACATTGCCTCCTCTGGTTGTGTTGGTGGTTTTTCTAGGGCACTCAAAGGAACTTCTAAGAAATATACAATTTCTATATTCAAAACTCTTGAAAATGACTGGCCAACTAACAAGATCTAGTCATAGACTAAGACCTTCTGCACTTTAGGCTCTGTGGGACCTAGGAGGGTGTTCCTATTGGTGTTCGCTAATACTATTCTTGACATAACACATTATTTTCATAGATCATTTTAACTAAAAGGCAAATATGCAAAGTTTACTATGAAATTGGCTTG
Organism: Sequoia sempervirens; assembly: GCA_007258455.2. NCBI lineage: Eukaryota > Viridiplantae > Streptophyta > Pinopsida > Cupressales > Cupressaceae > Sequoia > Sequoia sempervirens. The sequence continues at coordinate 912,838,521 of VDFB02271358.1, forward strand.
TTTTTAAGTAACTTGCTACCATTTCAGCAAATGTTATCCCATATGACAATGAACATAAAATTTGTGTAAAAATTTAGGAAATTTTAAAGTAAATTCAAGTTTTGACTCTGGGATGGCCACCATGCAACAATTTGATCAACCCATTTGGTGGATCTTTAAGGAAATAGACTAGTGCCATATTGAATTGGGTGATGGAGTCATACACACAATAATCAGTAATACATAAATAACTTTAAATTTTCATAGAATGGACTACCCACATAACAACTTTGCATTATGGAGCTCACAGTTTCTTATACACCACTACTTATCAAATCCCTAGCAAATAATTGTAAACCTATGACTCCATTTGAGCATTTAGTTGATTACTTGAATCAAAGCAAAAAACAGAGACATACATTTGAACTAATGTTTAAAAGAAAAATGAAACTATTATTAACAATTCCATTCAAGATTTACTCAAATCCACATAAGGAGAGAAAATGTATCAGAACAAGACTTTCATTTATATTCATTAGTCAAAATTTCATAACAATTTAAGACAATATGTATATGTTATTCCAAAGAGAGCTCAAAATAGACATGCTTATTATATTCCTATTGTGAAATTCATATACACCTGACCTAGACCTAACCAGAAATTTTCATCTATCTTCTTTTCTTTCTCCTTTTTCTTCCTTTGCAAGTGAGCCTTGAATACCCTTTTATATGACAAGGGAGCAACAAGCTTCGGGCTCAAATGCAATTTCACTACATATTTTCATTTCATCAAAATTTCAATTGCATTTCACTTGCATTTCAAAACCCCGCATGTTGAATTCTGCAAAACATAGTGCAACTGAGGAAAGCCCAAATGTAACTGTCACCAAAGAAGGGAAATACAAAGTGTCGCCAAAATTCCCTTTGTCACCATCTGTGCTACAAAGAACCAGGTATCCAAAATTCCACGAGGGAGCACAACCGACGTCGAATACCAAAATGTACCATGCACACAAAAAACAAGACCACCACAACAAATTTCATCAACACCAAAAAAGTCAAGACCCCACACACAGCAAATTCTTGTTTACCCTTCACTCCACCTTTACCAGTGCCACGTCCACGGTATACACAACCACTCCTAGTTCTTTCCAGAAGAGGATAGGAAACCTCGGCTTCCTCCTCTTTCTTTTCTTTTCCTAACACACTTCTAGTATGCCTGCTAGGGGTTTTGACCGCCAACGGCACAACAGATATCACTTCCTCATCAGAGGGAAGACAATCATTCAAAAGAGCTAAATACCGACAGTAGTCGGAGTCGGTCTTGATTTCAGAGGGGATGCTCGTAAGATCAATAGGTGAATGTTGGTGTCCATAGGAGTCGCACCCATATCTTATTTTATTTTGTGCTCCCATTGGAGACCACAATGGGATCTTTCCTTTTTCATCTACTTTCCTATAGCATCACCCTAGAATTGTAGCCTTCAACTACATCTACTGGGTGCAAATCTGTGCTTTTCAATGGCAATGTTGGCTTCCATGGTTTGAGCGGCTTCTGGTGCATCAGAACCAGACCTTTGGGAACTCAAGCAAGCAAACTTCCTTACTAGTTCGCTCATTTTTCTTCTCTGATAATTGCTCACACCACCTTGCCTTAATCAATAACACTTCTCGCTACTAAATGTAGATGACTTTAATAGTAGCTATTCCTTCTACATTTATCATGGAGCGATGACGTTCACAATCAATTTCTAACACACATGCGTAACCTAGGTAGCTCGTTGATAGATGTACTGTCACCTTTTAATCCCCATTTGCATGGAAATCCATAGACTATTATTCATGATTACCAACATTTGCGTCTCCACACGAATTGAAATCAACTCAATCACTCTATAGGATGTTAGCCATTAATGTGAGCTGGTTGCACAGAGTAAAACGGCCATCACGTGTTATTCGCCAACTTTGAATGCTATTTGTTGATCTTTTGCCTTGATGGATGATCGGACAACCAACCTTTGTTTAACCACCTTTGATTTCCAGCAGCGCTGCACCGAAATTTTCACAGCTAATGGAGTTCTTCCATGTCGGATGACACCTTCATAGTGTGCGGGCTCCATGGTCCGAGTGGGTCGAGACAGGTGTCGAGATCTTGTTGATCTTGCTAGTCATAACCACCTTTCATTTTAATCCGGTGAGCCAGTGAGGAACGGTGAAGATCGTTCTGCCAAATTGAACTCAGCCGCTCGTTGAAGATGTCAGGCCACGAGAGTGGTAGTGGGGAGTGGGTCCTGCATTGTGTCTTGGACACACATTCACTTCTCGTTAGCCTCATTGCATTTATCTTGTTGACACTTAACTCTCGTGGGTTGGTAGGGTACGGTCCAGATCTTCCCCTCGATCTTGGAATCTTTAAATCTACACATTGAGTGATGTTAGCATTTAATATATGGGACCTAGTCTAGCCGACAATGACATGACCACTAGGGCTAATGACTTAAGCCGTAAGTCACTGGGTTACAAATTTAAAACCCGACTTTAGAAAAAGGCTTGATACGGTGGAAAAAAGATGATCGGTTCCTCAGGCTAATGGGGCTGGTAGACTGACGTGTCGGATGGATCAAGAGATGACTTAAGGGGTCGATGACCGACTGAGCAAGGCAACCTAAAATTATAACGTTTGCATGCTTCTGAATAAAACCCTACTCACTTTGGGGACAAGGGTTTAAAATGGAAACCAAGTTCATGGGAGTTAAGGGAAAATTTCTTAGAATTTTACAAGCTCCATCAGGTTGCAAGGGGTTAGTTCACAAAACATGTACACACTATTAAAAACCATGACTAAGCACAAATATCCAATCATAATTCATACATATTCACACATAAATTATGCAACACCATCATATCATAACCATATTTCCATATACTTAAACTAGGTTCATGGTTTGCATAATAAGCATAAAAGATAGCATAATGTAGGAATATGTATAGAATAATTGTCTGGTAATTTCTATAAGCACGCATAAAAGATATAAAAACTAACTAATATTTGGACTCATCATTTCCCCCCAACTACCCATTTGCTTGCCCTTAAGCAAATCAACTAGGGTTGGAGGTTGTAGTGCAATGTGATTTCTCTAAGATCCATGACAGTGTTCACTCCTTTGACCTGCTTCAAGTAAAAGCCTCTATAGATTGAAAGTTTCCTCATTTTGATGATTTCAGCCTTTTCCCATTCCTCCATTTTATCTCTTGTCCAATGTGGCATTGGATAAAGGAGTATTGGTGGCTGGAATGTAAGTGGAACCCATACAAGTCCTTTGTCAACATCAATATCAATGTACCTGCATACTCTTTCAATCATAGCCATAAAATTATACACTGAGTGGGGCTCTTGTTGAAGTGAGCAACCAATATCTTCAATCTACAACACCAAATAACTTCCACAAGCAATAGAAAGAAGCAAAAATGGAAGATGTTATTCCACCAAACAAGAATTACAATATGATCAATATGCAACACAAGATGCTAGAGATGCCTTGCTTATAAAAGAAAGGGTGAGAGATAGGATTAGACAAGATCATGATAGGTGTCTTAATCTTATGACATGAGACAACTAACTCATAACTACCTAGGATAATGTAAAGTCTAGATAAGACAACTAAGACTTCTAGAAAAGCTCATATCCTAAGTAAACTTAATATGTGAACTAAGTCCCCTAAGTCCTTAGTAAAGAATTAACTAGGTACAAGACTTTATTCCCACCAACAACCCCCCTTAAGTGCAACTTGGGGAGGAAAAAACTAATGCAAGATGAGTCCCGACAACAAGGTCTGATGAGGTACCCATGTACAAAACAAACTCTCACAAGTGGAGAAAAGAAGAAAAACCCTGTGGGAGAAAACTCTGCTCCAAAAGAGAGAAAAAAGATGCAAAGAAAACTGAAAAAGGAAGGAGGACTCATCAAGACCCCCCAAGGACAACTTCCTTCACCCCAAGCATCAACTTCAACTAAATATAATGAGGAGATGCCAAAGATTTAGTGAACATGTCAGCAACCTGTTGATCTGTAGGAAAATGCTCCAAGCTAAGAACACCATGATCCTGGATGAGCTACTTGATGAAGTGCATGTAGATCTAAATATGCTTAGTATGTTGATGCTCCACTAGGTTGTGAGAGATATGGATGGAACTCTAGTTGTCACACCAAAGAGTAGTGGGTTGAGTGGAAGGGAATCCAAACTCAGTCATCAACTGAAGAAGCCACAAAACCTCCTGACTAGCAAGAACTGCACCTTGATACTCAGCCTCTATCCATGATAATGAAACAATAGTATGCTTCTTGCATGACCATGCAATCGAACTAGAACCAAGGTAAAAGACAAATCTAGAAGTAGAATTTTGATCATTGACATCACTGGCCCAATCTGAGTCAATGAAGCCTACAATATGAGATGCTCCTAATGTGTAATGAATGCCAAAATGAGTAGTGCCCTAAATGTATCTCAAGATACGTTTGGCAGATTTCTAATGACTCTCATGAGGCTCCTGAGAGAAGCGAGAGACAAGTCCAACCATAAATGAAATATCAGGACGACTATGTGTCAAGTACAAAGATTGCCAACCAACTGTCGATATAGGGTAGGATGAACTATATGAGTAGTACAACTGGTAGAAAATACAACACCTAACTGAAAAGGAGTGGGGGCAGGCTTGCAATCAGCCACGCCAAATCTTTGAAGCAAATCAAGAGCACACTTCCACTAGAAAATAAAGATCCCCTCAAAATTCTGATGAACTTGAAGGCTAAGAAAGTAACGCAAGAGACCAAGATCAGTCATATCAAATCGCTCCACCAATGCTTGTTGTGTACTCTATTACACCCTAATTGTGTATTTACTATTTATTATTACTATGTAGGGTAAATGTGAATGTAATTCAAATTTTGAATGAGAATAAAGTGTGCTTTCCCTTTTTTATCAATGAATTATGAATGAATGTTATTTCATTTAATGTTAAGTAATGGAATGCATATATGTGAAATGAATGGTTATTGAATTAGATATTCTAACTATGGGGCTAATATTGTGAAAGCATATTTTGTTGAATAGTTGACTACCATGGGAATGTGTTAGTTGGATGCAGGTATATGTTCAAACCTCCAGGTGCAAGGGGAAGTATCACTTAGGAGAATATTTTGGTCGGGTAACCAGTAACGTAACCTAACTAAGCTTACACACACACTCATAGTAGAATGGTTAATTCAAGTTATTATGTCAAGAATTGGTATTTTATCCATAGTATGATGTATTTACATTAGTAAGGCTATTGATTACTATTAAGTGCATTCTTGGATGATATTTATATGTTTAGATCTTATGAGTTTTTCCCTATATTACTATGCTTGTATTGATGAGGAGAACACACATGGAATGTATGCATATGTATACATATGCATGTCGATGATAGACCATACACATGAATGAACACGTACATGGGAGTACACGGGTAGATGTACCTATGCATGCTTATGAATGGGTTGCTTATGAGCATGGAGCTATCAAATGGACAATACGACATGAATGTGTATATGTATAAATACATCACACATCTATTCCCTATCAACACAATAGTAATTGTGTATGTGCTTGATTGTGCAACTGATTGTGTGTATATATATATAAGATATATACATATATCCATATGTAAACATACGTGTGTATTGATAAATGTTTACATATGGATATATGGATATATGGATATATGTATATATATATATATACACACACACATAGTCGATATGATTATTATTACTATGTGAATTCTAACTTGTTCGTATTCATTTGTATATCGAATGTATATATTCTTGATTGACATGATATATATATATATATATGATATAATGTTAATGTTGTTTATTGATATATGTGTGTGTGTGTGTGTGTGTGTGTGTGTGTGTGAATGTATATGTACATATAAAAATATATATTTATATATCTATGTGATGCTTAGAGGCTGATTTATATATATAAAAATAGGCCAATTTGTATATAATATATGCAAAGCATTTAAAGGCCAAAAAAAAATATTGACATTGAATAAAGGTTGAATTGCATGCTAAGTATTGTGCAGCAATAAGGTCGTTATGGAAAATAAACCATAGTTGATACTATGGAAATGCATCTTTAAATTGCTAACAGCGAATTACTCAAACATTGGACGCTTTAATATAAAGCGATAAAGTATTTATCAACTACAAAATAAAGTGTAAACGCATGAGAATAAGAAATGTGAACAACAAGCTATGAATTGGTCAAAGCACCAAATATACACTAAAATAGAGGAGTGACTCATCTTATCTCTGTTGCTCAATGAAACCATGACCAAGTCAACATTGTGTGAGTGTCACCTGAAAGTAGAAGACTATTTCAAAGTATATAACCATGCCAAAGGAAAAGGAGGTTGGCTAAATACATGGCACCAAATTGAGAAAGCTCTATTTCCTATAGAATTCTATTTTGTAGCAAGTTGATTGTCATCATTTGATCATGTGCAAATTGAACTAGTCTTTTGTTGCTATCAAACATAGAGGCTGATCTATGGCATTATATGTTGAGTATACTCTTTGATTGTTGCCACCTTTTAGTTGAGTAGTGTGGGTTGATTTGCATGGTAAAATGTGTCGACTGGCATGCCTCTTCTATAGGTTGCAATGTCTCATTTTGTTGTATAAATAGAGAGGCAAGCTCTCTTATTTGGAACGCATTATTTTGTTAACTTATTCTATTGCAATTATTCTAAGAGTTGAGATTCATAGTGTGAGAGTTGTGAAATACTTTGTGAGTGCAAGTTGCTCTTGAGAGAGAATTCATAGTGAAGTATTAATTTAGAAGGATATAGTGAAGCTAGCAAGTTATTGTTGGAAGGTTGTGCATCAAGTTAGTTAATTGGATTAAGCGTATACAGGAATGAGGATATAGTCTTGTCGTATTTATCTTTATTTATAAAAGATTGAGTTTTGTGTGCTTGTTTGGGTTGCATGAGAATACTTGCATTAGGAAAGCATAACATTTGCTTTGAAAGGGAAAAAGAAATTATTTTATGTTTTTCTATGAAAGTGCTTGTATTTACTCTGTAATAGGAGGAATTATTTGTCATAGAATAAGTATACTAGATATTATTAAGCAAGGATAGCTTATGGGTTATTCATACCTAAGTTATTTAAGTATGTTAGATAGCTTATAAAGTTACGCCAAGGGTTTGATTATCCTTTGAAGGGAGGGTAACTTGTATTTATGCTTTATGAGTAGATATACCATTAAGTTTTAGGAAAATGGAATAGGTTGTCTCTAGGGTTAAATACTACCTATTGAATGAAAAACCTATGCATAAAATATAGTGGCCTTAATTCAAATCAAGCTTGAGTAGTGTATGTAAGTAGGATGACTATCACTTGAAGTACTGGGTGAGAACACTGTGGCCAAAGTAATGTGATTACCTTTGGCTCTAATGTCAATTCACGATTATCCATTTATTTGCATGGTAGTCCTAGATTGTGGGTTTATGAGTTCTAATCATGTAGGACACAACACTAAGCTCAGATTGGTTGTGATTATGTGGTTACTCTACCAATATCTTTGTTGAAGGCTAGGGCCATCTATCAAATGATAGATGTGTGGGGGACCACATATGAGTCTGTGGTTGGCAAAAAAGTGCTTGAGTGATGCTTCTCCTTCTCAACAAGTGACAAGAAGACCAAGATTTGAAGAAAGTTCCTAGACTATCCATATCTATTGTTTAAAGCTCGGTTGAGCTATGTTTGTACTTTGTACACATTCTTTGAAATGTTGTAATTTATGGAATATTATATTGGGATGGAATCATTGTTGTGACATCTATGTTCATTTTTTCTCTATAAAATAAAGAAAAAAAATTATGGCATTGGTTAAGTTACATAGTTTATTTACTTGCAAAGTGAAAAATTAGGAAAAATTACTTCAATGAACAATTGACATGTTACATACTTTGAATCATGAAAGTAGAACTCCCTATGAGAATCAAATCATCCACATAGAGAAAAAGAATGAGAAGATACTCTCCATGCCACTAAGTATAAACTGTAGGATCATAATGACAACGAGTGTAGCCAGAAGCAAGCAAGAAGCTATTCATATTCTCATACCAAGCTCGAGGGGCCTGTTTGAGACCATACATTAAATGTCGAAGCCTACAAAAAAGTGAAGAGTCCTACACAAAACCAAGTGGATGCTCCATATAGATCTCCTCATGAAAATACCCATGCAAGAAAGCACTCTTCACATCCATCTGATACACTAACCATCCCTATGATGCAGCTATATCAAGAACAAGGAAAATAGGATTTGTCTTGGTAATAGGAGCAATGGTCTCAGAATAGTCAATTCCTTCAACCCGAGAAAACCCCTTTGCAACAAGACGAGCCTTGTAATTTTCAATGGAACCATCTACTGCATATTTGGTATGGTACACTTTCTTCCCTTAGGAAGAGGTACAAGATCCCAAGTATGATTCTTCATCAAAGAAGAATACTCATCAACCATAACACTATCCCACTCAGGAATACCTAAAGCATCTAAAAAATTATCAGTATCATTTGAAACATGATTCAAAACACTTATTCTTGAAGTTTGAGAATGAGTGCGGCAAGTATCTGTGGGATCACCAACAAGAGGACCAGCCTCCTCAAGAGTAACTTGAGTCCATCATGGCCTAGTGGGTGAATTGGGAGGAGGTGGATCAAGACCATAATTAGAATCTTCCTCAAGTAACAAAACATCATCAATTGAAGAAGATTGAGTAGTTTGTGATGAAGAAGAAGTCGAAGGAGGATATGTTTGTGTGAAAGACTCAGAAAATTGAACATCACGACATAAATGAACCTCTCATGTGTTAGGATCATTTAATATGTATGCATTCACATCCTCACAATAGCCAACAAAAGTGACTCACTGAATCTTCTTCTCCATTCATTTACGTCGACCATCCAGAATGAATGCCCAAGCCTCACTATCGAATACTCTAAAGAATGATGCATTAGGCTTGCAATGAGACCAAGCCTCCTCGGGAGCCATATTATGCATTGCCTTGTGAGGCATATGGTTCTAAATATAATTGGCATAATTTACAACTTCGAACTAAATTACTGGATCCATGGACCTCGACTGAATCATACAATTGGCCATCTCCCTTAGAGTCTTGTTCTTTCTCTCCACCACACCATTTTTTTGAGGAATGTAAGGGACCGTGTGCTAATGAAGAATACCATGCTCATTGAAAAAATCCTGAAATGCCTAATTGACATACTCCTCTCCATTTTTTGTGTGTATTTGTTGAAGAGAAAAACCTGACTACTTCACAAATATTTTAAAGGTCTTGAAGATGGTGAGAACCTCACTCTTGAGCTTCAAAAAGTAGACCCATGTGCATCAGGAAAAATCATAAATGAAAGTAAACACATACTTAGACCCTGAAAAAGGAGTTGGGAATGACATGAGATCGCTATCAACCAACTCAAGGGGTGTGGTTGCACATGTAGCTTGACCCTTAGGAAAAGGAACTTGATGATGCTTTCCAAGAACACAACCTTGACAAACACCAACTATGCAAGAGATATTTGGAAGACCAGCCACTAAGTTATGTGCATGCATATGTTGAAGATATCTATAGTTCAAGTGCCCAAATATTTCATGCCAAAGCTTGCTCATTGAATCAGCATGAGCAGTAAAACATGAACCTGATGAAGACTCAAAGCCATCAAACTGATACAAATAGTTCTCATGACCAACTATCCCTATAGAAACAACCTTCTCGAGATCTTGCAACTGTCTAATAGTCACATTCTGTGGAGTAAAATTAACAATCTTTCTGTCTCCAGAATGAAAAATCTGATTTATGAAAAGTAGATTCACTAAAACATTAGGAACAAGAAGAACATCCTCAATGCACCCATCTAGCATCTGAATGGAGCCTATCCCTAAAACTAGATTTTGTGAAGAGGTCCCAACTACAATATGAGAAGAAGTATGAACAATGGAATCAAGAAGATCACGTGAATTGATCATGTGATGTGAAGTAACTGAATCAAGAATCCAACTATCAGAAGATGAATGAATGAATGGCATGTACTGAAAGAGCTTGCCCTTTATACATGGAAGAAGAATTAGGCACTAAAATATTATGCTTGCTCATAGCTTCCTGCAAGGCCTATAGTCTCTTAAAATAATGAGCCTCATTATGCCAAATTTTGCCACAAAATGAACAAGGATCTCCTTTATTTTGAATAGATTTGGAAGAAGAATCTCTAGAGGTAGAAGAAGGAGATGGAATGGACTTTTGATTGTTTTTTGGCTTCAGTTTGGAGGGATTCTCACTACGTGGAGATGATTTTGTTTTGGGCTTCTTATTCTTTCCTTTACCCTTGGAAGATTGAGCCTTAGATCATGATTCTTAGAACTAGGTAGTGCATCCAACTAAATCAACTTGGCCTCCTCCCTAGTAAGATGCTCACAAAATAACTCAAAAGAAGACATTTTATAATATTTCCCCATGGCATCCATAGTAGAATAGAAAGTAAAAGAGAACACTTGATAAAGGCCTCTTAACTTAGATAAAATCAAGAAGATACATTTATTATTATATTTTTATCATGCTCACATCCTTTTAATTGTGACAAAATCATCTTGAATTGTGCAAGAAAATCCTGAATTGAAGGGAATGCATCTAGAGAGAGTGATTGTAGATCTGCTTGAATTTGCAAGATTTTGAACTAATTGGCTTTACCATACAATTCTTCAAGCTTATCCCAAACATTCTTAGGTGTTTTACACTCCACAATATGAAACAAGTTATGATAAACATGTAAGCCAATGAGCCCTTTTGCTTCATCCATTTTACATCTATGGGAAAAAATTTCATATTCCCTTGTGAATTCATGTTGTTCTACATTCAAAATTGGCCATAGACCCTTGTAACAATTGATTCATTTTTAGCTTCCTTGTATGATAATTATGTTGAGTGAGTGGCTCAATTTTCCTTAGATTTACCATGTTGGACAAAAGAACACCAAGAGAAAAAAGACAATGTGGTGCCCACTTAAATTGTGCCTTCCACCCCCTAGAATGTATTAAAACTTAATTTATAACCCCCCAACAAATTACAATGAAGAAATTTTCAATTTGAACAAGTGGCAAGCTCAAATTAACCATTTATAACACATGGTGATTTTTACAATTAAAAAAAAGCTTGTCAAAACTGAAAATAGAGGCTACAAACAGATTCCTTGCGATTTTTTGAGCAATTCCAAAAAAAAAGTTTGTCAAAATTTTGACTTTGTATGTAAAAGTTATGCTAGTTATAAGTAATAAATGTACTTCTACCTTTGAGCTAAATTTTTTTGGAAAAAATGGTAAAATCTAAAAAATTCACCTACACCACTACAAATTTCATCGAACTACCTTTCTGACAATATCTCGTTTGCAAAAATCCGCCACCCTACTGAAAAGTTATGTAAAATTGAAAAAAAATATTATTTTTGGCACCTTGAAGGCTAAGCAAGAGCAATAATTTAGCCCTTGGGGGCTGGCACCTAGTCATCCACGTGACCACTGGCATTATAGGCACAAAAAAGAATCTGATTTGTATTAAGTACTAGCGGTTTACTCTGCTAACCGCACAATTTAAATATTTTGCTGGCAGTTTTGCTTTTATACAACCCTCCTAGTGGTTTTGATAATTGTGGCTTATAGCCATTGGTGGGTAAGCCTCCACACACAGTCAAAGCCACTCTATGGGCATCTTAAGTTGTCTGCAAGCTTATTAAAAGTGCTTGTCAGCGCTAATAAAAGCGCTTGGCAATGCTTTAATAAGCGCTTTTAATTTTTTTATTATATTTTAAAAAAAAAAAAAAACCTGCCCAAAGTATATTTTCAAAAATTAAAATGAAAATTAATAAAGACATTGTACTTGCACAAGTTGGGGGCCCATATGGCTTCCCTGCTAAATTTTTTTCCCAAAATTCAACTTTTGTCAAATATAGGCAAATGGTATATCAAAATTCATGCAAATGGCCTCCTACACACAATAGAAAAGTTAAAAGCATAAAGTTTCCAAAATCCACGATAATCAAATGTCAATTGTTTTTGGATTGAAACCATGTCAAGTTTTTGTATCAACATTTTGAATCATACTCCATGATCTGAAACGTTGATACAAAAACTTGACATAGTTTCAATCCAAAAATTGCTTGCTTATCATTGTTGAGAAAATGTCTCTCAACCTTGTAATTATATAATGATTTATTGTTGATAGGATGTATATATATATATATATCCTAGTTGCACTGATAAGTGTATACAATGACACAAGGGGGGGGAGAGTGGGATGTGTGTAAAGAATTTTTTGTTAACTTTTTCAGGAAACTTCTAGAATGGCCAACATAATACATTATAAATGTAGACAATTAATTATTAGGTTTTAGATCTAATGGTGGCTATTTTGTTGGCCTGTCTTCCCCTAGAATGTAATCCTATTTTATGAGGGAATTGTATTACAGCTGCGATAGAGAGAGACAGTGATGTATTCTAAGAGTCTGGTAGCAGTCGAGTTGTCTCTTGGTCTATGAGTAGTGATACTCCTATGAGAAGCTTGCTCTACAAGTATATTGTAATCTTTGTGATTTACTGAATAATATATTGGGTAGCTTTTGGAGTGTGGGGTTTTTCTCCCAAAATAGTTTTCGCCACGTAAATCATTGTGTCATAGTATGCATGATATTTGTGTTTATTTCTATTTAAGTTTTTGTGACTGTTAAAGATCTATAAAAGTTTTGCATTATTCTCCTCTCAAGATTAGTGTAGGAAGTTGTTCTGCTACCTTGGCTTCCTTACAAGTAGTATCAGAGCTTGATCACCTTTGGTTTCAGTTGTTGGTTGTTGGGTTTTTTGAACTAATCCAGATTTGAGTGGGAGCTTCTACAAAAGATACTTTATGATCTTGTTACAAGAATTTTTAGATGGCGAGTTCATCGGGGAGAATAAAGGTGGATAAGTTTTTTGGAAATAATTTTGAAATGTGGAAGTTGAAGATGGAGGATCTGTTGATAGATTGAGATCTATGGGATGCTATTGATGAGAATGTTTCAGGGCCTGTAGATCCTACTTAGGCTACTCAGTATGATGTTATGGACTGTAAAGCCAAGGATCTAAATAGATTTTGTTTGGTATACTCTATTTTAATTAATGTTCATGAGGAGACCTTTGCACATAAGCTATGGAAGAAGCTTGGTGAGATGTATCGAGCCAAATCTTTAGTGAACAAGATTTTCTTGAGGAAGAAATTATATTCCTTGAGAATAGAAGAGGGTGGATGAATCACAGACCACCTGGAAGCATTCAATATGTTGGTGGCTCAATTGGCATTAGTTGGTGTCAAAATGGATGAGGAGGAAAAATGTCAAATCTTGCTTTTTTCTTTGCCTGATTCGTGGGATTCTCTTGTTACGACTATTGGGAGTACTATTATTTTGAAGACTAAAGCTATGGTGGGTTCTTTGCTTTCTAAAGATATGAGGAGGAAGGTATCCATCACTGCCAAGGAGGCCCTAAATATTCATGGAAGACTTGAGGGAAAAGGCAAAGAATGAGAAGCATGACAAATCCAAGTCTAGGGGGAGATCTAAATCTCCTGGAAAATCCAAAGTTATTTGTTGGAACTACGGTAAGCCTAGATGTGTTTGTAAGGAATGCAAAGAAGAAAAAAGAAAAAAATTGATTTTGATTCTGAGTCCGAGAAGGAAGATGGCGACACATTGATTGTAGCTTTGGCAACTTGTGCAGGTAATGATGCATGGTTAATTGACTTAGGTGCATCTTTCCATATGGCCTTTAATAGAGTTTGGCTTTCTGAATATGAAAAATTTGATGGAGATAAGGTGTACATGGGTGATGATTCTCATTTAGACATTGTTGGTCGTGGTAAAGTTAAAATCATATTTCCTGATGGTAGAATAAAAAGGATTAATGGTGTGTTACATATCCCTGGATTAGCACGAAATCTGTTATTTGTAAGCAAATTAATAGATGCAGGTGTGAAAGTAGTATTTTCTAATGTAGGGTGCAAGATGGTTAGAGGTGCTATGGTGATTGCTAGAGGTGTCAGATATGGCACATTGTATAAGCTTGATGCTTGCACTGATGAGCGCAATAGTACTTCTGTGAAAAGCAAGTTTGTGGAAGAAGTGAGGGTTTCACCTTCAATAGATGGTCATGGCTTTTGGGTACCCAAGGGTGCTCTTTCTTTTGAAACAAAGTTACCTACAAAGAAACTATGTTATGGCACAAGAGACTTGGTCACATTGGAGAAAAGGGTCTAAGGACCTTGAAAAATAAAAACATTGTTGAAGGTTTGTCTGATTATAATCTTGAATTTGATTTTTGTGAGCATTGCATTTATGGAAAACAAAATCACGTTCATTTTTACTCGAGTTCTCATAAATCTTGTGGTGTATTAGATCTTATTCATTCTAATGTGTTTGGTCTTGTAGATGTTCCCCCGATTGGTAAATCCACATATTATGTTTCATTTATTGATGTTTATAATAGGACATGGGTGTATTTTTTAAAGAGTAAATATGAAGTTTTCAGTCGATTTAAATAATTTAAAGCAATGGTTGAGTTGCAGACTGTAAAGAAAATAAAATGTTTGAGGACTAATAATGGTGGTGAATTTTGCTCTAATGATTTTGATAGATTTTTTAAAGATTGTGGTATTCATAGATAGAAGAAAACTCTATATTCTCCAAAATAGAATGGAGTTGCAAAAAGAATGAACAGGAAACTAATGGAGAAGGCTAGGAGTATGTTGAGTGGTACTGGCCTAGAACAAAGGTTTTGGGTTGAAGTTGTTGCCATTTCTTGTTACTTGATTAACAAGTCTCCTACATCAGCTCTTGTTGATAAGACGCCTATAGAGGCATGGTTGAGTCGCAAGCCATCATTAAGACATCTTAGAGTTTTTGGTTGTGAGGCATATGCACATGTGCCAAAGGAGAAGTGAACAAAGTTGGAGAACAAGGCTATGAAATCTATCTTCATCAGATATAGTTATGGTGTGAAAGGATACAAGCTTAGGGAACCTGTTACACAAAAGGTAATATATAGTAGAAGTGTTATTTTTAGAGAAACTAAGCCTTCTTCTATTACATTGTAACCAGATCAAACTAAACAGGAAGATGTGATTCAATTTCCTTCTACACCTAAGAACGTTGAATTGAGGCCGAAGGATAGATAAGAAGTTGAGGAGAGCTCATCTAGCTTTGGATCTTCAGAAGAGGAGGAAGAACCTCCAACTCAACTTGTTCATAGGTCTACAAGGAATAGACAACCACCTGAAAGGTATACACTTGATTATTGGAGATGTATTTTTGCTTTGAATACTAACATGGATGAGCCCATATCTATACAAGAGGAATTAGGTATGAATGATGCAGAATCCTGGGAGATTGCTATGGATGAAGAAAAGGCATCTTTGAAAAAGAATGATACGTGGGATCTTGTACCATTTCCCGAAGGACGAAAACATGTTAGTTGCAAATGGTTGTTCAAGAAAAAGATTGGGTCAAATGGAGGTATTGAGAAGTACAAAGCAAGGTTGGTTACAAGGGGTTACTCTCAAGTTGAGGGCGTTGATTATGGTGGAATATTCTCTCATGTTGCAAAATGACATCCATTAGATTTTTGCTTGCTATTATTGTTGCTTATGATTTAGAGGTTGAGCAAATGGATGTGAAAACTGATTTCCTTCATGGTGATTTGTAGGAGGATATTTATATGACACTACTAGAGCACTACGTGGTGAAAGGTAAAAGTAAATTGGTTTGCAATTTGAAGAAATCTTTGTATGGCTTAAAACAAGTCCTAGGATGTGGTACCAAAAATTTGATACATATGTGTTGAGTTTGGGATTTGAGCGTTCTAAATCAAATCATTGTGTTTATTATTAAACTAATGGTGATCATTTCCTATTTATTGCATTATATGATGATATGTTATTTATTGGAAAGGGAAAGGTATGATTTTAGAACTAAAATCTCAACTTGCTACTAAATTTGAAATGAAAGATCTTGGTGTAACTAGGCACATTCTTGGGATGGAAATTAAAAGAGATAGAGTGAACAAAAAGCTACAACTTGGCCAAAGTAAGTATGTCAATTCAATTTTACAGATATTTAACATGCAAGATTGTAGATCATTCTGTGTTCCTGTTTCAGTTGGAACAAAGTTATCTATTTCAAATTGTCCAACATCTCCATCAGAGATGGAAGACATGAGCATATTTCCTTACCAGAGTGCAGTTGAAATTTTGATGTATGCTATGGTTTGTACTAGACCAAATATTGCCCAAGCAGTGGGAGTTCTTTCTAGATATATGTCTAATCTTGGTAGAGTTCATTAGGATGCAGTTAAAAGGGTCTTCATATATATTGTGGTACTTCGTATTATTCCTTGTGTTATCATAGTAATGTGACTAAAGGCGATATTTCTCTTGATATTCATGGTTATGTGGGTTCAGACTAGGCATGTGATCTTGATAACAGGCGATCCATTAGTGCTTATGTGTTTACATTATTCAATGGTGCAATCAATTGGATGAGTAAGCGACCGTCTATAGTTTCTTTGTCCACTACTGAAGTAGAGTATATGGCAGCTACTCATGCTTGTAAAGAAGTCATTTGGCTTAAGAGACTATGTTCAAATATTGGAATAAAACAAGGTGCAGTGACAATTTATTGTGATATTCAGAGTGCGATATGTCTAGCCAAGAACCTGACATTTCATGCCAGGACCAAACACATTGATGTATGGTATCATTTTGTTCAAGATATGGTCGAAGATGGCAGGGTGAAGTTGGTTAAGGTAGAGACTTTGAGAACGTTGTTGATTCTTTAACTAAGCTTGTGAGCATAGAGAAGTTCAGATGGTGTTTAAAGATTATAGGCCTTTCGACCCCTAACAATTAAGAGAAAATGTTTACTTCCTCCCGTTGCTCTTGCAAGGTGTTCGACAAGTGGGAGATTTATTGGGAAAATGTGTCTCAACCTTGCAATTATATAATGATTTATTGTTGATAGGATGTATATATATTTCCTAGCTACATTGATAGGTGTATATAATGGCATAAGGGGGGAGAGTGGGATGCATGTAAATAAGTTTTTGTTCTTTTTCAGGAAACTTCTAAAATGGTTGGCATACATTATATAAATGATATATTGTAAATCTAGACCATTGATTATTAGGTTTTAGATCTAATGGTGGATATTTTGTTGGCCTGTCTTGCCCTAGAATGTAACCTTATTTTATGAGGGTGTTGTATTACAGCTGTGGTAGAGAGAGATGGTGATGTATTCTAAGATTATGGTAGCAGTTGAGTTGTCTCTCGATCTCTAAGTGGTGATACTCTTGTGAGAAGCTTTCTCTACAAGCATATTGTAATCTTTGTGATTTACTAAATAATATATTGGGCGGCTTTTGGAGTGTGGGGTTTTTCTCTCAAAAGGGTTTTCCCCATGTAAATCACTGTGTCATGGTATGCATGATATTTGGGTTTATTTCTATTTAAGTTTTTATAATTGTTAAAGATCTGTAAAAGTTTTGCATTATTTTCATCTCAAGATTAGTGTAGGAAGTTGTTTCGCTACCTTGGCTTCCTTGCAATCAACCTAATGATGGATCATGAAGTATGATTTGAAACTTTGATACAAAAAATTGACATAGTTTCAATCCAGAAATAGTTGTTTGAATGGCAAGGTTATTTTTTGCCAAAAATGCTCCTATAAAAAGTTGTTCAACAAATATGAGCTTCAAACCCTTGTTTGCCAAAGTTGCAAATGGTGACCAAATTGAGTGAAACAGAAGCTAAATTTGACTTTCTCGAGCCTCTTGGACACAACGGAACAACCAAAAATACTGCCACAATAGCCAAAATTGTTGCAATCACTAAATATCACCAAAAAGCATACATGCAATATAGGATTAACATATCTTTGCAAAACCTTTTTGATTCTCAAGATTGTATTGAAATGCAAGAGAAGAGCATACGAGAATTTGCAAGATCAAAAAAGAAACTCAAATCATAATAGAAAACTTGATGGTAGAAACTCTTTAAGAAAAAGGAAGGGGCTTGCCAAATTCAAAGCTCTAATACCATGTTGAAGTGAGCAACCAAGATCTTTAATCTGCAACACCGAATAACTTTCACAAGTAGTAGAGAGAAGCAACAATGGAAGATGATATTCCACCAAAAAAGAATTACTATATGATACAATATGATCAATATGCAATGCAAGATGCTAGAGATGTTTGGCATATAAAGGAAAGGGTGAGAGATATTATTAGACAAGGTCATGACAAGTGGCTTAATCCTATCACATGAGACAACTAACTCATAACTACCTAGGATAATGTAAATTCTAGATAATACAACTAATACTTCTAGAAGAAAGATTATATCCTAAGTAAACTTAACACATGAACTAAGTCCCCTAAGTCCCTGGTAAAGAATTAACTAGGTACAAGGCTTTATTCACACCAACAACTCTTTCCTTTGCAATTTTGGAGTCAAACAATCCCATCTTTCCTACACATACCTATAACAATGATGAACTAGTCCAACAATCAATGTTTGCATTTTGTTATAATCCAATATCCTTAAGTACATGATCTTCCTTCCTACACCCTTGTGATCCAAAAGTTGTAACCATTCATCTATGATTTCATCAAGGTTCTTGGATTATTTTCTCATTAGGAGAGCAACTAATTTTTCTCTCTATATATTCTTCCATGAGTTCACCCCTAATTTTTTTCATTTATGAAATAGAATGCTAGAGACCTTACTTGTAAATCCCCCATAAACATTAAGGGGTTCCATTCTATGTCTTTTGGCACTACATAATTATGTAGATAATATTCACAAAGTTTGTCCTATTCATCTTGTGTAGCATCAACAAAAATGTTAAGGAAATCAAATTTTCTACTCATGGAAATTGGTTAGTTACTTATCAGTCTACTGAACTGGAAACTTAAAAAAAATTCTTGTAAAAACTAAGCATAAGTCCTGGTTGGGGGTCTACATCTAACAATCTGGGCAACTTTGTCTGCTACCTCTTTCACTTTAACTGCTAACTTTTTCAATTCAATATCCTTTCCCTCCAGTACTTTAGTATGCTCTACCACCATTTCTTCTTTTTCCTTTTTCCAATTTTCCTTTTTGAGAAAATTCCCGAGTAACCTTCCACAGTTGGTATCCAAGGGACAAGGTTGTATGATAAGTTGGGGTTTTTGTAGTAGGAGGTCTCTTATTTTCAACTGCAAGCTCTCTATTCCCTACTTTGACCATGGCAAGTGGTGTCAATAGGTCTGATTTTTCTCCATGTCCATATGTTTGTAGCTTTTCCTCCAACTCTTGTATCTTCATTTCCCTTTCTTTGTCCCTTTGATCACAGGTCTTTACCAACTCTTCTAACTGTTCGATCCTTTCTAATGCTTCTTCAAATTCCTTCCTAACATTCCTTTCTCTTAAAAACATTTCCTTCTTTTAAAAATTGCTCATGACAACCCCCTGTATAATCATAACCCTCACTGTTAGCACTAATCGAGGTTCTCTTTCTTGTTTTATTAGTAACAAAAACATCCTCTAAGTCTGATTCAGAGGTAGTAGATATATACCATTTTCTCTTTGTAGGTACATGTACATTTTCATAGGCATCTCTTTTCATTTTTGAATCAATTTCAACCATCATAACATCTTCTTCTCGTTGTCTTATGTCCCTTGTTTCCTCTTCTAGTTTCTCCATACTTCCCCTCATAATACCTTTCTTTCTTAAGCGGCTTGAATGCCTAGGTGGAGTAGATGTCTTTTTTCTATGTAGCCTTCTTTTTCTACACCTTTAAAGGTGTAGAAGAACTACCTCTCTTTTTTCCTGGTCTTAGGTGTTTTAGAGGAAGATGGGATCTCTTTTACTGCCAGTTGGCTAGAGGCTGCATGTGGTGATCCTTGCATGTTTTTTTCCTCAAGTTCACCTTGCCTACAGGTAGGTGAAGTAGTAGGTGAAACAGGAGTGTTAGGATTAGAAGGTAGATATCTAACAGATAAATGTAGATTTGATCAATAAAACAGAGAAATAAAACACACACAAAATTATAGTAGAAACAAGACAATGCAAATTTAACGTGGTTCACCCAATCTAGGCTACATCCACAAAACCGCAACCATCGAATGATTTTATTATCCAATGTAAAACATATTACAATCTTGCTAATAATGCCCTACTACAACCCCCATCCAAACCGCTTATAACAAGATTTTTAGAAGCTTCCAGAATTATCAGTCGCCACATACCAACAAGGAAGAGTTCCTCTTATAGATGCAATAGGTGACTCTAGGGTTTTTGGAACTGTTGGTTCCTAGAAAATGTGATTAATGTCTTTATAGATTAAAAAACTCTCCCAAGACAACTATGGATGTTGAATCCTAAGGCTCCTTTTCACTGAAAAGGTTACTAGACAATAATGTGATAAGGTTGAATCATTTTTCTTCCTTTGATATTCAAACCCCATTCTTTTTAGCAAATTGTAAAGGTAATTAGGCACACTGACCGATCTATTATGACGAAGATGACTTAACAACTTAAAATGTACAGTGTATAAAAAGGATTTCCTACCATCACAAGTAATATACCTAATGATATAAGAAGCACAAGAGGCCCATACCCATGGAAGTGACAATCTCTTGGTACCTTGTGATGATTAATCAAGGTTTTCTCTTAGCTCTGTGAACTCATCCCTGGTAGCAACTACATTTGCTTAAACAAGGAATTCAAATCCAACCCTTGGTAGACCAAACACTTGTGCAATTGCAACCTCTAAAGTGTCTACTTTCAATCCCTTGATAGTGGCCTCATCACACTATAATTTAACTACAAATTGCCTTGTCATATCCTCATTAAATTCTATCAACTTCGAAAAGTAGTCCAACCATCCTGCCCTTGTGAAAATTGGAAAAATTAACATGTCCTCCAATATTTTCTTGTATGTTGATGGTTCCCTTCGGATAATGTCACCCCCCATGGTTAAATATTCTACCTCTACTCAATGTTGTAGAAATTCAACTCAAATTTCAATTTCAACAACCCACCAACCCTCTCTATCTGCCACACTTGCATACACCTCTTCCACTACAACTTCAATTGTTATGCCCTTCTTTCCTCTGTTTTAGCTTCTATCAGCTTGAATGACTTTGAATTGGATCTAAATTTAGGCATTTGACAACTAAAATTGACAACAATTCAGGTTGCAGGTGCAAAAAATATTAAGGCAAAATGGGTTTGTATGTTTTTTTTTGCGTTTGGCTTTTGGTGGCAGAAAATTAAAAGTTTGGCTTATATTTTACCCCCCCCCCAACTTAAAATATTGAAGTGACCGCACTTCAATTCACATAAAATAGGTGAAGGGTATGATTATAAAGTATGGAAAAAAAATTAATGAATAATATCATGCAAAATTTAATACAAGTGCACAATGAAAGCATTGGAAATCTATGATAATTATGGAAGTTTAGTATACATCCTTGTTGGATGTGATGAACATAACTCTGCACGTGTGAGGATAACTGAAGAGTGTTTGTAGTATGATTTTGATTTGACAAGAGTTAATTGGAAGGTATGGTGATATGAATGATAGGTTGGCGCATGTAATGAAATGAAGCGATATTTATGGATGATGGAATGTGAAGTGATAGTTTGAATGCTTAAAATTAAAAATAGGCAACGTGGAATGGAATGAGCATGTTGCATGTGTGGGAAAAAGTGGAGTGAAAGGTGGTGAACTACAATTAATTTGGCATAAGTTTTTAAACATTTTGACAAATAGCATTGTAGGTACCTTCTGCAACAAGTCCCGAACTAAACTGTGACAACTCATATGTATTAAGCTATAGGTCCCTACTGCAAAAGGTCTTAAACTAGATTGTGGTAGCTTTAATACATTAAGCTACAGGTCCCTTCGATAGTATGAAGCATACTTGAAAGAAGATTGTGAATCATAATAATTATGTTGTGTGTGCTTTAAAGTGTGGGATAGTAATTTATACCTAAGTAACCTTAGGAGATGAACTATGTAGGTCATCTACTGAGGCACTGTGAGAACTGGTAGTATCTACTGCCGAGTTGTTATATTGTGATAGATTGTCTATATCTCAACCATTGTTTTGACCATATAGATGCATTGGAGAAAGAAGAAAATCATCTTTTTGAGTTGGCTACTTATATATCTTCAGTCTATGTTCGTTCACCAACAGTGTGAATCTAATGACATCTATAGTTTGTAACTTTATTGCTTCATTGGGAAATACCTACTAAATTTTATAAGGTCCCAACCATCTAGATTGTAGCTTACCCTTGTGGTCTTTGTATTTGGAATCATACATTAAAACTTAGTCACCTACATTGAACTCTTTGGCCTTTATAAACTGATTATGCCATTTAATTCTCTTTGAATAATCTTTGTATGATACATGACCTCCGTTCTAATTTCATCCAATCTATTTAGACTATGTAACCTTTATTTTTGTGCTTTTGTCAAATCCATTCCTAAATCCACTATTGTCCTAAGTGTCTTATACTCAAACTCTATTGGCAAAGTTGTTTTCCCATAGACTAGTTCATAAGGCATGAAACCTGTAGTTGTTTTCCATGTTGTTTTGTAGGCCCACACTACTTCAAGTAATCTAGATTCTCAACCCTTTTTGTGAATTTGCACTGTTTTGGTTAGAGTATTCTCAATATCTCTATTTGTAACCTCTACCTGCCCATTAGCTTGGGGATGATAAGGTTTTGATTTTCTATGTCTTATTGAATATTATTTAACCAATTGATAAATGAGGTCAGAAGTAAACTAAGGATCTTGTTCAGTGGCAATTTCTCTAGGTACTCCATACCTAGTAAAGATATCTTCATACAATAACTTAGCTACATTTCCATCTCTTGCAAAATGTAATGCCTTAACCTTAGCCCATTTTGTCAGATAGTCTATAGAAACCAAAATATACTCTTTGTTATTAGAGGTTGGTGAAATTGGGCCAATGGAATCAAGCCCCCCACTTGTCAAATGGTGCTAGTGTTATTTGTGGGTGCAAAGGAATTTCATCTATCCTTGTTGGTTTTCCCATTCTCTTACATTTGTCATAGCTCCTAATATACTTCACTGAATCCTTATGGAGAGTTGGCCAATAGTAACATGTTGTCAAGATCTTAAATGTTGTCCTTTTGGCTATAAAGTGACCCCCACAGGGCTCGTCATCAAAATATTTTAGAATTTCATAGACCTCATCTTCTCATGATATTATCTAGACCAGTGTAGAATAAGTAACCAACTACCCAAGAATATGGAAAGCTTTTATGCACTAACTACCTCTTTTCTCTAGGAGAGAAACGTGATGGTATTTGCCTTGCCACTAAGTAATTTGCAATATCAGCAAACCATGGTGTGTGTACAGTAAGAGAAAAAAATTCTCATTTGGAAAAGAGTCATCCACAACACCTTCTTCTATTTGTGTAGGTAGTCTAGACAAAAAATCTACCACCACATTAGCTTTAATTGACTTATCCACTATTGTTATATCAAATTCCTATAGCAAGAGAATCCATCTGACTAGTCTCCCCCCAACTATAGGTTATTTCATTAAGTATCTTATGGTTGTATGATCTATGTGGATAAATACTTGATAGCCAATGATATAATGCCTAAACTTGTTGATAGCATAAACAACTGCCAACATCTCTTTCTTTGTGACAATGTAGTTAAGTTCAACTCCTTATAAATTTTTGTTGATATAGTAGATGGCATAATCCTTGTTACCTTCTTTTTTTCCCAAGACTGCTCCTATAGCAAGATTTGATGTATCAGTGTGTGTATGGAAAGGTAGTGTCTAGTTCAACCTCTTAAGACAAGTGCTTGTGTCAAAGTTGTCTTAAGTGCTTTAAAGGAATGCTGACGTTCTACAGTCCATTCAAATTCTATGTTTTTGGTGAGTAAAAAAAATAAGGGTGCTACAATTTTATTGAAACCTTGGATGAATCTCCTATAGTAGCGTGCATTTCCCAAAAAGCTCCTGGCATCTTTTTGCTTTTGTGGCACAAGAAGTGTAGAAATGATCTCAATCTTGTTGGGATCCACCTGAATTCCTTCACTTGAGATAAATTTCCCTCGAACAATCCCTTGATTCATCATCACGAAACATTTCCCATGACTCATTTCTTTACATATTTTCAAAACATTTTCTAGATTGATGAATGCATCTTCATAGGTGTCTCCATAGGTAGTGAAGTCATCCATGTAGATTTCTATGGAATCATGTGCATAGTCCGAAAAGATACTTAGCACTACCCTTTGGAAAGTTGTTGAGGAATTACATAGTCCAAAGGGAAGAACATAATAGGCATAGGTACCCCAAGGGCATGTAAATGTAGTCTTATCCTAGTCCTCTAGAGCTATCCTTATCTGGTTATAGCCACTAAACCCATCTAGGAAAGATAAGTATTGTTTCCCTACTAAAGAATCAAGCACATGGTCAATGAAAGGTAGGGGGAAGTGATATTTTCTAGTTGTTGTGTTAAGCTCCCCGTAGTCCACACATACCCTCCATTTTCCTCCTTTCTCAATAACAATGACTAATGGTGACATCCATTGGCTATCAAAAATGGGATAAATAAAGCTTCCATCAAGTAGCTTTTGCAACTCAATCTTAACTATCTCTCTTAAGGAAAGGTTCATTCTCCTTTGGGGCTGTCTAGTTGGCTTGAAACCATCATTTATGTAGATCCTATGCATACAAAGTTTTGAATCAATCCCTTTCATATCATGGTAGTCCCATGTAAATGTTGTTGCATGTGCTTGTAGCACAATATTCAAGGAATTATGTTGTTCTTTAGTTAATCCACTATTGATTTTTAGGGTTTTACCTGGCATGATTTCTCAGGTTTTGGATTCTAATTGCACAAATGAGAGATAAAGTCCACTAATATTAGGAACACATTGTTGTGGAAAAAGAAAATAGAATAGTTGGGATACTTCTTATAATGAATTTATAGGTATAATGTTATCCAGTGGATCCTGCAAACATGAAATACAGTCTTGTTGTGGGTCCCTACCACAATTATTCTATATGATATGATCAATTAAGTCATCCTCATCTTGGGTTCCTAGCAGGAGGTTGTGTTTTATTGTCAAGAGAGTTTGTAGGGAATAGTGGTCTTCTTCATCTAAGGTAGGCCATATAGTCTACACTAGATTTTCATGCGGTTGGGCTGGTGGATAGAGTATTGATTTCTTGGTCACAATCCCATTAGATATTATCATATTCCCAAACCTGCAACCTATGAATGCATCAATTGTAGCCAACCATGGTCTGCCTAAAATGAGTGGATATCCTGCAAGGTAAACCTTTGGCTGCAAAACTATAAAATCTATACGATACTGCCATGAATCTAAGGTAATGACTAAGTACTTAATGATCCCCTCAGGCTTCACTATTGACCTATCTTCCAATTGTAAAAAAAAATGGTGTAGGTCTAAGGTTAGCTAGCTGAAGTAGTTGCATTGTTTCCTTAGTCAGGACATTAATTGATACCCTTAAGTCAGCAAAGGTGTTCTTGATAAGGGTCCCATTAATCTTAACATCCACTACTAGACTTCCAGGGTCTATGTATTTAGGGACAGTTATATTCCCTAGCATAATATTAGTAAGGTTCCCTAGGACATGAATTGTTTGAGGGTCCTTCCTCTTTCTCCTTGGTTTCTCAAGACATAGGTCTCTTACTGTCTTGGTATAGATTGGTATATCCCTGATAGCTTGGATGAGTGGGGTTTTGATACTAACATCCTTAACCTGACCCAATAGGTATGTCTTAGCTTGGGTATTTTGAATGGCTAAACACTCAGGGAAAGGAGGCTCTGGACTTGAGGTGGTCTGGTTTACCTGATTTTACCTAGGCTCTAGAGAGGTTGAATTGTCTAAAACTTTAGTTGTGGGTTCCTCATCCTCCATCTCAGTGATTTGGGGGGATGAAATTCCAACTAGTGTTTTTCATGACTTGAGGTGGACATCACTCACCTCTACTCCATAAGCAAGGTATTGTATAACTTCATTAGTATAAGCATGTTGGGCATGCTTGTTGTTAGGGTTAGGTGTTGGCCGGTCAGGTAATTGTGGGGCTCTTGGTAGTTGAGATGTTGTGTTTGGTAGATTAGGCATAATAGTCTATTGTTGTGGTTAAGAAGGAAGTAAAGGCTATTGGTAATTCAAATTTTGTTGTTGCTATTGTTGGCTTTTTTGCCATTGTGGTTGCCACTAATTTTACTACAATGTCCATTTAGGGTTATAGTTGGCACCTTGAAAATTTTGTTGTGGCCATGTATTTAGCTATTGTTGGCTCTACTTTTGCTAAGGTTTTTGCCATTGCTGAGGGTTTTTCTATTGGTTTTGGTTATTTAGCTAGGGCTAAGAATTCAAACTAGAGAAATTTTGATTACCAATTGTAAAGGATGTATTGAAATTTAGAGGGTCTTGTAGCATACCTTGTCTTGGCTACCATGACCTTCTTTGAGCAATATAAAACAATTGTCCATCATCTCCTTCTAATGGTTAAAAATCAGGATTCTCTAATTTATCTTTTGTAATACTAGCAACCCTTTTTCACTTGGAGTTTACTTTCCTTTGTTTGCAATTGGGGTGGTATTCAACGAGCATTCCTTCAGACTCATCCTGCTTCTTTATATGTAGAGTGTCCAACTGAGTAGCTAGATGACTTATGATATCCTCCTTCATGTTGGATAGTAGTTTACTTAACTCCACTCTTAAAACCCCATAAGATGTATTGTTAGTGGTGGATGTTCTTTCTCCCCTTAATCCTTTGGTAAAGGTCCTAGAATAGTTTCTACAGACTTTGAAAATATCTTCAAAGGGTAATTGAGACACATCCCCTTGCCCAAAAAGATTGAGGGCATCCATGTAGTCATCATTAACTCCTAAGAACACAAGCTTCGAGGATTGTTCTAAGAGTATATTTTGTGGGTTCTTCTTCGAGTAGAATTGGAACCTTTCTACATAATCCTCCAATGGTTCATCCTCTTTCTAAGTCATTCTAAAAATATCATATCTTCTCCTATCAACACCTCTATAATAATCTTGGAATTTCTCCAAAAAAAATGTTTTCATGGTGTCTCAATCTAGAACAACATCTTTTCCTAGTCCCATAAACCATCTAAAGGCAACATCCTTTAAAGTGGCAGGAAATAGCTTGAGCCTATGAGCATCAGTTGTGTAGTCATAGCTCCTACATAGGACATCAAACTTGAACAAGAATGTGTCTAGATCTTCAGTCACCAAACCATAGAAGATTGGTAATATTAAAGCAGGCATATTCTTCAACATAATAGCCCTTTCTTAGTTGGTAATTGGAAATTAAAAGGTCACATGTTCTTGTGGATCATCCACTACTGCATTAACCATTGTTTGGAAGGTCCCCTCAGTGTTTTCAGTAGATGTTGGTGAAAGGGAAGATTCTTCTTCAGTAGTACCATCACTCTGATCAATGCAGTCACTAATATCTGCTCTAGCTTGTTGGTTTGAGGGGAGAAATCTTCCCAAAGAGTCTCTTTGCCTCCACATACAATAGATATTACTTTTTATAGCAATGGGTCCTACACAATGTTAGTGAAATGCTTTGGTATTTTGAGAAGATTAAACCTAACATTCCTAATACTAAAAAAAATATTCTAGATTAAGAAAGCTTGGAAATGAAAGAAAATAATCTTTGAAAGTAGGACCATCCTTGACAACGGTGCTAAAAATGTAGAGTCCCTACTAGTGTCTACTAAACTCGGTGGCAATCACATAATTCAGAGGCAAAACCTAGCTTAACAGTCCACTTAACATTTGGAAAGACCTTTATTGAATTATCAACCACGACTAGTAGGCTTGCAATGGCACTGGCACTGTATGTGCTTTCAAAGACTTGGAACTACCTAAATCATTCTAGTAAGGATGTTACACTTGCTGGAAAATCATAAGACTACAAAACAGTAAAGAAAGTAAAGATATCTCTATGGCTATGGGTACCTATAGTATAAAACTGTAGCTAACTACTATTCAGAAATGAATGTTGGAGATTAACTGAATTGATAATTAAACCTGTACTGCACTCTAGAGTACAACAACTCAATTGTTACAACATTATGAAGCAATAACTATTAATATCTATGACATGAATAATCTATCTAACAATAATGCAATTGTGAGGTAACTACTAAACATAAATGAAATAATTGAAAAGAAAGGAGTGAAGGACAATTATCTTGAGTGGCCCTTGCTCAAGTAGCTTTATTCACTAATCTAAAACCAAATCTAACTCCTCGGATCCAATGCAATCATAATAACTCAAAATCATTCATTGCACAACTCTAGAATATCACATAAGATTTTGTTGAAAGATCTTATTCATGAAATCATAATTGCACAATAAACATGGTCTACATAACAATTGAAAATTGAAAGTATCTAGTAACTGTATTCACTATCAAATGATAAACTAACTAACTAAATAAAAAAATTCTAACTAGCTATCTTAAGACTCAACCATCGAGCTATACATATAGGCATGAGGGAGCTTATTCAAAATAAGACTCTAAATTGAAACCATTAATTACCACTCCCTAAATTTTAGAGCGTGACAAAGATTCAGTTAAATTTAAACTACAACTAGAAAAGAAAAAAGAGTCCAAGTTGGATTGTGACTATGTTGTAACAGAACTGGAACGTGAAACACTCAAAATCAGTTATGTTAGAATCCCAATAGTAACAGGGTTCTTCCTTCTCTAGTGTCTTTATTAAATGCCATAATGATACACAATCACCTTCATTGAGTGCCTCCAAGTTGTAGTTACTTTGCTCTGTTTATTTTGGGATATCGCCTATTTCGTTGTCTAGGAACTCTTTCGGTTGCAGGCTACATCCTATAATTGTTGTGAGCTACAATGCCTCCTTTGGCTGCAAGGGGTTAGTTCACAAAACATGTACACAATACTAAAAACCATGACTAAGCACATATATCCAATCATAATTCATACATATTCACAAATAAATTATGCAACATCATCATATCATAACCATAGTTTTTGTATACTCAAAGCAAGTTCAGGGTTTGCATAATTAGCATGTAAATGATAGCATAATGTAGGAATATGTATGGAATAATTGTCTGGTAATGTCTATAAGTATGCATAAAAGATATAAAAGCTAACTAATATCTAGACTCATCACACCCCTACTCTCTGTTGGAAGTGTTGTGTTGTGGTTGTTTTGATCCTTCCCCTACAACCGTCCATAGTCCTTGTGTTATAGGCTTGAAAACCTATTGCTATAGGTTATAGTCCTTCTAGATGAAAGATGTTAGTTTTCTCCCTAAGGCATCCACAACATTAAAAATCATACTTTAGTCATAGAATCATACTAAATTCCACAAATATTCATGCATTCACACATACAAATGTCAATATATCATATTTATATTTCCACATACTTAAGTCTTCTTTAAAGTGTATGAAGGGCATATAAAAGATATATAAATTCTTGGTAATGTTTGTGAAACTTAGTAGATGAAAGGATAGAAGCATAAAATAGTAAAGAAAACTAGCCATTAATTGGATCCATCACTATTCACTATAGGTTTTGAGGACCAAGTTGTAGACTTTGTAAATCTCTTCATTACATCTATAAAAGAACTATTGGATTGTATGTAAGTGTGTGCTTCAATTTGAAAGAGATTACAAATTCAAACCTCATTATTAGTACCATATATCCTTGCAAAGTCTTACAAACTCCATTATCAAAGACAACCTATGACTGGGTACATCATTTATTTTACTTATTGATAACAAGTTTTATGCCAAACGAAGGATGTGGAGGGCTCTAGTAACCTATTTGATCCCTTTTTTTAGAGTTTTAAATCTTGATTGTCATAGGACCAACAATTTTAGTATGTGAGTTGTTACCCATGGTATACTTTCACACCATTATATTTCTTGTAATCTAAAAACCAATCCCCATGGAGATTCATGTGGAAATAAGCTCTAGACTCAATCATTCATGCATCTTCACATACATGTGTTACCAAGGCTATGATAAAAACATATCCTATGTCCTCTTTATAAGACATAGAAGAATAATCACATTTATTGTATTTGATCTATTTTTTTTTATCCTCCTTGTAAGCTCTTTTAAAGTGACCCATATTTTCCTAGTTCTAGTATTTTACCTTGGACTTTCCAGGAGACTTAGATCTTCCATGAGATATATATCTAATTTTTCCCCCCTACTTGTCCTTCTTTTGGTTATCCACAAATAGCTAATGATTCCCTAGTGAATTTGGTAGCCTTCTACCACTTCTTCAAAATAAGAGCAACTATGATCTCATCAAGAACATATTTTTATCACAATGATTCCAATATCCATTACCACATTTTTCCCACAAGTTTAAGAAATAAAACAAAAGGGTCATGCACTAATTTTCCTCTTCTATTTTCACACCCATTGAGTGTAATAGGGGATTGTATTCAATTCCTTAAAGTATGCATATTCTTCCCTAGAAAAATATTGTTAGCTATGAATTTATCTTGGTACAAGTTCCCCAACTTCTTCCAAATATTTTTTTGTGTTGGATTCAAAAAAGACAACAAACAACACTAAATTGACCAAATAAAGCATAATAAGTCTTCCTTTCTTTTCATCCAACACTATCCAATATTACATTGAATTTATTTGTGGATATTAACATCTATACATAATAATATACAAATAAGCCATCCATCTTAAGTTTTCATATAATGAAATCAGTACTATTAAATCTTTCCATCTCCAATCACTAAGTGATTGTCATTTTCCTTGAAACAAAAATTTCATTTATGTGCCCTCCCATCCAAACCAAGATTAGTCCAAAAATTTTTGTTCCACCATCTAGGACAAGATTTGATCAAGCTTTGATACCAAATTAAAGAAAGCTAAGATGCAAAAATGCTTCCTATGCTAATTTATGAGGAGACAAATATACAAAAAACATGATCTAAAATATCACAAGAAGGAATATGAACAAAAAAATAACCATCACATAATGATGTATCTTGGTTAAAACCTTTCAAAAAAATATAATCTCTAAATTCCAAACCAATGTATTAATCAATAATAATAATACTTGCAATACAGTCTAGGAAAGGATATTTAGTAGTAGGAATCACTAGCAATATTGTAAGGAAGCTAAGGTAGCAAAACAACTTCCTACAGTAACCTTGAGAGGAGAATAATGCAAAACTCTTATAGATCTTTAACAGTTACAAAAACTTAAACATAAATAAACACAAATATCATACATACCACAACACAATGATTTACGTGGGGAAAATCCTTTCGAGAGAAAGACCCCACACTCCAAAAGTTGTCCAATATATTATTCAAAAAACAAAATATTACAATATACTTACAAAGCAAGCTTCTCACGAGAGTATCACCACTAAGGATCAAGAGACAACACGGCCACTATCAAACTCTAAGAATACACCCCTGTCTACATACAACCCAACCACTTATAAAAATATTTTTGGAACCTTCTAGAATTATGGTTTTACAAGGTCATTTTTCATTTGACGTGTTAACAGAAAAACCTTGGTGTGTCAACAAAAAAATACCTTGACATGTCAATGGGAAAAAAAACCTTGACGTGTTAGCGGAAAAACCTTGATGTGTTAGCGAAAAAAAAAAATTAGGGCGATGCCCCGAACCCCATATCTTGTTACGAGTGTATAGTATTTGCATGATTAGTCACCACATACCAACATACATCCTATCAACAATAAACTGTATATAATTGCAAGGTTGAGACACATTTTCACAACAAATATATCTAGAGTAATCCTAACTCCAAAATTATACTTGCAAACTAACTATGAAACCTCCATCTCTAGCCTCCAATAAATTAGAAAACTCAAACCATAAACCCAAGTGTTATTTACCAAAACCATGTGCTAAACTCTAACCCAAAAATGACACCGTATTGTGGCCCAAATTATAATGTAATTCTTCATGAGGTGGTCAATAAAATATATTTAGAAAATTTCTTACACCTTATCATAACATGTCATAAATTGTTGTAGCCTCCTCCCCAAAATGGTTTCTCCACTTTAGAATATTCAAACCCATTAAAAGATGCCTTGTGATGTGCCCTAAAATGAATCATAAGTTGGTTAATAAGTCATGTCGACAATGTAACTCCCCTCTTACATGCCCTTGCATGAATCATAGATTCACTTACATAATGTATATTATCAGAGATACTCTTACACATATTACATCATAAGACATTCCCTTACACAAACATACATAAGTCGTAATAAAGCATACATGTGGCAATAATGATCATCATAGCGAGACATCATTTTTCATGAGAGCTCACAATTAAGTAACAAATAATAAATAAATATGAACATTAGGATGCAAAGTTTATGAAACCTCTCCCAATATTCTCCCACTTTTCATATGTATTGCTAGAGGAAAAGGGAAAAATAATGAAATTAACTATTAGGGGTTGAGAGACTCGTAGTTTCATAGCACCACTTGAACTTCTCAGTGCTTATTAGCTTTGTCAATGCTTTTACTCGATATTTGTTAAAGTGTCAAATTTCTCCAATATTAGCCTTCCATGCTCTACCGTGTCTCAAGAATGGTACTAGAAATTAATATGTTGTGTCCTTGTGTAAAAAAATAGGTTATTTTCCAAACAAATGCCACTTTTACTATCATAGTAAACTCTAATTATTCTTTGACTTTGTTAGGGTTAGCAGGAAGATATCTAACAATTAAATGCATATTTGATCAATAAAGCAGAGGAATAAAACACAGAAAAATTAACACAGAGAATTTTACGTGCTTCACCCAATCTAGGCTAAATCCACAAAACCGCAACCATCCAATGATTTTATTATCCAGTGAAAAACTTATTACAATCTCGCGAATAATCGCCCTTTTCATCATATTGTAACTCTCATCCCAACCGCTTATAACAAGCTTTTTAGAAGCTTCCAGAATTAGGGTTTTACAAAGTTGATTTTTTCTTTTTTAGTGATTTTTCCTTGTTCGGCGATGATGCAAAAAAATAGGAAAAAAAAATTCTCGAGGCCTGCCAACCCCGAACCTCAGTGAGGATACATGAAGAGTGTATAGTATAGCATGATCAATCGCCACATACCAACAGACTTGGGCAACTTGCTTTCAATAGTTCCTAAGGAGTTGAAAAATCTTATGATAAAAACTATTGTGAGGATGGGCCAATGAATGAGAGATAATCACATATCTCCTATGCATTGGGCTCTATAAAACCTAGGGGGTATCACTCTCTTTAATTAGTGGGTTACAAATATGACACACACATTTAAAGTAGTAACTAGCAAATAGATTGTTCATGCATGCAAGACAAGGATTATTGAAATATAACACAATCATATACAATCCTTGTTTCCTTAATGCTTAGGCATGAACACGGTAAAAAAAATAAAAATTTAACTACACATCAAATATTTTTTGTTGTTTGTAAATGAGTGGTTTGGGAGGTTTTCTTTAGACTAATTGATGCCTATTCAAGAGAATATAGAGTCACAAAGTTTTTTCACCACTTTGCATTGAAAACAATGCTTATGGTGGTTTAGAATCTATGCCAATACCTTGTAGTGTTAGTTATTGCCTTACAATAAACCAAATTTGCAAAATGTCATTTAACAACAAAATTCTACTCGACTCTTCAAATACTATAAACCCTACTTGTTTTACGAAAATATTTCTTACTCTCCTTGAAAGTATACTAACTAGAACAATAAGTCCTATAGCAAATGTATATGAAAATATATTTCACCCTCCTTAAAGGTTACTTCTCTTCAAGAACCAATAATACAAAAAAGGAGATAATTATGCAATCAAATCCCCATTCATATAAAATAATCATAAATAACTATAATAAAAAAATGAACAAACAATACTGAAACATTAATATTTTCTTAAAGAAGTGTTCTCTCACTTTCCAACCCTTTACATCTG
Source organism: Sequoia sempervirens (assembly GCA_007258455.2). Lineage (NCBI taxonomy): Eukaryota > Viridiplantae > Streptophyta > Pinopsida > Cupressales > Cupressaceae > Sequoia > Sequoia sempervirens. The sequence goes on from VDFB02271358.1 coordinate 912,872,721, forward strand.
AGAAATTTATCCCTTATAGGAAAAAATATTGGGATGGTCCCCCATGGATGAGTGGCATGTGCAACATGATCAATCACCAAAAAATGATCAACCTCTTACACAAAATGTAAAGGAAAATCCTATAAAATCCACCATAATGAAGGTTATGAAGACTATGTTACATTAATGGTTGCATGGGCAATTTCCCTTCTCCACTACTGCATGTGAATATGTGCCATTGTGATAAAATATTATTTCTAGGTGAGAAAATTTGATTAGGAAATCATAGGACCTCAACGGATCATAAATGGTTATGGGTCATTCAACAACTTTAGGAATTATAATAAAATGTTATACAAACTATAAGATTGATGGTGTTACCATTAACTCCTTTGAATTTGTTTGAATTTTGATTTTTTATCTTATCAAGTGAATAATATTAATTGATATCATTCATTGTAGCATCATTCATAGTACACTCTTTTAAAACTTATGATGAGAAGATATCTAACAATAGAAAATATACGCTAAGTATCAAATTATACTTCGTAATTTACACCTAGTGTCATTGAGGAGACAAGCTATTCATTTCAACTGATAGGGATGCTCCATTTATTAGGGTGACTAACATGTGGTTAAGTCGCTGACATATGGCCCAATCATATCATGATATTTTACCACACCTAACAACTAAGTTGTGATATACAATAATATTTAACATTTACCTCCCATCATTGCACATATGAATCTAGGACCCATGCTCATAAATGTGATGCAATAAAAATCTACCATTTTTCTACCACCATATAGCACTACCTGGCATTGAGATACATCAACATTTACCTTACAAAAGACAATGTCATTTGGTACTTAAGGAGTGGAAGTGGTCCACACTCAAAACCATGATGTGAAGGAGTTGTGTGATGTAATAGAATGTTGCCAATTGTCCCAAGTTGACAAGAGTTCAATAATTACTCTACAAAGTACACACATAGGCATCTACAAGTCAATCATAAATTGTCAACTCAATGTAGTACCACAAGAATTGGCATGCACAATCACCTAACCAAGGAGATGTATCAACATATTTCTCTCATAGCAACCCACCACATGTCTGCCAATGCACAAAATAATTGCCAAACATAAACCAAAGTAATGAAAATCATACCCCACTACATGAGTGGAGGTGGGATCCACACTCAAAATTATAATAAGAAAAGAGTATGTGATGCAACAAGACACTTCCACCTATTTTCCACCTAGGAATATTCCACCAATATAGAACCCAAATCAACATACATATCAATAATACATAAGACCAACACACATCAAAAGAATGAGAGTATGGACCACATTGAAAACCGTGATGTGAAAGAACCACATGATGCAATAAGACACTATCGCCTATATTCCAACACAACACACCTACCATAAATTAATAAATCCATCATGCACCATAGGAATATAAGTGGGGTCCACATTCTAAATCACAATGTGAAGGAACTACATGGTGTAATAGGGTATCACTAATTTCACAAAATGACAAGATCTTTTTGTTCTCACTCCTTAATTCATACATATAAGAATTAATAGACCAATTAAAAGACGTCATCTCAATGTGGTGACATCACAACATTGATTGAACTAGTTGATATGACTCCACACTTAGGGACACATGGTGTGATATCACTAGCTCATGGTCTTAGCAAATAGTTTAAAATAAAAATCATAATATGAAGGGACTTCATGTTGCAATAATAAATTGATATATGGAGTGCCAATAGAGACCTAAGGTCAAAGCATGATTGTGATCAAGGTAACAAAGTAAGCATGAGCAATAGAAAGTTAGTGAGAATAAGGGATCAATAAGATGATGATGCATATAAAGACTATGCCATAAATTGAAGTGAATGATCTTGGATAACTAATCAACAATAAAATAGAATATTATGGCATTAAGGAACATAAAGGGCCATGAAACATAAAGACTAGGGATTTGAAAAAGAAATATACGAGACAAAACCCTAGCAAACCAAAAAGGATAAAACCTTAAGGATTTTTTAGAAAAATAAGAACACTCCAACAAACTCCACATCCAAGATTAGTCTAAAAGATAAATGGCCTCTTCATATGAATGAGTAGCTACCATGAACTCTCCCTTTGTCATGGATAAAATGATTGCAACACACCAAATTTTCATCTAACTCATTAACAATTTGAATAGGCTACAAACATATATTATTATACCTTTTGCTATCAATAGCCTCGACCTAATTAAAATCCACATATCCATAAATATCCATAGAGTACTAGTGATTTCTAATATCATTGTGATAGCATATTTTGTACTTGGAAATACCCCATAAATATTAGAAGACCCTCTTCACTACAACCTAATTCCCTAATAAATGACTACCTATATAACAAATAAAGACTTGCATTGCTTGGGTAATGTTTAGTTAGGTGAAAATTATAGCATGTGCAAGGCTTCTAAATACACTGGCATAGGGCATAAAACTCATCTCCATCTTTGTAGATGTTAATGAACAATGCTCAACTAAAATATTTGTTCCCACAGAAATAGGGAGACTTTCTAGTTTGTTATTAGACATACTAAAATGCTATAAAATAGACCCGACATACTTCCTCTAAGCAATCCAATTTTTTATGCTAGTCATATCCCATCTAATCTTCATTCACAAGATTAACTTAGTAGCCCTAAAGTATTTCATTTTTAAACTGTAAATAAAGTTGAGCTTTTAGGCTTGCAATCATTTCTTTACCATTGCCAAATAACATTATATCATCAATGTACAATGTGATAATGATAAATGTGATCATCACTCTATTTATAATAAACATGATGATATGATTTAGACATGATAATCCCAACTTAAGAATATACGAATCAACTTTCAATACTACATCCTAGGAGACTATTTTAAACTATGAAGATATTTCTTTAACTAAAAAACCCTGTTTTCTTTACCCGTCCAATTGAGTGATTTGGTTGTGACATGTAGATCTCCTCCAAATCACCATACAAGAAAGCAATCTTCACATCTTCCTTCTCAACCTTGAGATCAAAAGTAGTGGCACCAGCTAATAACAAACTAATGGATGCTAACTTTACAATAGGGGAATGGAGAGAAAATATCATTTAAATTTATTCTCTCAACCTAAGAATAACCTTTGACAACCAAATATTATTTTTGCTTCTCAACACCACCATTAGAGTCAAATATTTTTTGAACACCCATTTCTAGCCAACGAGTTTTTATTCTTTAAGCAACTAAACCAAGTCCATGTCTCTTTCTTCTTTAAAGAAACAATCTCCTCATCCATGACTAATTTACAGGGCTCTTAATCATCCATCTCCATTGCCTCTATACTTATTTTAGGTTCACCAATACTAATCAACAAAACAAAATTATATCTAAAATTAGGTAGGCTATACTTTTTTGGTTTCCTCCTCTATAGAGTGCTTCTCTCACAAGTTGAGGTAGAGGTTCTACTTCTTATTTTGAACTCTCTAAACTCTCCTTCTCATAAAGTCCATCATGAACCTTTGACTCATTATTTGGTGCAACCCTCTTGGTCTCTAGCTATATTGTACAATTAACTTCTCATCCTCATTTCGTTAATCATAGAAGGTCTAATCTCTCTCAAGATCACATTTCAACTATATATAAATTTCTCAGTCACAACATCCCAAATCTTGTACCCTTACACATTAACACCATAGACAATGAAGATACTTTTAACAACCTTTTTATCCAACTTAATGAACTTATCCTCAAGGATGTGAGCATATGTATTACAACCAAAGACACAAAGATTCTAACATGAGGGATTATTTATCATCCCAAACTTAATAGGTATTTCTCAAAAAGAATTGATATAGGATATGTGTTAATCACGTAACATGTAGTAGCAACCACCTTTACCTATGATTTATATTTTGATCTAAACCCACTATTCACATACACCTTGTTCTCTCCATCAATGTCTCATTCAAGCATTTTGTAAGCCCATTATGCTAAGAGATGTGTGTAGTTCCCTTATGTCTTTCAACATTGTTTTCCTTGAATTTTTCAAACTTTGTAGAATAATAGTCCTATCATTATCAATTATCAACACCTTAATCCTTTTCACCGATTTGGTTTTCCAAGATATCCTTAAACTCCCTAAACTAACCAAAGACATCTTATTACTCCCAAGATAATATATACATTCTCTCAAAGAATAAATATCAATAAATAATACATAATATAAATATTTGGAACAAGGAACATTTATAGGACCACATACATGATAATAAATAAGATACAACCTATAATAACATTAAACTTACTCATGCTTGATATAAATGAAGTGTCCACTAAAGTGAAACTCAAGAGAATAATCAATAAGCTCCTTTACAAATTATTTTTCAAGGTCTATAGACCTTTCTCACCAATATGGCTTGTGTGTTGCATAACATTATCTACTTAGTGAGTAACTTTTTCTCTAAGGTAAGAGCATGCTTAAGTACCCAAAATGCTTGATCATTAAAATTGAATGCAATAGATATCGTTATTGTAGGTTCCAATAACTGAGGTACAAACCATGTAGATATATTCACTACATGTATAGAATAACTATTACACTATATGTAAGTATGTGCATAAAGTAAAAAGTTAACTCATATCAACTCAAACCCCCTTCATGAGCACCGTAGCTTCTAAAACCATCTTACAATATCCATTACCAAATACAACTTGCACACTTGCATCATATTTTACTTGTAGCTAACAAGTTTCATCCAAAACTAGGGATGTGCAAGATTCCTAGTAATCTTCTTGATCCACACATTAGAGAATTGAATAGATTGATTATCCCATAACCAACAATGCTTCTCTTTGATCCAAACATTAGAGAATTGAATAGATTTACTATCCCATAACCAAAAATGCTAATATATGAGTTGTCACCAAGGTGTACCTTCTCATCTTTGTATTTCTTATAATTTAAATAATTCTAATGGGGAGTCATGTGGAAATAAGCTTTAGAGTCAATCATTTGTGCATCCTCACATACATGCTTAGCCAAGGCTATAATAAAGGACATCTTTTGAATCATCCCAAGAAGATAGAATCATAATCATCATCAAATTCATCATTTTTCATATTTTTTTTCCTTCCTTTATTCTCTTATGAAGTGGCTTGCCTTGCCATAGTTTCAACATTTTTCCTTGGACTTTCCATGAGACTTAGGTATCCTATGAAGTTTAGATCTCATTTTTTCCTTCTTCTTACCCTTTTATTTTGATACTCCATAAAAAACCAAGGATTCTTGGTGGATTTAGTAGCCTTTTGCCTCATTTTTTTAGATAAAAGAGCATCCACAATCTCACCAAGCACAAGTTTTGTAGCAATTCTTACAACAGTTATTACTAGGTTATCTCATGAGCCCAACAAAGAACATAGAATGTCATGCATCAATCTTCTTGTTCTATATTCACACCTATTGAATGTAATCAACTCACAATCATATCAAATTATTCATATGTTTGACAACTAAATCATTGTCACCCATCCTTAAATTATACAAATTTTATAGAAAAACTTAATACAAGGGATCTATCCTAGTATAAATTCCCCGACTTCAATTTTTTTGTGATGAATTCTTCATAGACATTCAACAACATTGAATCAACCAAGTAAAGCTTGGTAAGGCTTCTTAACTTTTTGTCTAAATTAGTCAATTCTTCTAATGACATTGTAGTAGGTTTATTTTTTTTATTATTGCAACTAATAGATTATGATATATGAGAAAGTCCTCTATCTTGAGATTCCACAACTTGAAGTTAGTTCCATTAAATATTTATATCTCCAACCTTGAATTGCTTCCCCAAAATATAGTTCTTTGCATATGCTCTCACACAAACCAAGATCAGTCTAGAAAACTTTGTTGCCGTCACTTGGGACTTGAGTTGATTAGAATTTGATACCAAATGAAAGAAAGATAACATGTGAAAATGTTTCCCACATTAATCTACATGGAGATAAATGTGCCTAAAATAAAATCTAAAATAATAAAAGAAATAATGTGAGCATAAATAACCATGGCACAATGATGCATCTAAAAAAACCTAGTCACCAAACTTTGAATCAATGTATCAATTAACAACACTTCTAGCTAGAATAAATCTGGGCAAGGAGACTTCACAAGAGAAAATATTAACAATAGCATTGGAGTAATTCCAATAGCATAACTTTACTTTCAAACTCACTACGAACCTCCATCTCTAGCATCTAATAAGTAACAAAAATCAAACCACAAACCAAGCATGGTTCACCAAATCTTTGTGCCAAAACTATGGCCTAAAAGCGGTACCATGTTTGGCCAAAATTTCAATATTATTCTCACAAGCTGGCCCATAGGCTATATATTGTTATATCCTTCCCCTCAATAAGGATACTCCACTTTAACATATTCAAACCCATATAAAGACACCTTACGATAATGTGATGTAACATGCATCATAAGTTGGTCAACAAGCCAAGTCAACAATGTAACTTCTCTCTTATATTCTCTTACACACATCATGAATTTTCTCCACTTACATTATCATGGATGCTCTTACACATATTACATGACAAGATATTCTCTTACACATATCTACGTGCATGTCATAGGAAATTATTCACATGGTAATAATGACTATCACAGTGGGACACCCTTTTCCACAAGGGCTTATAATTAATTAATAAAATATGCAAATATGAATAATAGGGTGAAAGGTTTATGACATATTTCCCAACACTACATTATAACCTAATTTGATGAGAGATCTTAGGAATTCTCAACCTATTTCCTTTGTCTTCTTTTAAAATAAATTATCATTTTAGAGAATATTCATCCATCATGAATATCACTTTCAAATAAATTATGTGAACTTCACGACTTGTTCAAACAATACATTTATCACCAAAATCACACCTTTTATTACCTCGAGAATAAACCACTCCAAAAAATAGCCAAGTCACCCTACCATCAGACCAACTTCTATCATGTCCATAATACTAAGTGTTAACCCATTTAATCTATGTGAATGTGTAATGTTGTGTACCCATTTTTGTGCATATGCAAACTAAAATTTTCATGTTTGAGTATTTACTTTCATACATGTTTGTGGGCACTTGTATACTTTGAGATACATAATCAATTTAGGATTCACAAACACCTCAAAGTAGGGTAAAATATTATGATGACATTTGCATACCCATGTTGATTCCCATTTATTTTGGGCCTATTTTAAGTTAATGTAATTACATGTCAATAAATGATATAATTTTGTGTGAAGTTAGGCTCATTCCTGCTCCTTCACACATCCCCACCTTTGCTCATTCTTATACATTTGACTTATTTTATCTATTTTTACATATTCCCACACATTTGATATCTATTACATCCACCATGTTTAGATGTTTGTTCAGGTTACATTATAATTATTGTTTCACTATCCAAGGTCAATCTCATGATGCAAGATCAATCTCACACCATGTGAAACTAACTTCCTAAATTAAAAAATTCGAAGTTAAATTTTCTTGACTCTCACCTTTTTTTATTCTTGCCATGAGCTAACTTGGTACATGTTTTGTATGATTATTATTAAATATTGGTTCATTAATTCAAATGCGAGAATCATTTGGTAATCATTCAATTCCCAAGAACATACAATGAGTATTAATTGTAGGAGCATTTGAACTATATCAATAAAAACAATCTATTTGTATAAGAATTCACATTGTAGGACCTTTACATGCTTGTTTGTAGTTTGCCAACATTTGTCAAGGTCGTAAAATTGACCATTCCAAGGAGTTGACCTAGGAGAACTTAACACTAGCGATTTAGTAACCTCCCCAAGATGTTTTTAAATATCACCAATCCTTAACATTTAGCAAGGAGCAAATTGCAAGGAAAATGAATAATATAGGTGCAAGATTTACTAGATCAATCCACAAGCTACATGATATATTTACGCCCTTAAAAGTGACGAAAATCCACATTATTAACTTTAGTGAAATCATATTCTACATTACATCAAATCTCTCCATCTACATTGATTCTAAAGCTAAATACCTTAATCCATTATATTGACTTTCCCAAAATAATATTAACTATTAAATTATTTAAACCAACTATCACATTATTTAATCTAAAATCTAGATTAAATTGTATCTATTTAAATTTAGAGGAAGATTATTTTCCTTACTTTATATTCATACTTAATTTAATTCATTAAACTTAATTTAAATTGTATCTATTTAAGTTTAGAAAAAAGGTTATTTTCTTTTACCTTTTACTCATTAAGCTTAATTTTACTTTGCCTATAATTCATTAAACTTAAAAAACAAAAATCTTCCTCACTTCCAAACCCTAGGATTACTCTTAGGCGTACGCTTTTGAGACATTGAGCTGATATAAACGCTACAGAGAAAATTATTTGTGCCTTTCACAGAGATCAACAACACAAATAAATCCGTCCAATTCGTGGACGATATAGGGTTGATCAAGTTTCAAGCATTTACTGTAAATCTGAAGAAAACTTTTCCGATTGATAACGAAAGACAATTTTTTTGATTTCATGGAGGAAATTGAAGATCAGGGTTCGAAACTCGCTGAAGAGACAAATGTGGCCAAAACAGAGAAGGAACATAAAAAATCTCATAAAAAGAAGAAGAAGAAGAACCTCGAAAATAATGCAGAAGACCGCACAGAACAGGTGCAACCTGAAATGAATGGAATGGATGCAACTGATAAAAGGAATGGAATGGATGCAACGGACGAAATGAATGGAATGGATGCAACGGACGAAGGGTTTGGCGAAGAAAAGAAGAAGAAGAAGAAGAATAAGAAAAGAAAAAGCGATTTTAACACCGAAGAGGTTGAAGTAAAACAAGAGGAAAGTGAAGTCGCTGCTGACGGAAACCACACAACATTAGATGGAGGAATGAATGCAACTGACGAAATGAATGGAATGGATGCAACGGACGAAGGGTTTGGCGAAGAAAAGAAAAAAAAGAAGAAGAACAAGAAAAAAATAAGTGATTTTAACACCGAAGAGGTTGAAGTAAAACAAGAGGAAAGTGAAGTTGCTGCTGACGGAAACCACGAAACATTAGATGGAGGCGGCAACGTCTCTGATAAACTTGAAAAGAAGAAAGCGAAGAAGATAAAATTTTCTATCGAGCGGCTGGAAGGAGCGACTGTGAATGTTTCTGGAATCATGAGCGGCGTGTCATTTGATTCGCTTAAGCTGTCGGAGCCGACTCTTAATGCCGTAAAGGACATGGGTTTTGAGAACATGACAGAGGTATGTCTTTTTCTGGCCATTGCTGTTTTGTTGTGGAAAGAAATACGCTAGTTTCAATGTTTAGCTGCTATGCAATTAACAGAACTGAACCTTAAACCCGAAACCTTAAACCCTAAACCCTACATATATAGCAGAAGCAATCATGGGGTGACATACGTGATCCATAAGTAAAGGAAAGACTGTATGGGTAAGAACACGAGCTTTTTGATGTCTAGCTGCCAGGCAATTCACAGAACTGAACTCTTAACCCCAATTCATAAATCCTAAACCCTAAATGCAAAGGAGAAGCAACCCGAGGGTTTGAAAATTAAAATGTGACCAGAAAGGCTGTATGCTTGAACACCATTTTCAAGAATGAAAACTGCACCTAAGTAAATCCATTACATTTACACCACAAATCTTTGGTAAAAATAAATTTCTTTCATCAAAACTAGAAGTGGTTATATTTTTTGGAAAGAAATTTGTAACTGGCATATATCTTACTGGTGTTGTTTTTAACCTCGTGTTTCTGATAATTCATATGTTCCACCCATTTCCATCCATTGTTTTCTCTGTACCTCTGACTTTTGTAGTCAAATTTCATTTATACTGTTTTGTGATTCTATTATAATTACAAATGCTCTATTTCCTTGTTTTCCTCAAAGGGGCTATTCTTGTTTGGCACAGCTTGTAATTCTCAGAAAAAATGCTCGAAGTTTTGATGCTTACTAATTGAATGTATTTTCATTTTATTTTCTTGGATCTTATAATTTCACAATATAAGTAGATTTCATACTGCTGTTTCCTTGATTTTCCTTTTTAAAAATTTGATTTACAACTGGCAAGTGAATTTGGTACTTTTTTATGTTAATAAATCATGCTTAAAGGAAGTGCTTTTCAAGTGTTTTTAAGATCTTAGTAGTTATTTTTACCATAGAAGCATAAATCCTCAAAAATTGCAAAAATCCCGATTTTAAAAAAATACTCGGCCAAAACAATTTTTTCCCCAAAAAAATCCCGATTTAATCAGCTGTGATTTTTAATGATGTTTAACAATTTTTAAGGGTTTGAATCGTGAAAAAAATGTGATAAAGTCACATAAAAATCACGAAAAAATTGCCCAACCAATCTGTTGCGAAACCATAACCGTGCGAAATCACTATTTAATTGGGTTTTTCTGTTGATTTTTTGCACAAAACTGAGAGCTAACCACTGGGACGTGGTTCACCATCAAAGATTTGCTAGATTTCATCAAGTTGCTGAGGCAAATTGCAGGTAGACAACCTTGAATGGATGTATATTTCTAATAGATGTTAAGGACATTAAAATAGAGACACGTTCTTTGGTATGCTTCTATGTTTGATGTTAAGGACATTAACATGGAATGGTTAAGAGATGTGTTGTTTTTTTCTGTATATTCCACACTACTGTCATTTGCCTTAGGCTTGTAGTAATGCTTTCCATGTATATAAATCCAAAGACACAGTTTAGTGGAAAATAGTAGACGTAAATACTAAGTGAGGCTTCTATCTTATTTTTTTAAGATATCCAAACCTTATAAAAGTACTTGCTGAAAGTAAATATAGAAAGCCAGACTAAACTGAATCAAAACTCTATTGGCTTGATATCAACCTAAAGAGGTTTGTTTTCTTTGAATTCTTTTGATTCCAACTATTCAAAATAATTTTAACATTTCAATTGTCAACAATAATACCAAGTTGGTTGTTTTGATAATCAAGGTTACGTTGGGACAAATCTCCTTTCAGATGCTAACAAAGTGTGATAATTTGAAGCTGCAATTTGACTCTGGCCATCAAGTTTTAATGATAAGCGGGTAGGGTAGTGACAAGTGTATAATCAAGTGGGAAGCATAAGTAATACATAATAGTATATAGACATTGTGGAACTGGAAGCAGAATGGTTCCTATCAGAAAGATAAAAATCAGCTTGTAGTGCTGAAAAAATAAAACTGTAACAGTATTTTATATCAAAATGAAGGACTGTTTTGGTTATATTTAAATTTCCTATAAATTTTGCAGGCTTTAATGTATTGTTAATTGGTGAAACTCACTGCTAAAGTCATGCCCTGCACTTGTTTGGCTACTACATTCCATTTAAGATCGTCATATACACAAAGGTTCAGAAGGTCTGCAAGGAGTACAATCGCAATGCATGAATGCTTTAGACATATATTGTGTAGCATAAAATGTTAAATAGGTATCAAGCAAACTAATACACGCTTGAGAGAAATCATGCCCTAGTCTTGTTGACTTATCTTAATCCCTCCTGAAGTAGGCCGCATATATTCTTTTTAACGATCTAGATAGATTTCAGTAGTAATTGTCCCATTGAAAGGGAATCCTCCTCGTGCTTTGATTTTCCATTGAAACTTGTACCTATAATCTCTCAAATTCTCAACTCAAAGTCCATCAATGTTTTTAACCCCATCCACTTATATGCAAAATCAAGGGAAATTTACTTGAATAATAATAGCTAAAATTGTGGCTCAAATAGTTGCTCTCTTCTTTTGTACCAACAGGTCTTTATTATCTAATGGAAAAATATTTAACACTCTCTTACTCTTTTACAAATCTGCTAAAATAGTTATCAATGAGAACATTTCAATATCATTTATGGTCTTTTGAGATTTAAGTTTTTGTTTCAAAAACATTTTCAATTACTCTATATTGAGCTATTTGATTCAAAACCTATTAAGTTGAACTTTGCAGTTGCTTCCATTGTCATATAATTTCCCTTTCACACTCTTCATATAGTTCTCTTTGACATTGTTCTGGAAATTGCAAGTACTGTTAAACCACAAATATGAACCAGTTGATTACCGTTTTGTAATTTATGATGTCTACTTAGCAAAGGAAAACTATCTTTTTAATGACTTTTTTGAGCTTGAGGATTTTGAGATCCTAGAGGCCAACTTGGATATCATGAGGTTGAACGACTTAGGAGAAGCTTTGAACCAGGAGCTTCATCATCAAGACTTGCAGCCCTCTAGCATAGCTCTATTTGTAGTAGCAAGAGTCATTGGTTATGTTTGATTTTTTGGAACTTTGTACTTAGTTTATAGGTTGACTTTGTACAAACTATATTGTAATTGGAATTTTATGAACTGTAACCATCTAGTTATTACTTATGCACTATGAAGTATGCTTTTTGCAATACAATGTATTTAGTGATATGGATATAAATGACAAAATCCTATTTTCTACAATTCATGTGTTAAACTCTCTATTTTATTTGCTCTCTATATCTCTGCCCCACGATTTAAAAAAACAGTAGTTTTTGTCTCTTTTTCTACAATTTTTTACATTTTTTTCTTAATCTGATTTTTTCCCGATTTTGAACACATGAAATATAGTTCTGAATTTCAAGCAAATTGTGCAGTGGTATGCTCTTTATACATGAAATATATTTCTTGATTTTTTAAAGTTATATACTATGTTACATGGGAAGACACCCCCAGCTCAGGAACCTGCCTCCCCATTCCTAACGGTTTTTCTGGAATTGTGGGCGCCATGGGACTTCCCCTGGCCATCCCCAATCTTTCACAATACCCTAGAATGTCCCCAGGATGTCAGAAAAGCTTACAAAATGTCTGTGGGATTTTTGGCTGTCCCTGGGACAACCAGGGATGTGTGAGATATCCCTTGACTGTCTCAAGGATGTCCTGGTGTACTGGACAGATTTTTTTTTCGGAAAATTTTTCAGCTGTTTGTGGTAGAACCACAAAGGGATAGAAGCAATTTACACATGCAGCTGAGCAGTCACCCACTGATACAGAAGGGAGAACAGAGTTTAAGTCTCAAGGGCATGATCACCATGGTAAAGTGTGTTTCTAAATGTGATTAACAGTTTCAATGTCATGCAACCTTTTTCCATAAGATTCTCGGATGTTCCTTAAGCCTATATTCTATTTCCCGTAGGCTTGGGAAAATAAACTAGGGAAATGACTTTGTAATAATTTGGTGTATCCTATTTTATATACACCTAGATTGTAGGACCCTTTGGGTATTATGTAATCAATCTTTATTCGTTTAAGTGTTGTTGGCCAAGGGTGTGTGTGCAGGTCTCCTCAAAGGAAAAAAGAAGATTTGAATTTGTATTTTGGAGTGAAAGTGAACACTCAATTGCCTATTTATACCTAAGTCAAAGATCAGTGACATCATCTAGTTTTTATGAAATTATTCCTCAAATAGAACGGACATCTTGTTTATTTGTTATTGGAGATTGGAGGATGAAAGCCCCTTGATCCCCACAGTTGGCTAGTGGTTGAAAACCCCTATCTAGTGTTAAGCAATTCTGCTTGGGGATTGCATTTTCATTGATTTTCTGTTCGGGTGGCTCCTGTCAGTGCCTGTTTGTCTGAGTTAGGTGGCTCTTTCTTAATGCCTAGGGATTATAATTTGGAGGTGGCTTCTGGAGCACCCCTTTGCTGTGAATTTGTTATACTTTTGACAACAATATCGCTGCTATTGTTCTGGCAAACTGAATTGACTGTAAGTGTGATTTTCCACTGTAATAAGAGAAACAGACAGTTATTGTGAATTGCTGTTCATTTGTAAGGGTTTACAATTCATTTTTGCATATTCTATTAACCTTATTATCTGGTAGGATAGACCTGATTTGAAATAAGATCTAATCATTGGTATCTCATGGAGTGAAATCAAATTGAAATATTGAACAACCCTAATCTTGGATATTACATTAAAAAAGAAACAAATATCAGAAATCTTCATAGCAGGAGCAGGGTTTAGAAAAAGGATTGAATGTCAGGCCTGTTTACCTGCACATGCCTTTCCATGTATAAACAGATTTTGAATTTTTTTTTCCAAAACTCATGCACTAGGTTAATGACAATGTGCACTAGGGATAGTAGGAAACAGCTTTCGAAAGCAAACTGCAAAACCTTTATCAAGTGTGCACTGTAGAAATGGACTGATTCGATTCCTGAAATAGACTTGTTCAAGCTATGAATATAGGTGCCCATAATCTGCATCTGTTTTTTTATTTAAAGCTTGCATTTATTAGAAAATATATGTTTTTCAGGCCCATATGTATGATCGATGAAATCTGTCTGTCTTGACTCTTGAATACTCAAGGGTGAAAACTCACCCTTTCATTAAATTTTGATGTCATGTATAGTTAAACTAGTAGAAATTTGAGTTCCAATTTTTATTTAATTCACACACATTTTTTAAACTGCCACCTCCCCCAAAAATGGCACCTTGTTCAAGTTTCTATGCAAAATTCATGGCTTCCGGAAGTTGGAGAGCAAAAGTTGTCAAAAAGTGGTGATTTTGGAAGCGCGCCCCCTGCTGGAAAGAAGCAGTTTCACTCTGCAACAAGGAAATGTCCCTTGATATTTTAAATTCTTCTGCTTTTTGATGATTGGCAACTTCTGGACTTCTGTATGGGCTTGCGAAGCATACATATGGTATTGTAAATGAAAATAAACATCAATTGAGAGAGAATTGAAGAGCTCATGAAGGGAATTGAGTTGAAATCCAAAGTATTTGACAGTTCCTAGTGAGCAATCGATTGTTGTAAGCTAATTGAACTTGTGAGAGCTGTGTTAGAGGTCTTAGGGACTGAATTCACTGATATTTAGGTCGGTGGTGTACCCAAGTGGCCTAGGATTGCATTTTCCATTGAAATTGTGGATTTTAAGTGAGTTGTAGCTCATAATTTTTGCTGGAGTTTTCTCCCACACATGGGTTTTTCTATGAGAAATTCTTTGTCTTTTTAATTGTGCATGACGTTTGCTATCATTTACGCATTGCAAGTTTAGTTAATTGATTGGCAAGTGTACAACACTTCGTTTCTTTCTTAAATTTGTATGTGTGTGGACTATCCAATCTAGTTTACAGATTAAGTGGTATTAGAGCAGTTCTTTACTTGTGGAGTTTTTGTGGGTGAATTTGCACATACACAACAAGATCAAGTGGAAAATTTGTTGCCTTATCAAAGAGACTGTGAGTTTTAAATTTAGAGAAGAGAACTAAAAAGCATGGTGAGAGATGCAAAATACCTTGACAGAGAAGCAAGATTCCTCAATCTAGAAACCAATGCAGTAAGAAGTTCTCAATTAGTCGAGGCTACAAAAAGATTAATGGAGACACTAATGGAGAAGTTATGTTCATTGAAAGATGCCAGAAGCAAAGGGACAACCCACTGCAAAGAGGACAATTTCCATTATTCATACAGCCTCACACCTAGCCTTGAATTGAATACCATAATACTTTAACAAAAATTGGAAAATAATGTGAAATAGCAATAAATTTCAACCTCAAACATGGCTGTTCACAACTCAAGAGACTTTGTCCAATAACAGCAGAGAGTATTAGAGGATATGAATGGCTTCAAATTCAGTAAAATTGCAAAGTTTGTAAAACTATGAAATGATTTTGGCCAAGGTGCATGAGTAGCTTTGGAAATATCACAGAAGTACAGGGCCAGGTACAACCAACAATGTAAAAATCACATTATTCAGTTGGAGATGTAGTGTGATTTAACTTAAAGAAAAATAGGTATAGAGGAAAGGTAAATATCTCAAAGGATTTAGATAGGGAGCTTTTAGAGCTCTGTGCACCTAACCATGCTTAGACTGTAAGGTAGCTTACAGCACATGAAACCACCTGGTGTACTTGACTGTGCTCACATACTTCTAAGTTTTAACCCCCTTCTTTGACCCTCTTCCCTCCAATGGTTTGATCCTTATGCCTTCTTAACTCACGGACACAACCTTTTGCTGTCAGGACCATAGTTCTAAAACTTGGACTTGGGAGTTGCAAAAACTTGGCATATTAAAAACATTACAGAAATTCGTAAAAAACTTAAATACTGCATGAGAAGCATAAAGAGTGAATTTAGAGAACACATGTCTATTTTGATCGTAGTAGCATTTCTTGTAGTTAGGATTGACAGGGAAAACCAAAAGCATAAATGGAATTTGTTTGAGATCTCTTGTTTGTCTTCATTATAGTTTTCTATTATAAAACTCACCTGTACCATCAATATTGATGTACTCTTTTTTTAGTTATTTTGAAATTTAATATTTTACTCAACCATTTTTTGCAGATATAAATACAGGCAACCAAAAAGGTTACATCGATTCTGAACTTTGATGAATTCTAGTTAAATCTTTTGTAATCTTTCTAGTAATGTTATGCACCTTAATTTATATATTATCATCGTCTTTCTATTTTCAATAGTAGTCTGAGTCAAGAGACTTATTGACATTCATAAAATGTGTTTGGGCACTTAATTAATCTTATAAAATTATTTATTTCAGATTCAGTCCAGATCCATTCCAGAGCTAATGAGAGGTTCTGATGTCCTTGGAGCGGCTAGAACTGGCTCAGGAAAAACGCTTGCTTTTTTGATACCAGCTGTAGAATTACTATACCATATATGTTTTACACCTCGCAATGGTACTGGTGTGATCATCATTTCTCCAACTCGAGAGCTTGCCATGCAGGTAGTGTTTACTATTTTATGTGTTGATGTTTTTAATTTAGTTGAAATACAAATAGCAATTTCATCATTTTCTAATTACTATCAAACTGTATGAATTTGATTTGTCTGACGCTAGTTCGTTTTGAGATCCTTCTTTGAAATTCTAGAATTAAATTGGACATGCAAATTAAATGTACACTTTGCATGATCAAAATATTCATATAGGAATTATTCTCTCCACTTAAGTAAGTCTCTTTATTAGTGGGTAATTTTTTAATTGAATGAGTTGTACGTAGCTATAGATGACAAGTATGTTGATTGTTGGGCTGTCTTCTATTGGTAGGTGTTGGGAAATCAATCCCTGATATAATTGATCGATAGGTTGGGATATTGGAATAGCTTAAGATTATATTATCATATATAGTTATGTTTGTTACAGAATTCAATTAAGCAACATTAAAGGAAACACATGAAATAATACACAAGTCAAAAAGGTACACATGATACAGAGATTTAAATGGGAAACCTTATGGCAAAAAACCCATCAGCAAAAGGACATTAACAATTGTGTTAGGAATGATACATCCAATACAATAGGTCACTTTCACACAGTCTTAATTTGTAGACCAATGGTATACAACCTCCAACTAGGACCTCACACTTTAAGGATACAATATATCAGACCAATCTCAACCAATCTCACTCTGTCCAACCTTGGTATCCATATGAGCAGTAGATATAATTGTCTTCATAGAATAAAGTCTAATTGTCTAACTGCAACGTAGAATATGTAAGAACTCTTCTTGCCCTAGATTTTGTGTCTCGTTTTTTATTTTATGTTTTGCAATTTCTTTGTGTTCTCACTAGGGTTTTTCTTTTTGCTTTTTTGAATTCTTTTGCAAATAAAGACACAAAGATGATAATTTTGTCTTTATTAAAGTCTGATTTCATTAGCACTCAGATATTTATAACAGTCCATTACATGCTCAATCCACGCTCAGAAGTTGATGACCCTTTATTACAAAGTCTCTAATAGATAGCACAGTGTTAACAACAAGTTCTGGGTGACAAAGTAAAGCCTGAACAGTGATTTTCTGAGTGTTGTTTATGGCTGATATCTCAAACTGGGCACTCAGAATTACATGTACAGTCATAGAAGATAGAAGTAAAACTTCAGGAAATAAGTGAGCCTCTTTCTGAGCCCTACAACTACAGATATAGCAATCTGAAATACAAACAGCAGTACTAAATTTATTTCAGACTTATAGATGCATAATGAAATATTGATAAATACCCGTTTGCTGCCTTCTAACGTGGTTTTGAGACATTAGCAATGGTCTGAGATATTGCAGCAGACATAAGAACTCCTATAGCAGCCCATAATCACGCCCAGCTTCGTAGATAGACTCAGAAATTATTGTCTTTATAGAACAAATCAGTATTTAACCCTTGCTTTAATATTCACCACGTCACTGTAGCGATACTATTTACGTCACTGTAGCAGCAAACATAAATTTTGATTTACAAATGATTAAATCTTAATCTTCCGCAATCTTCAGATCTGCAAACATATAACCTTGAAACCCTTGACTAATCTTTGTATTTCTTCACCAATATGCTCAAATAGAACACCTGTATGATGCCCTCCTGTATGCCCAATTCAGTAGATATCTCACTACCTCAAAAGGCTGCAACAATGGAGAGTGAACGTTCTCCAGTGGCAAACTGATTCAGAAGCCCTTGGCTTCCTCTCTCAGACAAAAACTCATCAACACCAATGCTCAATCCCATGCCAAAAAATTAACTCCAAAGTGAATTATATAAGCCCTCAAGAGAAAATCGAACTTATCCATAAAAAGCCATTTAATAACATTAAAATGTTATTTTATTGCATCTTTTAATATTTTATGAAGAACTTAGGAATTGGCGCTCAATAAATAATTAAATAAATGGCCCCCTTTTAATGACGCCTTGACCCTTAATATTAAGTTAAGTTATAACTTAATATTATAATCTTTTTAAATAATTAATGTTTATTGAAGCCAAATAAACATTAATATTTCCATGAATACTCATTATCTCTTAGCGCTGTCTAAACCGAGAGCTGAGCTGATGGAGCTGCATACGACCACACACCTTACTAAAAATAGTAAGGGTCCCTCTCTATCCATTCTTGACTTACTATAAATAGTAAGTTGAGCATACGAAGTCCTGAAGACTTCAAACGAAAGCCAAAGCTGCTAGTTTCTAAACACTGGAGACGATACAACCCTTAGAAGACCCCCTAACCAACCTAATTAGCCTACGAGGGCCAAAAATAATAGGCTAATCTCCTTTGACAATTGATGTCAGCTAGAAGGGGGCATTACAGAATACCAAAATTCACACAATGTACTCATGACTGTATCATGATGTTAGCATGTTTTATATTGCATGTAACATGACCTTTCCAGATGATGACCACCGCACATAAGGAACCTCTGCTGCTCACTACTAGTCAAAGGTTGTTGATCCACATCATTTAAACTGTGTACATGACTTACTCCGCTATAGCCAAACACTATCCATGGCTTGTGGTAGCAGAGACAAATACCTGATTGATACTAACTACTTGTGGTACCTTTGGGAATCCTTTAAAACATCACTATGCCTCTAGGCATCAACTCTTGTACTCTAAGAACGCTACAAAAGCTCTTGCACTATCATACACATTGCTAGTGACATACTTATAGTTATGTAGTTGTGACTTTTCCTCCAAATATATTATGGTTGGGAACATAGCCGCACTGGACTAAGATAAGCCTTCATGTTAGCTTATTAAGAGTTTGATCAGGTTTGTTGATACATATCAGCCATGTTTGGGGATAATCTATGGTGGCGTTGACTCCATGATAAGAAAAGTAAGGGTCATAATAGAACAAAAGGAGAATGACCTTGAAGAAACATATTTTTGAATTGTGGAAAAAATCATTCATGATTGTTGGAACAAGATGAGCACACGCTTGCATATCCTTGCATATATTATCCCCAAATATTATAGCACAAAGATACTTTATTTGCTCAGGAGAACCACACCATATAGAGATAGTGAAGTTGCCAATGGGTACAAGATAGCATTTTTAATTATCTTCTCAGATTTAGAAGTGGTGGATAATGTTACGAAAGAGTTTGACAAGTTCATCTCAGGACAAGATCATAGTATTTGTGCTATTTGAGACCAATATGAGGAAGATGGTCGTACATGGTGGTACCTCCACGGGCAAGATAATTTTTTCCTCTAGCCTCTTGCAAGCAAGCAAAATTTTATCACAAGCAAACATTTTTTTAACATTCTTAGTACTTAGCATTCTTTTGCATTTTTGATTTTTTAAGTTGTATTTCCTTTCTCTCCAATTTCAATAGGTTGCAAGTTATTCTTCAGCTAAAAAATTGGAGTACATACTCCTTTATCCACATTTTGAAGCATAATTGTTTAGTTGCAAAAAAAGTAGAAGACCTGGTTTATGTCCATTCCAATTGCATCTCCTATCACATAAGGAAGTTGACAAGGGGAAACGAAGAATTGGGGTATAACCCTTGAGTGTGCCAACTTATATGCATCTATTGTAGAGCTTTGCAGAGTCAATGTCGATGGTGACGAGGTTCCTACACATGATGTACCTAGTGGGAGTGGCACTCCATGAGCTTGTGGTTCACATAATTTTGAACCAAGTGATGACTTCAATCTAGATGCTTTTGGTGAAGATTAAAGACCAAGATACAAATCTTTTATTGTATTATTTTCAAATCTTGTAATTGTAATGATTTTCATTTGAATCTTGGGACATATATGATATATCACATTAATTTGAAAATTTGAACTATCAATTGATAACTAATATTATTTTAATCACCATCATTGATCAATGATAAAGTATCATACTATCAAAGATTAAAGTGTCATCATTATTATATGGTATATTAAATGTATTTTCAATTTTGTATATATATATATATATTTGCATATATAGAATATATAATTGTACCTAGCCATACTGTACCTGATCCCGTACAACTTAGTTTTCAACTTAATGGAAAGAGTCTGTAGATCTCCCTCCCAAATTTTCAATTTACAAGATCTTGTGCAAGATATGGTCCTTTTATTGTCCTATCAAATCATCAACAAGAGGCACAAAATGACAATCATTATAGCTTACCATAATTTTTTTGGATCCTCTTTTTATCTCTCCATGTGGCAATCTGCACCTTTAAGCTTTGCTTCTTCATTTACTTGGTTACACTTTATGCGGTCTTCAAGCCATTGCCACAACCTCAAGAAGAGGGAAAAGATACAATGGCATATGGAAGGGTGAAAGGAGGTAAAGAGAGAGTGAGGGAGGGAGGAAGTGGTTTTCACCATGTAGGTGGAAGGACCTTCCTCCCTATCCATTCTCCCATGGTTTTCTGCTTTCCTTAATGTCTCCACCACTAACCAAATGATCAAAATAAATGAGGACAATATGTTATATTAGAGCCTACAGGGTTAGAGCTAGGTTAATATAAAAGATTGCTACCCATTCCTAGGGCTTAGAGTTTACACTCCAAGTGCTTTTGGCACAATTAATTTAATCTAGGGGTCCTCATTATAATCCCTCTTAGTTTTGAAGTGAATGAGGAAAATTTGACTTGGATTTTGAAACGAGTCCTTTTACCAGAATAAGAATGATTTATGCACTTTATTATTATGCCTTAAAGTGACTTTAATCACTTGAGTTAGTTATCACTTGTCAAATTATAACTTATAATTGGCAGGGAGACTGCAAGGTCCTAATTAACTAGGAGAACCTTTGAGTTTATAGGCTATCCTAGGGTAGACCCGAAGACTTGGTTGAAACCTTAAGGTCCATTCAACCTCTGAAGGCTTTTATGATCATTTACTGCACAGTATGCACTTAGTTGCTAAGTGCCTTGTGGAGTGTTGTAAACCTAGAACCTAAATTAAATGTGGAGATCTGCCATATATTATACAAAGTTTTTACTTAAAAGAGATATATGATATTGGGTGTAATAATTCTTATTGCTTAAAAAAAATAGTATCTAATCAAATGGGAAAACTTGCTATCTGCACACACTACTTGTGAGAACATGCACCTTTGAGAACTTCCAATTTCCAGAACTTTCTGTTTGTCAAGGACAACATCTTGAGCAAAGGAGCATTGTCATTCAATGGATCTTTTGATTCTTTTCAGAAACAAAGGTGTGTTTTAGATTACCACCTGGTTGGTTAACATAGAACTGTATCTGTTTATAAGCTCTGCCAAAGCAATATCAGCATCTACTATTTCATGCATTTGATTGGCAACTAATTTATGACTAGTAAGTGATTTATCAACATTTCTTTACATTCCTTGAAGATGTATGGTAATTTTACCATTTAACCTTGTGAGCCTAGTGTTTATACTATCCTAAAGGTGCAAAATAACTATTATGCAATAAAAAAAATAGAAGGAACACTTCAAAGATTAGCCTAAGGAATGATAACACAAAAAAAGAAGATGAAAATGAAATAGAGACACAATTGATTATACCTTCTTTGTGCAAGCAATCCCTTGGTTGGCCCTTGATGTTTGAATGCTTGTGTGCTCTTTGGATGACTATGAAGATGGCTTGATGCAAGATGAACTATGTGATAGAATGCTAATGCTTATGGCTAAGTGGCTTAGCTAGATGAGTGAAAATGCTTGCAAGTTGAATGATCAATTTGGTAGCATAAGGGTGCAAATGGCTAAGTGTTGTAAAATGCATTAGAAGAGGGGGGTATTTATAGAAGAATTTGAATCAACGGTTGAGATTAAGCTACCAAGGCCAAGATGAAGGGCTATGGTGAGTTGAAGACTCACAAGGCCTCACATCTTGACATGTGGAGGGTGAAGTGACTTAGGATGTGATGATGTGTCAAGTGAGGTGGAATAAGGACAAGTGATGTGGAGGAAGGACAAGTACCTTGCAAGTACCTTGGGGGATGAGAAAATTTCCTCAAAAAGGAGCTTTTTGTCCCTAAGTGAGAGTGAAAGTGACCTTTGAGGAATTTTAGAATTCCTGAAAAATCACCATGGGGAATGAGAAAGTAGCTAGAGAAATAAATGTGAATTAAAAATTCACATGCTTGGGAGAATCTAGTGGATAAGAGAGGGTTTCCAAAAAGGTGGGAATTTGCCACATGTGAGTGATGTGACAAGTCAAATGTTTTAGAAGTTGCATGGGGATAAGGTAAGCCTTGGAAGGATAAATGTGAATTAAAAATTCACATGGGGAAGAGAGGAACCTAGAGTGAATAAAAAGGAATTAAAAATTCCTTGGGGGATGGGGAGAGTTGACCAAGGTACTGATTAGGCGTAACTGATCAGTAATTAGAAGATAATTATTAGTTAAGGAAGATTAGAGGCCACTTGCAAAAGTTGGAGGATGTGACACATCCTAATCAACGATTAAGCATGTGCACATCCCTAATGAAGAGATTAAGGGGTTGATTAAGA
Organism: Sequoia sempervirens; assembly: GCA_007258455.2. Lineage (NCBI taxonomy): Eukaryota > Viridiplantae > Streptophyta > Pinopsida > Cupressales > Cupressaceae > Sequoia > Sequoia sempervirens. The sequence continues at coordinate 912,896,025 of VDFB02271358.1, forward strand.
TTAAGAAAAGGATGTGACATGTGAGGAATTAAATTAATTCATTTGATGAAAGGGGGGATTGAAGAGTAAGGTATTTAATTATTTAACTAGATACTTAAGGGATTAGAAGAACTCTAGAAGGTATTAATTAAATAATAGCGATATTACTTAATTAATGCAAATAAGAGGATGTTTAAATGAAAAGGGATAAATTTGGATAAATTAAGTGTCCAAATTTAGGTGTCTACAAACTTTAGTTAGTTAAGGAAGATAATTATTAGTTAAGGAAGATTAGAGGCCACTTGCAAAAGTTGGAGGATGTGACACATCCTAATCAAGGATTAGGCATGTGCACATCCGTAATGAAGAGATTAAGAGGTTGATTAAGATTAAGAAAATGATGTGACATGTGAGGAATTAAATAAATGCCATATTTATTTAATTCATTTGATGAAAGGGGGGATTGAAGAGTAAGGTATTTAATTATTTAACTAGATACTTAAGGGATTAGAAAAACTTTAGAAGGTATTAATTAAATAATAGTGATATTACTTAATTAATGCAAATAAGAGGATGTTTAGACGGAAAGGGATAAATTTGGATAAATTAAGTGTCCAAATATAGGTGTCTACAAACCTATTCATGCAACATTTTGTAGGCGTTTAACAGACTTTCTTTCTATTTCTATAATTCGCCAATCCTTTATTCTTGCAATTTGAAGTCAGCATATTCTTATTGAAATTATGTTTGTAATTTATTAATTTAGCAAATTTTTAATTGCTTGGAATTAAAATCACTAGATGTAGCTAGTTTATGATATGGGGTATGACTATCTAGCTGGAGATGTCTTTTAGTTTGAAATGTCCATGTCGACAAGAGAACACAATTTGGTCCTGTAATTTGAGCACAGATCAGGCTGCTTTAAAGTTTTAGCACTTTTATAAACTTCTTAGCATCATCTTGAGTTTGTAAGAGGGATTTTCTAGCCTTGTATATCAAGGGTATATGTTGTAACATCTTTGTGGAATTAAAGGTATCAAGATTCCAGGTACAAGATGGTTTCTGTTGAATTGTTCAATAAGAGACCAGACCATGATTTAAAGAGATTCTAATGTAGCTTCGGTAAAAATAATTGATGTCCTATATATGTGCACCACTGGTATTTAATTTAGGCAGTTTGATAGAAAATATTTAATTAACCGCTACCAGGAGTTTAGTTGAATAAATATTTTTTTATGGCAGTGTCAAACACAATTTAAGGAGTTTATCCATTTGTATGGATCAAAACAACATTAGTATGGAGTTTGTTGTTTGTGTTAGTTGCTGTTGGTTCAACTATTAATCCTTTGAGCATCAACAATGGAAGTTTCTTTATGAAGTTTTCAGAGGAGATGTTTTACCAATGTGATTTCCTAGCCCCTTTTTTTCAAAATAAGTAATGGATGTTGGGTTCAGTGTTTCAGTCAAAGGACCTTGAAAAGGATGATCTATTTCAAATATACAGAAAGTTCAAACAAGCATGGTCTTTTCTTTAAAATGAGCATATACTTTTTTATCAGATTATTAGATTTGTAACCCTACTTTTTAAGCCCAACTTTTTTTTTGTGCTTGTCCTGGAGAATACTGCAAGTGCAAACACTAAAATTTGTCTGGCTTGACCATCACAGATATACGGTGTGGCAAAGGATCTTATGAAATATCACAAACAAACGCATGGCTTAGTCATTGGGGGTGCTACACGTAGAGTTGAGGCAGAACGGCTTGCAAAGGGGGTAAACTTATTGGTTGGAACTCCTGGTAGACTTTTGGATCACCTTCAGAACACCAAAGGCTTTATATATAAAAACTTAAAGGTATTAATAAGTTTTATTTAGCTCATGCTTTCCAGTTTCATCTTTTGTAGCATTTATTACTGGAAGTGTATACGGTAGAGTGGAAGTTTTTAGTGAAAATATGTTAGGGCACTTTGATTTACATTTACAATAGACTGGAGCTGCATGGGTATCATCAATTTGAAAACACTTAAGAAGAATCTTTGTGATCCTTCCCTTTAATCACAATGGAAAAAGGACATAATAAATGAGAAAATCAAAAAATACTTCCCATTAAGAGTGATTCAATATTTAATTAATATTTATTATGAGAAAAAATACTGTGTATTAAGAGTGATTCAATCTATAATAAATATTAAATTTTGCTTATCCAAAGTTGCTATTTATCTAAAAACTACCCAAGGTGAATATTCACTGTGCTTGTTCTTAGTAATCTAATTCTGTCCGAGAAATGGTACTTGCATCTGCAATATTTGTTTTATCTGTGTAATATAGATTTAAATTTTTTAGATAGCTGTGAAATGATGAGAGCATTGGATAACCCATGTAATTGTTCAGCAAGGCTTTCCAGTATTGTTAAACTTTGTAGCTTTTTTTTCTTTTTTAACTTGATGCTTACCTTCAAGAATCTGCATGTTTGAATACCTTTGTCTTTACCTACTTATTGTGTCTGTCCAACTAGTCATCCTTGTTGGCTCATCAGTTTTGTCAATACAGGGTCTAAGTGAAATCCACCTTTCTGTTTTGTTATAAGAATAGAATCAAGCAGCACCATTGTAGGAGTTGGAGATTGATTTGTGTGACAAAAGCTATCTGGTTTACTTATTGTACCTTTCCTTGATATAAGCATTCAATCAGTAATTTGCTCATCTGTGTATATTAAGTGTCATGCCTAAAATTTTCTTGCACAAATCAATTAGGAGCAGTGCGTGGGACTAAGCCCCTCTATTATCAAGGGAGATTTCCCTTTTGCAAAACCTGTGGAATATCTTCAAGTGGTAGAATATACAGGAAAACATATATATATATATAAAGATAATTTATTAAATGAATCATTCAATAACATGCAACTTTAAGAAAATAACACTACACAGAAAAATAATGCAGATTTTCTCCTTTAGTGCTATTATGCTGTAAAATACCAATCACTACTCACAATAATGTAGAGAACTGAAAAAAGGTAGACTTGTTTCATCAACCAACATGCAATGTAATCTTGTAGAAATAAACCAAAGAATCTACAAGATTAGCTTTCAAAAGATAGACCTCTATAGTGGCATAAAAGCCTTGTAAGACATCTTGACATCTTCACTTTATTTCTCTCAAAAAGTAGTTATGTCTTTACAAACTTGGAAGTTCTCAATAGCTCTCCTTTAGAAGTCCTTGGGTTGTTATAAGTTATAACAACTTATAACTACCTAGATAATAACTGTCATAACTACTTAGGGAACCCTAAAGTAACTCAAGTTATCACTTAAGTCACTTTGAAATTACAAGGTGGAATTGAGTGACTCAAGTGACAACTTAAAGTCATTTTAAATATAAGCCTGCGGTGGTGTCCATGACCTTAACATGAAAATATAAGGCAATCTGCATTTCATTTCTTGTTGAGCTCAACAATGGCTTGCTTACAAAGACTTCTGTTTGGCTATGATTTTGCCCATGGCAGTGAGGTCAAGTGGCCTAAACTCTCTCAAGTGAAGACCTTGCTAAAGGAGGAGATGATCGGTTTGCATCCTCTTCATTCCTAGTTCTTCTATGTGATTCTGCAAGCCAACAATACTTAAAGTGAGATCATATGCCTCCTTTATGGGTGCTTGTTGACAAATGCATCAAATAGAGGAGAGGGGAATTTCTTTGTATTGCTATCGATCTAAGGAAGATAGTTCTATTTGATGTAAAAGTATTCCTTGGATCATCTTTGTGAAAGGTTGTGCTGTATAGTTGAGAGGGAAGAAATCCCCCAAAAGAGAGAATAATGTGTTGCCTCTTGCATTGGAGATGGGTTGACAATATTGAATATAATGTTCATCCACTTTTGTCTAACAAAGTTTCTTCCCTTTGGAAGAGATAGACCCATAGGTACATGCAAAAGGTCTTTTCAATCCAAGAAGGAATATGAGTGAAGAAAAAATAGGAGTATGAACTCTAGGACATGCTTATTGGTTTTCGGGTTGGTGTTGAGTAGTGTGAATATTTGATAAGAAGTCTCAAGCACAACTATAGAAGGTGACATCTCATAAGCATGTGCAGGATGAGATACAACAAATGCCAAAGGAGACAATCATACAATTTCTGGAGCACTATTATTGAAGAGGAAAACTAGGTCTAGATTAAATAGGTGGGATTCAACAAATGAACATGAGAGATTTGTCAAGTAAGCATCCTAGTCTAAACTGTATAGAAGTAGTAAGAGATGGCCGTATCTCGGTGAATGTTCATTAGATACCTTTGGAGATGCAACCTTGAACTCTATAGAAGCATTAAGAGATGGTGGAATCTCATTGAATGTCTTTGTAACTTCAACCTATGCCAAGTCCATATGACTACATTGCTCATTCTATGATTTGTTCACATCAATTGTGTGAGTACAAACATATGTAGATAGGGCATTACGAGGATGATCAGTAGTTGTTTCAATATTATTCCCATTTGCAAGGTTCTCTAGGGGAACACCGCTATTAGATGGAGGTTCAATACCTCCTTACAATTGCTTGATTATGGTTATAGTAGTTAAAGGGCACATAGTGTGCTCTATGTGATGTAGAATGTCCTCATAAACATTAAGACATTTAATGTGTAGACAATTTAATTATTGTTTGACCAAGCATCTTTCTATTTAGGATCACTTGATTCAAGAATGAGTCTAACGAGAAACTCTAGTAGATCTTTCTCTAAGGAGTGATTCTTGATCCCTTCTTACTAGAATGAATAGTTCTCTTGATCCAACATAATAACAAAAGTGTGAACATGCATACTAGAAAACATGATTGAAACCCCCCAGAATGGAACTTTATGTTAGTTCATTGGTTACATAGTCCCCATTAATGATTTTCCTACCCCCAAAAGACAAGTAAAGCTATGACACTTTATAATTAGTTCATTTATTATCTTTTTTAGAATGTCACAAGTTTCTAGTTGCCAAAAAGGGGCAAAAATGCTTAAAGTATAGTCTTAACACAAAATCAAAACAATTAAACTTTAAAGTGTCATAGCTTTACTTGTCTTTTGGGGGGTAGGAACAAATAAACTTTAAAGTGTGATGTACCATTGCATAGTACATGAAAAATCCCACACTTGAAAAAATGGCTCTCAAAAAAGAGTTTGTATGTGAAGTTCATGGTCTTAAAAGGTTCCAAAAAACTATGGTTGGACAACATTTTTTTTGAAAAATAACATCTTTTGGAAAATAGGAGCATTTATAGCTAGTGAAAAAATAGCTAGGGTCAAAAAAATTGACCTCGATTAGACATTGGAGGAGCAAGTTATGGCTGTACAATGTTGAATTGAAAAATTGACATTAGTATTTTGATTGAATGGTATAGCGCCACCATGGTTGAAATGATAATTGATATTCAATATTTGTTTTTCGTTATTTACAAAGGAGAGGAATACTCCTTAAATTATACAATACATGGCGATGTTTCTAGAAGGAAACAAATGTTAACTAAAGTAATTAACTGAAAGTTACTAAAAGCTAATTGTATTAAAATATTATTTATTTATTATTAATGCTCAATAATGTATTCTATTGTAAAGTATATTGATAAGATCGTCTCTGATCTTACCTGAAGTTTCTTTTTAGAAACTTTCTAATTTTGTACATTTTGTAAATTATTTATTGAGCGTCTTTGCCCATTGTTAATACATCAAATTATTTACCAATTACTTCTCGTAATATGGTATTAGAGCCTTCGGAAAATTTATAATTTCTCTTCGAAATTATTTTGTTTCAAAACTTTTTGAATTTTTTTTTTTGTGAGAATTCCCACTTGGGAGGTGGTGCTTGAAGTTTGTTGTTTTTTGTGGCTCTCTACAACCCGACATTTTTAGTGGAAGGTTTGTTTTCTCTTCTATGCCCCTGAAGATGTGTTCGTCTGTGCATCTGTGACCTTCTACCTGCGTCATCCTGCAACGGCTTGAAGACGTGTTCGTCTCTGCACGCGTTCGTGATTGATCAAGCCCGTGACGCCTGCAACTCATGTTTGGCTTTTATTCACTTAGCCTGCGACCTCTTGTTTTTTCTTGCGACCCGCGACGGTTTTTCTTTGCGCGCGACCTCCATTTTTGCCCGCGTGACCTCTACTTTCCTGTGCGTTTGTAACTTTTGTGACGGGTTTCTGTATACAGTGACGGGATTTTGCCCTCTCACGACCATTTTTTGGTCTTTCTTTGCTTGCGATCTAGGTCTTTTATGAATTTTTTTTGAAGCGGTTAGGGTTTTTGAGAATTTCGACTAGGGTTTTGACCATTCATTTCAAGTCGAAAAATTATTTTGAGTTCAAATTATTTGTGGGTTTTTTGAGTACTTTTCTGGGTTGTCTTCAAATTTTTCTGGGTACCTCAAGATTTGTGCCTCTAATTTTGTGCCAGCAGATTTGTCTTGAAATCTGTGCATGTACCTGCCTCAGTGTATTGGAATTTGTGCCTTGGGTTTTATGCATTGATCATCTTCTCAGTACCTCGTTTTTTGTGCCTCGAAAAGCGTGAAGATGGCTTCTTTGACCAACATTATGTTGGAAGGCAGTCAACGTTTCAATGACAAATATTATAATACCTGGAAGCAACGAATGATGACCATCTTTGAATATCGCTGCCTTGATTAGATGATTCTAGGCAACACTACTTGTCCCACAATGGTGGGTAAGGAAAATTTTTGACGAGCAGAATCGCGAAGCGATGATGCTCATTAAACTTTCAGTTTCTGATGATCAACTACCTCAAATTCCACTTGGTAAATCGGCAAAGGAAATTTGGGACCATCTGAAGGGTTTGCATGAGACTTCCGACAAAAGCCTTGCGTTTTTCTTGAAAAATATGCTGTTTTCTATCATGATGGATGAGAAGACCACTTTACAGGCGCACATGAACAAGATCCAAGAGATCCGAGATTAGTTGGAGGCTATTGGTCGGAAAATGGAGGAAGAAGACATGGTCGTGATTGCTCTGAAAAGTCTGCCTAAGTCTTATGAACATTTCATCGAGACTCTCAACATTACGTCTGCTAATGTTGATCTGAAGTTTCTGGAGCTTTGTACTATCCTCTTACAGTAGGACCGCTAGAAACAATAGTTTGGTAGTAGTGCCTCATCATCCTCTACAAAGCAAGCCTTTGCAGCTAAAACTCAGCCTAAAAACAAAGGGAAAAGTTAGCCTTCACAGCAAAAAGGCTCAAGTCAACCTCTGAGCAGCCCTAAGAAAAAGAACGTTCAGTGTAATTATTGCCACAAATATGGTCACATGAAGAAGGATTGTCATCTGCGTTTGGCTTTTGAATAGAAGAAGCAGAGAGGGTTTTAGCAGAAAGCAAATGTTGGCGAGCACACTGAGTAGAAGGAATCTGCCTTTTACGCTTTTATGGCTAAAAGGCTTGCAAATCATGTGAAATCCTCTGCCTAGTACATTGATTTAGGTGCTTCGTGACACTTCACACATGGGCGTGACTGGTTTATAGACTTCCCTCCTTGCACTGCCTCAGTTATTTTTGTAGGGGATTAAGTATACACAATTGTTGGTATAGGCACTGTTTAGATTCATTCTGGTGGGAGGAATCTCATTTTCCTCAATGTATACTACGTTCCTGATATGGAACTCAACCTTCTCTCAGTCAGTCAGATTATGCGACATTCTCCTCAACTAGATTTGGTATTTAGTACACACAAATGTTCCATTGTTGATCAGGAGACTCGCACCATAGTGGTTGTTGGTATTGAGGATCATGGTCTATACAGACTTGTGGATACAGGTGATTCTCCGGAGTTAGCCATGGCAGCCAAAAATTCTGCTATCATCAGTCTTTGGCATCAGCGGTATGGGCACTTAAATGTGCGCTATCTCTCTCAACTAGCTTGGGAGGGACTTGTAGTTGGTTTACCTGACATCCAGACTCAACATCATGGCGTTTGTGGAGCTTGTCAGGTTGGGAAGCAACATAGGACACTGTTCACGGATGGTGACTCATGGTGAGCCTCTAAGGTAGTGCAGTTGGTTCATGCTGATATTTGTGGGCCAATGAATACACCTTCTGTTACTGGTTGCAGGTATTTCTTGCTTTTTGTTGATGATTTTAGTCGTAAAATGTGGGTGTACTTTCTTAGAAAGAAATCAGATGTGTTTAATGTATTTAAGAAGTTTAAGGCCTTAGTAGAAAAAGAGTGTGGTTGTTGCATAATCACTCTTAGGTCAGATAATGGGGGGGAATTCTGTTCTACTGCTTTCTCCAACTTTTGTGATACACATGGAATTAAACGCCAATTAACCACACCCTACACTCCTCAGCAAAACGGTGTTGTAGAGTGGCACAATCGTACAATTGTTGAGATGGCCCACTCCATGTTACAACATAGGAGTGTTCCTAATAAATTTTGGGCAGAAGCAATCTACACTGCTGTCTATCTCCTTAATCGGTCTCCTACCCACGCCGTTAAGGGGAAGACCCTTGAGGAAGCTTGGATTGGTCGCAAACCCAAGATTAGTCATTTGAAAATCTTTGGCTCCTTAGCATATGTATGGATTCCAGATGCCAAGCGCTCAAAGTTGGATTCCAAGAGTCAAAAACTTATGTTCACAGGGTACAGTGACAACAATAAGGCTTACCGGTTGATTGATGTAGACACTGATCGTCTCATCTTCAGTTGGGATGTTGTCTTTGATGAAGAACAAGGACCTTTTCACCTTTCTTCGTCTGTTCAGTATTCTGAGGATCAACCTTTGAAGGCTTCTGATTTGGGTGTCCGTCTTCCGTCAGGTTCACTTGATGGGAGGGATGATGAAGACTCTGTCTTTGATGATGCTCAACCTAATTTTCCTCCGGATGATATTGATCTTCCACCTGATGAACATGTTCAAGATCCACAACCAATTCCAGCTCCTCCTGTTACATTTGATGTTGGCACTTCTACTCTCCGGCCTAAATGGCGGGCTGAGACTATTGGAGATCTTCATGATGATGAGCTCATTGAGGGTAGATCGTCCAGAAACAAGAGCAAACAACAACATATAGTCAACTTTGCTCTCATGGCCAACATTCACAGTGTCTATGAGCCTCAAACATATTTAGAGGCTAAAGGAATTCCTGAGTGGGAAAAGGCTATGGAGGCCAAAAACTAGAGTCTTCAGAAGAATCACACTTGGGTACTTTCTGATCTTCCTCCAGGGAAGAAACCCATTAGCTGCAAATGGGTGTATAAGGTGAAATACAAAGTTGACGAAACCCTTGACAAGTACAAATTTTGTCTAGTTGCAAGAGGGTTCTCACAGAAGGAAGGCATTGACTACGAGGAGACTTTTGCTCCTATAGCCAAAATGAGTACCATTAGGCTCGTCCTTGCCTTAGCAACCCAGTTTGGTTGGAAAGTCCATCAGATGAATGTTAAGAGTGCTTTCCTCAATGGTGAATTGAAGGAAGAAGTCTACATGACACAGCCTCTAGGGTTCAAGGTTGCCGGTCAAGAACACAAGGTGTGCAAATTGGTAAAAGCACTCTATGGCCTGAAACAGGGTCCTCGGGCTTGGTACATCGAGATTGACAAGTACCTCACAGATCATGGCTTTTAGAGGAGTCCATCTGACTTTAATCTGTATGTCAAACATATTGGTAGTGATATACTTCTTGTTGTTGTCTATGTGGATGACCTGATCATTACTGGAAGCTTGACACATTTGATTGCTGAGATCAAATAGGATTTATGTAGCACATTTGACATGACAGATTTGGGACTTTTGCATTACTATTTAGGTGTTGAGGTTTGGCAGACCGAGAGTAGTATCTTCATCTCCCAGTCTAAATATGCTCGAAGTCTACTGGATAAGTTTCAAATGTAGGATTGCAAACCTGCCTCCACACCCATGGAAAAAGGGCTTAAGTTGTCAGCTAAGTCAGACTCACATGTAGTAGATGAATCCTTATTTAGGCAACTAGTGGGCAACCTCATCTATCTCACTGCCACTAGACCTGATCTTAGTTTTGCAACGAGCTACATTTCACGCTTCATGACAGCCCCCAAGGTTGATCATTGGGTAGCAGTGAAGCGTGTGCTGCGTTATGTGAAGGGCACTTCTGACTATGGACTCTTGTACACTCGGAGTCACGATCCTAGACTCAGTGGTTTCACAGACTTAGATTGGGCAGGTTCAGTTGATGACAAGAAATCAACATCTGGGTATGTGTTCAGTTTGGGATTTGCTACAGTAACATGGACTAGTAAGAAGCAGCAGGCAGTGGCTCTCTCCTCGTCAGAAGTAGAGTATTACGGAGCAGTTAAGGCAGCTTGTGAGGTAGTTTGGCTTTGCCGGATGCTTGCGGATATGCAAATATCTCAAGTAGGTCCGAATCCCTTGTTCTGTGATAATCAGGGAGTTCTCAAACTTGCCAAGAATCCAGTCTTCCATGAAAGAACCAAGCATGTGGAAACTCATTGTCACTTCATTCGAAAGCTTGTTGAAGACGAATCAGTTCAGTTGTTGTATGTTCCTACAAAGGATCAGACAATAGATATTCTCACCAAGTTGCTCAGTCCAGATAAGTTTGTAAAATTCAGGGGGCATCTTGGTGTAGTTGATAGATTGAGCATTAAGGGAGGGTATTAAAATATTATTTGTTTATTATTAATGCTCAATAATGTATTCTATTGTAAAGTATATTGATAAGATCGTCTTTGATCTTATCTTAAGTTTCTTTTTAGAAACGTTCTGATTTTGTACATTTTGCAAATTATTTATTGAGCGTCTTTGCACATTGTTAATACATCAAATTATTTACCAATTACTTCTCGTAATAAACTGAAGCAAACTAAGTTAACTAAAAGTAAACTACTGACTAACTAAAAGCTAAGATGACAATTAAATATTACAATTAATACTTTAATACCCTCCCTTAATGGTCATCCTACAAACATAAACTAAGTCTACCCATATTCTGATGGTGTTCTGGCCATGAATGCATAGTATCCAAACTCTTTTTGCTCATTATACTTTGCCACTTGAGCACTTTGCTGAGACTCTTCTTGGTTGGACTTTTCATCAGCCAACCGCTTTCTGCAATACTTTTGAATATGACCAATCTTCCCATAGTAATGGCAAGTATTAGACTTCTTGGAGATCTCCGAATTGCTGTGTCCTTTTTTGCTGAGTGGACTTGCCTTTGCCAATGCCCTTGGCCGTAAAAGCTTGTTCAACAGTGGGAGACTCACTGCTTCTCCCAAATTGTTTTCTCCACCTATCTTGCTACAAGAGCTTGTTGCACAGCTCATCAAACTTCAAGTCAACATTGGTGGATGTAATGTTGAGTGTTTCGATGAAGTGCTCAAAGGATTGTGGCAAGCTTTTTAGCGTAATGACCACCATATCGTCTTCTTCCATCTTGTGACCTATAGCCTCCAACTGATCGTGAATTTCTTTGATCTTCGTGAGATGGTCTTGTAAAGACACTTTGTCATCCATCATAATGGAAAACAACGTATTTTTCAAGAAGAAAGCCTTGCCCTTGTTGAGGTCTCATGGAGATATTTCAAATGCTTCCAGATCTTTGCAACAAATTTACCAAATGGTATTTCTGGTAACATCTCATCGGTGATAGATAATTTGAGAAGCATAACCGCCTTCCTATTACCTCCATCATACTTGTCCCGATCCTTCCTCGCAACTGTGGGACGAACTTCTATACCTAGAACAAGCGCATCTAGACATCGGTACTCAAAGATGGTAAGCATCCTTTGCTTCCACGTGTTGTAATTATTTCTATTGAACCTCTATGTACTTTCCAACATTACATTGGTCAAAGCAGCCATCCCTCCCGTTTTCCAAAAGCACGAAAAACAAGGTAAAGTTTGTGATCAATTGGCACAAAACCTTGGACAATTAGTTGGCACAACTCCTACAATTTAAAAAAAAAATCATCTAAAAAATAGAGGCTCAGAAAAAGCAAGATTTTTTCAGAAAAAACCTTCAAAAACTATGATGATTAGCAAATTTTTTTATAGATTTATTTTTTCAAAAAACTCTACAAATCTTCATGTCCCTGGCTCAACAAAAAAATCTTCAGTAAATTTTTTTCATAAAACTTCGATTACAAATTTTTATTTTTCTTAGAAAAATCCATCAAAAAATTGGGACAATTGTCAAAAAACTCTGATTTTTTTTTTATAACCAGAAAAACCCACTAAACTTCACACGACTTGCTACAAAATCATCAAAAATAAAATAAAAATGCAGGGATATGCTCCAGCAAACCCTCAATTTTCTAGTGGGAGGAGGTCTCATGGCAAAATAACTTGCAAAATCCAACAAAAACTCTCAAAATCCCGATGCAGAAAAGAACCAGAACTTTGTTGATTGCAGAAACAATAGAGACACCCAAAAAAATTGGCGCGAAACACAACCCCTTCATGAAAAACAGAGAAAATGTCACTAAAAATGCCAACAAATCCCTTCACAAGCAGAAGTCGTGGATGTTTGAGATGCGGCTAGAAAGAAGGTAGTTAGGTCACGCGAATGAGCAGAAAAATGACGCCAATACTAGACGCAAACTGCACGAGGTGATTTATCTTCTAAAAACCTTTGAAAATCTACAAAAAATAGCCCATGATTTTTCACTTCACAAATCTGCGATTCTTCACTTCATAAATTTGCGATTTGCCCTTGAAAAAAACTCACAAAAATCAGACCTCACGTCCTCAGAACAACGCCCAAAAATAAATCACGATTTTCAACAGCAAAAACTTCACAAATTTTTCCTCAAAAAATCCACGATTTGTTGTAGATAAACCCTCAATAATTTTCTTTTGAAAACCCTAACAATTTTCAGGTAATCAAAGTCCTTGATTTTTTATTTTAAAAAAAATGTCTAAAAGACGTCCACGAATTTTATAAAAAAATCAGTCAAAAACCTTTCGAAATAATTTTTCAAATTTTTGGGTTAACCATTAACATTCAATTTTAAAAAAAACTGAGCAAAAACATCTAAGAAATTTAAAAAGTTCTTTAGGAAAATACAATTCTTTTTTCCTAAAAAATTCGCCAAAAAAGATCAAGCCTAAGCTCTGATACCATGAAATGATAATTGATATTTGATATTCGTTATTTACAAAGTAGAGGAATACTCCTTAAATAATACAATATAGGGCGATGTTTCTAAAAGGAAACAAATGTTAACTAAAGTAATTAACTGAAAGTTACTAAAAGCTAATTGAAGCAAACTAAGTTAACTGAAAGTAAACTACTGACTAACTAAAAGTTAAGATGACCATTAAATATTACAATTTATACTTTAATAATGGTGATGTGGCATGTTCAATTGACCTATTCTTACAACTTGTGAGGTAGGTTGACCGGTCAAAAGGGTGGCACATGGCATAGTGAGTTGACATCCTATTATACAATATATACAATATAATAATTTGATCTATATTTATTAGTTTAATATTTTATAGTTTAATTAGAAATTAAAATTAATTTATATATATATTATAAATAAAATTATAAATGTAAAATTGTAAATGTTCAATAATAAATATTGCATTAATAATAAATAATTATTAAACAAATTAAATAAAAAATAAATTACATGTATAATAATAATTATATTATTAAATTTAATAAATAAAATGAAAATCATGACGTGTTTTAAATTTTTTTCATTGTTTGGAAATGAATTGTGATTTTATTTTGGAACATTGAAAACTTAGTTTGTTTTGAAACCCTACCTAGATTTTTGTTTGGAAGTCGCATTTTTTGTTGTTGGAATCTGTCGTTTTTCTTGCATGCTTTCTTGCGACTTGTTTCGTCTTCACTGTGGCACGTTTTTTGCAATGCCTTTGCTAGTTCTCTTTCTCAGTTTCTGCAACCTGTCGTGCCAAAAAAGAGGAAAAACACAAACAAAATAAAATGAAATAATAGGTTAGGGTTTTTTTCTTTGACCATCAAATTTTTTTTTTTTTTGATATCGTGCCAACGTTTGAAATCGCTTCAGAATCGTCTTGGAAACACCATGTCAACATTGGGTACATTGGGATTCAGTGAAATGTGTTTGGAAATGTTTCAAGTCTGGAAATGCAAAACCTTATCCGATTTCATAGGGTTTCTGAGTAGTACCTGGTTTTGGTACAGCCCGTACCTAGACTTGGCAATAAAAGCTGCTTTTTCGACAAATTAGATGAAAACTATTAGTATCTAGTTATCATTTATGCACCATGCATTATGCATTGTGCAATGCAATGCAATGTAATCAATCATATGATCATAAATGAAAAAAATCTATGTTCCATGATTCATGGACCAAACTCTCATTTTTATTTGTTCTCTTTATCTCTATGCTGTTAAAATGCCTTTAAATTTAAAAAATAGCGGTTTTTCTCTTTTTTTGGGGCTTCTTTCTATGTTTTTTGAAAATTTGATTTTTTCCCCAAAATATTTTTGCTGCTATGTTTGAAACAACTAATGATATAGAGAGTAGAGCGCTGATCAGGAGTTTTCATAAGACTTGAGGATTTATCCCCAGAAGCTTTTGAGACCGCACAAACCTTCAAGGTGCTTATACTTTTTCCTAATTTTATAATATTTAAGCTAATCATGTAACATAGATGTGTCCCCAACATACATAGGACTGAATGAAAAAGAAAAGTTGTAAATGAAGAAAAAATTGGGACAGTGCACTCACACTCTACGTCATGAATGTGAGTCAAATTTGAATGACAAATTGCCACTTTGAAATGGCTCTTGCAAATTGTGACTATGAGTGTAAGAAAATGCAAATGTGTCGTTGAAGTTGAAGTCTTAGCCTAAAGGAACAATCATAGTATGGAAGTAAAATGATAGGGCCACTTCCAAACGCAAAATATGCCTTCCAAACATGAAGTGAATGAAGTAAAATCTTTACAAAATTCGATAAAAAAGAAAGTGTGTATCTAAGTTAACGGTTTCTTCATTTGAAGCCCCCATGCTTGCATCGGGAGCATCCAAGGAGCGCCTTGGACGCCTCGAGTTCAGGGATTGTGTACCCACAGGGAACCCAAGGCATTCAGGGCGCTCCTTGGAAGCTCTTGGGCGCTTTCGGGTCTTCCCAGGCACTCCCATAGGCATCAATGTCTTGTGGGTGCCAAAAAGTAATAAAAAAACTTAAAAATAAAAGTAAAAAGTGCTTTTGAGGGTAAAATTGTGAAAATGGTGTGCACCCTGAAGGTTTTTGAAAAAGGCATGCCCCTAGACCCCCACGAGGGGCATTGCCCCTTGACGTCGTTGGGGGCATTGCCCCCAAACCCCCACAAGGGGTGTTGCTCCTCGACCTCATTGGGGGCATTGCCCCAGACCCCCATGAGGGGTGCTAACCCTCAACCCCATTGGGGTCTCCACTCCTAACCCCATTAGTTATTGGGATCTATTGTCACATAAGAAACTTGATTACAATGAAGGGGTCTAGGAATGGAGACCAAAATTGACAACTTAAACAATTATCTTTATGACTATCATAATATCATTGATCAATGATGAAGTATACTATCATAGATCAAATGTCATTATTATTTTAAAATTAAAATATAATATTATATGATATATCAAATGTATTTGCAATTATATATATATATATATATATATATATATTTGCATACACACACACACACACAATTGTACCCAAATGTACCATACCCAATTCTTTTTGCCATACCGGCGTATCAAAACCTTGTAGCTGTACTCAACCTTGTACCAAAACTGGCAACTTAGATGTGTACTGCTGGAAATATTAAATGGACACTAGCTTAGTACCATAAAATTTAATAATTCCTAGATACAACAAAATAATAGAGATTGAGGCAGTGAGTGAATACTACAGTTATAGCCAAAGACTAAAATTGTTGCTAGGAGACTTGTATGAGCATTTTACACATCTAACTTCAACACATGTCACATTTAGAGATTAAATATAGAGTCTAAAAGCCATTAAATTTGGTCTTTGCTTTGCAAAACTATAACGAAAATGAACATGTATTTTCATTGACAACTATAGCTAGGCGGATATAGCATACCCGATTCTTACTCTATAGTTTTCACCTAAGTTTTGAACTCATTGTTGATTCAAGATAGCTTCGGTCAGATATAAATGATGATTGCATTCATGCATCATCATCATTTATATTTAACCAAAGTGTTCTTAACCTCGAAAAAAATCATCAAATAAGTTATACGGATTTCTGATGATGATTGAAATTTTGCAAATCGAAATTCATCTCATATGATTGCTGTGTGTTAAATGATCTCATATTAGTTTAAGAATGTCACCAAACTGTTTCGGTTGTTAAGGGAGCCCGCGCGCTCAAGGGACACGTCCCATGAGTGGACATGTCTCCACTTTGTGGAGACACGTCCTCTCATGAGACGCGTCTCTCCTTGAGGCATGTCTCTCTCATATAAATGAGATCTATTTTCTTTATTTGCAGACATCAAAATCAATTAATGTTCTGCATTCAACACATTCAAATACAGAAGCATAAAATCTGACTTAGTATTATTATTACACAGAATTTAAGTCTTAGAATTTCCATAGGTCTTTTAGGATTCAGTTCTGTTAAGATTTGATATACATTTACATGGTATCAGAGCCAAGTTGAGTGAATCCAAATCAAATCTAGATATCAGAATACTTAGGAAAATTCGAATTTTTGAAAAAAAAAAATCGAATTCACATCACACTCTTCATTATGTCAAGTGTGATCAGATTTGAAGATCGTCTTGCAGGAGCAGACAACTTCACGTCATGGAAATTTAGAATCATGATGATCCTTAAAGAGAATAAATTGGACTCACTTGTGAGAGAAAATAAAAGGGAACCGGAGGCTGATCCTGAGAAAACTCATTGGATTGAAAACAATGAAAAAGCCATGAAAATCTTAGTAGATGCAGTTAGGGATCATATAGTGCCCATCCTAGCAAAACATGAAACTGCATATCATATGTTCAAATCTCTTGAGAGTACCTATGAGATCAACAACACCAGTAGGACTCTTGCATTAAAGAGGCAAATCAACAATGCTCAAATAAACAAAGGGGAGTCCATTAATGCATACTTCATGAGGATCATTGAACTAAGGGACCAATTATCCACAATTGGATATCAGATTGATAGCAAAGAGTTAACTCTAATTGCACTAGGAGGCCTACCAAACTCATGGGAGTCATTTGTTCAAGGAATAAGTGCAAGATCTAAACTCCCTAAGTTTGACAGGCTAAGAACTGACTGCCTTCAAGAAGAAACAAGACTCTCCTCAAAAGAAAATAAACAGAAGAACATAGATGAAGACATTCATGTACTCAACACATCATCTAATAAAAGGAATAAGAAAAACTCCTACAAGAGAGGATCTTTTAAAAGAAAGAGAAATTCCAATGGAAAGGGATCTTCTAAGAAGAAAGACATCTCTCAAGTGCAATGCTTTAGATGTGATCAATATGGCCACTATGCAATGAAGTGCCCTGACAGATCAAAGCAACAAGCATCTCTTGCCAAAGTAGGAAAGACAAATTCAGATCATGAATCTGAGAACTTTGTGTTCTATACAGCCTTATCTAGTCAAGTATCTAACAATATCAACAACTGGGTGATTGATAGTGGTTCTTCGAGGCACATGACAGGGTTTAGAGAACACTTAGACACTTTGACTGAAGAATCTGATGAAGTAACAATTGGGGATGATTCTACACATCAAGTAAAAGGGGTTAGAACTTGTTCCATCACATTGAAATCTGGTCTCTCCCTTCAACTCACTGGAGTCTTATTTGTACCTGGAATAAAGAGGAATCTAATATCCATCTCTGCCCTTGAAGACAATGGATATAGAGTTACCTTTATGGATGGAAAAGTTCTAGCATTGCCTAAAAACTCAACCATCAAGAAAGCCCTAACCATAGGTGTAAGACAAGGGTACCTTTACAAACTATGCACTGAAGTTAAACAAGCCCTTACCCTTGACACCCTTGAGTCAAATGAGATTTGGCATAGAAGATTAGGACACCTTCATTTTCGTGCCCTACCTTCTGTGGAAAAACTTGTAACAGGCTTACCTAAGTTAAAATCATCTCATGAAGGAACTTGTAAAGGTTGTGCCTTAGGAAAGAATACAAAGGGATCCTTTCCCAATAGTTTGAGCAAAGCCCTAAATGTGTTAGAACTGGTTCACTCAGACCTATGTGGACCCATGTCTATACCTTCTAAAGCAGGATTTCTATACTATTGCATATTTATAGATGACTTCTCTAGGAAAACCTGAATCTATTTCCTTAAGTGTAAAGAGTCAATAGAAATCCTCAAAAGGTTCAAAGAGTTCAAAGCACTTACGGAAAACTTCTCCGGGAAGAAAATAAAAACCTTAAGGACAGACAATGGGAAAGAATACACCTCTGAAATTTTTAAGGAATTTTGCATGAGTGCTGGAATTAAGAGGGAGTTCACAGTTGCCTACAACCCTCAACAAAATGGGGTTGCTGAAAGGAAAAATAGAACCATTGTAGAAGCTGCTAAAGCAATGTTGCTTGACCAAAACATTGAAACCTCTTTCTGGGCAGAAGCCTCTAGGACTGCTGTCTACATCCAAAATAGATGTCCCCATTCTCATCTTGATAACAAAACTCTTGAAGAAGCCTTCACTGGCATAAAACCTGACATTAGTCACTTTAGGATTTTTGGTTGCCCCGTCTATATTCATGTGCCCAAGGAGAAGAGATTCAAACTAGAACCTTCCAGAAAGAAAGGGATATTTATGGGATATAGTGAAACCTCCAAGGCCTACAGGATATTCATACCCGGGCATAATCAAATTGAATTGAGCAAAGATGTCATCTTTGAAGAAGACATTGCATTCAAAAGGGCAAGAAGTTCTAGTGAGATAGAAAATTATTCCCCTAGGGTATTAGAAGTGGAACCTACTCCTGAGATTCAGAGGGAGTATCCTAAGGAAATGCCAAATGAACTTCAATCTACTTCAAATGAGAATACAAATGACAACGGCAAGAAGAGGCCACTTTGGGCTAGAAAGATGATCAAAGAAGCTGAGAATCATGTAGCACCTAAAGGAACGTTTAGGGAGAGTAAAAGACCCTAACGGTTCTCAAACTATGTTGCTCTAATGAATGACATCATAAATTCAGAACCCTCCAGTGTTTCAGAAGCCTTCAGACATCAAGTATGGAAGGATGCAATGACAAAAGAGTATTAGTTCATTCTAAAAAATGATGTATGGGATATAGTGCCTAGACCAAAAGAGAAATCTATCGTCTCTTCTAAATGGCTCTTCAAAATCAAACATGCTGCTGATGGCAGTATAGAAAAACATAAGGCACGTTTTGTGGCAAGAGGTTTCTCACAGAAGGAAGGCATTGATTATGAAGAAACATTTGCACCTGTTGCCCGATACACATCTGTGAGAGCAGTGATAGCCATTGCAGCAGCTAAAAGCTGGAAGATCCACCAAATGGATGTAAAAACCGCCTTCCTAAATGGAACCATTGAAGAGGAAGTCTATCTAGAGCAGCCCGAAGGTTTTGTGATACATAAACCTGACTCACATGTATGCAGACTAAAGAAAGCACTGTATGGACTTAAACAGGCTCCCAGGGCCTGGTATGAAAGAATTGACAGCTACCTCTTGGGACTAGGATTCTCCAAGAATGATGCAAACCCAAATCTTTACTTTAAGGTAATTAAAGGTGATATGTTAATAATTATTTTATATGTTGATGACCTACTGATAACAGGAGAAGATCACCTCATTGCTCAAGGAAAGAAGGATCTAACTTCAGAATTTGACATGAAAGACTTGGGCATTTTACACTACTTTCTAGGTTTGGAAGTCTGGCAGAAACCAGATGGCATCATACTAAACCAAGGAAAGTATACTATTGATATTCTAAAGAGATTTGGAATGTTGGATTGTAGACCCATGTCTACACCTATGGAAACCAAACTTCACAAACTGAAAGAAGCAGCTGCAGAATCCAAGTGCGCAGATTCAACCCTATATAGACAAATGATTGGATCTTTGATGTACCTGGTTAACACCAGACCTGATATTTGCTATGCAGTGAATGCTCTAAGCCAGTTCATGTGTGAGCCAAAGGAAATTTACCTTATGGCTGTGAAACATATATTGAGATATCTTCAAGGCACTATTGGATATGGTCTTCTTTACAAAAATGACCAACTAGATCTACATGGGTACTCTAATTCAGATTGGGCTGGAAGTGTAACCGATCGAAAAAGCACATCAGGGTGTTGCTTCAGTTTAGGATCGGCTATGATCTCTTGGATTTGCAGAAAACAGTCTTCAGTTGCACAGAGCTCAATAGAAGCCGAATACATTGCAACCTCTATGGGAGCAAGAGAAGCAGTTTGGCTTCGTAAATTGCTTGTGGGACTCTTTGGTGAGCCCTTGAATCCTACAATTATTCATTGTGATAATCAAAGTTGCATCAAACTCTCTGTAAATCCTGTCTTCCATGATAGATCTAAGCACATTGAGATCCCCTATCATTATGTAAGAGATATGGTAGAAAGAAAGGTGATCCAGTTGGAGTATGTTAGTACAAATGATCAAACTGCAGACATTCTCACCAAGCCTCTCTCCCGAATCAAGGTAGAACACTTCAGGAAGAAACTTGTTATGGTTGAAATGTAATTTGATATTTATGTATGAAATTCAAATTGTTATAAATTGTACTAATATATAAAGATGTTTAATGTGTAAACTCTTTTGACATGTGTGTGACTCCATGACCTTATGGGCCTACTCCCCCTGTGTACATTATTGAAAGGTGACGATCTTTCTAATAATGAACACTTGTATTTGACATTATAAAGTAATGAGTCTACAATGATGAGTTGAACTATCATGATAGATATCATGTGACTTGATATCTGTGGACATGTCATGATAGTATCTCTTGGACACTTTTGATGAATATCATGGGACTTGATATCATTTGAAGATCATTGTGATCCTTAAGAGATAATCATGGTGGATAATTATATATCCGTGGATATGCCATGAATTATGGTAGACATCATGTGACTTGATGTCAGTGCACATACCATAATGAAGATGTGATTATGAAGAATGTCATGTGACTTGACAATCTTGAGAAAACATATCATATCTTCGATATCACGTGTGAAGGTGATATCTCCACTTATTTGATTTGGAATATCTTCCCTAGCTAAGAGGGAGTGTTGATTCAAGATAGCTTCGGTCAGATATAAATGATGATTGCATTCATGCACCATCATCATTTATATTTAACCAAAGTGTTCTTAACCTCGAAAAAAACCATCAAATAAGTTATACGGATTTTTGATGATGATCGAAATTTTGCAAATCGGAATTCATCTCATATGATTGCTGTGTGTTAAATGATCTCATATTAGTTTAAGAATGTCACCGAACTGTTTCGGTTGTTAAGGGAGCCCGCGCGCTCAAGGGACACGTCCCATGAGTGGACGTGTCTCCACTTTGTGGAGACACGTCCTCTCATGAGACGCGTCTCTCCTTGAGGCGTGTCTCCCTCATATAAATGAGACCTATTTTCTTTATTTGCAGACATCGAAATCAATTAATGTTCTGCATTCAGCGCATTCAAATACAAAAGCATAAAATCTGACTTAGTATTATTATTACACAGAATTTAAGTCTTAGAATTTCCATAGGTCTTTTAGGATTCAGTTCTGTTAAGATTTGATATACATTTACACTCATGAAGTGAATAATTCAAAGTTTCCAAAAACAGGGAGATGAAATTTTTTCTTTTTCAATAACATAATTGCATGCTGCATAAATATAACATTGCATAAATGAAATAACATAACATAATTCTAAGTAAAATGAAACTCATATTTTCAAATACAGATTACAATAGATTCATGATCATATATTCAATTTCATAACTTCCAAGAGATCAAGTTCAATGTTTCCTTATTTGGATCACACTTCTCCTGTTTCACAAATCTTGGCATGCCGTCTGCAAGAGGGAGAGCATTACCCAAGCACTTTACCTCCAACCACGGACCAACGATCCCCTGCATAACAAGTACGGTCATACAACTGTGGATACCTTCCAACTATGTATGACGTTATTGACAAGCTATGCAAACTTGGAGCACAGTGAACCGACAAAGTGTAAGCATCGACTTTAACACTTACTTTGGCCAAAGTTTGATAAATATAATCAACCCACTTTCTAGCGAAGCGTTGTTGTAAGTTCACCCACCTTTAACTCGACTTGGAAACCCTATTGACTTATGGTTAATGTTAGTTTTATGATCAGATATAAAAAAACAGAAATTTAATTCAAATTCAGACAAATAGACACAGCATATACCCTGGGAAAACCCTCCACTTGAGGGAGAAAAACTCAGCAACAATATATCACTTATATATTGAATGTAAAACAATGATCTCTTTTACAATGAGGCCAATAATGAGGCCAAATACAGCAACAATGTGATGCGATATCTAGAGGATAATACAACTCCTTTTATGATGATATAACAGCCTCCTTATAGTCTTCAATCTGCTCTTGAACAGTTCGCACTTCTTCAAGTATTCACACTTCTATAAGAATTCGCACTTGAGAAAGAAGGAATGGATGAATGTGTAAATCGATGCCTTGAATGAATGAAGTGAACTCATATAAATACAAGGTGAGGAAGAGGTCGCACTTCTTCATGAACAAGGTCGGCCACTATATGAAATTGTATTTACAAATAATGGTGCGAATTACAAGGAGAGTCGGCCCAAAAATGAAATATAATACTTTGACAAGTTAAGCGCCTCTTCACTTCAATAAATGCAATAAATGAATAGCCGTTAGGCTATATGAAATTTATTGATCAACAACAAGGCGGAAGTATGTAGCCCGAAGCTACAACATCAACAGTTAACACTTCTCTTGGTTTGACCCAAAGGTTAACTATTTTAAACAAGATCTCTTTCAAAAGTGATGACACACTAATGTTGATTTATTCGACTAAATAGGTCTGACTCATTTCTCTTGAATACCCTATTACATGTAACAATCTGGGTCTGGCGACTGCCTCTTATTCAAGTATTTACCCTGACACAAGGGAATAATCTATTCTCCTACTTTTAATGGTTTTGAGCTTTTGAGAACGTAAGTCCTCTTCTCAAGATTAAAACTACTATGCATAGATAATAGTAAAGAGTATATAAGATATCATTCAAAATATAATAGAGACGTATTCACTTCTAATGCATTTTCAAACCCTCTTGTTGAAAAGTAATATAATTTTATTCAAAACATTATAAATAACAACACTGTATTATTGGGATAATATCATACTCCCACACTTAGCTTCTCTTTGATAGTTTAATTTAACAAGTTGGTTGTTTGGATTAAACACAGCTTTAGAGAGATTTTAACCTTCCACTGGAACTCTCTTTCTCTCCAATACATTTATAAATAATAATTCAGAATCACGTAATGCAAACATGATTTAACAATGTACTTTAAGAAATCTACTTAATATACCCATCTGGTTTCCCTAATCCACATTATCTCTTTGTATTTTTAAATTAGCTCTATGCATAAATAATCAAGCTATTTGTACATGCACTAATATACTTTTCTAACAACCATGATTTGCACATAACGATGGCATAAGCAACTCAGACAAATAAAGAGCTTTGATTCAGAATTAGAAAGAGAAGGAAAGAGAGTTATTTTAATCATGCCTGGATAAAAATAGCTCGACTTGATACTTGATACTCATTACTTCAAATCTGCTTTATGACCCAGCTTTAACCTGCTGCCTTCTCAATTTCCAGCTCTCAGCTTTGTTCTTGCACCTGTCCCTTGCACCTGTCCCTTGCTTTTAAACTGTTAAACTACAACTACCAAGCAATCTGTAACTGCAACTAGCAAACTATCCTCACTCTTTGACTACTTGATAAACAGAATTTCAAATGCTCTTTACTCAAACTTTACTCTCCTCACAAACTCACATATGCACTATACTCTAGATTATCAAATGAATGAACAACCAAATGATGAGCAGCTGCCCTCTATTTATACAGTCTGAAAATGAATAGCAAACAGTTGCAAAAAGGAAGCTCAACAAATTCTAACGCTGCCACCTCTCAAAAATCTGCCAGGCATGTGGCTTGAGCTAGGTGACTCAGCCTTTAGATTACCACGACTTGCATTTGGGTTCAATCAACATTTTCACTAATGCCATGTTGAGATTTTAGTGCTAAAATAATGCAGATTCAGTTTGAAAAAGACAACAAAGATAAATCGACTCCCTCTCTACCATGCCACGGCTAGCTGGGCGCAGGCATTCTTTATTTGTTGGCAGATTATTGTTAAAAGTCTCTTAACTGACACGTTGTAAGTCAAACTCAATTCAAACACTATTTCCAGCCTTTCGCCCAAGTTGTGGGCCTCCAACTTTATAGCATCACATGCCTTTTTCACTTCAAAACGCCACCTTAACGTGGTTGTGATAACAGTTATCAAAAGTGCTGTCATGTCCCCGAAATGGAACACTAAAATTACTAAACATTGAAATGCAAATGCACAAATATCAGACATATTAAAACATAAATACAAATATTAACAATTTAGTATTAATATGTCATGCCTCCGACATGATAAATTACAACACTAAAATATAAAGGAAACCAAACATTAAAATGCAATAATTAACAATATAAATATATATATAAATATTGACAATTTAAATATATTATAACTATCATTATAATATATAAATATTAAAATATATATAAAACTAACAATATTCAATTTATAAATATTATAAGAAACAAGTAATAAACTAATATTAACATAAAATATTGAGGGATCCTAATCATAAGGATCAAAAGGCTAATAAACTACAGCGATCATAAGTAGCTATTAAACTAATAAACTGCAGCGATTCCCGAAAGGGCAATGATTCATTTAAGATGGTAAATAAGAGACTTCCAAAAACAGCGATTAATGTTGAGAGGCAGCAATTAACAAGAGGCACAGTAATAAGCAAAAAGATACCTCCCATTGAGTAGACGTATCTCTTCATGGGATAAAAATAAAATAAGTTTTGGTAATAAGAAAGGATGAGAATGAGATAAGAAAACAATCAAGTGCAATCGCTGGCTGGGTACAAAGAAAAGAATCTATGAATATATTCTGAGCATCGATCAAGGGAAGGGACAGAATAAGAAGGAAGGCATCGAACAAGAAAAGAAAGAATATATTCTGTCAGAGAGCAGCAGACTAAGGGAATTATATTCTTTGAAATCTGATCACGAACAGAGAGCAGCAGGCTAAGGTAAGTATTGTCATAAGTTTACATTAAACAGGTTGATAACTATTTATGTAGGAAAAAAGAATTATTAAATACAATTATGAATTTAGTTATTAATGAGGGTCAAATATATTAGTAATTTAAATAACAGTTGATGCTTTATAAATATATTTAAATATATTATGATTGACAAATATCTTCAAATATATTAGGATTGATGAATGTATAATTGATGGATGATTAGTATATCTAAATAAGGATATTTGATAAGTACATTAGGCATGTGGATAGTGAAGATATATATATATATATATAATTGTCTAATAATGATGCTTGCAACAATTATTGAGCCTTATAAGTAATTGTGATTCTTTATGAATGAATAGATTGTATATATATTTATGATCAATCAAATGTAAGGTTGAAGGGAGCAAGTTTGGAGGATGCTGTTTGCGGGCCTCCCATGCTATGCACACCACTCTGAGGGTGGAATTGTCTTGGTCTTGGTTGGACATTCCTGCTGCTTGGGGCCAAGGGGTGGGTTGTCTTGGTCAGATGCTTGTGCTCTTGGGTTTAGATGGGTTGAGTAGTTTACAAGCACCCCTTTTAAGGTTTCCCTATCAAGCTAAACTATAATTGATTGTTAGGATGGATTCAAGGAGTCTCAATCATAAGGAGGATGGATAAAAGACAACATGGATAGGAAAAGCAGGTACAAGTGTATCCACTAAGTACACCACTCCAAGGATAGAATTGTCTTGGTTTGGACGTTCCTGCCGCTTGGGGCCAAGGGGTGGGTTGTCTTGGTCGAACGCTCGTGCCCTTGGGTTTAGATGGATAGCTTCAGGCAGACTTATCATGTGTCTCATCCAAATCCTATTATGATTAGAGCTCCGTAATGCATTATGGATATGGGTAGTTATGGATAGCTTAATAGCTTAAATGGATAAAGCATTTATAATATTATCTAACATGATTAAGGACCTAAACCAAGATTTACCTTGTTTGAAGCATTTGAGGGAATTGTGGGCCTACGAGGAGGGGAAACAGCGTTGGGATCACCCTCTAAGTACGCCACCCATATGGATGGCAAGGGCCACATGGGCCAAGAGGGGTGTACTACTCTTGGGCTTAGAGGGAATGACTATCCAGGACACCCTACTGTAGTTGCACCCTCAACCTCTCAATGTGATTAAGCAATAATGGTTCTGATACGTGGGAACAGCCGTAGGATGCCTCACTAGGCACACCACCCATATGGATGGCAAGGGCCACATGGGCCAAGAGGGGTGTATTGCTCTTGGGCCTAGGGTAGAGGGTTCCTTGGGCACCCTATCAAACCATTATATGCAAGGAAGAATGAATTAGGGAAAACCAAATAAGACTCAATGTACTAATAAAATGATGTTGTTTTTATTTATAAATGTCTACTAACATATTTGCAAGTTTAAATAGGTAGTTGTATCCCTAACCATGTTCTCTTGATTTTCTTATATATGCATCCTAATTAATATTATCTTGTAAACATTCTCTAACTCTGTTTCGCAGGGGTCTACTCACACTATAAACATTCCCAAACCCAAGGTGATCACTTGAAATTGATAGATTAGGGCAGATTTAGGGTTATCCCAAAAAAGGGACATTACAAGTGCAATACTCAGCCACTTTTGTGGTAGTAAAAACAAGTTAATGCATGCTTAGTGTGGCGCCTAAAATGGCGACCCATTACTTGCTTATTAACAGCCATTCAATCTGCCATTTCATCAAGTATTCTCGTGGCATATCTGCCATTTAATATGGCTGCCAATTTATTAACTACAATAATACACACACACACACACACACACACCAATTAATCACTTGCATATATATTACATATACATGTATGAGTATATGTAGATATTATTATCTACGTATATTCATACCTATATATATATATATATATATATGCTATTTACAAGAGTTTTAGCATTTTAATTCAAATTGGTTAAACGATCAAGGAGGATCAAAGACGACCAAAACATAACTTTTTCTAACAATCAAAAAGCTTATCAACTTAGGTTTAGCACTTACCAATACTCAGACTGACTCAACAAGGTTCCTCTAACCTATGCAAGTGAGTGTGTGCGTCTACTCAGATAGAAATACCAATTGTTCCAGTACCAACCTCCTCTCCTGGGTGATACTCTCCCTCCCCCACTGGAGGGTTTGAACTTTCCTGCATCCAATTTAGAGCAACATGTTCGTAGTTAGCTGATAGCATATAAATCACATTCATCATATAACATAAGCATCATTAAAGCATTTGAAAAGTAATTTCATCATAATGCATATTCATACATTTCATTCATCCATTGAAAATCATAAAGACATAATCATGCATTAAAATCATATTTACTCATAAAGGTAAAAGTATTTGGTAAATAAACAATGGGGTGTAACAGCAGATATTCACTATGAAAATCAAAGACTGAATCCAGAGTTTAAAATTGATCAAATGCCATAATTTTGGCCTTTGAGCACCCAAAACCATTATCAGATTGTACAAATATTTTCTCTGGTAAGAAACTAGATATAGCAAGACCATCCGAAATCAAAACCTTTAAAACATGACCACCAAAAAATTTCTTGGATCATGTTAAAATTGGCAAAAAAAAAGTTGAAAATTGGTCAGCATTGTTTACCTTGCAAGTCAAATACAGTTCAGCTGATTTTAATGTGATTTAATCATGAAAAAACTGGTGAAACATCGTTGACCTTGATTTCTTTAAAAAAGCACAAATTTTCCTGGAAAAAAAGGGGAACTGCAGTGCACAATTTTTTTCTAGATTATTTCTTCTTTGGTTTCGAACACAGTTGTAACTATTTTCTTGAGGTGTTTATCAATTGCATTGGAGCCAATGAGAAATGGATTTCCTTCTCATCATACAGATGTCCCCAGCATTCCATGTCCATAATTCTGATTGAATGTACCTCTTGGAGTTGTTCCCTTTTATGCCAAAGCCATGGAATCCTAGACCTGGGAGGTCAAAGGCCTTTTATCTTTCCTGGTTATCTATCTTCCTTTCAAGTAAGCACAAAGTCTAGATTCCTGTTTTATGTATAGTTACTAGACTCACATGGTTAAGAATTCTGAAATGTTCTGGACTAGTTTGGAACATTTGCCTATCAACTTTAAGAGTTGTTTTATGATTTTTGATTTATCTGTACATAGACTGATATAAATGATCAATGGCACTTATTACAGATGTGGAAGATTCTTTCTTGCCCTTCCAAGCAAAAGGATCATTCTGAACTGCTTGATAATGGATAAACTGCTTGTTGAACATAGTGCTCCCTTGTTTTTGACATTTATAATTACCTTGATATTTTTTGGTTTAGTTCTTGAATTTATTTCAATATGCCACTGCTTTGTGAGTCTTTGATATGCACATGTAAGAAAGACTTGGTGATGCCAACTTGTCACTCTGATGATAAAAGTAACTCTTTACAACATTTCATTGCAAAATAAGTCTTAGTTTGGCCATCTTTGAAATTATAACTCTACTTGTTCCTCTACTGTTTTCTTCCAGGACATATTGCAGTTGTTTTAATTATCTTCCAAGGTTCTGTTTTAATATCGTAACTTCTGCAGTGCCTGGTGATTGATGAAGCTGATCGAATTCTAGAGATAGGTTTTGAGGAGGAAATGAAACAGATTATCAAAATCCTTCCAAAGGTCAACACCAATTTTTAATTTGATATAGATTACTAATTATTTTTTCTCTTTTTAAATTATAGAACTGCTGAAATTTGCATGTAAATGTTATTTTTCTACTTATATATTTTGTTTAAGTTTAGAAGATTATCTCAAGTGTTTTTCAAAGAAGACAGCTTATAATGATAGAAAATCAAAAATTTTCAGGAGCGGCAAACTGCCCTTTTTTCTGCCACACAAACAACAAAGGTCAGTTGTTTTTTTGCATGCATATTAATAGTTGGCTCTATTAATATTTTGGAGTGAGGGAGCAGGACTTCATTTACTACTTAGTGTTAGATTGTTATTGAATTCCAAAATTTTGTGGTAGTATGATTGGATTTCATGTTCATTGCAGAATAGGAACTC
Organism: Sequoia sempervirens; assembly: GCA_007258455.2. NCBI lineage: Eukaryota > Viridiplantae > Streptophyta > Pinopsida > Cupressales > Cupressaceae > Sequoia > Sequoia sempervirens. The sequence continues at coordinate 912,925,462 of VDFB02271358.1, forward strand.
TTTAGTTTGTTGCAATGTTCATCACCATATAATGCATAATTTTTAACCATAGGTTGAAGACCTTGCACGTGTATCATTTCGGCATGCACCCAAGTACATTGGAGTTGATGATGGGAGATCTAAGGTGATATTTATTTTGTTTCTGAAAAGCAAGTGTTTCCTTTAGTAGGGATTGCACTTTGGATAATTTAGCATTATGATTAAAAAAAGTTGATACAATTATCTGTTCATGACAGGCCACAGTGGAAGGCTTGGAGCAAGGCTACTGTGTTGTGCCAAGTGCAAAGAGATTTCTTCTTTTATTCACATTTTTGAAGAAGAACAAGTCAAAAAAGGTAGGTTTCAATTTTCTACTATGTTCAAATATCGTATGAGAGTTTACCTTTTTTTTTTCTTGATAACCATCTTTCAATCCTTTCGTCTTTTCATTTCTCATTTTAAAGTCATCATGTGAGTGGTTGTCTTAGTTACTTTTGACTATATGTATATTTAAAGTGCATCTACCTTGACTTTTTATGCAATAGCTTTATTTTACTTTTATGCATGCTAAATAGTAAATAATTACATCAATACATTTGTATAATTTGTTGTTTCTGTTTATGGTTACAGATAATGGTCTTTTTTTCATCTTGTAATTCTGTAAAGTTCCACAGTGAGCTTTTGAACTACATTGACATGCCATGCCTTGATATTCATGGCAAGCAAAAGCAGCAGAAACGGACCACCACTTATTTTGATTTCTGTAGTGCTGAGAAAGGTGTACTGCTTTGTACTGATGTTGCAGCTAGGGGACTTGATATCCCAGCTGTGGTATGTTCTTCCCTCAAATTTTCCTTTTTTTTACTTGTCCTAATCTTTGTTTTTCTTGTTTAAAGTTGTTTACATCTTGGGTAGTGGCCTGGTAAGCCGCTTGTTACACATGCACTTCAGTAGGTCTGATATTTTGAAGTGTTGATAATGGTGGGAGCACATAGTGATTCATCTTAACATATTGAAATACTAAATATATGCTGCATCTTCACCACACATTTTTATTATTTAAAACATTTTGATAATTTCTATTGAATTTATTTTCTATTTTATTCAGTCCAAAAAATTGGCAAGCAATAATCTAGCATGGTTTCAGGTCCTTGTGAAATGTGTCTCCCAAATGTTATCTTTCAAAAGTCTTGCCTTGATCATAAAGAACAAAATCTAAGGAGGCCATGGCATAGTCTTGAGCAACCCCAAACTATAAAACACAATCATTATTGCCATAACTATTACACAGTTTTTCCATGTGATTCAAATTCCTATGTTTGGATGATTAACCTTAGGTGGTGATTGCCCCTAAGTTACCGAATTGTTTGGATTAACCACCGATTTCGGGTATGGTATGTCTCGGAATCGGATACGTTCTTGAAACTCTTCAAAATTGGAAAGGGTTCAATTTTTTCGAGTCTGAAACGTTTCTAGGTTCGTTTGGCAGAATCTCGACGAATCCTAGGTTGACGTGGCAATTCTAGAGTGTTTTGAAGATGATTTTTTTGCATGGTAAAAAACGAAAACCTAAAATCCTTTGTCATCAAGATTTAATTTTAAACTTTTGTCAAACTAGGATGAAACTTTTGTGTATCCTCTGCTTCTGCGCTTCATGAGATTTGAAGTAAGAAAAACAAAAGTGAAATCCTTGGTTGACAAAGATTAAGAACAAAGATGAAGAACAAATATTTTTATTTGTGTATCCTCTGCTTTTGCACTTCGTGTGATTTGGAGTAAGAAAACAAAAAGAAAATCTGTCTTAATTCTTTGTGTTATGCTATGTAGCTGCATGCATAGTTTGAATTTTAAATTTTTATATTGTTTATTGTAGTGTCACAATGAGTTCTCATTGCATGAATGAGGATGAGTTGAGGTTCACTCTCATAGCGAAACTGAATCTAATTATGCACCTGAGGCTAATGAAAATGTAGAAGCAGAGAGGGGTGACCGTTTGACCCAAACCACTAGTTCCATGGCCAGTACAGCTGCAAATATGAATTGCCCCTCCACATTCTAGAAGAGTATGCTAAGGGTCCTTTTGATCCTAAGTCTCCTTTGAAACAATTTGTAACAAAATTACCAAGCAAGTTTGGGATATTTGGGGGCACAAGGTTGTGGAAATGCCACTTTTGTGGCCTTGAATGGTTTGGAAGCATTACAGAGTTAATGCCCACCTCTATATTTGAGGAAAAGATGTTGAAGGATGTAAGTTTTTGGGGTCACCGAATAACTTGAAATTCAGGGTTGAGATATGTAGGCTATTGAGTGTTGGTGGTGAAGATAGTGCAACTACAGCTATTGTACCTATATCCGTTTCTTTGTCTCATTGGCCAATGGGTAAGCAGAGCCAGCCACACGATTCTACTTCTACTTTGCATAGACAATTTACATGTATGCCATCTTCTACTTGGGGCCCATGCGGCAGAGGCTAGGGGGAAATGCAAGTTGACAATTGATGCCCCTAATCCAATAGCTGACTTATTCAATGTGTAGATGAAGGATGATGCAAATGATGCCATTGACAAATTCTTCTTCGCCAATGGCATTCCATTTCATGTGGCTCGATCTCTTTATTATAAGGAGGCGATGGCAATGGTAGCAAGGGTAGGAGTAGGGCCATCATATGTGCCACCAAGGGAGACAAAATTGAGGACCACAATCTTGAATAAGAGCTATTCCAAGATAAATGTGTTAATGGAGAAATTGAATGTTGGGTGGCAAATGGATGCAATATTGTCATGGATGGGTGGATGGACATTAGGCATCGTCCACTCGTCAATATCATGGTTACATGTTCAAAGGGCCCATATTTTCTTAAGGCAACTGATTGTTCAAGGCATCGCAAGGATGCCGATTTTTCAGTTTCAGATCCTCAAGGATGCTATTGAGGAGGTTGGGCCACAAAATGTGGTTCAAGAGTGACAAATGCAACCCATGTGTGCAAAGCTGCAAGGAAATTGATTGAGAGAACTTATAGACACATTTGGTGGACTCCCTGTTGTGTGCATGCCATGAATAATGCACTCAAGGACATGGGAAAGATTGATTGGATCAAAGCAGTGGTCAATGATGCTAGAGATGCGCAAATGTTTATCTACAACCACCGCACTTCACATGCACTCTTCAGGACCTTCTCTAAGAAGGAATTCTTGAAACTTGTTGAGACTAGATATGCATCCTATTTCATTCTCTTGGAGAGAATGCTTGAGTTGCAAGAGGCATTGCAACTAATGGTTATGACAACAAAATGGAATCGGTGGCTCGAGTCCAAGACAGAGAGCAGGGGAAGAGGGTGAAGGATGTAGTGAAGAGATGTTTTTTGGAGTGATGTGAAATACACAGTCTTTATCATTAGTCTAGTTTTCTAGGTCATTAGATATGGGGATGCCAATACACCTAGCCTTGGAGAGGTGTATGAGTGCTTTGATTCTATGCTAGGCCAAATAAAGGTTGCCATGCGAGAGAAGGACCTCACATTAGCATTCTACGATGAACACATTCACCCAATCAGTCAAAAGAGATGGGAGAAACTCAACACTCCCTTGCACTTGGCTGCCTATGCATTGAACCCCAAGTGGTACGTGCAAAGGCCTGGTAGAGTTACACCCTTACATAATGCTGAGGTGAAGGCAAGGTTCTTTAGGGCCATTGAAAAGATGTATGATTCTGTAGAGGCTGGCATCATTCGTATTGAGTGGACAAAATTTTCCACTCTTAGGGGTTATTTTGAGATGACCAAGATGGATATGGAAACTATGGCACAAGAGGACCCGATTTTGTGGTGGAATTTCCATGGACTGATTTCTTTGACTATCACTCTAACCATTTGATTGCTATCTCAAGTTTCTAGTTCTTCAGCTATTGAGAGGAATTGAACTACTTATAGCTTCATCCACTCTCTTAAGAGGAAGAAACTTACCTCTATGAGAGCAGAGAAGCTTGTGGTTGTATATAGTGCTTTGCATCTCATTGACCGCAAGACACTTGTGTACAAAGAGAGTCCAACAACATAGTGGGATGTAGAGCTAGAGGAGCTAGCACAAGTTGATGAGGATGCTACACAGGCAGGGTTGGTTGGTATTAGTTTGGCGGAGCTTGAGCATGTGTCCACTTCCAGTTCCAGTAGTTCTAGTGATGAGGAGTTTGGGGATGATTAGAGGCTTCACTTCATTGCATTTTGTTATTTTGACATGATTCATGATTGTACTCATTTTAATCATCATTATGAAATCTTGAATATAAAATTCGAATTTGACATTTTTCGTTATTCAAACTTCAATGTTATAACTTATAATTGTTTTTGTTAAATTGTTAATAACTTTAATTAGTAATTTCAATTTGCCAAAGTTTCATTTGTAAATTCAACATTGTAATTCTTATTCATCTTTTTATAACTATTTTTTCAAGTACCTATATGTATATTAGTGCCACCCCCCTGCCATCCCCTTGCTGCCGTCCCCCCGCCATCCCCAAATTTAGGCCCTTGGTCCCCTCGTCCCCCTGTCAAGAAACTCCGTGGAACACTGTTTTTTTGTTGCATATATACATACAAATATATGCAGCTGTACCCAAATGTAGTGTACCCAAGAATTTGTTTTTGGCATATCGGCATACCAAAACCTCATACTTGTATTTGCTTGTACTAGAACTGGCAAATTAGGGTATATCATAAGAAAACAGCAATAAACATTTGCACCTTGTGGTTATCATAGATAGTTTTTAAATTGCAAGAATTTGTATCCCATAAGATTTAAGTTAACATGAGCCTAGTTTGTAAATTGATTATGTTATGAAATAACTTGCACAATAGAAGAATATAATAGGAATATGTTGCAAATACTTGATAATAGTATGCCACTTTGAGGGGGCAACCTCCTAATTCACTTTGAGGGGGATACCTCCAATAGTCTTCATTAAAAACACAATACTGAACATCATGATAATAACTAACCTATACCTCCTCTATATACCATACTTATGCTTTGGATACCACCTAGGCTGACCTAGAACTTAAGTATAACTCCTAGGATGACCTAAATACCTATATATGATAATAATAATGATTATATAACTTATTTAACAGATAAGGTAGCCACGAGTCAACTACTCATAACCCAATACACACTATAGGGGTAGGGGCATAACACTGCCCTCCTCTTTACAAAAGCATTGTCCTCAATGCTATATTTTTCTTTTTCTTCTTCATATCCTTTTTTTGCTTCTACTTCTTCTACTACCACTTCTTGTTCTTGTTCTTGTTCTTGCTTTTGTTTTTGTTTTTGTTTTTGTTTTTGTTCTTGCTCTTGTTCTTTCTCTTTCTCTTGCTCTTGTTCTTGCTCTTTCTCTTGTTCTTTCTCTTTCTCTTTCTCTTGCTCTTGTTCTTGCTCTTCTACTTGTTCTTTTTCTTTTTTCTTCTTTTTTTTGTGGCTACTTTTTGTTGTGAAGAAGTTCTAGAAAAATAATTTTGCGATAAATCACAGAAATGAAGTCAAAATACTCTGATTTTTTTTTGTAACTTATCAGGGTCTAGGTTGCACTTTTTCAAAAAAATCCCCCAAAAATTAGGTTTTTGCAGCCTTGAGAGTGCATTTGTTGGAAACCCTAATTTTGCAATAAATCATTTAATTCTGTTTCAATTTCTCTAAATTTTGGATTGTAGGTGCCTCTATCACTTCTTTAAAAACCCACTAAAAATTTGGATCCAATTCTACAATATTTGGGAGACATGCACTTTCCAAATAATTTGGGCAGAAATCCTAATTCTACAATAATCACTCAATTTTGTTCCAATTCCTCTAAAATATGGATTGTAAAAGAAATTTTTTTTGCACAATTTGAGAGATATGCGTTTCCCAAAATGACCTCCAATATTAAGAAAATGCCTTGCCTCCACAGTGCCAAGATTATGCTTTGATAGCACTTGTTATGAAATAACTTGCACAATAGAAGAATATAATAGGAATATGCTGCAAATATTTGTAAATAATATGCCACTTTGAGGGGGCCGCCTCTTAATCCACTTGGAGCGGGATATCTCCAATAGTTTTCAATGAGAACACAATACTCAACATGATAATAACTAACCTATACCTCCTATATATACCATACTTATGCTTTGGATACCACCTAGGCCGACCTAGATACTTAAGTATAACTCCTAGGATGACCTAAATACCTATATATGATTATAATAATGATTATGTAACTTATTTAACAGTTAAGGTACAAGCTGACTAGTCATAACCGAATACACACTATGGTGGTAGGGGCATAACAGATTATGAAACTTAATGGATTTCTCATACATGGTTTAAGTCCAAATGGCAAGAATATCTATTATGGGTGATGTATTGCTGCGACTCCTTTCCTGTCTGCTGCACTCTTTAGGTTTTGACTTTTTGGGCTATGATTCATTTTCTGTTTGGGTCAAAAGTTGAGGCTTTGAATCAAATGAAATACATATACTACTGAGATGTTGGAGCACGCAAATTGCATTTTTCCTTGCTGCTGGGAGACTTCACATACAAAATGTGTAATAATGCCAGTTGTTTAGTGTATGAGGACGGTTGGTTATGGTTTTGCCTGTCAAAAGATCAAAAAAATTGCAGGAATTGATCTTGAATTGGGTTGAAAATGCCATGTCCATCCCAGATTCATCTGGGAGTCCCTTGTGCCATTTCTGCATGATTCTGACTGATGAAAACTGAACCCCACCCAATTGCACAAGTGATTTGGATCTGTACCCGATTCCTTTATGAATTGTACTTAGAAATGCTAATATTTCCGGACGATTCAGTAACATAGGAATTTTGTGAATGCATGTTTTGAAGAATTTCTCTGTTATTCCTATTCACATATTACCCTTTCATCAGGCTGGACCATGATCAACCATTTTGTAACGATAGCCAGTACATCCTTTTCCAAGGTGTTTATGTCAGTGGAACTCTAACTTCTTCATTGCTTAGTAAAGTACTTTAATAGTGAAATAATTAGTGTAATTTCCTAGTAGGTTCTTGACTGCATCATCTCTGTTATTTTGCCTCCCTCCAATCGTGTTGTCATCTCATCTCTCTTTGTCTCCATACAAATGTTCTGTTCTCTTTAAGTCAGCCATACATATGAAAATATCTTCCCTTAGGTTTTTGACTGTTTAATAATAAAGAATAGTTTTGAAGTGTCTATTCAAGTATGAATGACCAACGTCCTTCTTGGTAACTACTCTTCTGTGAGACATCCAGAGAAGTGCATTCTGCATCTCATATCAACTTCGACTTTTGGTTTTGGGTGATGCACGTGGATCATTTACAGCTGATATTTTTATGGATATGCTACTTTTCATAATAATAAAAAAATAAATAAAAGAAGGCAAATATAACACGTGCTTCTGATGTTATAAATCAACATTTTTGAAGAAGGTTATACTTGATAAGTTTGATTTATGAAGTTGGCTACATACATTTGTATTATAAAAATGTTAATTATTTATTATATAAAATAATAAATAATACTACAGACCAATTTCAACACAGATCCAATATGCACTGAGAGGTATTAAAAAAAAATGAGGTTTCAATCTCACCACAAGATTTAGATAATAATGAAATTCATACCTCTAAGTCTTTTGGATGCCTCTCTGCAGGTTTTGGATCAATGTGAAGATGGATCTATGCTAGTGTATAAACATGTGATTTTTGATATGAACTTTCATTTTTACTTCTTTCATTCTTCTTTTTCACTGTAAGGTTCCCTTCTTCTGGACAATTGCCATATTATATAATGTGCTGAAATCTGGTTGCAAATTCGGTTAGGTCTGTTAGTCAGCATGGGTGGAAAATGTGATGGCAATTTTTCAGCCATTCAAATTCATGTTTTGTCATTTCTAGAATGATTGAAACATTCAAGTGGTATATCTTGGATTGCCATGGCTAATTTGCCAAATGATTAATGCAGGGAAGAAATGTGCTTTACAATTTTGGTTTTAAGCCTACGTGCCTTGTTGGGGAGTAGCTTTAGTTATTGTGGCAAACAGATAATCTTTGTGTTAAGGAATATGCAGTATCTTTATAGTTCAATACTATAATAGCTACATTTCAATGTGATTTCCTACTTTTACAGATGAAACTAGCGAGTTTAGCACTGCACATTCTACCTTGTGCAGAAGCCTACATCTTAGACACTTGGTGTCATGTAGAAGTCTAAAACTAGAAAATACATTTAAAGTTCTTAATCATACGGAAGCTGTCTATTTGAGAGGATCATTTCTGAAGTTTCAATCTAGAACAACTATCATTTGGCATATGGTTGATTATACACACAACTTCTGATTCTCTATGACTGACCAAATATTCTGATTGTGGGACTTACAAGAACTTGTGTGGTAGATTGAGACTCTATAATAATAAAAGTTTCAAACACATACAGTAGGACATTCTTGTCTTGTACACCAAATATGTGAAGATGAGCATGCATTTTCTATTTTTCTTCTCTCCAGCTTCTCTGTAGTATTTAAAACTCATGTGTGCTTGATTATCTGAATGTTCATTTGTTTAATTATAGGGTTGATTCAATTGATGCTCATTTTCTAAAAAAGTGCAAGCAGGATTTTTTAGGATTAAATTTGGTATTCCAAATCCTTTATATGAAGTCAATTCTTTCATGCAGGATTGGATTATTCAATATGATCCTCCTGATGATCCAAAGGTATGCCATACTTTTCCATATTTTGTTGAATCGCTTTTTTTTTTTGAATGATAAAGAGAGTGAATACATTTTTCATGTGAAATGTATGGAATTTCAGGAGTACATCCACAGGGTTGGTCGAACAGCTCGTGGTGAGGGTGGAAGAGGCAAAGCTTTGTTATTTCTCATTCCTGAGGAGTTGCAGTTTCTTCGATATTTGAAGGTTTGCACTCTCTTACAAGTGTAATCAATTCAGTCCTCTGATAGAATGTAACTGCTCATTTGATTTGGTGTGGTTGATTTGTAGGGTGCCAAAGTGCCACTGCATGAATATCAGTATGATGAGAAGAAGACTGCAAATGTGCAGTCACAACTGGTATGATTGTGTGTCCAAGTGCAATATTTGTGACTTCACATTTTTCGAGTGTTATATATACTGTCATTTTGAGATGAGAGGTATACTACTCTTTTAAAAACTGTAGTTGGGGTGACTGCAGGAAAAATTGATTGAAAAGAACTATTACCTTCACCAGTCTGCCCGTGATGCCTACAGGTCATATATTTTGGCATATAATTCTCACTCTATGAAGGATATATTCAATGTTCATCGTCTTGACCTTCAGGTAAACTCCATCCTTCTAATTGGATGGTAAAATGGGTATGTAGCTCTTCATAGGTTTGACATTTTATTACTTGCGTACAATATTATATAACAGTATAATCGTTGACACCTAATACTTGATTGTAGGCTGTGGCTACATCTTTTGGTTTCAATTGCCCACCCAAGGTCAACCTTAACATTGATAGCAATGCGGCAAAGTTCAGAAAAAATGCTGGGCATTCAATAAAAGGTGGCAAAGGAAAAGTTGATAGTAGAAAGAGTGGTCATAATTTCAGTTCAAATAATCCATATGGGAAACGCCCAGAGGGAGATAAGAGGCAGTTTGTGCGTTACTAAGAGCAGCAATATTCTAACAAAAACTTCACAAACCCACAGTTTGGCCTTAAAAATTAAATCAGAACCAGGAAACAATTTCCTCCCTGAAGAGGTTTGAGCCCTTTATTGTTACCAGTTCCCAATATTCATATTCTTTAGGGTAATTTATCAATTATTTCACCAGTGTTGAAATAACTTTTCTCATTTGGAGAAAAAGATGTCTCCTGCATCTCTGATATTGTACTTCTAGTCTACTGTCACATTTAATTCTGTATTTGTAAGGTCAAATTTTGTTCAAACAGTTTTGAAGGCTATAATGCGGCATTTTTTTTTCTTAACCTGCATTTATAAACTATGACTGTCTTTGACAGTTAATGAAACATAATGATGCAGCATTTTTTCCCAAGAGGCTTGCCAATTCATGTATGCTTGCCAAATTAGATGCAAGCAATATAATCTTGAATCAATTTTAAAAAAGGTTCACTTCTCTACATCGGTGTGATTCTTGTGCAGGTGTCAATATTATTGAACTTGGAACCCAGTACTTCTAGATTAATTATTGAGTATTTAGAACAGCTTCGTTTTTAGATATTCGCATGCTTTCCATTTATTTTGAAAAGTTAGCTCATGGGTGAAGTAAAATATCACAATAACAACATTGAACGATGTCTAGCCCGCCAGTTTTTGTATTGAGATGTGTTTGCGTTTCATTTTTATTAAAAAAGTTGTATGTTCAGTCTGACATCACAATGATCTCTTGAAAACAACTGTACAGGAAACCACACATGCTATCTTGCAGATAATGGAATTTGTTGCATGTAATAGATCACGTGTCAAAGACAAATAGCCTCCATCTTTTGTAGACTTATTGCTATTGCAAGGGAAAATGAAACTTGTAACATTTGAATATTTACTAAATAAACTCTAAAGCAAAAGCATCAACAATGGTCCATGATGCTAAATTCTTGGTCAATTTTAAAATGTTGATCAATTTTCCTTTCTCAAATCAATTTGTTCTTTGAGACAGACTTGCTTACGAGTCAAAATATATTTTAATGGCAATAACGAGATAAAATGGCAGTTGCAATGGAATCTTGCGTCATAATGAAGTGTTACTTAGACAGGAGGACTCATTAAATTTACTACTTGCTACCTTGATAAACCAAGGTTGTGCATGTCGTTTAATTCAGTATTATAAGCTCTACAACACTTAATTGTGAGAATACTAACATTGACCCTTTTTATTAGTACAGATGTAATACTCTTTTCAAAATTGATGTAACGTGTCACGTTGGACCAAGAATTATGTTTTCGAGTCAAATATATGTGGCCTTAATGTGCAAGATACAATTCTATAATTGCACAGAGTGGCTTTCGTTGATAAACGACTTAACAATTATACTTTTTGAAGTTCGGTAGTGGTTATCACTTTTGTGCATATCATCTGGCTCAATGTTGTGAGTTTGGTGTTTGATTGATCTCTTACTTGGTCTCCATGGCGGATTGAAGAGGTTCACGAAAATTCCGAAGAATGGAAAGAATAAGTTTGCTATTGACAAATAGAAGAAAAAGAATTACATTATGATAGTGCCATTTTATTATTGACAGATGGTGCAAAAAAGTTCACATTATACTCAGTTGCTTACCGTGAAGAAAGGTCAAGTCTGGCAGACGACACCAATGAAGATTGACTTTTTGGAAGTCGAGCTTCACCTGATTTTTGCAGAGTGGGATGCGGTTTAGTGCCTCTGTTATTATTCTGTTTAGTTGTTCCTGTGCTGTTTGCCTGCTATTTATCTTGCACTTAATGAAGAGTGCTTGGTAGAGTTCTGTCTTGTCTATGTCTCTGGGCTTTTGAAATGCAGGGTCCCTTGTTACCCTTTTCATATAATAAAAAACATGAAGACAGCTATGACAAAATTTGACTCAAAACACGAACATGGGTTTTTAAAGAGCATAGGATATTGGTTGTTGATATCATACCGCCAACTATAGGCATCCAGAGTCTCGTTTGCTCCAAGATTATTGTTGAATAATAATATCATACAACATGTTATAGCAGATTTTGTTTTACAGGTCTAAAGTATAGGCAAAAAGCTAGTGGATTTTGTCTTACAGGTCTAGAGTATAGGCAAAAGGGGAGCACAGTGACTTGGTGGAAATATAGATGGTAATGAGCTATTTGTTTCCATCGGCTCTCTAGGTAATGCTTAACTTTTTCAAAGAAACAATCACATTTATATTGGGGCATTTTGCTAATGTAATTACAAGTTTTGTGATGGAAAATAAATAGGTTCTTATATCAATTGTTGGAAAATTCAATCTCTATCCAAATATGATTTCAATGGATGAGGTATAAGGCTTGGACTATATCAAAATGAAAATTTAAAACTTATATACAAATTTGAAATTAAGTTGTTTTAATATGGAAACCATGATTAGATCCATCTTCTTTATGGTGCCAAAAATTAGCTAACAAAACATGTTTAATAACACCATCTTATATGAACTTATAACAACAATATAAATAATAACTTTATGTAAAATTCCCATCTCGGGCACAACAATTTTTATTTATTTATTTAATAAACAATGCACAACTACCAACTTAACCAACCAACATATTCCCTGCAAATTAGAAGAGTTAATTTCAATAGTTTTGTGTTCACCACTACTTAAATGCTTACGCTCAAACTTGAGGTCCCAAGGACAAGGTCTTTCCTAGACCTACAACCTAAGCCTCGAGGGTTCGTTATGACCTTGCTTAACGTATCCCCTTGCGAGAAATCAGAGGCTTCGTAGTTCACCCCACAATGAAAGAGGGAGTTCAATCTCACCTCTTGTATGAGATCTATGATCTCGCCTTTAACCCATAACTATTATTTTAGTATGTGTAAGCTATCAACATAGTTCATTATAATATAATGATTAATAATTTTGCCATCAAGTGTTGGGTCCATACCAAACATTAGTGTACATACATTCGCAATATTCACAAGGTGTCATTCATACCATAATCTCAAAGATTATACGCAATGACCGACATGGGCATACTCCCATATACACAAGCTGATTAGCTCATACACAACACAAGTATAACAATGACTGGATCATATACAAATCAAAGTATAACAATGATTGGATCATACCTCGATCATAAGTACAACGGTGATCAACTCATATGTACATCACAAGTACAACAATTATTATCTCATTCGCATATCACAATTACATTAGTGACTGGCTCCATCACATATCGCAAATACACAATGACAAGCTCCATCATACATCACATAAACACAGTGATGAGCTCCACCATACATCACATAGCATAATAACAATGGTTAATTGACACATCACAATGGCTAACACATGTCCATAATGCATCCTGAATAGAAATAATATCGGTGCATTGCGCACTACACTATGGGTCCATCTTTTCTACCGGTCTTCTGCACCATTGGACAAATGGGAAGAGGGTTCAGTGCATCTCATGCTACACCCCGAGGGTCATCTATTTTACCACAATAATTGCTCGATTTGTATTTCACCATTAGTATTATATTATAAGATTATCTCCTTTCTCGTGGATTATCCTAACCCTAAGAATAACCTTCCTATTAACTCATATCTAAATGACATTGCTACTAAGCATCTCAAAGCATTTCCTATTCATAGGTTACCCCCTTTCCCATGGATTATCCTAACCTCAAGGATAATCTAATTAACCATACGGGTATTCATAATGTCGCAACATCAAATGACTATTTCAAAAGTACAATCTCAACAATAAATGAATCCATTCAAGGGTATATCTCAACAATAAATGACTCCATTCAAGGGTATATTTCAACAATAAATGGCTCCCATCAAAGGTATAATCTCATCAATAAATGGCCTCAGTAAAAAGTATAATTTTCATCAATAAAAGACTTCAATCAAGATATAATCAACAATCAAATGATCAATTAGATCATATAGGTTAATCCCAACCTATTTGCTTCAATCAATAATCAAGTAAACAACTTGACCAAATAGGTTATTCTCAACCTACCAATGATGATATGTATATCTTACCATCATTCTCGTTGTATTACTAACCTCATTAACCGCAAGGGTTTACCTAGCATTGTAAGCTAAAAAATTCAAGTTATCTCAAGACATCGTTGTATACCTCATTTCACATTTCATTCTACATCCGTACAATATCACTAGTAGAAAAACAACAATAAATGACTAAAAAAACTACTAAAAATTGCATATAAATGACTAAGTTTGGTCATGTGACCATTAGTAGTTTATTGCCGATCATTTATAATGTGACCAACATTTATGACTAAACCATTTTTAGTCATTTATTGGTTGTTTTGGTTGATCAATTTGGTAGTATATTTAGTCATTAATTTAGTCATTGATTGTTGTTAACTGGTCATTTATTTAGTCATTGTAATCATTAATTACCATCAGTTGGTAGTATATTGTCATTTTTATTCACTGATTTTTATCCATTGGTTGTATATTTAGTCATTTGTATTAACTAATTTCCGTCCATTGGTAGTATATTTAGTCATTTTAATCATTATTTTTCCATCAACTGGTCATATATTTAGTCATATTTATTCATTGATTTTTGTCATTTGGTAGTATATTTATTCAATTTAATTATTAATTGATGCCAATTAGTAGTATATTTATTCAATTTAATTATTAATTGATGCCAATTAGTAGTATATTTAGTCATTTTAATTGAATGATTTCCATTAATTGGTAGTAAATTTAGTCATTTTAATTTTTAATTGTTGTCATTTGGTAGTTTATTTTATTAATAAAAAATATTACTTATCAACTATCTAAAATATTTGCACAATAAAACAACAATGAGAAAGTAAAAATAACTTATTTTATTAATCAAAAAAATGTTACATACAACTATGTAAACTTGAAAATAGAGTTACAATTTGTTGTCTCAACATGAAAGAACTTGAAAAGATTACAATACTTTGCTAAGAGAGAAAAGAACTAGCTGAAATCTGCTCCAAAACCTTTCCTTTATGCTATTTAACAGTTTAGAAAAGAATAGGAACATGTGCTTGCTAATTCAAGCCTCCTTTGGTCATCCAAAATAGACATGCCTACTTTTTAACCCCCAAAATTGCTCCAAAAGGTTGTTTGAGGGATGAAAAAGTCCTTCCTTGACCTTGTCTAGCAACCAATATATATATACATACACATATGTATACATACATGCACACATACACATATGTATGTACATACTTACACACATACACATATGTATACATACATACACACATACACACACATACATACATGTATACACACATACATACATACATGTATATGTACATGTACATATATATATATCATCAAATTTGTATATGTATACATGTACTAACAATTATTAAAGAAGGTATCACTGGTTAAAGGGATTGAGACATACAAAGTTGTACCCCCTTTAACCACTTCCAAAGATAGAAAAATAGAATCAAATTGTAGAAGGCTTGTTGGACATCAGTTTGGAATGCTGTCTAAAAAGGGGAAAGATCAATAAACATTTGAAGGGAAAAGGCTTGAGGAGGTGAATAAAAGGGGTTTGATGGATCTTGGATTATGATCACCACCAAAAGCGATATAACATAGGAGAAAGTTTAGTCTAACAATTTCATTATTGCAGTATGAAGGTGTTGCAACAGAGGATGGTCGAAAGCCTAGTATTTGGGACACCTTTTCTCATATTAAAGGTTCACATTAGATGCCCTTATAGATTAGAACAAGCCCTATTTCTTTATTTTGTTTTAATTTATGCTTCGGTTTTTAAAATTTGTTGTATAATTGTAGGGAATACCATGGATAGAGGCACTGGAGATGTTGTTGTGGATCAATACTATCGTTATAAGGTGACCTATGTTTTAACTAGCTATCATGACAAATCGATCAACCTTAATGTTTTTTTTTGTTTACACAGAAGTAGGGCACTCTCAAGTCTTAATTTAGATATTCGGTGCAAGACTCTTGATATTGCTTTGGAATTGATCACTCCTCGAAACATAGATGAGGTTGTCATGACACTAAAGAAGGAGGTTGTGAAGACCCAAAGCACATAATTGGAGAAAATTGGGGAGTATAGGAAAATATTGGTCCAAGCTATTCATTCTTGTGCCATCAAGTTCCCTGAAGTTGCTAGTATTGTGGTTCATTTGCTCATGGAATTCTTAGGGGATAGCAATATGGCATTTGCAATGGATGTGGTTATTTTTTTGCAGGAGATTATATAGATTAATCCTAAGCTTAGAGTATCCATATTGATAAGGCTATTAGACACTTTTTATTAGATCCGATCATCACGAGTGTGCTCATGTGCTCTATGGATAATTGGGGAGTATTCTCTTTCTCTTATTGAAGTGGAAAATGGTTTATCAACCATCAAACAAGCTCTTAGAGAGCTACCGTTTTACACCATTTCTAAGGATGCTGAGATGATTGATTTGAGGTCATCAACCAATAACAAACCTCAACCTCCAACATCCATGACTTTTTTAATAACTTTCATAGTAGTCGATTATCATTCTATTCTACAAATTGCAATATGTTTGTGAAGGAAGATGTTGGGTTAATGTCTACAATGGGAGTAGATGGGTATATATTTTCCATCTCATGGTCAAGGCTCATTCCTGGTAGATATTGCATTTTCATTTGTTTCACTGTCATTCCTTACAGAGTCAATGTACTACACTGTCAATCCTTTTCCAATTATTGTATATAGATGGCAACGGACCCATAAATCCAAAAGGCCTTGAATACTACAATAACCTCATCAATGAGCTTCTTACTCATGGTATGAGTATTCTTATATTTATTGTTAACTTGATAGATATTTGTTTCTAAACATTTTTATGTGGGTGAAAATATTGACATCTGCTTTTCTGTCTCAACTCTCAGGCATCCAGCCACATGTTACATTGTATCACTTTGATCCACCTCAATCTTTGGAAGATGCTTATGCGGGTTTCATCAACTCAAATATTGTGTAAAGTCTGACACATTAAAGAAATAAAATAATTTTAAAAAGGAAGCAGGGTTTATTCATAGGATTAGGATTAGAGTTTATTCATTACCAAAACCCTTGTAACTGTTCATAAGGGTTTATTCATACCCAAAACCAAATATCACAAATCTCACAGTTCATTGCCAAAATAAGGGTTTATTCATACCCAAAACTGAATATCACACATATCTCACAATTCATTGCCAAAATAAGGGTTTATTCATACCCAAAACCGAATATCACATATCTCACAGTTCATTGCCAAAAATGACATTTACACTGCCATTCACTTGCCAAAAAAGACATTTACACAGCCATTCACAATTTAAATGCCATTCTAACTTCTAAACATCTTATTCACAAATTTGTAAACAATCATATGGCCCATTGTCGTGTACCTATAATATAACCATAGCTGTCAACATATAGATGCACAACTCTAACAAACACAAGAAACACCAAAAGCAAACCTGCCCAGCTCTAACAAATACAAGAAACACCAAAATGAAACTTGCCAAGCAAGAGGAGAAATAACGATGAAACTTGGTGTTTGCTGGTCTTTTATTGTCGCTCAAACCCTAGCTCGACCGAACATGACTCGCCCTCAAGACTTCCGCCCGAACATGCAAAAATGGGGCATGTCCTTTTTTTTAATTTTATAATCCTTAGTTTCAGTTGAAAAGTCTTCAATCAGAAGGTTTTCAACCGAAACCATACCAGATGATACGTACCACTACGTTGACGCCATGCCACTGTCACGTAGTTTCGATTGAAACCCTCTCAGCCAAACACTTTTCGACTGGAAACAATTCACTTGGAACCGTTTAGTTAGTTGAAAGTGTGACACAACTTTGTTCTTTTACCCTTATATATTTATATTAACTATGTTATATATTTATTGTTTATATATTTGTTATTTAGGTTATAAATAAAATCTATATTATATTTATATTTAATAATATATATGAGATATATAATGCATAAAAGGTAAGACAAATATGAAAAAAATATAAAGATTAAGAAAGAGAGAGGAGGAAAAAGAAAGAAAAAGGAAGAGAGAACATGAGAGAGAGGGGATGGGAGAAAAATAAGTGAAACAAAGAGAGAGAAAGAGAGAGGTGGATAGAGAATAAAAGAAATATTAGAGAGATAGATATAGAGGAGAGGAGAGGAAAATAATCCCATCTCTCCCCCTCTATCTATATCTCTCCCTTTCTCTCCCTCCCTCACTCTATACCCCTTCTCTATCTCTCCTCATCTCTCCCTTCCCCACTCCCTCCCTATCTCAGCTATCTATCTCTTTATCTCTCTCCTTTCTCTTATATATCTCTATCTCTATTTCTTTCTCTTCTAAATATCTCTATCCCTCCCTCTCCATCTCTCCCTATTTCTCTTTCCCTTTATCTCTCTCTCTATCTCCAATTGTTTATCTCTACTTCTTTTTGTTTGTATGTGTAAGAGAGTGGGATCAACCACGTCAAGGCCCCAAGTCATGGAGAGCCAAGAGCGGAAGGTCACCCTAACTTACCTTACTCTAAAGAGATGTTTTGAAATAAGGGACGTGAATGAAGAGGAATATAAGACCCTTCAATCACTCTTCAGACCTTAAATCCGGATTGGGGCTAGGTGAGTCAATTTTTGGGTTCAATGTAGTACTTTAGGTAACTCTTTTCCCGAGGATGAAAGTGCGGTTCTGGGACGACAGTGTGGCGCGCTAGCGTCTCATAGGTGCGCTGGCATCTGTATGACTAGAGGACCGAAAATACTGTATGAACCGTCAAAAAGCAAGCTGATGACCTAACTAGTGACTTCTAAATGAACAAACAAAATTATGATGTAGGAAAGGTACAAATAGATATAATAAAGTAAATATATGAGAGCTAAGATAATGAAGAGGATCTCACCAAGACACTAGTTCACTAGCTAGCTCCAAAAAGCACTTTCTATTGCACACAAGGAAGAGGGAAAAATTGTTGGGGTTGTATAGGGGTCTGCCTCAGTTAGACCCCCATTTTGGTGTTTCCACCTCCACAGACAACCAATAACAATGAGATAAATATATGATAAAGAAGTAAGGAAAGAAAGTACATAAATAACACTACAAAATAATAGATAGCTACTCAACCAAATCAAAAAGGAGAGGAGTGAAACGTTACCACCTCCACCAAGAGCTCAATAGCCAACGGAGGAGAAAGAAGGCTTGAACAATCACCACCGCCTCGACTACGATGAAGGGAGGTGTTGCAAAACCTCAAGCCCACACTGCAATGGCTTGCTTCACACTTGTTTTACAGAGTTGACGTAGTGTTGTTGCAATGGATTGCTTCACACTTGCTTTACGGAGTTGACAAAGTGTTGTTGCTGCAATGGAGTGTTGAAGTGTTGCTTGGGAGTGAAGAGAATGTTGGAAAATGCTCAAAGATTGCAAGAGAGATGGAAAAAAGATGAGTTGAATGAAGAGTGGATGAATTTGTAGGAGAAGAGGGAAGAATCTGCCGTTTTTGGGGTCGGTTGGTCAAAGAGGGTTGTTACCAATCGAGCCCAATCGAAAGTGTAACGCCTCTGCCAAATTCAGACATAGGAATCCATCAGGGACATAAGTGTTCCATGTGGACATCTGCGCACCGTGTGCGCGTCCCCAAAAAATATTCTTCTACCAACACAAAAGACAAATGCCAAGTGGAAGGAAGACAACTTGTTGATGTGGAATTTTGCCTTCAGATTTGGTTTTCTAAGGTGAGGATGTGTAAAAGGGGAATTTGCATAAGGGGTGCAAATTCACTCCTATACATTTTCCCCCCACTTTAGTGAGCACGAATACTGATGAGTGCTTCGGGAAAGTAGATCAAAGAGGTAGTAGAGTTAGAAATGTATACTTGAACTGTCGAGGAAGCAAACCATGATAATGTAGGCTAGAACAAAGACTTCATAGCCCCATAGAACTATGAAGCCACACAAAGTACATCGAAGGTCCTTGGACCAACGATGGAAAAATCCCATAGGATGAAAGTGTCTCACAGGGCCCCAGATTTGCGAGGAGGCAGCCCCCAAGATCTCTCACATGAAGGAAGCCCCGTGAAGTATGCACCTTATAGTCTTGCAGACCTGCAAGAAGGTATCCTCCAAGATTTCTCGCATGAAGGAAACCCAAAGAAGCAAGCGCCTTATAGGCCCATAGACCTGTAAGTAGGCATCCCCCAAGAAAAGGGGTCCCTCAGGAACCTGGCGTGAAGAGGGGGTCCACTCGAGGGACATACTATTTGAAAGTGTCAAAAGATATTTTTTCTCAAATTGATTCATCATCAAGGAATCCTTTCGAAAGATGTTCACTTCATCAAGTAATTCGAAAGGAAGAAAAATGTCCCCTCATGAGGGGAAGGTAAAGGTTGCTTCCACCTCAGAGGAAAGTTCTCAAGTTCTTTCTTTGCGAACCATGATGAAGGAAACACGTTTTGTTAGGGTTTCGAGTTGAGAATGCAATTCTCAAAAAAGGTTTGTGAAGATTCTCAAGAAAAGGTTTGTTGGCAATGAATGCATTTTCTGAAAATTGAAGTGTTATAGAAAAGGCATTGTCACACAAGAAAGGGACAACTCAACCAAAGAAGAGAGAAAGATAAGAAGAGAGCAAAAGAGAGAAAGCTAGATAACAATTAAAAAACATAGGAGCGATCTAATATTTCAGGGTTACTGCTCATAAAATATATATATATATATATAAATATAATAGTAGTATATAAATGATCTGTCATCAACCCCCTACTATATTAGACCATGTGAAGAATGTACGAGAAGACAAAGTAAAAATAAAAAATTAGGTCAACATGGAAGGGAATTCTAAATTCCCCCAACACTTTGCATCTTCCCCAATTTTCTGAAAATCAAGACACATAACAAAGGAAGAATGATGATACAAATAGAAGAAGGTTTATGACACAAAAAACCACGCTTGTATCCAAGCACCAACAAGGGTGACAAGGGTCATTCAGGAACACATAGCACGATCACAGGGGAAACACGTCACAACACACACATCTAATTTAAAGATAAAGAAGAGGCCTCCTCCTAGCACTCATCGACCAAGAGGTCATCTGCCTCCCACTCCAGATCATCATATGGGGAAGGAGGATGAGCTTGTAGTGGTGGAATATTAAGGGGAGGAGCTTCCGACCCTCCCGCAACAAGGGCTAAGGAAGAAGGCCCCATAAGGTCTCCCATAAGGTCTCCCTCACTTGGCTCTTGTAAAGCTATGGTCAACGATTTCGCGAAGATCGTTGACAAGGCTAGAACTTCATCCAAAGAGTTAAACATGCACTTTGTTGGAGTGTTATGTCGTACCTTAATGGATGGAAAGGGTTGTGCCCGAGATCCACTACTAGGCTCATTGATTGACTCAAGAGTGGTGACAAACTCAAGGGAAGCCGAGGCTGGTTCCGTTAGTAGGACATAACAAGCCAATGCAGGACCACCCTTTGGAGAAGGTGGGCTCTTCTTACGTTCTTTGTTGCTGGAGGGACCACTCTCCACCTTCTGCTCTGTCAGGGGACGTGAACTCCCCACATACGAGGCAAGAGGTGAAAAAGAAGAGGAGGAGAAAACCGCAATAGACACCACTGAGGTGTTCGACATATCTACAGGTTTTGGGAAAGGAGGGATGTTCGGAAGGGACATCAACAAGGGCAACTCAACAAAAGGAGTGATGAACAACTGCACCTTTTTAGAGTCAAGCACACTCACATCAAGAGCCAAAGGTGATACATAACTCAGCTGAATGGAAGTAGAGGGGAGGAGAGAGGAGGACGCAGCAGGAGGCCGTGAAGTAGGGGCGGTCATCTCCTCTTCCTTCCTTTGTAAGGCGGCCTACTCAGTCATGAGAGTCTTTCATTGGCACTAGCATTCATGTGCTGGGCAGTTTCTATGACACTTCAAGCTAGAGATCGGAGGTTGTGAAGGAGCAGAAGACTCCTGCTTAGCCATGGGAGTGTCCACCACAATTGTTTCCAGCGGAGGGACAAAATTCTGAATGGGAGTAGGAGGAGAAGATTGAGAAGCAATGAGGTGAGTTGGCTCTAATGCTTGGCAGCATGCCTCTTCCTATTTATTGCTTTTAGAGTAGGAGCAGTGGGAGGCTGTGAAGGCTAAGACATAAAAGATTCCCCTCTGGGACCTTTCTTCCTACCATACAAGTAGTACCAAGGTCCACATGGTTTAGTAGGAAGATCTGATATCTTGATCTTGGGTTTACGCCAAGCAGGTACTATCAGATTTGGTGGATAAAGGCCAGGCCTGCTCATCCAAAACTCTTCTCTGGAAAGAGGGGGAGGAGAGTCATCCTGAGCACGGGGTAACTTCTCGTTTCCTTTTCGAGAAGAGGGGGAAATTGGCTATTGTACTACGAGAAGGGTTGAATTTGACTTTCCCTTGCCCCCAGTCTTATACTTCACATAACTCTTGTAAAATAGGTCCGTCCTTGGAGGAAACATACTGACTAGGGTGGGCCAAAAGTGATCCAATGAATATCCCCGATGAGATACCAGAGGCTGATATCCAATATCATGCACTAAGTGCACAACACCTTCATGGGAGAACTTTAAACACTTATCGATGACGAAGACGATTCCATTCATGGAAGCTAGCCAAGGTATGCCTAACTTCACCCCAAACAAATCCGACTCTAGAATAACATTGAAGACCGTGTCTATAGCCCTAGGTCCAAATAGGATAGACAGAGTTATCGAATCGTAAGGTTTTAGAGCAAGACCATCATATGTGCGGATGATGGAATTCATTTCTTCATACTCCTCTCTATGCAACAAATTAAGCCACAATGTCTCTTCCATGATGACATTCACCTGGCTTGCGGGGTCGACTAAGACTCTTGTCACAATGTTCCCATTGAGACGAGTGGGAATGTAAAGGGGAGAGGGCTTATTATTTAGGGGCATATCTTGTGAAGTGAAAGTCACGTCCGACAAGCCGATTGCAGGTTGCACATAGGGAGTAATAGTAACCATGTTAACATATGCCTCGGGCTGAGTGATAGAATCAGAGGGATTGATAATCATGTTGGCAGAATGTGATGGAAACGGGTCCATGTATATTTGCAACTCACTATTCGCTTTCTCCATCGATTTATTTGCATTTTGTTTACTTCCATCAAGATGAATAGTACCGTCCTCGATGCGATCCTGTATCTTGTGACGCAGGCACATATAGCATTCGGTATCATGCTTGTTAACTCGATGGTATTGACAGTAGGTATTTGCATCATACCAACTAGGGTAAGGTTCTTTAAGAGGCTTAGGGTTCTCCAAGGTTATGATCTTATCCTTTAACAACTTTGGTAAAATGGAAGAATAAGATTCTGCTATCTTCATGAACTTTCGGTTGCGTTTGAGGCCGTTATCAGTCGTAGTAGCTACTACATTTGCAACAACCTTACCTTTTCCAAAGATTGATGCAATGGACTTCCCTTCTGAATGGGAGCGCGAGGAGGATCCCTTGAATTGAACTACCGTTTGTTGATATTCTCATAATGCCGCACACAAATGTGCAAAAGAGGGGTATTTCATAAGTGAACTTTTCCTGCCAAGGCCTTTGCAAGTTCCCTATGAATACCTTTTGCACATCAAAATCAGGTAGCAGGTACGAGATTTGTGAGAAGAGCGCTTGATACTGCGCTATGAAATCAATTATCTTTTCATTATCACCTTGCTTGCATCAGATGAGATCCGAAAAGGTCATTTTCGATCCGATGTTAGCTTGGAATTGTTGTAGAAATTGGTTTACGAGTTGATCAAATGAGAAAATAGAGTTGTCAGGCAAGGAATAGTACCACTCGAGTATTGTATCCTTGAGAGATCAAGGGAATAACTTTTCCATCAATGCATCGTGATGGAAGAAATTTGTACATAAGGCATTAAAGGTGGACACATGCGTTTGTGGATCCCCTTTTCTGCCATATTTTTTAAATTTAAGAATCTCCATTCCCTGTGGGAAGGGAGTACTCAAGATTGCTACTGATAGTGGGTTATGTCGGAAGAAGGGCTAAAAGATAGGCTGGGTAGAGGCTTGGGAGAGACTCGCCAGTTGGCTTTGCATCTTACCCATATTCTGAAGAAGGGTGTTCAAAATAGGGTCATTAGAAGACATAGGGCTAGTGGAACCTCCCCCAAAACCACCACTGGAGCCACCTCCAGAACCATCGGTGTGGCCATCGCCGAAACCACTGCTAGAACCATTGCCACCAACAAGACCTCCACTAGGGCCACCGCCACCACTTTCGAAGCCACCGCCATGACCTTCGTTGGAACCACCTCCACTAGCACCGCCCCCACTACCGAAGCCACCACCACTACCAAAGCCTCCACCACTCATCCCATTAAAACCTCCACCTCTAGAGGAGACATGAGGGGTGAAACTAAAGCCTAAGGGCATTTTGTTCGCTTTGATAGTTTTAGACCTCTTAGAGGCTGTAGGGACGCTAATTGAAGGGACCATATCGGCCATAGATACAGATGTGGGAGGCATAGACACTCCTAACTGTCTCTCATGTTCCTCAAAAGCGGCCCCTTGCACAATGTTAGCATTGTTTTAAAGGGCACAAGCTTCAGTCAGACTAGAGAGACTAGCTAAGAGTTCTATGCCTGTTCGATCTTTTCCTGCCATATACTTTATCTCACTAATAACCTTAGCAGCTCTAGCCAACTTCGGGTTTCTCTCTAAGTGATTTTCCAAGTCACCTAACCCTTTGCTGAGGGCAGATACATACTCCGAAGGGATATGTACATCTTCATGTTTGTCTATCGACAATTGTGTAGGAGACACAGAGGGAGTGGGGACGTGGGCGGTCTCATCAAAGAATGCTACCTCGCCCCTCGACAACTTCTCCTGAGTAGAAAGACCAATCATCGGTCCAAAAAAGAGACCTGTAGAGAAATTAGAGGTGACCTTCGTCTTCTCCATCGGAAGGTGTTGTACACTTCTCTTAACAATATATCCGAAGGTTATGGACTAGGTTGTGATGCTCATAAACCTTCACAACGCTCAGGGGTATGACAATCACAAGGTACAAGGGAAAAGTCCCAACACCAACAAATAAGCAGACGTTGGTTCACGTCAGGTTCACCAAAAATGTAAGAGAGGGGAACCAACCACGTCAAGGCCCCAGGTCATAGAGAGTCATGAGCGGAAAACTGCCCTAACTTACCTCACTCTAAGGGATGTTTTGAAATAAGGGACGAGAATGATGAGGACTATAAGACCATTCAATCACTCTTCAAATCCGAAATCCGGATTGGGGCTAGGCGAGCCGGTTTTTGGGTTCAATGCAGTACTTCAGGTAACTCTCTGCCCAAGGATGAAAGCGTGACGCACTAGTGTCTCACAGGTGTGCTGGTGTCCGTACGACCAAATGACCGAAAATACCGTACGAACCATCAGAAAACAAGTTGACGACCTAGCTAGTGACTTCTAAATGAACAAAACAAAATTATGATGTAGGAAAGGTACAAACAGATATGATAAAGTAAATATATGAGAGCTAAGATAGACCCCTATTTTGGTGTTTCCACCTCCACGAACAACCAATAGCAACGAGAGAGAAATATATGATAAAAAAGGAAAGAAAGTACACAAATAATATTACAAAACAATAGATAGCTACTCAACCAAATCGTAAAGGAGAGGAGCGAAACGTTACCACCTCCACCAAGAGCTCACTAGCGAATGGAAGAGAAAGAAGGCTTGAACAATCACCACAACCTTGACTGTGATGAAGGGAGGTGTTGCAAAACCTAAACCCATGTTGCAATGGCTTGCTTCACACTTGCTTTACGGAGTTGGAGTGTTGCTGCTGCAATGGAGTGTTGAAGTGCTGCTTGGGAGTGAAGAGAATGCTAGAAAATGCTCAGAGATTGCAAGAGAGATGGAAAAGAGATGAGTTGAATGAAGAGTGGATGAATTTCAAGGAGAAGAGGGAAGAATCTGCTATTTTTGAGGTCGATTGGTTGAAGAGGGACATTACTAATCGAGCCCAATTGAAAGTGTAACACATCTGCCAACTTCAGACGCAAGAATCTATCAGGGACGCAAGTGTGCCATGTGCGCGTTCCCAACAAATATTCTTCTACCGACACAAAAGATTGATGCCAAGTGGAAGGAAGGCAACTTGCTGATGTGGAATTTCGCTTTTGAATTTGGTTTTCGAAGGTGAGGATGTGTAAAAGAGAAATTTGCGTAAGGGGTGCAAATTCACTCCTATACAGTATGTCTCTATTTGTCTCCCTCACTCTATATCTCTATCTATTTCTCTCCCCCTCTATCTCTACACATGTCTCTCTCTCTCTATCCATCCATCTCTCTCCCTCTCTCACTTCCTAAACCTCTATATCAATCTCTCTTTGCCTCTCAATATCTATCTCTTCATATTACCTTTTTCATCTCCCCATCTCTCCAACTTTCTCTACCCCTAATGTCTCTCTCCCCCTCTCTCTCTTTATATCACTTCCTACCTCTGTCTATATCTCTCTCTACACTTATATCTTTATCTTTCTATCTCTCCTCTCATTATCTCCCTCTCCCTCACCCTCTCTCACCCTCTCCCTATCCATATCTATTTATTTCTCTCCATCTCTATCTATCGCGTACTCTCTCTTTTATCTCTCCCTCTCTTAATCTCCATCTCCATCCCTACCTCTATGTTTCTCTCTATCTCTATCTCCTTACCCCCTGCTCTTCCGCACCTCTCCAACGTACCCATTGCACACCAAAGTGCGATTGTTAGTATCATTCATGAATGGTATGCTATGTCCAACCTATGTTAAAAAAATGACATAATGCCCTTACACATACAATTAAATTGTATGGAGAATAGCTGCTGCACTTTATGTTCACAATCCATTTTCATGCAGCCTTCAATTGAATCCAGACAGAGGCGACCTGCCACCGCTCACCTCCACAGCATAGACGAGTTCCTCGGCCAGTACGACGCAAATTTGTTTGCAGACGATTTGCTCGAGGTTTTTTCATAATATTATGCCTTCGAAATATTTGTCTGTACTGGAACAGCCTATTTGGCGAGGCCGTGTGGACGATGGGGAGATGCTGAAAGCGACAGCGATGACGAAGTTTCAGGGAATGACCAAGATGATTTCAATGTCTTGCATCCTTAAGGACTAGTCTCGGCCGTTGATTCGCCAAAGTAGCTTGGTCCTTTTCGTAGAGGGGAAAACCTTCCGCGTAATAATAATAACTTAGAAGAAGGAATACAGATATTTTATTTTAAGTGATTGTTTTCTACAGTATGCCCTGAAAATTTCGGTACAGCACCATGCCTTACCCTCCTCAATTGGTGCAGCAATATAACCTTCTGTCGGGTGAACATTACTGTGCTTCAAATGGAGGTCACATTTGTATTTCACAGTGCAGAAATGTTCTTTTCTATCGCAACAGCAGCGTGGGGCAGAAGCAGAAACTGTTTAGAACTTTATGTTATAATTTCCTCATAAATATGTTAAGAGGTTGGGGGATAGAACCCTACAAATCCCTCGTAGAAAGGAAAATGACGTTTCTTTATGGACTATTTATTTGCAAATATTTTCGGAAATCACTCAACAGTTCCTGCTAAGAGAAATTTGAGTAGCCTCTTCCATGGGACCAGGAGGTTATTGAATGGAAGAAAGAAATGATTGAGAGATAGTTTGTTCCCTACTTCAATTTAGGATAAAAAGAGGGGACAGTTTCTAAAAATATACTCCGATTTTCAACACAATTGAATAATGTTTTGAAAATTTCTAAATAATTTGAATCGGGGAGACCTTCCGTAGTCAAATTGCAGCAAATCAAAATCTTTTGGATGATTTGCCCTTAAGGTATATGGAGTTTCCAAGAACAAATTGACTCATAATTTCCTTGGTTATGGGGATTTCGAGGGGTCCCAGCCTTTTACAAAGTCTCTGAAAGAATTCAAAGTGAAAAAGAAATCAACAAGAAATACCAACAAAGAACATACAGCTGTAAAGCAGCACTACTACGGCAAACTAATACACCTCGCCAACAGGGGCAAGGAGAAACAAACAGGGTTAACAGCCCAAAGTGCCGAATCTTATCGGTTGATTCTATGCTTCATAAATTTTTTAATTATTCAAGACATTTTTTATGATTTTTTTGGGTGGAAAGAGACAATACATGTAGAGACAGATATTGGGATCATCGGCCATTTGAAAGTAATCCAATTTAAAACTGATCTCTTTACAAACTCGTTGCCTGTACGCTTAATTTCTTAGGCAAATTGCAGATATGAGGATGATTACTGTAAAACCTCTGCATTTACTCTGTGTGATAGCAGTCGCAGTTTTGTCAGGTGGCACTGATGCTTGTTCTGATGGCACTTGCCAGGTGAGTATCTCTATTCACTTCCATTCTTTTTCTGTTTTAGATTAGTAAGCTTGTTGAAAATGTCAATCCACCCTCCAGGATAATTATAATAGGTGAGGGGCTGGTAGTTCATTAGTAAAGTCGGAGAGTGAGGAAAAACTATATTCATAAGAGTTTAGGACAATTGTGATGGAAAGTCGCTTGCTGGGAAGGTTTTTTTTGAAAATTTGAACAATAGCGTTGTGGCTTCACCTAGGAAGTCTTCGCTGAGTTTGCTTAAACAAACGAAGAAAGAAAAGCAAAAATACGATAAAACAATTTAGTGGGAAGAAACTTATAAAAAAATTCGTATATTATATTACACTATATGTATTTTTAAAAATAAATTGAGCTATGACAGTTTTTTATCAAGTCTCAGTTTGAGTAAAATGTCAGCTTTCAGAGTTCTTTGAGTCTCAATGCTATGACTTGAACATCTTCATGCCAGTCATTTAGGAATTTCAAAAATGATAGAACTGATAGGTCTTTGAAATGGATAAGAATTAAATAACCGGGCTTATTCATTTTATTTGCATTGCTTAAATGATGAGCTAATATGTGATTACATATTATAATTTGTATGTTTGGGAGATTCGACAATAGATTCCTAATTTTGTCATGTGTTAATTGTTTCTAGTGAAAGCAAAATTTTGAATAATTAAGGTCATTCTAAGGCTATGTTCACATATCATAGGATTTTACTTGAATTTTATTTTATTCCCAGTGCACATGCTGAAAACAGGGTATTTGTTGGTCATATATTGTAGGTTTCACTAGCAATTGACACTTTGTTATTTTTTTGAAATTTGAGGACAATCTTCAGCTTCTAGATCCTTGCTCAAGTGACAGTGATTGTGCATCTGGACTTTATTGTGCATCATGTGACTATATCGATTTGAGGTGTGTTCGTGATCAAGCAACAAATCCTTTTCAAATTGTGGTAATTATTTTCCTTGTTTTATGTATTGCCCTGGAAAACATTGTTAATGTTAATAGGAATCAAAGATAAAGGCTAATTTACCAGAGAGATCATTTAAAACAAGCATAACTTCTTTTGACCTTTTCTTATATTTATATTTGCTTTTATCTGGTTTCCATGGTGGTGATACAAATGTTCACAAAGTTGAACGCAGCTAGAAGAAAAAAGATTATCATGTTTTCATTTGAAATCTTAAAAAAATTCCTTGTATCATTACAGTTCAAGCAAGATTTGGTTTTGATGTCGCTCTTGAGTATTAACTCAAGTCTTTTTTTTGGGTCCTTAGAACGGTTCGCTTCCATTCAACAAGTATTCGTTTCTGACTACACACAACTCATATGCAATTGACGATGGTACTCCTAGGTTCACCTTCACCAATCAAGAAGACACCATCACACAGCAATTGAATGTATGCATTTAACTTATTTCCCTCATTTTCTTTGCTTTGAATATAATTTATTTCAGATAAACATGGAATTCTTTCTGATTGCATTCTTGTTGAGTATTTTCCAAAAATGATAATGAAAATTTCGATGGTCTCCATTAGACCTAGGACCACCTAGCTTCATTTCTTATAATTTTATGCCACCAAATTGCTTAAATAACAGCTATTTTCTATTTGAAAAATATTAATTATGTAAGAAGCAATCCATGAAATTTTTAATATTTGATTTTAAAAATAGTTAAGGGGGGATTTCTTTTTGTTGGATAATTGTTTTTTCTTTTTTATTGATGTAACAATACAAAACTCAAAGATGCTGACTTTCAGATGAACACAATGTTTTGGCTCTAGAAGGCATTAAGTGACATCCAGTTGTAAAGTATTTTTACTTTAACTGAAAGTATAGTGACAACAATAGACAATTATCAAGGAGCATTAGATAATCTTTTCTCCGTAAGAGTCTGTACATTGTTTATACAAACTGCAATTCTAGTTCTTCCTTTAATTCCATCCAATATGCTTCCTCTAAACTAGCAAAGTTCATGAAACTCGTCTCCTGAATGTGAAATTGGAATCCATTAATAAACCCTGTAATTTATATTTTAGGTTCCTCTAACAAATTAATTCTGGAACTAAAACTGTCAAACCATTCTGAGTAATTGACCAGAGTCGTTTTTTTCTGCATTTATTTTATGCGTTGTTTTTTTTTTGAATATGGATTGCTCATAGTTCCAGAACCAATACTTTGCCTGATTTTTCATTCTGCCATTTTAGTGGTATGGCTTTTCATATCTGCTTTCTTTCCACGATAAAGAATACTAAATTGCAGTTTTTTTAAACCTATAAATTCAATAGTGTTAAAGATCTCTTCAGTGGTCAAAATCTAATTTGGTAACACTTTAAGATGATTCTTATCTAAAGGTTCCTGAAGATAGGCTTTATGTAGATGGCATCCTTTCTTGATTAGCAGAAGCACTATCTCAACTCGTTAAACTTAATGATCAGTCTACACAAAAACTTAATCCCTTTCGGAGCTTGAAACTTTCAGCACAACTCAAACTCCTTTAGCAGATAAAGATAGAACTTCAAGCAGAATAGTAACAAAGAAGAATACAACAATTTGAATCTTTAACAACTTCAACAAACTTTACCAATGAAAGATATAGCAATAATCAGAACTGCATCTAAGGAAAGGAAACTAAGAATACACACATGCACAAGGAGAACACTAGGTTTACATGGAAAACCCAATGAGGGAAAAACCATGGTGAGAGTTAACTCACAATATAAGGCTCACAGCCAAAAAGACTTGTAGGAAGGCTCACTACCTTAAAACAAGATACAAAGGATTTGCTAAAATGAAGACAATGCGACTTTAGGAGCAAGATACAAGGACCTGATGAGATTCACTATCTCAGAGCAGGATACAATATGATATAGAGAGAGTTACAAAGATTCACCAACACAACACTCTGTTGACTGAGGTGTTACAACACAATTGATCTTTCCTTTCACAAAATTTTAGCACTATCTCTGTTTGATATTCAATACAATTTGCACACACACTTCTTTGCCTTTGTACACTCCTCAGTTGCATCCAAAATGATCTTTCATTTATATCCACCGCAACTCTTCATTTCTTCAATTAGGCCAGTCAGGAAGAGAATAAACAATGAATTCAACTGATTGGCCACCAAAAACATAATGCGGTCCTATCCCAAAGATAGAGAGGACCAAAAAACATTCTTAGCACTTCTTTTAATGTGATCCAAAACCATTTACATGCAGGCGCACATCAACCTAAGTCGGAATTGAGGAAACATGTGGATGAAACATTGAAGCGCATAACTAGTTAGCCAAAAAAAACTCTTTCAATTGAAATTACTTGATGGGGTCCCAAACAAGATAGGTTAGGACCCAAATCTACCATAACACATCTTCCATTGCTAACGCAACCCTCCAAGCACACGGTCCAAGCAAAGGAACTAGCCCTGTTGGCCAGATATCCACAAAAAACCAAGGAAGCCAACTCAAGACGCAATGCGACACCAACACCTTCATACTATCATGCCATCTACGACCACCATAGATCAAATAGGTACATAATAGTTTATCTAGGAAGCACAAAATGCATAGACATGAGATATAACAATAACATATCATCTTGTGAATCACTTCAGCACATGATAATGAATTGAGGCACTGCACGAATGTTGAGAGCACATTCACCAAGCTGCAGGAGCAGAGACATCACAACAGAGAAATGCGGAGCATTTCCCGAACCAGTCTAGACAAACATCAACACTGCCAACCTTCTGCAATTCACAAAACTCTCATTGGCAACACAGATGACTTGAAAAGATAGGAGTGCAACGTCCACAAAACACTTACATTGAATACCAAATTGCAAGACCAAAACTACAACAGCGGAGGAATGCAGAGCATTCTCCCGGACAGACTTCAATGCAACATTCAAACACAAAAATACTTAAGCAACTTGCGGAGGCCAGAACTTCCTTTCAGCAACACATACTTCATTAGTAACATCAAGAGAGAGCATAAGACATGTTGTAGACCTTCAGTAACATCTCTCCACTATTAGTCATGCTTCTAATCCTCATCTTAATATATCATTATGAAATCAACTCTGTTGATAGTAATAATGCATTATTGAATATCAACAATACTTCTTTGATAAGGCATGACATTCAACCATGGACTTTATCACTTCTTCTTTGATAAGGCGTGACATCCAACCATGAACTTCGTCACCAATGTTAGTTTGAATATAACAATGATAACCAGTGTCAAGGACTAACAACTTACTACTCAAGTGTTGACATCAATGACAACCAACAATTAGTGTTGACAACCATGAAAACGACTGCCAACAATCTCCTTAGTGTTGACATCAATGACAACAACTGCCAACAATCTCCCCCTTTGGCATTGATGGCAACACACATTGCTCACTCTCCCCCTTTGACATCAAGGACAAAGGGCCATATATGTTTGTATAAAGCAACAACACCTGTTCTAACTTTAGGGAAAAAGGGAAAAAAGATCTTCTATTGAAACAACACATACTCCCCCTTTGACCAACAACACATCTTCAATCAGCTATACATTCACAGCAACTGCACAACTTCTTTAAGACTCCCCCCTTTCTACAATTCCCCCTGAGAGGTAGCGCTCATCAATCCAGGGAAACATATATGTTATGAATTTATCCCCTTGGACAGATGCACCATTAATGCATCTAGTTAGAATGAGGAGGGGCAATAACCCCTAACTTCTACCGGAGATACTCAAAAGTATCCTTTGAAAGTTCCTTTGTGAAAATGTCTGGAATTTGGTCCTTGGTAGGCACATACTCCATTCTAACTTGAAATGTGTTTGGTCCTTGAGTGCATTACCAGATTCTTGGAAATATTGATAACATTTGTATTGTCACACAATATAGGAATAGGTTCATCATACACAACCTTCACATCCTTCAAAGTCTGCTTCATCCAAAGCACTTGAGTGCAACAAGATGTTGCAGCAAGATATTCTACTTTTGCTGTGGACAAAGACACTAAATATTGCTTTTTACTAAACCATGAGACCAATTTGTCTCCCAAAAAGAATGCACTTCCACTTGTACTCCTTCGGTCATCAACACAATCTTCCCAATCAGCATCAGTATAGGCACTCAGAGAGAAATTTTGATCCTTTTTATACCATAGGCCATAATCCGGAGTACACTTCAAATATCTAAAGATTCTTTTTACAATCTTCTTATGAGATTACTTAGGATTGGCTTGAAATTTGGCAATCAAACATATTGCATGCATGATATCCGGTCTGGAAGCAGCAAAACACAACATCCAATCATGTACCTGTAAAGAGTTTGATCAACCTCCGAAGACTCATCAAATTTGCTTAAGTGACAGCCTATCACCATAGGAGTACCCACTAGTTTGGAATCTTTCATTCTAAATTTCTTTAACATCTCCTTGACATATTTAGCTTCAGAAATGAAGATGCCACCATCTTGCTAAATAATTTGAAGCCCATTGAAGAAGGACAACTCACCAATCATTGACATCTCAAATTCTTTTTGCATCTCTTTTGCAAACTTTTTACACATATTATCATCTCCACCAAAGATGATGTCATCGACGTATACTACTACAATTAGCAATTTGTCTTTGTGAACCTTGATATATAGATTACTATCTACATTACCTTTCTTGAATCCTTGTTGAAGTAGGTACTTATCCAATCTAGCATACCAATCTCTGGGAGCTTGCTTGAGACCATATAGAGCTTTCCTGAGTCTGCAAACCATGTCTAGATCCTCTGATAATTGAAAACCATCCGGTTACTCAATGCAAACCTCTTCTTTTAGATCACCATTCAGGAAGGCTGACTTGACATCCATTTGTTATACCTTGAAGTTCTTATGAGCAGCAAGAGCAAGAAACATTCTTATTGCCTCCAGTTTGGCTACTGGAGCAAAGGTTTCCTCAAAATAAATACCTTCAACTTGTGAATATCCCTTGCAAACTAATTTGGCTTTGTTCCTTACCACCTCACCGTCTTCATTTAACTTGTTCTGGAATACTCTGTTCCTATCACATTTTTATTAGCAGGTCTGGGAACTAATTCCCAAGTCTGATTTTTTTCTATTTGATTCAGTTCTTCCTCCATTGCCTTTATCCAATTTTCATCTTTGCTAGCATCGACAAAGATCTTGGGCTCCACTTTTGACAGTAGACACAAATTCACTTGCTCATTTGCTCTTGTAAACTTTCTTCTTGTCAGCACACCTTCATTTTTGTCTCCTATGATCTGATCTGGAGAGTGGTTCTTTTCCACATATTTTGTAGTCTTGAGTTTTTATTGGTTCTGGTTCCTCTTCGATCTAGGGAAGTATATCGGATCCAAAAACCTCAGGTTCATGTGAGATCTGACATAATTCTTCATAAACCTTGACATTTGTACTTTCAATCATCTTTCCCAATCTCTTGTAGCATTTGTATGCCTTGCTCCTGGTTGAGTAACCAAGAAAGATTTCTTCATCACACCTTGAATCAAACTTTCCAAGGTCTCCTTCATTTCTTCTGATATAGCATTTGCTGCCAAAAATTCTAAAATATCTAACAGTGAGAGGTCTTCCACACCACAGCTCATAAGGGATCTTATTGCTGTTGACCCTTAGTTGCACTCTGTTAAGCAAATAGACAGTAGTATGTATTGTTTCCTTCCAATACATATCTGGTAGGTCAGCATCTTTCATTATTGTCCTAGCCATTTCTTACATTGTTCTATTTTTCTTTCAAATACTCCATTATGCTGAGGGGTTCTAGGAGCAGACAAATGTCTCCTAATACCATGATCTTCACAAAACTTTTCAAATTTATAGGAAGTGAATTCACCTCCCCTATCCGACCTTAAACATTTGTTCCTAGCATCCATTTCATTCTCAAATTTTTCTTTAAAAGTCTTAAATTTATCAAAGGCTTTTGATTTTCTCTTAAGAATGTAACCCAAGTCATTCTAGTATAATCATCTATAAGTAACATAAAGTACCTTTCACCTTGTTGACTCCTTATACTTGTAGGTCTGCATAGATCAGTGTGAATCAACTCCAATGGCATTGAAATAGAGGACTCCTTGATTTTGAAGCTAGTCTTTGTTTTCTTTCCTATCTAACATTCTTTGCACAAGGTGTTTGCAAGCTTGGTTATCCTAGGCATATCTCTCATTGCATGAGAGGAACTGATCTTCACTATGTTGTCAAAGTTGATGTGCCCCATTCTTTTGTGCCACAACCAACATTCTTCGAATTGAGCCAATAAGCAGATTGTATCCTTTGCTGCACATTTGACTGACACTCAGGAGATTATGTTTCAAGCCTTTGACATAAAGGACATCTTCAGTTCTGTTTTCTCCATCAACTGTTATATCACCTTTTCCACAGATTTGTGTTGACTTATCATCACCAAACTTAACAGTTTCACCATTGACCACCTTGAGACTAATGCTGTCACCAGTCATGTGGTGAGAACACCCATTGTCAATCACCCAAGCATTTGCCTCTTCCTTTGCATGAAAAGTAGTCTATATTTCCATAGATCTTTCATTAACCTTACTATTTTGCAGGATATTGGACCTTTTACATTCTCCAATATTGTTCTTTTTTCCTTCTAGAGCCATGAATAGATTTTCATCATTTGAATCATTATCTTCATCTTCAGAGGAACAACTACTCTCTTTAGAGTAGAACCCTCTTTTGATTTTCTCTCTTTTGTTATCATCAACATATTCTTTATAGGGACATCTAGATGCAAAATGACCAATTCTTCCACAATTGAAACACTTGAATGGTAACATACCTTTGTATTTGTTGGTTCCTTTCTTCAATCTTCTCACAAAGTTTGCTTCAACTTCAACAAGTTCATCAATTTGATCAGTAGCTTCATCTTCAATCTTTTTGTTAACTTTGAATGCAACTTCTTTTTTTGGAACATCTTGACCAAACTCTTTCATCTCAAAGGCAGTAAGAGTACCAAACATTTCATCAACTAAATATTGATCCAAATCTTTATATTCTTCAATGGTAGATACTTTGTGACTATAAAATTTTGGGAGAGATCTCAAAACCTTATTTACAATTTCTGTTGATGTTATAGTAGTGGCGGGAGATTTCTTTCTCCTTCAAATTCAAAATGTTGAGGCAGACATGATATTTAAATAATTTATTTATTTCTCAAAACCGACTTGATGAGAAGTCGCATCATTTTGTGTAAAGTCATCTCTTATGAGAAAGAGGTCTACTCTTCATGAAAAGGCATCTTGATGTCTATATATTCAAGGCGATTTACTTCTTTTGGCATCCAATTTTAATTCTAAGACAAGTTCGCATAATTCAGGGAGGAGTTCAACTTCATACATCAGATCTATTCTTGTATCAAGGAGATCAATATTCATTATTACTTGTGTATTTGCATCTAGAGAGGTGCTATTATCATTGCATTAGTTCGGCTTAGTGTGTGGCCTAATTGTAAAGCAATTTGCTGCTCTTTTATTCAATATATAAGTGATATATTGTGGCTGGGTTTTTCTCCCTCAAGAAGGAGGGTTTTACCAGGGTATATGCTATGTTCTATTGTTCACGTGTTGTTGTATTTCTGCTTTTTGTTAAATTTGATCCTAAAAATAACATGGTATTAGAGCGGGTCTAGGAAAAGATTCGATCAGATTTGGTTAAACAAAAATTTAGTCAGGAAGTAATGATTGAAGCCACAAGCCTATTTGATGCACATATAAATGTTCAATGTAGTTGTAGTGGTGATGTATGGAGGGACGACTCTTGTGGTATTCATTGATTCATTGATTAAGGGTGGCTTAACACTTCGTGGCATTTCTCCTATGCTGTATTCTCTTTGGCCATGTGGAAGGAAGTCTTGATTTTTTATTTTCACTCTTTTGATTACTTAAACTCTTTCATCGCATGAGTGTGGGTGCGTTGATTCATAATGTGATCTCAAGATTTAAATGGAGTCTTCAATCTTTGATAAATGGTCGATTCATATTCCCACTTTCCTTGAGGCCGAGATCGAGTGAAAGTGGCAAAGATGAGACATAGCTACAGGTCTAGCCCATTGGTGTACCAACATAAAGAGATAAGTATTTTATGCTTGTACCTTGAATGAATTTTATGTAGTTATTAATTCATGCAATAACATTCAAATAGTGAATCATGTATGCTTCTAGCATTGGTATTTCTCTTTGGGATAGTTCAGTTCTATGAACTATTAGTAATCTCTCTATAATACTTCTAGGATGGATCGAGGAGCAAAAGGATGATGAGAGACTGCCTAAGGAATTCAAGGGAGGAAGAGCTTGAGGCATCCTGTGAGGAATTCACGTAGGCTGAAGAGATAAACATAATTGGAGACATCTCTCGAAGAGGAAGAACCTATACAGATTGCGATCAGTTTCTTCGAAGAGGAGGAAATAACATTCAAAGGGAGTCTGACAAACCAATAGAGGCAACCTTGGACGAGGAGGTCAGGAGGTTGATGCAAGTACTTGGAGCTTCAGAGGGAGTCACATCATCATGAAGATTTGTGTAATGTATATTTCTCTGTGACGAAGAAGTATGAGGTAAAAGCCCTTGTTAGTGTATATTTCTTTGTTGTGGAGAAGTATGAGGTGAAAGCCCTTGTTAGTGTATATTTCTCTGTGACGGAGAAGTATGAGGTGAAAGCACTTGTTAGTGTATATTTCTCTGTGACGGAGAAGTATGAGGTGAAAGCCCTTGTTAGTGTATATTTCTCTGAGACGGAGAAATATGAGGTGCGAGCCCTTGTTCATCTCTGAGACTGAGATGAGACATCACGTTGAGAGACTCCGTGATGAATCCTTTGTACTTGTGTTTTTCCACACATGGGAGTAGCCATGGTGGACGTCATGTTGAGAGACTCCATGACGACATCATGTTGAGTGACTTGTGATGGGAACTTGTGCATATGTTCCTTTCCACACATGGGAGTAGCCGTGGTGGACGTCATGTTGAGAGACTCCATGACGACATCACATTGAGAGACTCCGTGATGAGCCTTTGTGCTTTCCACAAATGGGTGTAGCCATTGTGGGTGTCATGTTGAGAGACTCCATGACGTGAATATTTGGAAAGATATCTCCCTAGCTAAGAGGGTGTTGATGTTATAGTAGCGGCGAGAGATTTCTTTCTCCTTCAAACTCAAAATGCTGAGGCGGACATGATATTTAAATAATTTATTTATTTCTCAAAGCCGACTTGATGAGAAGTCGCATCATTTTGTGTAAAGTCGTCTCTTATGAGAAAGAGGTCGACTCTTCATGAAAAGGCATCTTGATGTCTATATATTCAAGGCGATTTACTTCTTTTGGCATCCAATTTTAATTCCAAGACAATTTCGCATAATTCAGGGAGGAGTTCAACTTCATACAACAGATCTATACTTGTATCAAGGAGATTGACATTCATTATTACTTGTGTATTTGCATCTAGAGAGGTGCTATTATCATTGCATCAGTTCGGTCTAGTGTGTGGTCTAATTGTAAAGCAATTTGCTGCTCTTTTATTCACTATATAAGTGATATATTGTGGTTGGGTTTTTCTCCCTCAAGAAGGAGGGTTTTCCCAGGGTATATGCTGTGTTCTATTGTTCATGTGTTGTTGTATTTCTACTTTCTGTTAAATCTGATCCTAAAACTAACAATTTCACCTTGTTTTACTTCACCAAGTCTGGAGATGACAGAGACAATTTCTTGTACCCAACGCATATAACTTGCAATGTCTTCATCTTCAGTCATCTTTAGAGTCTCAAATCTACTTTTGAAGATTTGCATCTTAGCTTGCTTCACTTTAGTGTCTCCTTCATAGATGCCACTGAGCTTTTCCCAAACATCTTTGGCAGAACTGCAATTCATCACCTTCAAAAGTTTTGAATCAGCCAACCCACACAAGATAGCATTCTTGGCTTTGGAATTGCATTCATACAATCTGATTTCAACTGGATTTGTAAGAGGAGTGGTTGGAGCAGTATAACCACTTTTGACTGATTCCCACTCCTCAAACCCAAGAGAGTTTAGGTATTCTTCCATCCTCAATTTCCAGGAGGAGTAATTAGTCCCATCAAACCTAGGACCCTTGTGAACCATCATGTGCCATCCCAAATCTTTGCCTCAAGTTGTTAAGTTTCTACAGAGGAACTTGGCTCTGATACCAATTGTTGAACACTTCCAAAGACTGAGAGGGGGGGCGGGGTGAGTGAATCAGTCTACATAAAAACTTAATCCCTTCCAGAGCTTGAAACTTTCGACACAACTCAAACTCCTTTAGCAAATAAAGATAGAACTTCAAGAAGAGTAGTAACAGAGAAGAATATAGCAATTTGAATCTTTAACAACTTCAACAAACTTTACCAATGAAAGATATAGCAATAATCAAAACTGCAGCTAAGGAAAGGAAACTAAGAACACACATGTACAAGGAGAACACCAGATTTACATGGAAAACCCAGTGAGGGAAAAACCACGATAAGAGTTAACTCACAATATAAGGCTCATAGCCGAAAAGACTTGTAGGAAGGCTCACTGCCTTAAAGCAAGATACAAAAGACTTGCTGAGCTGAAGACAGCCTTAAAGCAAGATACAAAAGACTTGCTGAGATGAAGACAACACAAATTTAGGAGCAAGATACAAGAACCTGATGAAATTCACTATCTCAGAGCAGGATACAATATGATATAGAGAGAATTACAAAGATTTTCCAACACAATACTCTGTTGACTAAGGTATTACAACACAATTGATCTTTCCTTTCACAAACTTTTAGCACTATCTCTACTGGATATTTAATACAATTCACACACACTTCTTCGGCCTTGTTCGCTCCTCCTCAGTTGCATCTGAAATGATGTTTCATTTATATCCACCGCAACACTTTATTTCTTCAATTCCAAGAAGAGAATAAACAATGAATTCAACTGGTCGGTCACCAAAAGCATAATGCACTCCTATCTCGAAGATAGAGAGGACCAAAAAAATTCTTAGTTCTTCTCTTAATGTCATCCAAAACCATTTACATGCACACGCACATCAACCTAAGTCGGCATTGAGGAAACGTGTGGATGAAACATTGAAGCACATAACCAGTCGGCCCAAAAACACTCTTTCAATTGTAATTACTTGATGCGGTCCCAAATAGGATAGGTCAAGACCCAAATCTATCATAACACATCTTCCATTACTAGCACAACCCCACAAGCACACAGTCCAAACAAAAGTACTAGTCCTGTCGGCTAGATATCCACAAAAGGCCAAGAAAGCCAACTCAAAACACAATGCGGCACCAAAGCAGCCAGTTAGCAACGTGTGGATCACATGGGGATGTTCCTACAACACCTTCATACATTTCTTTCATACTATAATGACATCTACAACCACCACAGATCAAATAGGTACATAATAATTTATTTAGGAAGCACAAAATGCATAGACATGATATCTAACAATAACATATCAGCTTGTGGATCACTTCAACACATGAAATTGGAATTGAGACACTGCATGAATGTCGAGAGCACATTCACCAAGCCACAAGAGTAGAGACATCACAAGGGCGAAATACAAAGCATTTCCTGAATCAATCCAGACAACCATCAACACTGCCAACCTTCTTCAATTCACAGAACTCTCCTCGGCAACATATGTGACTTGAAAAGATAGGAGTGCAATGTCCACAAAACACTTACATTGAATACCAAACTGTAAGACTAGAACTGCAATAGTGGAGGAATGTAGAGCATTCTCCTAGATAGACTTCAATGTAGCATTCAAACACAAAAATACTTAAGCAACTTGCGGAGGCCAAAAATTTCTTTCAGCAATACATACTTCATTAGGAACATCAAGAGAGAGCATAAGACATACTATAGACCTTCAATAACATCTCTCCACTATTAGTCATGCTTCTAATTATCATCCTAATATATCATTATGAAATCAACTCTACTGACAGTAATAATGCTTTATTTAAATATCAACAATACTTCTTTGATAAGGTATGACATCCAACCATGAACTTCATCACTTCTTCTTTGATAAGGCATGACATCCAACCATGAACTTCATCACCAATGTTAGCCCAAATTGAATATAACAATGATAATCCATGCCAATGACTAAAAAATTACTACTCAAGTGTTGACATCAATGACAACCAACAATCAGTGTTGACAACCATGACAACAACTACCAACAATCTCCTTAGTGTTGACATCAGGCAATAGGTTTGTGGTGACTTTACTAGGTTTGACACCCCTGGCATCTAGAAAATTATCAAAACTTAAGAATTTGGGGCTCAAGTTTAGATAACCAACACAAGGCACATAATTTTTTTGACAAAATATTTGAAAGAAATGTGGCCTTGGGGAATGCCTTTATAACTGGATATGTTCAAAATGGGTTTATTGGAAAGGCTTCATAAACTTTTATTTGAATATAAAATAGTCGTTTGCTTACCTATGCTCAAATTGGAGTTTGGGAATAGGGCAAGGATGCTATAATGTCCCCTTCTCAATTGTGATCGATTCAGTTGACCGTTGGCCTATTCCGGAGACCCGTAGGCTACTCAGAGGGAGAAATTAGGGTTTCCTGTTTTTGAGGAGGTTGTTGTTTGAAGATTGAAGATTGGATTGCGGATTCTTTCTGGGTTTTCAGAGAGCTTCGCAGTGGTATTGTTTGCATTGTGATCAGAGCACCTTCATGAATTTACTATTTTTAGTAAATTCTATTTCTGGCAGTGGTCCTGTTGGCTTCAGTATAGTTGGCTCTCTTCTTCAGCCAGTTCAGTTGGTATTTGGATTTTTGGCCTTTGGATGCATTTTCTGGAGAGATAAGTTGAGTTGATTTAAATAATGATATATTTTAATATTATGTTTTAATGTTAACCCCTTGGCCTAGCCTAATGACTTAAAGTTGTTCTGAAAGGGGGACTTCATGGGTGGA
Source organism: Sequoia sempervirens (assembly GCA_007258455.2). Lineage (NCBI taxonomy): Eukaryota > Viridiplantae > Streptophyta > Pinopsida > Cupressales > Cupressaceae > Sequoia > Sequoia sempervirens. Next base: position 912,967,545 of record VDFB02271358.1, read on the forward strand.
CGCCTCATTTGGAGGTAATTTAATATTTCTAAAGGTCTTAAATCATGCTTGAAGTGGGACGCCAACTTTGATGAGGAGATTATTTTAAATAAAGTATAATGTTGCCTTCTTGTTTTGGACGCCACTTTGGAGGGAATTGAGTCAACTCAAATTTGAATAATGCTTTGACTGGTTTGGGCGCCGTTCTAGATGCTTCTGGAAGATGCTTGACAAGTCTACACAAGGAGACCTCTTCTCTTCATTTTACCATCTCATATTTTCAGTAAAGTTATGTTGCCGAAATGGTGACAGAGTTGCTTCGAGGAAAGCACACCTCCTAGCTTGGCTCAACTTCTTGCTTGAAAGATAGCAACTAGTTGAGAGGTAGATCGTAGTTGAGTTATCCAACATTGTATTTGAGTTTCTTAGCATCTTAGTTCAGTTTCCTTGCATTCTAGTCATATTTTGGAGTTGCTGATTAGCATAGCTGATTGTAGTTTTTGCTCATATTTCATGAAATAAAAATAATATTGTTCTGGGCATTGCATCTATCCATTTCTCTATGTGGGGCGACCATTTAAGCAAATTTGCAGATTTTTTTATGGAGTCTTTGATTTTTCCAAGGCAAATCGCCCTTACTTGAGGGTCGTACCATTTGGAGGGGTCTTGGAATTTGTGCAAGAAAAGTAGGTGGCTGTAAACTGAGGTTTCTTCATTGGGATTTGGGCGCCATTTTCATTAGAGACTATTGCATTTTGTTTCATGAGTTTTGGATGTGTGGGGAGTGATTTATGTGCATTTTAGAGAGTTGTTGTATTGCTGGTTACTTCATTTCAGTCGCTGGTCTGTCATATCAGTCGTAGATAAATGCAATTTTGTGAGGTGTTTGAGTCTAGAGAGTCTTGTTAAGCATTGAGGAAATCATATATAGTATTGCAGCATTGGAGAACTTCTAATATTGGGCTTTGGCAAGCATTCTATCATATTGTAAGCTGATCAGTAATACTATCAACAATTCTCCTTTCTCTCTTTCACTTACTTTGTTGTACTTCCCGCTAAATAAGTGGAAGAGGCTGGCTTGCCGCTTATTTACTTTCAGTTAGTAGTTCTTAGGGACCCTCTGACCATATGCTTGCCATCTCTCGGCGCCATCCTGGTTAGAGTTACTTTCAGCTCATCATTCATAAGATCCTCTGACCATATGCTCGTCTATCCTGGACGCATTCTTGGTTAGAGTTCCTTTCCAGTTCTGCATTGCATCAGATCCTCTGACCATATGCTCACACCTTGCCCAACATCAGGATCCTGGTGTACATCCTTGGTTAGAGTTGCTTTCCGCATCGTTTTGGTTTAGAGCTAACCTTAACGGGTGCGTGTTGATTGTAATTGTAATTGGAAAAACAAAAAAAAATTAGTCCGGTTCATTACAGTGGTATCAGAGCCATGATCCTACCAACCTGTGCCCTACAGTGATTTAGTTGTCAGATGAGTGACAGTGATTGTAGATATTACACTAGAAGTCAGGCCAGAAAACAGTAGTCACAGTTTCCGCCAGTGCCAAAAGCAAATATTTTTTCAGAGGCTTTGAGAGAAACAGGGAAAGCAGTAGATATTGGTAAAGCAGTTGAGAACATGTCAGATAGTCACAAGCAGGCCATGGATGAGAGAGAGGATAGGATGGAGAAGAAGTTTGATGGGATGATTGATATGATGTCTTGTTTGCTTGCAAGAATGGATCAACAGGCTGCTCAGAATCATACCCCTAGTCAAAACAATGCCACAGGTGAAAATAGTGGTGTCAATGGAAACAATGGCAATGGGAGAGACAAGACTATTGGCCAACATGAGGCCACCTCTAGAGGATCAGCCTCTAGGCCACTCTTTCCTACATTCACTCAGAGGGAGGAACCACAAGTTGAAGCTGCCATTCCTTTTGCAGATGATGCCAGGCAAGCGTACTTGGAGTATGCCACCTTGCCTCCTGATCTTAGAGACCAATGGTCCTTTGATCAATTCTTGAACCAAAGAAATAGAAGAAACGGAGGAAGAATTGATAACCGAGCTCCTATGGCTCACAAGACTGACTATCAACAAGCCCTTGGGAAGGTGTCATTGGCTCACTTCAATGGAAGTGATAAGTGTTCAACAAGGTCGTGGGTTCAGAAGCTGGACAACTACCTATCGCTAAGGCCCATGCCGGAGGAAGATGCCATAAAGTTTGCAACATTGCATTTGGAAGGAGCTGCCCATGAGTGGTGGTACCATGGTTTGGTCACGCTTGGCCACAACCTTATTCGAACCTACGATGAATTCACCAATAAGCTGATTGATAGGTTCGACACTAAGGATCATAAAGTGAAGTTTCGCGAGCTTGCACAATTAAAGTAGCATGGCTCCTTGGATGCTTACATAGCTGATTTTCAAAGGCTTTCCGTGATGGTGCCCAACATCACTGAAATAAGGTTGGTAGTATTGTTCTCTGAAGGATTGGTTGAACCTTTGAAAGGGTGGGTTAAGGCTTTCGATCCACCAAGTCTCAAAGAAGCAATCAAAAAGTCTCGAAGTATGGAGTTATTAGCCCCTAGGCCAAAATTTCCGTCCAAGCCCTTTGGCCACAAGAGGGATAAGAAGCATTTTTCAAATCAGCACAAGAGGTTTCCACCAAAGTTGACTGATGAGCAGCCTGAATAGCTTAGAAAAGAGGGCAAGTGTTATACATGTTTGGAGCCTTCGATTAAGGGTCATAGATGCCATGGAAGAGAGTGTTCTAACCAAATGGGGGCCTATTCTGATTATGGATCAGAATCTGATATGTTTGATCAGTAGTCTTATTTTGGAGACAGCGAGGAAGAGAGAGCCCCAGAAGAGTCCGATCATGAGCAAGGAGTTGGGGGCCCTATTGCCCAACTCTCTAGTTTCCAAAAGAACGAATCTTTCAAGGTTCGTGGTGGGATTGGAGGTCACCGTATTGTTGCCTTAATTCATACTGGGGCAACACATAACTTCATTGACGAAGGTGTAGTTGCAAAGAGAGGTCTCAAAATAGAAGAATTTGAAGGTTTCAAAGTCATGGTGGCTGATGATGGGTTTCATATTTTTTGCAACCAAAGAGTTCCTAACATGTCTATGCAGTTAGGCAACTATGAAGTCAAAGATGACTTCTATGTAGTTACTATTGGTGACACGGATGCCGTACTTGGTATTCAATGGTTACGCTCACTTGGCGAAATCTCTTTCAATCTACAAACAATGGAGCTCAAGTTCCAATCTGATGGAAAAAAGGTGGTGCTAAGAGGAATGTCCAATGGTGGTCCTCGGATTGTGTCATTCAAAAGAATGGAGAGGCTGATTCGGCACGATCAAGTTGAGTGGGCTGCGGAATGTATGGTTCTTCCGGCTAGTCCAGTTGAAAGAAAGAGGGACTATCCTCCAGATATCCAGTCTATACTCACCAAGAAGAGTAAGGTGTTTGCTGATCTACCTCCTGGGCCGCCTCCTAAAAGGGGAGCTGAGCATGTCATTGAACTCAAGGAAGGGGCCAAGCCAGTCATCACAACACCATATCGGTATCCTAAGAAGCAAAAGGACGAAATCGAGAAAAACATAAAAGAACTCTTGGAGATGGGCTTCATTCGTCCAAGCAAGAGTCCCTTCGCTTCAGTAGTAGTTCTTGTGAAGAAGGATGGCACCATCCGTATGTGTGTGGATTACCGTGCCTTGAATCAAAGCACAATAAAAAATCGGTACCCCATTCCCCGGATAGATGAGCTCATTGACGAGCTACATGGTGCCAAGTTCTTTTCAAAAATTGATTTGAGGTCGGGCTACTATCAAATTAGGATGAGAGGGTTAGATGTTGAGAAGACGACATTCAGATGCCACTATGGTCATTTTGAGTTTTTAGTCATGCCTTTTGGGTTGACTAATGCTCCAACCACCTTCCAGTCTTGTATGAACAGAGTCTTTCAGAAACAGTTGAGGAAGTTTGTGTTGATATTTTTTGATGATATCCTCATCTTCAGCAAGACGTGGGAAGAACATCTCAAGCACTTGGAGGAAGTGCTTAGCATCCTAGAGTCAGAAAGTTTGTTTGCCAAAGAGTCCAAATGTGAATTTGGAATGAAGGAGTTGCTCTACCTTGGTCACATAATCAGTGCTGATGGGGTGAAGGTTGATCCTGAAAAGATCAAGGTGATAGTTGATTGGCCACCTCTAGAGAACTTGACTCATCTGAAAGGGTTCTTGGGTCTTTGTGGCTTTTACAGAAGATTTGTGAAGGGCTACTCTCAAAGTGCTGCTCCTCTTACTGACCTCACTAAAAAGGGGGCTTTCTTTTGGTCAGAAAAGGCTCAAAGTGTTTTTGATAAGTTCAAGAAAATCATGAGTTCTTGTCCGGTTTTGGCCATACTGGATTTCTCCAAGCCTTTCGAGTTACAGTGTGATGCATCTGGAGAAGGTGTTGGGGCTGTTTTGATGCAAGATAAGCATCCCATTGTGTTTGAAAGTAGGAAACTAAGGGGTGTTGAAAGGACCTACTCCATCTATGACAAGGAAATGCTTGCAATCATGCATGCATTAGCTAAGTTCAGAAAATATTTGGTTGGGAGCAAGTTTGTGGTCAAGACTGATCACAATAGTCTCAAGCACTTCATGCATCAGAAGGATTTGAATGAAAGACAACAAAAGTGGGTGAGTAAACTTCAAGCTTACGATTTTGACATTGAGTATGTCAAAAGGGAAAAACAACATTGTGGCGGATGCTCTATCTAGGAGGCCTCATTTGAGCTCATTGTGTGAGCTTACTGCTGATTGGAAGGAGATGTTGCTTGCTGATTATGCCAAAAATCAGTTTGCAACCAACGTCATTGAAGGTAATTTCCATGATGAAAGGTACAAAGTGGTTGATGGTTTGATACACTACAAGGGAAGGATCTTTTTGGTGGCCGATTCTAAGCTCAAAAAGAAGATTTTGATGACTTTCCATGACATCCCACTTGCTGGTCATCAGGGTTATTTCAAGACATATAGGCAGATTCGGGAGAGGTTTTCTTGGAAGGGGTTGAAAGAGGAAGTCCAACGCTACATTAAGGAGTGTCCCACTTGTCAGATGAACAAAAATGAGCATTCTCTTCGAGCTGGTCTGCTGCAACCTCTTCCCATTCCCAACCAAAAATGGGAAAGCATATCAATGGACTTCATCACGGGGTTGCCAAAGGTTCAAGGCAAAGATTGTATCTATGTTGTAGTGGACACATTAACAAAGTTTGCTCACTTTTTTTCCATCACTAGCACATTTTCAGCAGGTCAAGTTGCAGATTTGTTTTTCCATGAAGTGTTTAGATTGCATGGGTTGCCAAAAAACATTGTGAGTGATAGGGACAGCAAGTTCCTAAGCAGCTTTTGGCAAGAAGATTTCAGGATGAGTGGTACAGTGCTTACTCCAAGCACTAGCTATCACCCTCAAACTGATGGTCAAACAGAGATAGTGAACAAGTGGTTGGAGGGCTATCTTAGAAATTATGTCTCGGAGTAGCAAAGGGCATGGGTGAAATGGCTTCACCTAGGGGAGTATTGCTAAAATTCATCCTTCCACATGTCAATAAGGATGTCTCCATTCATGGCTCTCTATGGTTTTGAGGCTCCTAGCTTTGCTGATTTGGTTTTGGTGATAGCAAAGCCCCTCAAGCCAAGGATTTGTTGCAACAAAGTCAAGATATTTTGAAGTCCTTGAAGAACAACCTTCAAATAGCACAAAATCAGCAGAAGATGTACGCTGATCAGCAGCATGTTGAGCGTTCATTTAAGGTTGGAGATATGGTTTATCTTCGACTTTAGCCTTACAGACAGTCTACTCTCAAGAAGAGTGGAGCTGAGAAGCTCAAACCTCGCTTCTATGGGCCATTCAAAGTCATCAGAAAGGTTGGAGCAGTGGCTTACGAGTTGGAACTACCATCGAGTAGCAAGGTTCACAATGTCTTCCATGTGTCTCGCCTCAAGAAGGCACTTGGACACAATGTTATTGCTTCATCACAGTTGACCTTGATTCCAGAGGAGATTATTAATTCTAGAGAGCGTTCTTTGAGGAGAAGAACAATCAAAGAATACTTGGTGAAGTGGAAGAACTTGCCTTTGGAGGATGCAACTTGGGAGAATGAGGAGATTCTGCAGCATCCAGACTTGCGATTGCTTGAGGGAAAGCAATCTTGGGGAGGGTGGATTGTAATGTCCCCTTCTCAATTATGATTGATTCAGTTGATCGTTGGCCTATTCGGGAGACCCGTAGGCTACTCGAAGGGAGAAATTAGGGTTTCTTGTTTTTGAGGAGGTTGTTGTTTGAAGATTGAAGATTGGATTGCGGATTCTTTCTGGGTTTTCAGAGAGCTTCGCAGTGGTATTGTTTGCATTGTGATCGGAGCACCTTCATGAATTTACTATTTTTAGTAAATTCTATTTCTGGCAGTGGTCCTGTTGGCTTCAGTACAGTTGGATCTCTTCTTCAGCCAGTTCAGTTGGTATTTGGATTTTTGGTCTTGGGATGCATTTTTTGGAGAGATAAGTTGAGTTGATTCAAATAATGATATATTTTAATATTATGTTTTAATGTTAACCCCTTGGCCTAGCCTAATGACTTAAAGTTGTTCTGAAAGGGGGACTTCATGGGTGGACGCCTCATTTGGAGGTAATTTAATATTTCTAAAGGTCTTAAATCATGCTTGAAGTGGGACGCCAACTTTGATGAGGAGATTATTTCAAATAAAGTCTAATGTTGCCTTCTTGTTTTGGACGCCACTTTGGAGGGAATTGAGTCAATTCAAATTTGAATAATGCTTTGACTGGTTTGGGCGCCCTTCTAGATGCTTCTGGAAGATGCTTGGCAAGTCTACATAAGGAGACCTCTTCTCTTCATTTTACCATCTCATATTTTCATTAAAGTTATGCTGCCGAAATGGTGACAGAGTTGCTTCGAGGAAAGCATACCTCCTAGCTTGGCTCAGCTTCTTGCTTGAAAGATAGCAACTAGTTGAGAGGTAGATTGTAGTTGAGTTATCCAACATTGTATTTGAGTTTCTTAGCATCTTAGTTCAGTTTCCTTGCATTCTAGTCATATTTTGGAGTTGCTGATTAGCATAGCTGATTGTAGTTTTTGCTCATATGTCATGAAATAAAAATAATATTGTTTTGGGCATTGCATCTATCCATTTCTCTATGTGGGGCGACCATTTAAGCAAATTTGCAGATTTTTTTATGGAGTCTTTGATTTTTCCAAGGCAAATCGCCCTTACTTGAGGGCCGTACCATCTGGAGGGGTCTTGGAATTTGTGCAAGAAAAATAGGTGGCTGTAAGCTGAGGTTTCTTCATTGGGATTTGGGCGCCATTGTCGTTAGAGACTATTGCATTTCGTTTCATGAGTTTTGGATGTGTGGTGAGTGATTTATGTGCATTTTAGAGAGTTGTTGTATTGCTGGTTACTTCATTTCAGTCGCTGGTCTGTCATATCAGTCATAGATAAATGCAATTTTGTGAGGTGTTTGAGTCTAGAGAGTCTTGTTAAGCATTGGGGAAATCATATATAGTATTGCAGCATTGGATAACTTCTAATATTGGGCTTTGGCAAGCATTCTATCATATTGTAAGCTGATCAGTAGTACTATCAGCAATTCTCCTTTCTCTCTTTCACTTACTTTGTTGTACTTCCCGCTAAATAAGTGGAAGAGGCTGGCTTGCCGCCTATTTACTTTCAGTTAGTATTTCTTAGGGACCCTCTGACCATATGCTTGCCATCTCTCGGTGCCATCCTGGTTAGAGTTACTTTCAGCTCATCATGCATAAGATCCTCTGACCATATGCTCATCTATCCTGGACGCATTCTTGGTTAGAGTTCCTTTCCAATTCTGCATTGCATCAGATCCGCTGACCATATGCTCACACCTTGCCCAACATCGGGATCCTGGTGTACATCCTTGGTTAGAGTTGCTTTCCGCATCGTTTTGGTTTAGAGCTAACCTTAACGGGTGCGTGTTGATTGTAATTGTAATTGGAAAAACAAAAAAAAAATTAGTCTGGTTCATTACAGATGCCCATTGAAGCAATTTGATAAGGATTTATATTAGTTGTTGTATTGGCAAGGCTACTACATAGCATCATTGCCTTCACAAAATTTATGCACACAATTCATTAAAGAATAATTTATGCACAAAATACCTCTTGAATGATTTTAAATTGTGATTAAGTTAGTTTATATCTTCTATTGTGTGAATAGGTTGAAGTTTTGTGTAGTTTCTTAACTTCTCATGTTGTCGATAATGGGGACCCTTGTATGTAGAGGTAGTTCAGTAACCTTGTTCTTAGTAATGTGCTATCTTAACATGTTGAATTGATTAATTTGAGTAAAATCATATAGTTGAGTTTTGTATCATCTTCATGATCTTCCTTGGTAAAGCTAGACATTGGCTTCTTTAGGGAAGCTATCTATCAAAGTTGGGAATCCTAGAGGTCTATACCTTGCTGATGTATGTGACAAAATTGTTTTTCCAAGTATCAATATGGGTTATCATTACTTGGGAAAGTGCAAATTCTCATTCTATTAGTTGAATCCTAGGAGAACTACATGGTACTTCGATTTTGTTTGGAAGTGGGTATGTAGTTAGTCATTGGGCGAAGAATGCCTTTGTGACCCAAGTTTGTAGGTAGAGGTTTGGGGAATATCTCCAAGGTTTAGGGTTGTTCCTAAACTTGATCAACCTTTCCTCTTTAGTACACTTCAGATTGAGGCTAAGATTTGCATTAGATGGCTATGAACTCACCTTTCCAATTAATATGTCCCCATTATATAGATTTGAGCCAATGCAATAAAATCTATCACCATCAAATTTATCTACTTCGAGGTTTGTGTTGTTTGGACTTTCTAAAATCTACTCTAATCTTGAATGAACTTTTAGAGTCACTATCACCATGGTTCATCTTTATGTGAATATATGAGGATACCTTTGGATTTGATAGAACTAAAATAATTAGAGCTTGTGTGCTAAACACTACATTTTTGTGTCTTGGCTCAGTGATATGCATAGAATGTATAGGTAGTCTCTACACATGTCATCCTTCCAAGAAATAAGTGCATGATAAACTTGGCCATGACATGGCTATGAATGAGTTGATGAAACCTACTAATGTTGTATTAAGTGATGATGTCGAATTTAGCCATTATGATCTAATGGTTTGAGCAACTCTTATAGGTATGAATGATTTACCTACTCTAAATATGTACTTGGATTTTTATTTATGATGGAATTCCTTTGATTGCCTTTGCCAAATGTGGGCAACTAATATTATGTATTGTCAAATTTGGTATGGTGTCTTAACTTTATATTTGTTGGGTCAATAATGGTATGCTAAGATTTATGATTGGTATCATACAAAAATGTTAAAAGTACTTAGAAGTAGGATATTGTTTAATACTATTTCCATTCATTTAGTTTTTGTCTAACAAATAATGTGTTTCAGAATAATAGTTGAATGAAGTGAATAGACCTTGATTACTTTATGAGTTGGTATTTGTTCATGTATATTTGTTTGAATAGAGGCCAACATATGTGGGTTCAATGTGTTACTTGTGTGTCGTTAATTTGACCTCAAGACCTATAGAAATTGATGTGTAGCTTTATGGATCATTTTATATGGTATATATTTAGGTCAAATTGACCAATATTTGTCAATCCTTGTGATATGTGGAATATGTGTACTTGGTTATAAAGTGACCCCACTATTGGAACCGAGTCTGATATAGGGGCAAATTGTTGAATATCACCAGTATCATGTAGGTGATGGATGTTAGTGCTATCCACTGTATCTTTAGGATTAGTTGGCTTACACCAATAGAACAAAGGTGAAGATGCCAAGAGCTATCTATGTTATGATACAAGAGTAGTTTAGTTGACTATTGCTAGTATCGTATAGGTGACAAATGCTAGGAGCTAATCATCATATCTTGGGGTTTAGCTATCTATCATTAGTAGCAAGAAGGTGATGGATGCTAGGAGCTACCCTTGGTATGATAGGGCTTAGATGGCTTTCACTATTACCATGTAGGTGATAAATACGAGGAGCTACCCCTTATCGGGTTGGATTGACTTTCGCTAATAGAATGGAGGCAATAGATGTTAGCATCCACTAATTCAAAAGGTCCACATAGTGACCTTATGTGATGCTTGTTGTTACACTTACACCTTAGTTGGTGATGACCATGATGTGGTATGGGACGCAACAAGATTCTTTTTCCTGGCTGGGTATATCTAAAGGGTAAGTGTTGGTGAACCAAGAAATGGGAAGATGCATGCAATAGAGACACATCCACTTCATTTTGCTAGTAGGTTGGCATGTATGTGTGAGTCAATCACTATGTACTTGAGTAAAAATGGCCCCATGTGTTGTGCACATTGATATGCTTATGCCCTTGCTAGTAACAACAAGTAGTATGGGATGTTTTCTTGTCACCATAGATGGCGATAGATTGGGAAAAATGATGGGACCAATGGTATGGTATGGGATGCGTAGACATTCCTCTTTCTGATTGGGATGTAGTTAAGGGCTTATGTGTTCGTGAGTTGGCTAGAGAGGAAGATGCTTGCAATAAGGTTGCAACCCCTTCCCTTTTTGCTAGTTGATCTTTATGTGAACACACAAGGCTAATTTATTCACATTGTGCATGTGTTGAGTGTATGAGCTTGTCACACCATGTATATGTGATGCATGCCCAAGTTATTACATTGTCTATATGTGATATAGGTGTGAATTATTCACATTGTGTATATGTTACGTGTGTGTAGTCTAGTCACTATGTGTACTTGCGAGGTGTATAAGAGCCTAGTCACATCATGTATATGTGACACAAGTGGGAGCTAGCCATGTTGTGTATAAATGATGTATGATTGAGCGGCGAGCCAATCACTATGTAAATATTTTATGTTTGTATGAGTTGGTCTCTATCTAGGTTTGTGTGTGTTCATATACTACTGTTTGCATGGGATCAACATGTGATTGGAATGTGTTCGTTAGCATTCTATTGCAATTGAATTAAGTTGAAATCATAAGCTCAATGAATAGTGTTGATTTAAGTGAGAGATCAAAGAACTCATCCCAGATGTGATGATAGAACCTCTCTATTAGTGATGTACAAACTATGGAGCCTTTGATTCCTAGGAAGGGATACATACGTAGGGCCATTGCAAATAAGCTCTTGAGGTTTAGATTTGGGTCTAGGGATGGCCTTGACATTGGAAGCTTACCACATTCTATTGTGAGTATATGAGTTGTGGCATAGAATTGTCGCCATGACTATGGTTGGAAAAGTTATGAAGTTGGCACTTCTAAATTAGCTGGAAGATGTTTGGTTGATTAAGTTAGTACTTTTTGTGTATTGAAAAAAGAATAGTAGTAATCAAGGGGTGGTTATTACAAAATATCACATGCAATAGTATCAAAGGGTACAACTTCTACACTGGTAATACAAGTAAAAATAGGTCTACAGTGGTGAAGGGGCTTACAAGATTAACTTGATAGTGGTTAATCCAAAAAATAAGAGCTTTTTAAAAGTCCTAAGAATAACGTGGTACTGATAAATTCCAAAAATAAAGGGTATGGTAAGAATCCCACCATTGCATGTGTTTTGAACATCTTTTACTAAGTAATGGTCCGTGTAAAAATACCTCAAGAAATATTATTAGTTTGGCTTAACTATTATTTAAGATTTTCAATCCTAAACTGAAATTTCATCATCCAAAGATTTTGGTTCTGGCTATGAACCACCAAATTCTAATATGAAGAAATACTATCATTGTACTTGTTTTGAACATTTTTTACCAAGTGACCCACTTGTAAAAATCCCATCAGAAGACATTACTGGATTGGCTTCACTATGATTTAAGGTTTTCAATCTTCATGAACTGAAATTTCATCACCCAAAGATTTTGGTATGCGCTATGAAACACTAATCTTCTATATTAGGAAGTCCACCATTGAATGTGTTTGAACATCTTTTACCAGGTGATCCTCTGTGTGAAAGTCTAATAAGAAGACACTAGTAGATTGGCTTCACTATTATTTAAGGTTTTAAATCCTTGTAACCTGACTTTTGATCACTCAGAGATTTCAGGATGGGCTATAAACCACTGAACTTTTATATGATTGCAGTCTGGTATAATATGATGGCACATTTAGGTGCCAGGCACCCTTCATAAAATTATCTCACTTTGATCACCCTCTGCATCTCATATTCACCTTCCATAAGGTTTTTGGGAAGATTATCTATTTAGCAGATTGTTTGGAAGAAGCAATGGCTTATCCTTGATGCTACTTCTCAGGGAATCACTAAAGTTCATCAAAGAAGCAACTTTGCTTCTTAAGGAAAACCCAAGAAAAGGGAAAGCAACAACCATTCTGAACAGTGTGAAGAATATTGAGATTAGAGAGAGAATGAAAACCTGAAATTTGCTAGAATTCTTAAGGCCTTTGATGATGGCTTTGAACCTTAGGAAAAATCCATCTCCATGAGGAATGTGAACTGATATAGTGGGCATTGTTTTGTATGGCATATATCAGACTTGTATTTGGACATTCTGATATATTCCTGTGAAACTTTCCTAGTTTTTCTTTAAAACTTGGGGGTCTTAGAAGCTAGGACTCCTTCATTTCCATGTATATGGAAAAATCTCTCAAGTTTAATAAATTTTCCCTTAATGAGATGGGCAGGTTAGAAAACTGTCTTTACTTTAGGCAAAGCCATTTCCAAAGCTCAGTGTAATCTAAGGTTCCTCTCATTTCTAAGATAATAGATTTTGGTGTAATCTCTTTCCTATAAATTGTGCTGATTCGTAGATGCAACAGAGTTAAGTGTTTGAAAGATCAGAAGAGAGCTGTTGAAGTCCTTGGAACAGTACTTTTAGTCAAGAGCTATATTTCTATGCCAGATGGATGACCATAATCTGCTTATTGGTACTGGAGGCTTTTTGTATTAGAAATGAGGTATGTTAAAGAGGGAGTCAGCTTGGTACTCTACTGAATTCTTGAAAGATTATATCAATTATTTGTTTCCTTCAAAAGTGTGTATTTCTATGTTACACCACATTTCCAGGATGGGGTTGGCAGCGGATGGTGGGGACTTGTTTTTGGGACAGTGTTTCAGGGAGGCAAAATTTTAGGGGATGAGAGGGGATGTCAATTAAAAAAAAGGGAAAATTTTAAAATATAAGAAATTTCAAATACTCATATAATAAAGCATTCATCATATACATTCTTTTAACCTGATTAGCTAACATTAGAGTTGAACTGAGATTTCATATGAGATTCCACACACAAATTAACAAAATTTCATTTCTTTCACTATCAATGTACATATATATTATATAAAAATTACAAAAAAATGTCAAAAGGCTACAAGTTTAAGCTACAAATTGTTGGGATCTATGCAATTCAAATAAATCATGAGTGTGAATGGACTCGGATACTCTTCTTCTTACTGTATGAAATAAGGCCTGTTCACCCCTTGACATTGAATTGGTGATTGCCAACAAAAATGGCCATGCTAAGCCTACAAATAAAACCAAGATAAGGTGGAAGAAATTGCTTATCTACCACATTCTAGACATGTGCACTCTATAGACATGTAGGCGCCATTTAAGCCATGAGGATCTAAAAGCATATGTGTAATAAAGGGGGATGTTGTATGTAAGCTGGTAAGAAATTCCAAGTGGGAACAAATCTCCTTGATCGTTGCTTCCATGGCTGCACAAGCAAAATCAACTTGAAAGAGACCAAAATGTTTTGAACTTTGATGGCAGTAGTAGTTGCACAAAAGAAAGAAAGGAAATGATATTCAGCTAGTTGCCAAACAAATCCACTGGATTGACCTTAGCCCAAAGAACCACAAATCATTTGAATCATAAGCAACATTGTATAGAGCATGTGACTTAAGCCTCCTACAAAGTGGCAAACTAGGAGGGACAAGTGGTGATATGACCTTGGCTAGCTCTTTGGCTCTTGAAAGGCAGAACTTGTCAACCCATACCCTAGCAACTGGCCTTTGCACATCCAATCCCATTGATTTTGACACTTGAAAAACCTAGCAACTGGACTATGTATCATTTTTGTGTTTAAACAAAAAAAGTTTTTCTTTTTAATTGGGCTGTAGGGGACAACTAGCCATCGCTTGATGTTGGGCGTTTCCTAAAAAAAGTTTACATCCCGGAGACGTTTCTAGTTTTTTCAGCAAATTGGGGAAGGTTGGACGATGTTTTCGACCCGTCCTTGCATCCCCAAAACGTTTCCAATAGAGGACAAGATCTGAAAATGCAAGGGATGCATCCCCAAAGTACATAGGTTTATTTTTTTATCATTGATTTATGTCATGTCCCCTTCTAGTTGACATCTCTCAGAGCTCACGATTAGCCTATTATGCGACCCTCGTAGGCTGATAGGATGGATAGAGGGTCTTGATGGAGCTTGGCTTGGCTTCAGTTGTCAGAATTTGATCAGTTGGCTTTCGTTCGGGCTCTTTCGGACACCATTTGCTCGGATTGTTATTTTTAGCAGTTTTTGGCACTCAGCGGAGCACCCCTGCTATTTTTAGCAGTATGGTTGGTCACGTGCAGAATCACTTCCTTATTCGTCAGCTTCAGACGGTTCGTGCATCGGGCAAATATTGAGAGAGATATTAATATTTAATTGATTTAATTAAATATTAATTATTTGGCACTTATATTATAAAGTTATAATATTTTAAAATATTATAACTTAAGTGTTTTTGCTGAAGGGGTCGACCAACATCAGAGGGGCCATTTTTAATTATATTTTATAATTAAAAATTTGATCGGAGACTATTGAAATAAATAAAAGAAAAGTTCGAATTATTTTAATGATGCCTTTTTGAAGGAATTCGCACTTTTGAGGAAGATATAAGGGCTTCATTGAAATTCGAGCCATTATGTTATTGGATATTGAAAATTGATCAAGTCTTCAACCAGAGCACGGAAGCCAAGGGTTTCAGTCTCAGAGCATTGGGGAACGAGCCATCTCCAGTGAAAGCAATTCAGAGGTTGTGAAATATCATCCGATTTATTGCCAGGCAGAGAGATAACTTTATTCTGAAGTTATCATAGAGCATCACAGGTGAAATAATATCAGGGTTTTGATCATAGATTTATTTGGAAAGTGATTATTCAACTTGGGCGCCTATTTTCCATTCTCCAGATCAATCCAATAGAGCCGTACAGTTTGCATTTATTGCTGGTACAGGATCCGTACTGTCCTTTGCTGCTGTGTAGAAAGGCCGTACCATATCAGAGGAAGGCGAGTTTGTGTTTGGGCTAAATCACCTTGAGTTTCAGCTCCAGAGAGGGACGCCTTAGCAAGTGGAGGTATCTTTAGGCGAATACAAGCTGGAAAAGACATTTCTGAGGTCAGGCCGTACATTTCAAGCTAAAAACCAGTCAGCTGCAATACCAGGTTTTCATCAAATAAAATATTGCCTTTTCATTTGCATGTACTTGGATCTTATTTGTAATCGTTCCAGAAGTAGAATAAATAGTCTGGCATCGAAAGTTTCAATTGATTCTATCATCTTCAAAGTTATATTATTTTATTTAAATTTATTTAGCAATTTCCTTTCAAAATCGCCATCTTCTTCATTCATGCAAAAAACTCAAAAACAGTCAAAAAACCAAAAATATACAAAACAATCAAGAGATAGTCAGATTTCAGAGTTAGAGGAAACTGGGGTTTCTACAGTGGTATCAGAGCTAAATCCTGCCATCCTGAGGGTTTAGCAATCTTATGCAGCCACAAGAGTTTGGGTCACACAGGTATTATACACGTAGGCGAGCCTTGATTGACAGGCAACAGGGTTTGAACAGGCAGCCGGGAAACATGGCTGACAGAACAGATATTCCTAGAACAGAGATCCCTCAAAACCCTAGGGATCAGGACGATGCAGAGGTTTTACATGCTCTCAGAGACTTACAAGCAGGTCAACGGCAGTCTAATGATGTATTACAGCAGTTGACAGTAGCACTTCAGAGATTAGGTACACTGAGGAGACCGTCACCACATCGTGACAATGACAGGAGTGATGCAGGTTCACAAAGAGCACCTAAGACTGCTTCTCGGACAGCAGACAGGCCCACTAGGCCTACGTTTGTGAGACAAGAGGCCGATGAGGTTATGGCAGGTGAGGAGCATGAGGAGTTGTTCGCTGATACACTTATGGCAGCGAATGAGGAGTGGGAGTTAGTACCACCTGAGGTTAGAGAGCGGATCACTTTTGACTGATTTATTACACAGAGGAGAGAACATCACAGAGGTCGACAGGATTGGAGACCTAGACAGCAGAACAATGACCTGAAACATGCTACAAACAGACTCAATCTAGCGATGTTCGATGGTAGTGGTAAGGTGACAGCTCAGGCCTGGATTAGTAAGCTAGACACATTTCTTACATTGCGTCCGATGGCGGAGAGGGATGCTATCAGATATGCGACACTGCATCTTGAGGGGGTAGCTTATGACTGGTGACACCATGGGATGGTGACACTCCAGCATGATCGGATCACATCATATCAGGAGTTTGTTGATAGGCTGGTGGAGCGGTTTGACAGGAAGGATCCAGAATCCTACTTTAGAGACTTGGCTCAGTTGAGACAGAGTGGCAGCTTGGAGTCTTATATTGGTGACTTTCAGAAGTTATCAGTTATGGTTCCTAATATTTCAGAGAGACGACTTGTAGTGCTCTTCATGGAGGGACTGACAGAGCCATTGAGAGGTTGGATCAAAGCTTTTGATCCTCCTTCGTTACAGGAAGCGATGAAGAAGGCACGAAGCATGGAGTTGGCAGCACCATCTAGTAGATTTAACTCCATAGGCAATTCTTCATTCAGGGATAATAAGGGCTTCAACAAAAACAGAGAGAAGTCTGATTTTAACAAAGAAAAATCAGATTTTAAGAATGATTCAAAGGGTAAATCAGTAGCACCTCCTTTGGATCGAGAGGCTCTTAACGATCTACGCAGGAAGAAGCTTTGCTTCTACTGCAAAGGTCCCTATGACGCCAATCACGATTGTCCTTTGAGGCCTAAGGGCAAGGCAAATAGAGTGATGTGGGCTTACTACGAGAATTCGGAATCAGAAAATTCCGAACAGCAGGAGAGTTCTGAGGAGTCAGAGTCAGAGGCTTCAGAGCCTAAGGCAGAGGCAGAGTCAGAGCTTCAGATTCAGGAGGCACGCCTATCTAGCATTCAGCAGGAGGGCTCATTCAGGATTCGTGGAGTTTTAGCAGGACAGAGGGTCATTACCCTTCTTGATACAGGAGCCACACACAACTTTATCGATGCTAGATTTGTGGAGAAGCGCGGACTCATCACTGAGGAGTTCGAAGGCATTAGGGTTAAGGTGGCCGACGGTTACACTCTTAGGTGTGAACGCATGATTAAGGATCTCCCTTTGCGCCTGAACAACTATGAGTTCAAGGCTGATTACTACGTAGTGAACATGGGAGATATCGATTTGGTCTTGGGTATGAAGTGGCTTCATTCCCTTGAGGAAGTCACTCTTCGTCTCAAGGACATGGAGATCCGTTTTGATGTGGATGGGAAGACACATATCTTGAAGGCAATTCGGGACAGCAACATCAAAACTATTTCCTTTCGTCGGATGGAGAGGCTCATGCGACACGACATGGTAGAGTGGGCTGCCGAGTGCACATTGGCACCTATACAGGAGGGACAGCAGAAGACTGAGTATCATCCTGATATATAGCAGTTGAGAATCAAGCATGATAAGGTATTCAGTGATATTCCACCAGGGAGACCTCCAGATAGGGGCATTGAGCACATTATTGAGCTTGAGGAGGGCGCTAAGCCCGTTATGATTACTCCTTATAGACATCCTAAGCGGTTGAAAGATGAGATCGAGAAAACGATCAAGGAGTTGCTTGCTATGGGTCACATTCGACCTAGCAAATCACCATTCGCTTCTTCAGTTGTTTTGGTAAAGAAGAAGGATGGCACCTTACGCATGTGCATAGACTACAGAGTTCTGAATAAGAGGACTATCAAAAACAGGTATCCGATACCTCGTATAGACGAGCTTATTGATGAGCTCCATGGTGCATGCTACTTCACGAAAATAGACTTAAGATCAGGATATCATCAGATCAGAGTTCGTGAGCAGGACATCGAGAAGACTGCATTCCGTTGTCATTGTGGGCACTTCGAGTTTGTGGTGATGCCATTTGGGCTCACTAATGTGCCAGCTACTTTTCAGTCCACCATGAACAGGGTTTTTCATTCACTATTGAGGAGATTTGTATTGGTCTTCTTCGATGATATTCTTATATACAACAGGACTTGGCAGGAGCATTTGGCTCATTTGGAGACTGTGCTCAGTATTCTGGAGAGGGAGTCCTTGTACGCCAAGGAATCCAAATGTGACTTGGGAATGACCGAATTGTTATACTTAGGTCATATCATCAGTGCAGAGGGAGTGCGGATGGATCCTGAGAAGATCCGCGCTATTATTGACTGGCCGACTCCGGCAAACCTTACACAGCTGCGAGGATTTCTAGGTTTGTGTGGGTTCTATCGTAGATTCGTGAATGGTTATTCACGTCATGCAGCCCCGATGACAAATTTGCTGAAAAAGGGTGCATTTTGTTGGACTCCTGAGGCATAGGAGTGTTTTCTAAGGTTTAAGGAGTTGATGACTACGTGCCCAGTGTTGGCACTACCAAACTTTTCGAAGCCTTTTGAGCTTCAGTGCGATGCATCAGGTGAGGGCATTGGAGCGGTGCTTATGCAGGACAAGCACCCTATTGTGTATGAGAGTCGTAAACTCAGAGGGCCAGAGAGACTCTACAGCATTTATGATAAGGAAATGCTCGCTATAATGCATGCCTTAGCAAAATTTAGGCAATATCTTGTTGGCAGCAAATTTTGCATCAAAACTGACCACAACAGTTTGAGACACTTCCTAGGGCAGCGAGATCTCAATGATCGTCAGCAGAAGTGGGTTAGTAAATTGCAGGCCTATGACTTTGATATCTCGTATATCAAAGGTACACAGAATGTAGTAGCTGATGCTCTTTCACGCAGGCCTTATTTGAGCTCTATGGTTCACATTTCAGAGGATTGGAGGCATATGATTGTGGCAGAGTATGCCAAGGATTCATGGGCATCCAGCATTGTAGAGGGATCGATGATTGACACTAGATATACACTTGTGAATGACTTGATCATTTACAAGAACTGGATTTATTTGGTCCCAGGTTCAGAGGTGAAGAACATTATCATGCGAGCCTTTCATGACGTACCTACAGCAGGACATCCCAGTATTTCAAAACCTATAGACAGATTCGGGAGAGATTCACATGGAAGGGACTTAAGTCGGATGTTCTTCAGTATGTGCGTGAGTGCCCTGTTTGTCAGCAGAACAAGCAGGAGAACACGTACCCGGCAGGTTTATTGCAGCCACTTCCGATTCCTGACAGGAAGTGGGAATGCCTGTCGATGGACTTCATTACGGGCTTGCCTAAAGCCCAAGGACAAGATTGCATATATGTAGTTGTGGATCGGCTAACGAAGTATGCCCACTTCTTCCGATTACCACTTACAGGCTACACAGTAGCAGAGGTCTTCTTCCGTGAGGTATTCGTGCATGGGTTGCCTCGAGCATAGTGAGCGGCAGGGATAGTCGGTTCTTGAGTCACTTCGGCGGGGAGTGTTCAACTGCGGGACCGAGCTTACACCGAAAGCACCGCTTACCACCCGCAGTGATGGGCAGATGGAGATAGTGAATAAGTGGGTGGAAGGTTACCTCAGGAATTATATTGCAGGGCAGCAGAAGGCTTGGGTCAAGTGGATTCATTTGTGTGAGTATTGCTACAACACGACATTCCATATGACCATTCAGATGTCCCCTTTCATGGCGTTGTATGGTTATGAGGCGCCGAGTTTTCTGGATTTGCTACTGAGTGACAGTAGAGTGCCGAGTGCTGGAGACTTGTTGCAGGAGAGTCAGGATACTATGAGGGCTCTCAAGGAAAATATTGCCAAGGCACAGAATCAGCAAAAGCAGTACGCAGATCAGAAGAGAACACAGAGGCATTTTGAGGTGGGTGACATGGTTTAACTTATGCTGCAGCCCTACCGTCAATCTACTCTTCGGAAGAGTGGGTCAGAGAAGCTTAAGCCACGATATTACGGTCGTTTCAGGATCCTGAGGCGTGTTGGAGAGGTGGCTTATGAGCTTGAGCTTCCGGCAGAGTGCAAGGTACACAATGTTTTTCACGTGTCACGTCTCAAGAAGGCGTTGGGTCACTGTGTGGTACCTTCTGCAGTTTTACCTCCCTTAGATGATGAGGGAAAGTTGATTTTAGTACCTGAGTCTATCCTGGAGTATAGAGAGAGACAGTTGCGTAGGAGGACTATCAGGGAATATTTAGTGAAATGGAGAGATTTGCCAGTGGAGGATGCTACATGGGAGAGCGAGGATATTCTGCAGCATCCGGAGTTGAGATTGCTTGAGGACAAGCAATTTCAGGAGGGGCGGACTATCATGTCCCCTTCTAGCTGACATCTCTCGAGCTCACGATTAGCCTATTATGCACCCTCGTAGGGTCGATAGGATGGATAGAGGGTCTTGATGGAGCTTGGCTTGGCTTGCTTGTCATAATTTTGGTTATTTCGCTCGGGCTCTTCGGACACCATTTGCTCGGATTGCTATTTTTAGCAGTTTTTGGCACTCAGCGGAGCACCCCTGCTATTTTTAGCAGTATGGTTGGTCACGTGCAGAATCACTTCCTTATTCGTCAGCTTCAGACGGTTCGTGCATCGGGCAGATATTGAGAGAGATATTAATATTTAATTGATTTAATTAAATATTAATTATTTGGCACTTATATTATAAAGTTATAATATTTTAAAATATTATAACTTAAGTGTTTTTGCTGAAGGGGTCGACCAACATCAGAGGGGCCATTTTTAATTATATTTTATAATTAAAAATTTGATCGGAGACTATTGAAATAAATAAAAGAAAAGTTCGAATTATTTTAATGATGCCTTTTTGAAGGAATTCGCACTTTTGAGGAAGATATAAGGGCTTCATTGAAATTCGAGCCATTATGTTATTGGATATTGAAAATTGATCAAGTCTTCAACCAGAGCACGGAAGCCAAGGGTTTCAGTCTCAGAGCATTGGGGAACGAGCCATCTCCAGTGAAAGCAATTCAGAGGTTGTGAAATATCATCCGATTTATTGCCAGGCAGAGAGATAACTTTATTCTGAAGTTATCACAGAGCATCACAGGTGAAATAATATCAGGGTTTTGATCAGAGATTTATCTGGAAAGTGATTATTCAACTTGGGCGCCTATTTTCCATTCTCCAGATCAATCCAATAGAGCCGTACAGTTTGCATTTATTGCTGGTACAGGATCCGTACTGTCCTTTGCTGCTGTGTAGAAAGGCCGTACCATATCAGAGGAAGGCGAGTTTGTGTTTGGGCTAAATCGCCTTGAGTTTCAGCTCCAGAGAGGGACGCCTTAGCAAGTGGAGGTATCTTTAGGCGAATACAAGCTGGAAAAGACATTTCTGAGGTCAGGCCGTACATTTCAAGCTAAAAACCAGTCAGCTGCAATACCAGGTTTTCATCAAATAAAATATTGCCTTTTCATTTGCATGTACTTGGATCTTATTTGTAATCGTTCCAGAAGTAGAATAAATAGTCTGGCATCGAAAGTTTCAATTGATTCTATCATCTTCAAAGTTATATCATTTTATTTAAATTTATTTAGCAATTTCCTTTCAAAATCGCCATCTTCTTCATTCATGCAAAAAACTAAAAAACAGTCAAAAAACCAAAAATATACAAAACAATCAAAAGATAGTCAGATTTCAGAGTTAGAGGAAACTGGGGTTTCTACAATTTACAGCCATTTTTGAATGTCACAATGCTCTGAAGCTATGCTTATCTTGTTCTTTAGTAATCAAGATTTCTGGATAAAACTGTGTGCGATTTTTTTTTTTTTTTCTCATCAATGTTTCGGATCATACTCCATGATCCATCATCAAGATGATTAGCAGATAGAGAGAGACATGAAGAATAGATAGCAGACTTGGATAGAAATAGGGGAGAGGGAAGGTTGTGAGGCACATAAACCAAAAAGATGAGAAAGTCAAGGGGAGGAGAAAGATAATTGGAGAAAATTGCAAAGAAGAAAATTAATGAGAGAACCTAGAAGAACACATAACTAATTCAACAAAAGGACATAAGAACCTTTAAATTAAAGAAAAGATCACAGAACCAAACAAAGAAAATCACAAATGAGAGGGAAACAAATTCAAAAGAGAACACTAGGATAAAAATAGACATCAAAGTAAACAAAAGAATTGAAAGGAGAAAGAAAGAGACAAAGGAAAATATAAATTAAGAAAAAGAACATGAAAATAAAAATCATTAAGTGAAAGACACAAGATTAAGAGAAAATTAAAAGGAGACACCAAAGTAAAAAATCACTAAGTGAAAAAAACAAATTTAAGAGACGTTTTCTAACCTCAAATAAAATATCTCAAATCTTAAAATAAAACATAAAAAAGGACAAATTTAAGAGAAACTTAATATATAAATATAATGTTTACAAATATTATATAATTCTATGGGGTTCCTAAAATCCAAAGAAAAATATTATGTTTAAATATTATATAAATTTAATATGTAGTAAATAAAATAATTATACATAAATAAGTGAAAAAGACAAGTTTAAGAGAAAACATAATAAGGTTTGATGATTCTAAACAAAATAAGGGAAAAAAGACAGATTTAAGAGAAAATTAAAAGGAGACAAAAATTATAAAAAGAAATTGATCAATTGATATTTAGGCTAGATATTTAGCCTAAATATCTAACGTAAATAAAATAATTCTAACCTAAAATCTCAAATCTTAAAATAAAACATAAAAAGACAAATTTAAGAGAAACTTAATATATAATTATAATATTTATAAATATTATATAATTTAAATATTGTATTATGTAGTAAATAAAATAATTCTACATAAATAAGTGAAAAAGACAAATTTAAGAGAAAATATAGTAAGGTTTAGATAATTCTAAATATGATAAGTGAAAAAGACAAATTTAAGAGAAACTTAATAGGAGACATAAATTATAAAAAGAAATTGAAAGGAGAAATTAAGATTAAGAACACGAAGGAAACAAATGAAACATCCAATACAAGAAGACGCGTACCAATAAATAAAACCAAAAAATTGAGTCATAAATTATAACAAATAAAAAGGAACTCAAAATAAACAAGAATAAAGAAGAAAAACGAGAATAAGAGATCAATAAGAGAAAAAAAGTGAAACTACGAGAAGAAAAGGATAAGGGAAAGAAAAAAACGAGGAAGGGCAAGAAAGGGGGAGGAACACGGCAGAGAAAGGAAGGGAAAGCAAAGGAGGGATGAGGAGGAGGGAGAGCAAACCGGGAAACCCGAAAGAGCAGGGGAAGGGGAAAAAACCGAGCAAGGGGTGACGGGACAGGGTTTGCAAAGCAAGACGGAAGAGAGGGGATTACGAGAGATCAGGAGGGAGGGCATTGAGGTTATTAAGAAGGGGTTTCCAAGAGAAACTCAAAGCCCAACCTCCATCCCGATTAAGGTTGGAGGGGTGATTGTTGATTTCAATGGCCTCTTTGAGTTTTCTCTTGAAGAAGTTATCTTCATTGAACAAGATTTTGGTGTCTTCTAAGACAATGTGATGCTTCGTCTTGAAGGAGTGTTCAGCTAGAGCAGATTTGGAGATACGTTCATGTCTTATGTCAGCACAATGCTCTTTGATTCTTGTGTTGATGGAACGTTCTGTTTCTCCAATGTAGGGGATACCGCAGGAACACGACACTTTATAGATACCGGATTTGAGGAAATGATCTTGGGGGTCTTTGGGGGAAGGAATGTGATTCCTAACAGTGAAGATGGGCTTGAAAGTGCAATTGGCAATTTTTTTGAGGAGGATCTTGGCAATTTTTTACGTGCCTCACAACCTTCCCTCACCACCCTCTCCCCTATTTCTATCCAAGTCTGCTATCTATTCTTCATGTCTCTCTCTATCTGCTAATCATCCCGATGATGGATCATGGAGTATGATCCGAAACGTTGATGAGAAAAAAAATAAAAAATAAAAAAATAAAAATCGCACACAGTTTTATCCAGAAATCTTGATTACTAATGATCATGGACTGTGGAAACAAAATGTTATTATCTTGTTCTTGATAAAACTTAAAATTTAATGCTTTGAAAGGCTTGTTTTCATGAGATTGGTGTTGAGACTTTCTATGTTAAGTGGACTTTGTGTAGCTTTAATAACCAGGAGTTGCCTGATGCAAACCCTGGCGGTGGTCCAACTGAAAAGGCAACCAACCCAGGCAGCCTCATACCAATATGCAATCCTACAATTTAAAATAATCAACAAAGGCAAGGAAAACCCAACCATAACACCATTATCTGCACAAGAACAACATATTATTTGAGTTTTTGGAAAAAAAGTAACATAAAGTATTTTAAACATCATGAACCTTCACAAACATTTCAGGTAGACTCTTTTAATAAGAGTAGACTGTTTACATATTCTTCACATAGAGCAATCCTATGTAATAGCGTTGAATTATCTTCAATATCTGTTCTGAAAATCCATAAATCCCCTTTTTCCAAACCAACTTACAGCCTTTTTTCTTTTCTTTTTTTGAAGTGCTAATCTAATCAATCAGAATGAGAGCATTTTAGCTTCCTTGTTTTCTCTTTCTTTATTTTCCAACACAGCCTATATCCCTTTGAATCCTGGCCTTTTGTCTTTTTGTGACTATCTCCACCTCAGTGCTGCCTAGCTGCCTGCTTGTCTTTTTCCAAATTTGAAAATCTCTCCCATTTTTCTTTCACCACTTGTTCTCTACCCACCTATGCAAAATGTAGCTAATTCCTCTTTCTTCTCTCTTCAACTTGCTAGAGATGAAAACTTGGTCCGATACCATCTGATGCAGACACAATGTACCAATATGCAATCCTACAGCTTAAAATAATCAATGAAGACAAGAAAATCCAATCATAACAGTATTATCTGCACAAGAACAACAAATTAAGCGAGTTTATTGAAATTAGAGTAACATAAAGTAGTTTAAACATCATGAACCTTCACAAACACTTCAGGTAGACCCTTTTAATAAGGATAGACTGTTTATATATACTTCGCATAGAGCAATCCAATGGAATAGCATTGAATTATCTTTAATATCTGCTCTGCAGATCCGTGAATCCCCGTTTCCAAACCAGCTTAGAGACCTTTTTTTTCTTCTGAAATGCTAATCTAATCAATCACAAGGAGAGCGTTTTAGCTCCCCTGTTTTCTCTTTCTTTATTTCCAACACAGCCTCCATTCACTCCATTCCTGGCCTTTTGTCTTCTTGTTACTATCTCCATCTCAGCGCTGCTTAGCTGCCTGCTTTTTTTTCCAAATTTGAAAATCCCAAAAAATAAAAGATACTATTACCTCCAACATTCTATTTTTTTGTGCTCTCTCCTTTAACTGAAGGTGATCTTATCCATAATTGTTGGTGCTGTTTTTGGATTCCAAAAAGAAACTGAGTGCCACCTAGAATCATGGAAGTCGAGATAACTGAAGAGAAAGATCTAAAGACAAATTCAAGAACCTACTAGCATTTATTTATTCTTTTTTTTTTTTGATGACCAGTCAACCAAGGATGCTCCTGCATCATTGCCTTTCCACAAGCCACTTGATTTTAAGGCATTAGATTTTCTTACAGTAATCGGAACTATCAAAATTGGCAATTTGCTTATTATTCCTTTATGATGTCAATCTGTTATTCATCATGTCAATCTTGTATAGTCTTCTAGTAAATATTGCTTCTAGCGGGAGAAAGGTAGATAATTTCTAAATGATTTCTAGTGATGCTTTTCTAATCATTCAGTTCTCTAATTACAGAATGGGGTAAGGGGCTTTATGCTTGACACATACGACTTCAAGGGAGATGTATGGCTCTGTCACTCAACAGGTGGCGAGTGCTATGATGCTACAGCATTTGTATGTCTGGCTAAGATTCTCTCATTGAATGGCAAACTGTCTTTCATTTGCTAAAAAGTACAATTGAAAATAATTCTTGTGCTTTGAATCGAATACAGAATAATCCTGCATGATGCCTTGTCTGAGAATTGGCATTCTATGTCATTGTGAACTTATTTCAGGGCCCAGCAATTGATACTCTGAAAGAGATTGAAGCATTCTTGTCCACAAATCCTAACGAGATTGCCACTATTATTCTAGAAGATTATGTTCATGCCCCCAATGGCCTGACAAATGTATTTACAACAGCTGGATTAATGAAGTATTGGTTTCCATTGTCAAAAATGCCTCAAAATGGTGGAGATTGGCCTCTTGTGAGTGAGATGGTGGCCAATAACCAACGTTTGCTTGTATTTACATCAATATCCTCAAAGGAGCAAACTGAAGGGATACCGTATGAATGGAATTATATTGTGGAGAATCAATGTAAGATGTGTTTTCTTTGCATATCAGATTTTTCTTGGAGAATATTTTATAGAGTTTGCATTTATACCCTAACGTGGTTATCCATAGCACTAGCTGATATGCGTATGGTTGCAGATGGGGATGATGGAATGAAAGCAGGATCCTGTCCTAATCGTGCAGAGTCATCATCTTTAGATGATCGTTCTAAGTCACTTGTTTTAGAAAATTTTTTCCGATCAATTCCAGTAAAGCTGCTTTCTTGCAATGACAACTCTGACGCACTTTCTGAAATGATAAAAACTTGCTATGCTGCTGCTGGAAATAGATGGGCAAACTTTCTAGCAGTTGATTTTTACAAGGTATCCTTTATTAAGAATTGAAGGCATTCATGGGCATTTTCAATTAGAATTTTGATTTTTTTGTATTATAAACCACTGCATGCTCCAAAAGAAGCTAATGGGGAAAGAGGCCAGAGGGTGAAAGTTCAAAGTAGCGAACAGTCACTGTTACTCTCCTTACTAACAAATGCATAGATGTGCTTGTGTGGTTAAGGAATCCCGTTGCTTTGTAACTATTACCAAGATGCTTGAGGAAGTAAAATGTCTCTAGTGTAAATGACTACTCCTAGAGGTCAACTTGAGATGACTCAATTCATAATAGATAAAATCTCCCCAAAAATTCCGTGATTGTTAACTTGTTGTGGTCTAATCAGAGAAGTGATGGCGGAGGGACATTTCAAGATGTTGATACTTTGAATGGGGGGCTAATTTGTAACTGTAATGATATTCATGCTTGCCAGGTAATCTGAAGATTGGGTTGAGTTCTGTTGATTTGAATTATCAATGAGATATATGTGTAGTTGCACAGAGTTTAAACTCGGTGTCATAATAATGTTGTTCTGCTATTCTTATTTTGCAGCCTGGAGCCACAGCTCAAGTATGCAATCAGTCCTTGGAGGTGCATTTGTGAGCTAGCATAATCTCCCACAAATATGAATATATTGTTGTCCTTCTTGCTTGGAATATCGGATATTGCTCTACATTAAGTCATTAAGTATCTACAATTTATTTTGCATTTCTTTGGAGCTGCATCACTGTTTCCAAGAGAAATCTGCAAGAAAGTGTGACATGGAGTGAAAATTCTCAGAAACTTTCAAGAAAGATATTGCAAAGAAGTAAAATTGGATATATTTTCAAAATAAATTCCCTATTAGGAACTTTGACTTTACTCTGTTAAAGATTCAGTTGATGGAGTTTACAGTGACCTCATGTGGATGAGGTTTGGTTGAAAAGATACGTATTTTTCACTCACTCCTGTTACTCCCAGTGGAATTTTGCTTTTCAGTTTCAATCAAACACTGCAAAATGTGTCAGTTAATGGAGTGTTTCACCATCGTGTGTGAAACGGGGAAATGAAATATCTTTCCTAAAAACAAAAATTAGAGGAATATTTCATTCTATATACAATTTTTAAAAGCACTAGAACTAAATGGTGTGTAGATGTTTTCTGACTAAAATTAGGGATATGAATGGCAAAAAGTAGCTAAAATTAACTGTTGAATGATATTCCTTCGTTGTGTGCAAGATCCGTCAAGTCGACAAGAAACTCAATTTAATTGTTGCTATGCAGAAATGGATAACTCGTAAATTCTCGAGTTTGATAGAGAAAGTACACAAAAAAGTTGAGTGCAAACTTCAAAGAATTCATAATATTCTGCTTACATGTTCGGATAAATCTTTTACATGTGAATGTTGATATCTCATGAAAATTTTGGATTTATTAATTATTGTAATGAAAACTAGCATAAATATATTTATTAATAATATATATAAAATACGCCGAGAGATATCCTATTTGAGGCATCTATTGTACTTGTATTTGAGAAATTCGTTAAAAATTTAGGCGCCTCGAGAAGAATATCTCAGCGTATTTTATATATATTATTAATAAATATATATATGCTAGTAGCATTTGCAACGCAACATGGAAGACATTAAATTAGGGTTAGGGTTGGAGATAGAATTAGGGTTAGGATTAGGATTTGGATCAAGATTAGGGCTATGGTTGGCATTAAATATAGAATTAGGATTATGGGTGGAGATAGTGTTAGTAGTAGGGTTAAGGTTAGGGTTAGGGTTAGAGATAGAATTAGGATTAGGGTTAGGGTTAGAATTAGAGTTAACATTAGAATTAAGGTTAGGGCTAAGATTAGAAATAAAATTAAGATCAAAGGCAGGGTTAGGTTTAGAGATAGAATTAGGGTTAGGATTAGGATTAGGATTAGGATCAAGATTAGGGTGATGATTAGGGTTAGAGATAGAATAAATATTAGGGGTTGAGTTAGTGTTAGTATTAGGGTTAGGGTTAGAGATAGAATTGGGATTAGGGTTGAGGTTAGCATTAGGATTAGGGTTTAGGGTTATAGTTAGGTTTGGGGTTAATATCAGGATTAGGGTTAGGGTTGGGATTATAGATATAATTAGGATCAAGAGTAAGGTTAGGGTTATAGATAGAATAAAGGTTAAGGCTAGGGTTAATAGCAGGATTAAGGTTATGGTTAGGGTTAGAAATAAAATTAGGATTAGGATTGGAGTTAGTGTTAGTATTAGGGTTAGAGTTGGAGATAATTTAGATTAGGGTTGGGGTTAGTGTTAGGATTGGGGTTAGGGTTACAATTAGGGCTGAGGTTAACATCATGATTAGGGTTAGGGTTAGGATTAGGAGCACAATTAGGGTTAAAGATGGAATTAGGGTTAGGGTTAGGATTAAGCTTAAGATTAGGATTAGGATTAAGATCAGGATTAGGGTTATGATTAGGGTTAGAGATAGAATTAGGATTAAGGTTGGGATTAGTTTTTTTACTAGAATTAGGGTTTGAGTTAAGGCTAAAGATATACTTAGTATTAGGGTTGGGGTTAGCGTTAGGTTTAGGGTTAAGGTTAGGGTTGGGGTTAACATCATGATTAGGGTTAGGGTTAGGATTAGAGATAGAATTAGGATTAGTGGTAGGGTTATGGTTAGAGATGATATTAAGGTTAGGGTTAGGATTAACATTAGGATCAAGATTAGGGTTATGGTTAGGTTTAGAGATAGAGTTAGGATTATGGTTGGAGTTACTATTAGTATTATAATTAGGGTTAGGGTTAAGTTTAGAGATAAAATTATGATTAGGATTGGGGTTAGCATTAAGATTAGGATTAGAGTTAGGATTAGAGATAGAATTATGATTAGGGTTGGGGTTAGTGTTAGGATTAGGGTTAGAGTTCTGGTTAGCATTAGGGTTAGGGTTAGGGTTACAAATAGAATAAGGAATAGGGGTAGGTTTAGGGTTATAGATAGAATTAGGGTTAGGGTTAGGATTAGGGTTATAGTTAGGGTTAGAGAGAATTATGATTATCATTTGGATTAGAGTTAGGGTCAAAGTTATAGATAGAATTAGAGTTTGGGTTAGGGTTAGAGATAGAGTTAGGGTTATCTACATGGTTAGGGTTAGTCTTAGGGTTAGATATGGAATAAGGATTAAGGTTACAATTTTTTGATAGAATCAAGGTAAGGGTTATAATTATAGTTGAGAGTTATGATTGTTATATTTTTATATGTTATGGTTATGATTTGAATTAGGGTTACCATTGGTATTAAAATTAGAATTAGAGTTAGGGTTAGGTTTAAGGTTATCTAATTATAATTAGAGTTAGAATTAAGGTTAGAGTTAGGGTTAAGGTTGCAATTAGAATTAGTGAACTAGCTATAGAATTAGGGTGGGTAGAAAATCGTGTGTGTCAAGGTTAGGGTTAGGGTTACAATTAGAATTATTGTTAGTGCTAGGGTTAGAGATAGAATTAGAGTTAAAGTTTGAGTTAGAATTATTATAACTCTAACCCCCACCTTAGTTGAATTTTAACACCAACCCTAACCCTAGTTGAATTCTAACCCTAACCCTAACCCTAACCCTAAACTTGATCATAAAACCCTAACCCTAATTGAACACCAATTGAACCTTAATTAAACCCTAATCCTAACACTAACTAATCCCCAATCCCAACCCTAGCCCTAACTCCAACCCCAACCTTAAGCCTAACCCATAAATTCTAGCCTTAATCCTAACCCTAATTAAAAATCTAAACCCTAACTCTAACCCCAATTAAACCCTAACCCTAACCCCAAGCTTTATCTTAGAACCCTAACACTAACCCTAATTGAAGCTGTTGAAGTTGTAAAATCCAACCTCACAAAACCCAGTGATCACTTGCAAGCAAAAAAACATGTCATGTAGAAGAGATTTGAACACAAAGATATTGCTCTACAAACCAAGAGAGTAAAATTGCATAAACAAGAAGCTTACAGATCTGGAGCTCTGATACCATGCAGAAGTTGATAATCCAACCTCACAGATCTCAATGAACACCTGCAAGCAAATAACATGTCACCAAAGAAGATCAAGAGACACAAGAATGGTGCTCTGCAAACATGAAACAAAAAATGTATTACCCAAGAAGTGAATAATTACAAAGAGATTAGTCCTTAAGAAATGAGATCAAAACCCTAAAATGAACCCTAGGATTTAATAAAGTAATTATTAAAGGGCTTATGTTTAGCTTAAGTGAAAATAAAGTAAAAGGTGACTTAATTAATTTATCAATATGATTAAATTAATTAAGTAATTAACCTATTACTCTAACACCCCCCCTTAAGATGAACTTAGGGAGAAGCTAAAAAACTAAGGACAAAATGCATGAAAGCAAGGATGGGTCTTGACAACTAGGCCAGATGAGATACCCATGTACAAACAGAAGATCTCTATAATGCGGAGAAATAGAGAAAACCTCATGGGAAAAACTCCACTCCAAAAAGACATGAAAGCCAAGTGAAGGACTGAAGAAGCCTCCAAACAAGGCAAGGTTGTCCCAAAAGATAGGAACAAAGGATGAACAAAAGAACACCACTGAAGCATGCAAAAGCTGCAAACTTTGCGTAGAATGACTGTTGAAACGCTGAAAGAAGAACCTCTGCTGAAACATATGATGATCAGGATTAGGAAGGCAATAATCTGTATGAGTGCCCCCAACGACACTACTCAAATTTGATGGCAAACCAAGGCAAACATCAAGAACTCAAAGATACATATGGCACAAGTACCAATAGTCTAAAGA
Source organism: Sequoia sempervirens (assembly GCA_007258455.2). Classification (NCBI taxonomy): domain Eukaryota; kingdom Viridiplantae; phylum Streptophyta; class Pinopsida; order Cupressales; family Cupressaceae; genus Sequoia; species Sequoia sempervirens. Next base: position 912,999,251 of record VDFB02271358.1, read on the forward strand.
ATTGATCATGTGAAAAATGGAAGGTTGCTTCCAAAAATAGGAATGCAAGAGTGTCCATATGGTAAGTGCTCCATCTCACCGAAATGCATGGGTAACCAGCTATTGCATCCGCCTAGTACATAGGAACAAATACTGTATACATAGCTCACTCCAACGCGAAACTAAGGAAGCATTAGCACCAATAGTAGAAACCCCCCTAATGCTGACAAGGGAGAGGTATGACAGGTACACTGAAACTGACTGCCTGAATGTAGTGCATGACAAAGAACCAAAAACATCTGAATGTGTAGACATGAAACTACAAACAGATATAAAGGATGTGAAAACAAAAGTCACACACGCATGAGAAAGGTATGAAGGAAAAACAAAGACAAACATCAACTCCCATAGAACTTTATATCATAGTGCGAGTATAATAAGGCACAAAGTGATGTGTAAGAATCCCAATATTACACATACAAAGTTGAGGCACTTTATTTCAGTGCATTTATAGATGATAAATACATGCAATGTGGGCCCATAAGGTCCAAAAAGAACTACAATTGAGAAGGATTTCTGGAAAAAACCAAAAATCAAATCTGGAAACCACCTACACCACTACGAAGAGCTCGAAAGCAGCTTTCTGACGATATCTCGTTTTCCCATTTTCGACATCGTATGCAAAAGTTATGCCAAAAACACTGAAGGCAACTCCAGAAAAGAAGATCTGACTTTGACTGAAATAATAGGGACCTGAGAAAAAATCTTCAAAAAACACCTGCACCATTGGAAATTACTCTGAGTCCTCTTTCTAACGATATCTTGTTTGCCTGATTTCAACATCGTGGACAAAAGTTATGGCCTTCAGAAGAAAACTGCCCTCAAAGGGCAAAAAATATACACTGCATCAAAATTGACGTCCAAACGACTGTCACAATAGAAATACAGGGTTAAAATTGATGACCAAATGGTCGTTGCCGTATTTTCCCAATTGAGCTTATTTTTTAAAAAGAAAACAATAAAAAAAATTTACATTTAATAATTTTTTTTTAAAAAAAAAAATTAATAAAAAAAATATATTTGGGGCGGTGGCCTAGAAAAGACCGCCGTCGGCGGTATCGTCAGACTGCTGCAGGTGGAAGGTGGTATGGGGCCCGCAGGCCTGCGTTGCCCTGTACGAAGGGCCTGCCCTAAGCCTTTAAAAGGTTTTTTTTCAAACTCTTTTTTGTTTTTTGATTTTTAAAAACAAACAAAAAAAATTTTACAATATTTTTTTAATTTTTTGACAAAAATTAAAGCCAGGAAATAATTTTTTTACTAGGGCCTATAATTTTTTTTTCTCGATCTGTGTGGAGACAAACGTACGAGGCTGTATGTGCAAATTTTTTTTGCCTCAGAAGTCAACTACTCGGATTTCGATGATTTTACAGTGAATCTTAGGGTTTTTGGCCACTGCAGACGCAATGGTGAGGTTTGTTTGGGCTCAAAATACCCTGAAAAATCAGGCACCTCCTGGATCTATCAAAAAACCCTTTCTTCAAACTCTCACAGATTTGACAAACGGAAGCCAAATTTGACAAAACAAAGGTCAATCTTGACTATTCCAGTAGCTTTGGATTCAATGGAAAGGTTTGATTTGGCCTTGGATGCACTGAAAAACTGCTTCAAGGAAAAATCTCACAAAAAAGGAACAAGAAGCTTTAGATTTGAAACTCTGATACCATGTAGAAGTTGATAATCCAACCTCACAGATCTCAATGCACACTTGCAAGCAAATGGCCTGTCCTTGAAGAAGCTCAAGAGACACAAGAATGGTCCTCTGCAAACATGAAGCAAAAAATACATTACCCGAGAAGTGAATAATTACAAAGAGATCAATTTTTAAGAAAGAAGATCAAAACCCTAAAGTGAACCCTAGGATTTAATAAAGTAATTATTAAAGGGCGGGTTTTGTCACAATAGTGGTTTACAATTCCTGAGAGGAACGAATTTTAGCTGAAATCACATATTTTTAGAAAATATAATGATTTAAGCCTTAAAAAGTTCCATTTTAAGGATTCCAATTGAAGAGGGTTTGATCAAATCACCTTAGATCCCCCCCTCCGCTTTTTAAAACCATCACACCAATCAAAAAAAAATCACTTTTGATTTAGCTTTTGGGGGATCAAATGAATTCATTTAAAATTTATTTCAAATGATTATGGTATTCCTCATAACAAACTATCCAATGAATATAATTTTAATATGTTTTGGTTTTGTTATGTATTTGTTTTTTAAGTTTTATTAAACATAGGTTTTTCATCGAAAATGAATTTTTTTGTTCTTCACATGTGGAAAAATAGAAAATTATCAAAAAAAAAATTGAAAAATATGAGTGCACCAGATATTGAAGTCCTTGATCCAACAAAAAAAATAAAATAAAATTTTGACATACACAAAAAAAGTTACGCGTTATACGGTCGCGCTGTGTCTGAATTGTAATTCGTTTGATTTTGAAACTTGATTAAGGAAAAAATATTCAATAAAAAACTATCTAACCAAGTGGAAGCACTAGATATCAGAGTTAAAAATCTAAATTTGAAATAATTAGAATTTTATCCTTCATGGAAAAAAAGTTATGCATTATACGGTGTGCGTCACTTTTTAAAAATGTTGTTTTCTGAAAAAAATCAATTTTCATGGGAGATGGAAAAAGAAGTACAATTTGATTCAAAAAAATTTGAAAAAAATATTTTTAGAATCTACAAACAAAATTTGATGAGACTCTAGTTTGCATCATCTTCAAATTCCTCACGGTTGAGCCGCTATAGGTGCCCGAATGTGAAGATTTAGTTAAAAATAATAATTTCAGTGTCCAGTTTGGCCAAAAATTGTAAACCACTATTATGGGATCACCCGGGCCTAAGTTTGGCTTAAGTGAAAATAAAGTAAAAGGTGACTTAATTAATTAATCAATATGATTAAATTAATTAAGTAATTAACCTATTACTTTAACAGAAGCTGGACCCTAATTGAAATTGAATCATTATCCTAATTGAACTCTAACCCTAACTAAACTTAAACCCTAATTGAATTTTAATTGTAACCCTAATGTTGACCCAAGCTTTATTTTAGAGCCCTAACATTAACCCTAAGCCCAACCTTCAACCTAATGCTAACCCTAAGCTTTATCTTGAAACCCTAATTGAACTATAACCCTAACTCTAATTAAATTCTAACCCTAATCCTTATCTTAATTCGAATCCTTTCTAATTATAACCCTAATTCTAATTCTAGCCCAACCCATAATTCTAACTCTTCATAATTCTAATTCTAACATTGATCCTAATTCTAATGGCAACCCTAATTCTAACTATAATAATAATTGAACCTTTACACTAACCTAACCTTACCCTAACTCTAATCTTAATTGTGCCCAATCTTAATTGAACAATAACCCTAGTTGAGTCCTAATCCTAACCCTAACCCTTACCTCAAACTTTATCCTATAACTCTAACCCTAATTAAACTCTAATTGAGCCCTTTTGAATCCTAACCCTAATTGAACCCTAATCCTAATTGATCCCTAACCCTAACACTATCCTTAATTGTACCTTGATCCTAATTGATCCCTAGCCCTATCCCTAATTGAACCCTAATCTAATTCTAATCCTAACACTAACCTTAATTGAACCCTAACCCTAAATGAACCCTAATTGTAATTGCAACCCTAACATTAAATGAACCTTATCTTGACCCTATTCTAAATCTAGCATTAATTGAACCTTAATTAAACCCTAACCCTAATCCTAATTTAGCCCTTACCCTCACCCTAATAGTAACCTTAATTGAACTCTATATATAACCCTAATAGAACCCCAACTTTAACCCTAATTGAAATTTAACCCTAACTATAATCGTAATTGTGTTATAGCCTTAATTGAACCTTAATCTTAAAAGTAATATTAATTTAACTCTATACTTGACCCTAATTGAACCCTAATCCTAACCCTGATTGAGCTCTTATTGTGACCCTAACTAAACCCTAACTCTGATTAAATCCTAATCTTAACCCTAACACTAATCCTAATTTAGCCCTAATAGAATCACAATCCTAATCAAGTTCCCATTATATAATTTTTATAGCATGAAAAATAAATTCTATACATAACCCTATCTTTAATCAATTTTATAAAAGCTAACCCTAATCAGAACCTTAACTAAAACTTTAATTGAAACCTTACCCTAATCCTAAGTGAACCCTATTCCTACCCCTAAATGAACCTTAATCCTAACCAAAATGTAAGCATAATTGAAGGCTAACCCCAACCCTAACCCTAACTAAATTATAATTTAAAAACTTATTTGTATGTGTAATAATAAATTCATTATTTTTTCTTTGTATTTAATTTTACAATTTTAAATTGATTTTAGAATATGAATGAATTTTCCTTTTTGAAATGTTTTCAGTTTTTTTTTTAAATATTGGATTTTTTTTATTATTTAAAAATATTAATTTAGAAACATATTTTTATGTGTAATGATAAATTTATGATTTTTTTAATTTTCTAATTTTAATACATTAATTTAGAAATTTTAAAAAGAATAATTATTTTGCATTCTTTTATAATTTAATTAGTAGTTTACTATTAAAAAAATATTTTACAAATGATATCAAAGAATATTTTTGTTTTTTAAAAATATTTTCAATATTTTTTAATTTGCAGTGTAATTGAACATATTTTTTAATATTTTATCTTTATAAATAATATTTTTTGACTGGAAAAAATTACTTCAATAAATCTATATAAAAATCTTGAATATTTTTAATTTTATGTATATTAATTTAGAAGCTTACTTTTATATGAAATAGTAAATTAGAAAGTTCTTTTATGTTTAAGTTTCTAAATTTTAGAAACTTTTTTTTATGTCTAATAATTTGACATATTTGTTTTAAACTTTATCTTTATAAATAATGATTTTTTGAATTGAAAAATATTACCTAAATAAATTTACATAAAAAACTCCAATGGATATCTTTTAGAGGTGCCTACTGTAATTTTATGTGAGAAATTTTATTTTTACTTTGGCTTTGCACTGTTAAACTTAAAATAACACATTTAATAGAAATAGTTTTACCATTTTCTTAAAAGAAGTGTTTATTTGTATTTTCACTCACAAAGCTTGTTACAACAAGAAATCTTTCAAGAGGTTCAAGTTAGTTTAGTTTGTGTAATAATACTCAAAGATACAATCTTCTTGTAATCATATTGATCACAATTGCACATAATTTGGATGATCAAAGATACCCAAAGACAATCTTCATGTAATCACATTGGGCACAATTACACACATGTTTGATGACAAAAAATATCGAGAGAAACAATCTTCATGAGTTAATATAGGTACAATTAAAAACATATTTGATGATAAAGAAGTATTGAGAAACAAGATTCCAAACTTCTAAAACTAAAATGTAACATACATTTTGAAGTTGCCACAAGAGAAGTTTGACATACACCACATGACAAATATGGTATCATTATCTCATTTTATCATTTTCCACCTGCTTTATTTGGGAGAGTTGTCCAACCACTTGTAAGTCTAAATAGCATGTGGTATAAATACAACAGACTTTTTGTTATGAATGAAATTACCACCTTACAGTCAGTCATACTCGTCATCCATTTTAGATGCTGATAATTGATAATCCATTGGACAAGAAGTTTTAAGACATGCAAGGTAGGATCATTGAAACAATGGCCACACAAACAAAAAACCCAAAACTTCTTGTAATGTCCCTTACCTAGTCCTATATTTGAACTTGCTTGTTTTAGGATTGGGGTTGGCCAAATGGATACTCTAGGATGGGAAATTCTTGGCTGATCACCTACATCCACAAAGTGAGCAATATTCCACACATACACATATTCATTAGCATTAAATTCTAAGCATCCAAAAATAAACATATCCATAAAAATAATCATGAAAACACATGAGGGATGACATAGAAGGATTTGCCTGAAGCCGTAATCCCTAGTACAAAGGTGGTAACCTACAACCCTCCCTTCTTAGCGACTTGTAACTACATTTTCTATCCATGTGGATAGATCCACCCGAAGTCTTTGACTAAGCTCAAGGGGGTTGTGGCCTACAACCTCCCACTCTAGGGGACTTGTAACTGCATTCTCCATCCATGACATCACCTCATAAAACACATGACTTACTTGGGGGAAGCCAGCGAAGCCTCTAGTGGCCTAGGCTTGCCACCCCTCCATGGTTGCAGCGGAATCTTAGGTGGGACCGCCACCCCTCCATGGCCCAACCCTTGCCTTGGGATTAGCGGAACCTTAGGTGGACTTTCCACCCCTCCATGACACCTCCCTACCTAGGGTCCTAGGGGCAAAACCTTAAGTGGGGTTTTTAGGCACCACTTGCTTAGGCCCTTCCTCCCAAGTAGGATTACAATCACTTGGAAGATAGTCTTTTGCTCACATACAATGTATATTTGTATTCCTTCATGATTATTCAACCCATAGAGCATTCTAATTGAAATAATCCATAATGAAATAATTCTGATCTAACTAATGATAACGAACATGTCCATACATTAGATATATCTCATTGAAACATAACAATCAATCTCACTTGCACTTATAAATATAATCATAACAAGGAAGCAACTTGCAGTCTGAGTGTTAGCCATATATAAGAATATTGAATTATAGTAATCACACAGGGTAAACCCATAAAATTGGTTTACAATTCCAGTGAGGAAGGAAAATTGCAAAAAATACCCCCATGGAAAAAAAATGGTTTTTGGGGGTTTGAACGAACACTTGGTTCAAGTGAACCCAAAGGGGGTTTACTAGAACCCCCCTTCGAGTGAACCCATTAACTGCTGGGTCCCACCATAGTTCTCATTTCCCGAGAAAAAAAAAATTGTGGAAAGGGGGTTCACTCGAACCCTGGTTCGAGCAAACCTCCAAGGGGGGTTCGCTTGAACCCCCCTTTTCCCCTCTTCTCCCCCTTTGGCACCAAAAATCTTCAGAATTTTTCCCTTCAAAGCCTGAGTTGAGAATGAAAATAGAGGAAAGTTCACAGACCCAACTAGATGATGGTAGTTCTTAGAACGAGCTATCAAACGAATATAATTTTAATATGTTTTGGTTTTATTATGTATTTGTTTTTTTAGTTTGATTATACATAGGTTTTTCACCAAAAATCAAGCTCTTTGTTCTGTAGATGTGGACAAATAGCAGATTATCAATTTTTTTTTTAAAAATATCAATTGCAGTAGATATTGATAACCTTGATCTAACAAAAAAAATTGAATTTCAATACATACAAAAAAATTATGTTGTATATGGTCCGCCTATATCTGAATTGTAATTAGTTTGACTTTGAAACTTGACTAAGGAAAAAATATTCAATGAAATGCTATGAAACCAATTCCATGCACTAGATATCGTAGTCACAAATCTAAATTCAAAAAAATTAGAATTTTATGAAAAAAAGTTATGTTGTATACAATGAGCATCATTCCTTAAAAATGGTGTTTATTGAAAAAAACTAGTTTTCGAAGGAGATGGAAAAAGAAGTGCAATCCGATTCCAAAAATTTTGAAAAAAAAAAAGAATCTACAGACAAAATGTCACAAATCATTAATTTGCATCATTTTCAAATTTCTCATGGTTTAGCCGCTTTAGGTGCCTAAAAGTGAAGATTTAGTTAGAAAAAATCAATTCAATGTCCAATTTGACCAAAAATTGCAAACCAGTATTGTGGAATCACCCCACAGGTCTACGCACCACATAATCTCAGAATATATGCAATATAAAGAATAACATAAAAGGGATAAGTGCTAGTGTTTGAAGCAATGTTGAGTCAGGGGTCGTTTGGAGTTACGTTGATGTTCCATGAAGATGGATCGAGGCTATAAACAGATGAGGTATTCTAGCGAATGGGGAGATGATTCATTTCAGGAATCAGATTCTTGGTCTGGGTCGATCATGTGATAAGGCTAGTGTGGCTATGGTGACTGACCTGATTGGTTTCTACAGGTTTATTTATGCAGAAGCGGACAAACGGAAATTCATTCAAACATATATGCATGGTTATGACAGACGATTTACATTTGGAATGCTCAACTAATTTAATGGCCAAGTGGAGACATGCTCTCACCGATTTGTTGGATCGAATGGTCTTCCTGTTGTGGCGTCTTCACTGCTGTTCTAATGCTTCTTTCTCTCCAACGAAATCCCATGCTCCCTTTTCTAATCACTGAAGCGATGCCTTTCTTTTGTTTAGACATGTCTCATCCTCTAAAGGTGTGATTTAGTTTTGTTTATGTAATCAGGCTGGTTTGTTAGTGTTTAACTTAATAAAACATTAAATCGATTTCTTAGCAAGATTTAATATGTATTCAGAATATATGTATATTTTATATAATATATAATAGACAATAAACAATTGTCTGATTCTTTCTTCTAATTGCACGATTCTCCCTGGGATATGACACTTCTTGAAATAGAATACAATCTAGAAAGGTTTTGATATATCTAAACATTAAAACACTTAAGAGGCCAAATGGGTGCAATTAATAAAGGATTGTGAAGATGCACGGTTATTGTCCACGGTTTGTTGTTTGAATTGCATGGAATAAAACTAAAATTGGACATACTGATTACAAGCAGAAATACTACTTTTCATGATCCATTTCAAAGCAGGGAGACCCAAATTAGCTTCGAAGAAATCTTAGTTGCATAAAATGGAACATGCTTAGATTACCTTTCTGTGCATTCTACAAAAGAGATTGTTTGAAATGAAATTTGGATCCCAGTTGAGACCCAACATAGAATATTACGAGAAAATATGAAATGGTGCATGGTATAGATGCCACAAAGCTAGAAAGACAAGAATGTCAGGCATCTATGGAAATAACCTTGAAGGAAGAAAGACGTGGGTCATCTTTAGACCTGATTCAGTTATAACATCTGAATATCTGATTCAGATGCCTTACTGGACATTTCACTTTCCATTGTGCATAACACCATACTAAACATTTCATTTTCATTGTGCATGTTTGGTTCGTGAAACCACTCTTTAGTCACCGTGTTGAAGATGTGCAAGTTGTTTGTAGTTTCTCCATTGGTCAAAGAATGCTACCAAGGATTAGTACCACAGATTCATAAGAAATGCAAGCATACCCCTTCATGAAGATGTTTTTATTACTAGAGCGATTTGTGAAAACAGTTTTCATTTTTTGCTCAGAGATTAAATCAATTTACATGCATTCGAGGATTGAAGAAGAGTTGGATGAAAGAATAAAAGAATGCAAAGAAGTGGAATCATTTGGTGCTACCTTAATTAATGTCAGTTACTCATTGACGTTACTCACATCTTACATGCATTGAACCGTTAGTTCGTTCTTCACGACTTCCACCTGCACGTCGATTTTTGCATGAAGAGTTTTTTTTACATAGGTTGTTTGTTGTCACTGTAGAATGTTTCTCGGTGTAATAAATTTCAATACATTTCTAAATAAATCTAATCTAGGCTAGTTGATAAATGCAATTAGTAATGACACAAATAACCTAGATTAAATTTAGAGATGGGTTGATAAATAAACAATAATAAACACACTAATTAAATAGGAGGAAATGAGGTACTTAGTTTAACAAAGAATGATTTGGAGATCATCTTAGAAATTAAGTAGGCATAGAAAATGTTAGATTTAATTATGAGTATTGTGAATTTGAACCTTTCACACATGAATCTAAACTAATACAACTTTGATCTTTGATATTTGATGTATTAGTAAGGAATACAATGATTATAAACACCTTAAGGGAATTTGTTAGGTCATTAGAGTCAATTTCTCCTAGGTTAAACCTTTGAATTGACTGATTGTACAACTATGAACAAATCTTCGAAGACAACATAAACAAGCATGCAAGGGGCCTATATGTAGATGACACAAAATTTGATTTTTTGTCATTTAAAAATTGAAGCGTGCACCAACAATTTCTCCTTGTTCAACCTTATCCTTGCATATGAATTAATAACGCATTGAATGTCTTTAAATACCGATACATAGAAACATGTCGCACAAATATGCACCAAGTTAGCTCACAATGACTAGTAGAAAGGGGTAGGACAAATGGAATCAAAATTTACGGTTCATTTTTACATGAATCAAGATTGATCCTCAATAATGTGGAAATAAACATGGACAAGGAAATAACCTCAAGATAGCGAGTGAACATATAGGGGTAAGTGCAAATGGGGTGTAATAAATGAGGGGTGAATGGTGAATGCATATGGTAAATGTAAGATGGAAGTAAATGGAGATGGAAAAGGATTGAGACATGAGCCAAACATAGCAGAAGAGTGTGCCACTTATCAATATGTACTTGCATTGAAAGACATTCTACCAAGGTGGGCACAAAACTAAGTGAGGAATATATGGGTAATGTTAATTTCACTAGTACAATGTACACACTTTGAGATGCATGCAAATCTAACACGAACATGTATGTCAATGTATGTAAATATTATTGGTTAACATGACAAGTAAAAATTTAGGCACTATAAAAGTATATAGGATTTGTGTAAGTAATAAACCATTCTTGAATTCTTTGTGTCTGATTCATGGTGTGAGTTTTCCATAGAATCTTGTAAATAGAAAAAAAATGCAATGAGTATCTTTAGTCACACAACTATAACATGCACATACTACAAATTAATTCAACTATCTACAAAAAAATAAGTAGAGAGGGAAGGGTTAGAGAATTTATCTGTGTGAAAAGTAATACAGTAGTACTTCACTTGATGCAACCATGCAATGCGACACTGTTTAATGGTAGAAAATGTGATATGATATGTTTGATACATACATATAATGAATCTAATGTGAAAATGTGTTAGAATGCACAATTGTAGATATGGTGACAAGTCCTTGTGTAGCACAAGTTGCTACCTAAAATCTCAACAATAAGAACATTAGCAATTAGATATGCCCCTCCAATAGATATATGAAATTGAAGAAGAGTAAAAAATGATAAAACAATAGAGTAATCTAATCATAGAAGCATGCAAACACATCATGTAGTATGTGAATAAGCATGCAAGACACATAAGTTGGTGATGATCATCAAGGGACGCCTGAAAGGTTGCCAAAATATAGACAATAGAATAGGATGCGTCTAGAAGCATGATAATAAAATTTAAGCACATGTACTATCAAAATGATATAAAACTTATCATTGTGACATAAGCATGATAAAATGAAACAACATACATGAAGTCATAAGTAATCAGGTATAAGAAGATTCAAGAGAAGCCAACATAAGCCATAAAAAGATAAAAAACATGGTATATAGGAAAGCATCATAGGTCATAAGAACATAAGATCATGGTAAAATGCAAATAATCAAACACATGATAAATTGCTATGTATAAAATTCCGTAAGTAAATATGAAAGTGATATAAAAAGAAATTGTAGGTGCTAAACATGAAGATGGCATAAGAAAAAGGAATGCCCCCAAGTGGGGAAAACAAAGCATGGATCACAATAATAAAGGTGAAATAAACATCGGAAAAAAGTAATTTAATGCTAATATTGTAGGTGAATGAGAATAGGGAAACATAACAAACAAAGGCATAAGCAAAAGGTCAGAATGTAACTAAGCAAGAAAAAGATAAGGTGAAGATAAAAATATAGGAAAATAAATGCATATGCTTTAGGAGTGCTTATGGATCATGGGAAAATATATGAGGATCTTCCTCTACAAGATCACTCTTCCCAAAATTGCATCATATTCATCTTCTTTGATAACATAATTTGCTTCTTCATTGCTTTATTTTTGAATTATGTGTGTTTCTTCTTTGTATTAACTTGTGTGTTTTATAAACACATTATCAAGAGATGGCACATTTAGTTTTTATTTTTCTTTCCAAATCCATTAAACCTTGAAAGTGGTTGTGTTACATTTGTTGTAACACAACATTTGTTTTGGGAACCCATGCAATAGTGTTCTTGGCTTGAAATTTGGGATTTTGTATTGTTGACTATGATTTTCTTTGGTGGGATGCTTAGTGATGTTTATTTTTCTTGACCCTTTTCCCATTTTTTCTTTTTTATGCATATAATTGTTTTTGATATCGTTATTATGTGAAATCTCATCAAAAATTTGAATAGTGGAGTAGTAGGAGAGGAATAAAATGTAGCTTGAGAATCTTGTGTCTCCACATGATTAGTATGGTTATAGAATATATTGATATGGATTTGTAAATTTTATTTGTTTAAAGGTGCAACTACATGATATCCATTTTCATTAATACCTTCTACATGAATTATGCTATTTCCTATGTGATCCTATATCTTATTTTTCAAGCCCTGTATGATTGAGTATGATGTCCTTTGATTCTATGGTAATGAAAAAATGCTTGGTCATCATAATTTGTTGGAAGTGCCTCACTAAGATCTAATGGATGAATAGGGGGGTTATCATATTAGACCTTAATAAAATTTGAAGTGCATTATTCAAAGGTTCATGTAACTTTGTAAACTTTCTAGGGTCATCTTATTTAGAAGAAAGTATATTGCTAGCAACTTGATTAACATTTCCCTTCTTGTTTCCCCGTATGGTTTGGGTGTAATGGAAAGAGAGAAACAATTGCATTTTTAGAGAACAATAATCCCCTCTTCAAGGTTCTTCCACAAATTAAGTTTAGCTATAAATGAGAACTTTCTTATTGCTTGCAATAGTAAATCTATTTCTCTCCCGAAGTTGAAGGTTTCTGAAGAAGAATTAAAGGTGGCCAATGCTTGGAAAATTTATTTTGATATCACTTTTCATTTCAAAAAGGACAACGCTCAAAGGTCTAAGATTAATTGGTCTCGAGCCCATCCCCTAATTAGTGAAAATTTAACGTTGATAGAGCTTCTAAAGTTAACCCTAGCCTTGTTGGGATTGGTCGAGTTCTCAAAGATGGTAAAGGTAACTTGATATTGTCGCTTTCAACTTTGGTTTCCAATCTAGTCACTTTGCTAAAGTAGTTGTTACTTATCATGTTCTCAAGCTTGCTTAGTATCATGGGATTCACTCCATTATCTTAGAAGAAGTCTTCTCAAATATTATTAATTACTTGCTCAAAATTTCCCAACAAAGTTAGTCTATTAGGAGTTTGGTTTTAGACTCCTTAAACATTATTGATATCTATTTTCTAACATTAAAATTTCTCATATTTTTAGAGAAATCAATATATAGATAATTTTCTTGCAAATTGGGGCGTAACTCATGAAGGGACTTCGATGTGGTATCTTGATAATTCCTAATGGATTTGATAAGGTATTAATTGTTGGGATATGGTGTTGTACACCATTACATAAAATGTTATATTATAATATTGTAATTAAATAATTATTTAGTTGTGATGCACCTAGGTGGTGTGGTTAATCACATTAGGTAATTATTTGGGGACCACTTTATGGTGTATTGTAACATTGTAAATTATTATTTAATGTGTGAGAGATGTGGGATAATAATTTAATATTGGAGAATATTTAATAAAGTGGAAACTTAGTGGTACCCAATATTAAATTTAACGAGTTAGTGGTTTTTTGCTCACATGGTTTTATCTTACCACTTGGTTGTATTTGTGTGAGCTTGAATCTATAAAAGCAAGCACATGTTTAGTGGTTAAGGTTGGTTGGGTAAGTGGGTTGTCATTATTGAGACTTTCTAAGGAGTGCATATGTGAAGCATGACATGGGATGTGTGGATTCATGCTTGGACACATGAGGATGCATTGGAGATGCTTGATGCTTCAGAGGTATTCATTGTAACTCTTGTATTACTTTATTGTTGAATAATAAGATGGAGTATGGATGCTTTTGGAGGCTGAGTTTTTCCCTTTTGAGGGTTTTCCTAGGGTATATCTTGTGTTATCTTGTGACTTATCTATTTGATTTATGCATTATGGTTACTTGCATGCATGTTTATCTCTTATGGGGTTATGTAGGAAATGGATTAAGATTGTGGGTATTCATGCATTATTTCCTAACAAGTGGTATCAGATCTTTTATGGTTGATGGGAGGTGTGAGACTCCATGTTTTTGGTTATAACCCTTGTTTGAGTAGATTTGTGCAAAGTTGAATCCATGGACATGCATGTTAGATCTAAGGCATTACAAGGTATGTAACACATGTTGCAGGTGTTTGTAGATTTGGGCTTTTGGGTTGTCAAAATTTATTGGGTTTATTGCAAATTTGAGACATGCAAAATTTGGGCAAAGAGGGTTTCTTGGATTGAGCTTTCATATGAGGGTTTTATACAGGAAATTTCATGGATGACCTCTTGAGACAAAATGGACCTCATCATTGGATTCAAGATGGCTGAGAAATGAAACATGACATAAAATTTTCCCTATTTTAAAAAAGTTGGAAAAAATGCAAAAAAAAAATCCCCAAGACCCTCGATCATATGATCGCAGGGGCATCAAATATTAATATGAAGAAAATAAATGTTGAACTTTTTCAAAAATTAAATTTTTAGAAATAAATTATTAAATCCTCGCGATTAAAAGAGTTAATTGAAAATCTTTATGAAAAATAAAGAATAAAAAATAATAATTAGGGGACCGAGGTCCACAGACCCTGTACCTCACCCAACCTGCACAATTGGAAAATGTACTGCCAGTAGGTAATACTGTCAATAGTCATCGATAGGCTAGCCGAAAACCCAATCGCCCAACGATATAATAAAATGACATCGTAAACCTTTTAAATTGCATATTATAAAATTTGAAATTTGTCGCTTGAATATTTTAAAATGAAAAAATTAAATTGATTTTAAAACCCTTTTTAGATCTCCAAGAGGCATCGCCACCAACGGTGTGCCGCTCGATCACTGCCAGTGGCTTAGCTAGGGGCACCCCTACACAACCTTATATAGCCAAATTGGTAGTTTTTTTCAAACTAGCATAACTTTCACCCAAGATGTCAGATTTTTGCCTTCTTATACTTGCTGGAAAGGTGGTTCCAAGAAATACACAGTGGTATAGGTTTGGTTCCATGAATTTTCTATTTTAATTAGTTTTTGGATCCTGGAAGTCAGATGTTCTCTTGTACATGGTTTTCAACATAAATTTTGCATACAAAATCAAATTTTTGTTTTCAAATAGGTGTTGGAGATAATGTACAATGTACTACATAGTGGATCAATCATATTATCAGTTTGTGGTACAAGGAATGTATGGTACTTGTTTGATCACTTGTAGGAGATTGTGATTTGAGGTGTGATTGCATGAGCATCTAGACGAGTCAAGAGGTGAAACCTTTAGGGCGTGTAGTGTAGAAAAAAGTATCCCTCTACATTTTCAAACTTTATTTGGGAATAATTAACATTAAAATGGATCTAATGTTGCCTTGGTCTAGTGTTGTAATGTGTTTTAAGCATTCACATTAGATTTAGGGCCCTTTTAAGCTAAATAGACCTAATTTTGCCTTAATTTAATGTTATAAAGTGTATTTATTTACACCTTCACATTGATTTTTGGGCCCTCTTTCATTTATGAACTTTATATCATCATTAATAGACCCCTAAGACCCTTTATTATGCATCCTGAGGCTTATTTCAATTGAGATCTCGACATAATCAATAAATACACTTAATATCTCAACTCCTTGACATTTCCTCTATCCAATAAGGCCTGGTGGGATCCATATGCCACCTTGGGTGTATGAGTCCCACCCAGATGGGACCTATATGCCACAAGTGGTGTATGAGTTACATTTGGCCCCTTTTCAAGGTTTTGAGTAGGAAATTAGGGTTTTGAATTCAAATTTCATGAAGGTCGACATTTGGGATCTAATAAAAGGTAAGTTAAATGGAATGCCTATATATACAAGGTTTCAAATCATTATTTCATCTACGCAATCATAATATCAACTAAGCAATCATGATTCAAGCATCCTAAGACTTCACAAGAGCATTAAGGGAGTTTACAAGAGCATTTCTAAGGCATTCAAGGGAAAATTTCTTCATCATTTGTTTTTCCAATTCAAGATCCATCATCATGTCAAAGTCACCAAGCATCAAGCATGTTGTTGAGCTAGTGTTGTGATGTAGCATTCAAGATCCAAGTTAAGCATTGTTCCATATCTCATTCAAGATCAATATCTACATTTTATATGGCCACTTCATGTTAGATTGCTAAATTACATTTCAAGAGATTGTTCAAAGTATCATTGTTCATGTTTCATGTTTCATTGTTTCATCATAAGGTTTAATTACCTAAATGGGGTTTGACTAGGGCAAACCCCTATTTCCTAACAATGAACAATTTTTTCTTTCTCTACATGTGTGATTGCAGATCTAGGTGTTTTAGAGCTTGAAGGATCTTTGAAGACTAAGTTGCAAGATTGGAGAGAAGTTGTCAAGTTGTCACCTACATTGCAATATCATGGAAAGTCACCTACAAGCCAAAAATTAAGGTTTTGGACTCAGAGATTTGGTAGGAAGAAAGCTATAGGAAATCACCAGCGAATACCAGAATTTCAAGTCAACCCTAATACTAGGAATAAATCACTACTTGTGGTGTAAGATTCCCAGTGCTGCCATTTTTTAGGTTTTAGGAGATTCAAATCAGTCCTTGACAGATTCCAATTTTGGCACAGAAACCCTAGTCTAGGAATAAATCACCTAGACTGGCGTATGAGTCCCATTGGGCAATAAAGATCAGGATTTTAGGGTTTTGGAGCTTGTTTTGACCTCATCCTTCTTCCAGGTGCACCTCTTCTCATTCTTAGTTTTTTATTCTACATTTCAATTTCATTTCCTAGGCCATTTAGTCAAGTTCGCATGATACCTTCATCATTTACATTTTGTCTTTCCAAGCTCTAGCTTGGTGGTGAACCCCTCATTAATCTTTAATAATACCCCAGGACAACCTTTAGCATATCTCTTTCCCTTATTCCATCCTTGGATTGAGATATCCAGGGTTTCCTTGAGTGAAACTAAGTGAAATAGGTCCTAAACCCCTAGGTTCCACCTCCCAAAAGGTGGAACCCCTATTTCCTAGGCTTCATTTTGATGAACCTAGCCTTTAGAACACCTTTATTTTTTATTTGGAGTGCATCATAGTCCTAGATCTAGCTTACATTAACTTTGCATTAGGTCTTGCATGAGTTAATTTGCATCTAGGGTTTCAAAATTTTGCATTAGTGAAAGTGCATATAGGTTGCATTTTTGCATCTTAGATCATTCAATTTCATTGAAATTCTACAATTGCAAATAGTCAACACAAAATACAAGTTAGAAAACTTAGAAACAACTCAAAATTTATTGAAATCAGTGCAAAAACCCTAATATAGGATTCATAGGCTCCTCTGGGAAATTTAGTCCTAATACAGGTTGCTTTTCCTACTTTCTGGGAATTCTGTGTTGTGCATTTTTCAGCATTTGACCCTTCCAAAAACCCTGACTGGGACTCATACGCCCTTTTGGGAAAATTAGTCCCATATCAGACCTAAAACTTCCATTTACACCATTAAAAACATAATTTTTGTACTTATGTTTGTTGTCATTGAATACCTGTTTCATTTTGTTGAGTTTCTATTACATGCATTTCATTATATCTAGCTTAGTTCGGGTCATTTCGTGCATTGCTTCATTTCAAATTTACATTTACAACATTTCATTTTTTAGATTGTTGCATAGTGTAATCAGTAAATTACCTTGTTTGGAATCTGAAAATTGCATCTACACATTTCATTCTAGGTCATTGCATTGCATTTTAAGTCTCTTTCCATTTTAAGTTTGTATAGATTACTTTTCACAAATGTTAGTATCAATATTTTCCAAGTTTGCAAAGAAAAAGCTAGTCAATAAGCATGTTAGTCATTCATTCAATACACTTCCTAGTTATGAGAGTCTCTTAGTGCAAGAAAGTGAAAATGTTGACGCTTCCCTTAAATCTACACCCCCTCTTATCTCTCCTATTTGTGGGAATGGTGTGATAGAAGAAGATACAAGTATAGACAATCATGATGATCACAATTGTTCTTCTCCCAATGCCTCTCCTATTAGTGACAAAGGCATCTTGGTGAAAGAAGATGCAATCGTTGAGAATCATGAAAGTCTTTCTTGTCCTTCTCCTCTTCCCCCTTGGGAAGATATAATAACAACAAAAGATGAAATCATTGTCACTACCTTAGTTTAAATTCCTCTCCCAACACCTCCCCTACTTGTGAGAATGATTTAGTGAAAAAGGATACAATCGTGAATGACCATGAAAATTTCATTTGTGAGGAGGACATGTTGGTGTTAAGAGATCCAATGGTTGAGAGCTAGATGACAATCTTACCTCTCCCACTTGGGAAGACATTATAGGACATAGGGATGTAATTGTAGATGACCATGATAATCATAATGGTTCTTCTAATATCCTTCCTCGTCATGAAGAAGATAGTTTAGTGTTAGAAGATACACTTGAGAGTCATGAAAATCTCGTTTCTCCCTTTTCTAATGCTCCTACAATTTGGAGAGATCTATTTGATAGAAAGGATTCAATCATTGACAGGCATGATTCTCCTTCTCTTGATGCCCCCTATTTGTGATGAAGCTACTTTACAAAATCTAACTAGGGAATGTGATGAACATTTTAAAATCTCTCCTACTAGGGTAGATATTAGGGCACAAGAGAACAAGCCCTTAGAAAACAAGGATAAAATCATGGACAATCATAACAATCAAATTGGACCTTCTCCTAATATATCTACTATTGGTAAATAAGATACTTTGATGTTAGAAGATCAAATCAATAAGATTCATGAGAATCTTAGTTGCCTATCTTCCTTGGATGATAATGAAAAGATGACATTAGACTCCCCTTCATTAGAAAGAAATCAAATTGAAACCGCTGAGGTATTTAATGCACAAGTTTCCGTTAGATCCCTCCAATTATTGGACCTCCTACATACCCTATGGGACATTCGAAAAATCCTCTAATTCTTTTCCCACCCTCACAACGACCACAAAACCAAAACAAACATGAACTTATCCTTTACCCACCTAAGAATAATGTTTCACAACAGCTGAGTTATAATATTGTTGCTCATACATATAACACCAGAAACAATCCCCAACTAAGATGAACACTTTCAACATCCCTCCCATTACCTCAACCTATCTTACCAGGTCCTCCTCATTTTCCTTCACAAAGTGGAAAGGAATATGATCTTGTTGAACTTAAGAACACTCCCGCTAAGATGTTCTTATGGGACCTTATTCAAGCCTCCCCTCATTATCACAACATGATTCAAAGTGCTTTACAACAAGTTCCTATCCCTTCTAATGCGCAATTAAATGACAGAGCAACCATGATTCAAGGAAGTTAAATGTTGACATTGTTTTCCACCATAGTGAGCTCCCTCCTTTGGAGGTGCAAAAATAATATGAAGGTTTCATGATAATAGTTGACTATGATGGGTGGGGAATAAAAAGAAACCTTGTTGACAATGGCTCTGCCCTTAATGTGTGTAGTGTGACCCTTTTGGATAAACTTAGTGTGGATAAATAAAAAATTCAGCCTACCTCTTTATCTATTAGTGGATTTAACAATGTAGGAAAACAATTGCTTGGAGTGATTACATTGCTTATTACAGTCGGAAAGGCCACATTACAAACTCCTATTCATGTTATGCCTCATGATCTTTCATACAATCTCCTTTTAGGAAGACCATGGATTCATGAGATGCATGCGGTGCATTCTACCCTTCATCATATCATGAATATGTCTAAAACAAAAAAAAGTATATACAATCAAAGCCAACCTTGAACCAAATAGTTGTTTGAACATTGGGAAAGGCAAGGAAAATCTATTGAAAACATTGACACCGACTACACAAGTAGAACCCATGCAACAAAAAGAAAAAGAAAAACATATTGAGGAATTCACGAAACTCTTAGAAGATGATTGGGGTTCCTTAGATTTCATATCATTCATGGATGAATACAAGATCATAAACAAAGACTCTAAAAAGGGAAAAGAAAAAGTGGTAATGTCAACACAAAATTCGGAAGACCCTAAGAAAGCATCCATTTCAAACACTTTAGAAGAAGAAGCAAATTACACAAAATTTTTTGAAGTTGATTATGAACAATCACCAAATCCAAGAGAAATGAAAAAGCTTTATGGAAAAGGTCACAAACTTATGAAACAACTTCGATATAGTGGAAAAGGATGTCGTACTACAGAGCAAGGTATATGTGTCCCTATAGAGAATAACACATGAGAAACGACTAATGGTTTTGGTTATTGTCCCTTGAAATTAAAAAAAAACCTTCACTCAATATCAACACTCTTACAAAATTTCCTTCTAAGCTAACTTTAACATTAGTGCATCCTAAACTGATAGAGTACACAAGTGGTCTTGGTTTTTGTCCCTTGAAATAAATGAAAGAAACAAAGAAATCCTCCCTTAACATTAATTTCATCACACAAAACACTAATGATTCGAATCCGTTAGGCGAGAAACAACTAATGGTCTTGGTTATTGTCCTTCGAAATAAAAAAAACAAACCTTCACTCAATATCGACACTCTTATAAAATTTCCTTCTAAGCTAACTTTAACATTAGTGCATCCTAAATTGATAGATACTAGTGGTCTTGGTTTTTGTCCCTTGAAAGAAATGAAAGAAACAAAGAAATCCTCGCTTAACATTAATTTCATCACGCAAAACACTAATGATTGGAATTTGTTAGATTTTACACCCTCCTGTAAAGGAGAGTACAAAATATTGCAATCTAAAGAGTCTTGTGTAAGCATGGCACCTTATACTAAGCAAGTGATATCTTTGTCACAAAATATAGGAACATCTACTATTGATCAAGAGAGTGTCTTGTTGAGAATCCTACAAGATCGTTTGATATCTATCCCTCCAAGAACATGAAATAAATTATACTACAAGAGTTCATTTTGTGCATATCATAGAGTTCATGGTCATTCTAATAATGAATGTAAGGCTTTAAGTGATAAAATTCAACATCTTAAGGAGTGTGGTGTTCTTCCTTATGTTGAGGCACCTAATTCCTCTAATTGATACTAATTTTTATTCTTTTATGTTTCTCATCAATCATCTTGGCTCATCCTTGTCCTACACTTAGTGGGGGAAAGGGGTTAGATAGCCTTGTCCTCTTATGAAACTTGTTGTTGTCTCTTTTGGCTAGTTGACTGCCTTCCATGTAAATATAAGAGCAATCTTGGGATGTAGATGACATGCCTTAAGTTGGTTAGCAAGTGGCGTACTGAGTTTTGGGGGATACCCCTTAGTCATGATGTAGTTTCATTCAAAAACATATGACTTGACATAGGGTTTTCCGAATAACCTCTCATGTATTCTTCTACTTTAAAGCAATTGCTCACAACAATGGTGTTAAAAATTGCTTTAAAGTGGAGGCATACACCGACACTAATGTTTCACTATGTGATTTTATTTCTTCTTGCGATGTGTCCTTTTCTTGGTGATGTCATTGGGTTTGATTTCCTTTGAGAGCATGATATTTTGTTGACTTGTCCTCTCTTGGAGACATTAAACATGAAGTTCCCTAAGAAGAGACCTTACATGAACTAAGAAAAATCCCTTTGAACATAACTTATTGTACTATTTTACATTTACAATAACTATTATATGGACACCTTACATAACACACTTTGCTTGCTTGTGGTGCCATCCTCTTTTTTGTTCACGAGTTTCATATATACAAAGCTTTGCTTGCCTCATGAAGCTTTAAATTCATTATTGTGAGGCACATTATCAAAGTTATTAGGAGGTATAGCTTTTGTATGGTTGTACATATGGGAGCCAAACTTAGGCATGATTTTCCCATAGCCACTTGCTTGTGTGTGTGAGCGCATATTGACTACATGAGTATGTGTCTCACTTCTTTGGGGGCTCACCTAGTGGATGGTTTGAGGTTCCACTAGCCCTTGTGATAATGCATTTGATTTGCATAGTGGACAATGTGTTCCACTTGTAAGCTGCCTTTTTTGGATACTCACCCAACAGACATCCTAAAGTTTCGTTGCCTCAGAGTGAGTATTCATTTTTGGAAAAACGACTTAGATCTAATCCACAATGTGTGGGAAAAACAGTCAAATCTTGATCCACCTTTCTTTATTTTTCTTTTATCTTTATGTCTTTGAAATTACATGTTTGTGTATCTTGTTTTGCTACATATCATATACCTTGTGTGTGTCCCTTTGTGCTTATGTTGGTTTGACATAGGATCTTGGATCCTAGGGGCTTGACCACACCTTGATATTTTTAATCCTAGACCATCCATATTGGTACATGTGGACCCCTCTTGAATGTCTACTTTAGTGTGAGTTTGAAGCAAGTTCCTCCTCTCACTAAAGTGGGGGCTAAATAAAGTGTAGAAAAATGTATCCCTCTACATTTTCACACTTGATTTGGGAATGCTTAACATTAAAATGGACTTAATGTTGCCTTGATCTAGTTTTGTAATGTGTTTTAAACATTCCATTAGATATAGGGCCCTTTTAAGCTAAATAGACCTAATTTTGCCTTAATTTCATGTTGTAAAGTGTATTTATTTAGACCTTCACATTGAGTTTTGGGCCCTCTTGCATTTATGACCTTAATATCATCATTAATAGGTCCCTAAGACCATTTATTATGCATCCTGAGGCTTATTTCAATCGAGATCCCGACATAATGGGTAAGTGAAAAAAGATGGGGGGCCAAAAAGGGGGCTTAAGTGGCCACTTTTTTTCTTCTTCTGAAATCAGGAAATACTGACCTTGGACTTGAAATTGAGGATAGTTAAACTCAAAATTTTGAGATGCAACAAAAAAAGGATCGAAGTGCTCTGAGTCTGCTTTCTAAACTACTAATTTATTTTGAAAATGGTTGAGATTAATGGGTTCAAAAGAGGGGCATGCATAAATGGTGTTGTTTTTGTCAGAAAAACATAACATAGCAACTTTTGTACGTCCCTAGCATAGTTTAAAAAAAAAATTACTATATTTAAAATTGCTCCAGTGAGAAATTAGGTAACAGTATGTAGTTGATGCACAATTTTTTTGATAATTTTTTAATAATATTTGATTTTTTATTAATTTTCTAAGTGGACACTTCCTGAAAAATAGAATTTTGGTCGTGCTACCCCTACAAATTTTGGAAACTAATTTAATTTTTTTAATTTATTTAAAAAAAATTTAGAATGGAGTCTAGTTTCTAAAAATGTAATTTATTTGAAATTTTGATGAACGTTTAATTTATAACGAAAAAACACCAAACACTACTTTTTGCCAAAAAAGAGACAGACAAACAAAAGAAATTATAGATGAAAGGCTTAACATTGTCAAAAAGTGAAAAAAAAAAAATCATTGGATAGCTAAGAGAGAACCTAACATTACCCAGGTGTTCGATTTGTTCGACATTGAAACACGTGCAATCCCGATGGTGAGCACAAACCCGATTATGTGAAATATTGTAGAATTTGCAAAAACACATCTCTGGTTGTTGGGAAGGCCCTCCAAGCCTTTGGGTTGGTATTCCAAGGAAAATACCAAACCTAAGGCTTGGGGATTCCCAAATCAAGATATAATGTGAGTGTTTTATAACACACTCGCGTTATATCTTAGTTTTGACATGGTTTTTTGTGTTTGTGCGGAACATTTCTAGCAAACGCGCTTGTGTTATGTCTTGCTTTATGTTAAATGCTACTCTATTGAATGCATGTTTATATATTTTTATGTTTGTATGTACATGTGTGCTTGTATGTATGCATGCTTATATGTATGTATGTATGCATGTGTGTATGTATGTATGTATGAATGCATGTATATTGTATGTATGTCTATATGTATGTAAGATTGTATCTACATATGTACATGTATTCTTGTATGTATGTAGGATCATATGTACATATGTATTATGCTTGTATGTATGTAAGTATGTATGTATTTATGTATGTATTTAGAGGGAGGGAAATTTTTAAGAGAGAGAGAGAGTTGTCTAGGTAGGGTGGGAGGGAGAGAGGGATCGAGAGACCAGAGAGAGATTGGGAGAGAGAGAATTAAGAGAGAGAAATGGGAGAGGGAGAGAGAGGGAGAGAGAAAGAGAGAGTTATCTAGGTAGGGGGCTAAAGGGAGATACTTGAGAGTATGAGGGGGTGAGAGGGAGAGACTTGAGAGATAGGTAGTGAGAGGAAGTGAGAGAGAGAGGGAATGTGAGAGTGAGAGACCTAAGAGAGGGATAGGGTGTGGGAGGGAGTGACCTAAGAGAGGAAGAGATATAGGGGGTGGAGTGATAGGGACTTATCTAGGTAGGGTGGGATGGATAGATAGAGAGAGGGGAGAGAGAGAGAGAGAGAGAGAGAGAGAGAGAGTTACCTAGGTAGGGTGCTAGAGGAGAGACTTGAGAGAGAGAGGGGGTGGGAGGGAGAGACCTAAGAGGAGTGGGAGAGAGGAGTGATGGAGAGGCAGTGGGAGGGAGATCGAGAGAGGTGGTAGGGATTGATTGATGTGTAGAAAGAGTAGATAGATACAATTAGAGAGGGTAGGAGAGAGGGAGGGAGAGAGAGGTATGTATAGATAGAGAGAAAGGGATAGGGGTTGAGGGTATAGGGTTGATAGATTAGGGTGGAGGACCTATAGGGTTGATGTTTTAGGGTATTAGGGTTTAAGGATTGAGGGTTGAGGGATTAGGGTTAAGGGTAGAGGGTATTGGGTTGAGGGTAGAAGGCTTAGGGTATAGGTCTGAGGATATATGGTTGAAGGATTAGGTTGAGGGTCCAATATAAAGGGTAGAGGGTATAGGGGTTGAGAGTTTAGGGTTTAAGGGTTGAGCGTTGAGGGATTAAGGGTTGAGGGTTGAGAATCGAGGGTTGAGGGTTTAAGGGTTGAGGGTTGAGAATTGAGGGTTGAGGGTTTAATGTATAGGGTAGAAGGTTTAAGGGTTGAGGGTCTAGGGATTAGGGTAGAGAGGTTCTTGGGTTTAATGGTTTAAGGTTTTTAGGAATTAGGGTAGAGGATAGAGGGTAGAGGGTTTAAAGGTTTAGGGTTCAAGGGTTCAAGGTTCAGGGTTTAGGGTTTAGGGTTGAGTGTTTAGGGGTTCAAGGGTTTAGGGTTTAGGGTTGAGTGTTTAAGGGTTCAAGGGTTAAGGGTTTAGGGTTAAGGGATTAGGGTAGAGAGGGAGGGATGGATGGATAAAGAGATGGAGGGACAATTGAGATAGAGAGGAGAGAAGAGGAGGGAGGGACAGTGATATATGAGGGTTGAGGATCCAATGTATAGGGTAGAGGGTTAAGAATTGAGGGTATAGGGTTGATGACCTATAGGGTTGAGGGATTATGGTATTGGGTTGAGGGTATAGGGTTGAGGGATTAGGGTTGAGGGTAAATATGGTTGAAGGATTAGGGTTGAGGGTACAATGTATAGGGTAGAGGGTATTGGGGTTGAGGGTTTAGGGTTTGAGGGTTGAGGATTGAGGGATTAAGGGTTGAGGGTTGAGAATTGAGGGTTGAGGGTTTAATGTATATGGTAGAGGGTATAGGGTTTAAGGGTTGAGGGTAGAGGAATTAGGGTATAGGGTTGGGGATTAGGTTTGAGGGTCCAATGTATAGGGGTTGAGGGATTAGGGTTTAAGGGTTGAGGGTTGAGGGATTAAGAGTAAAGAGGCTTGAGGGACTAGGGTAGAGAGTTTACTTGGGTTTAATGGTTTAAGGGTTGAGGGATTAGGGTTGAGGGTAGATGGTATTGGGTTGACGATAGAGGGTAGAGGGTTTAGGGTTGAGTGTTTAAGGGTTTAAGGGTTGAGGGTATATATTTGAGGGGTTAGGGTAGAGAGAGAGGGATGGAAGGATAAGTGATATAGAGAGGAGAGAAGAGGAGGGAGGGACAAATATATTTGAGGGTTGAGGATCCAATGTATAGGGTAGAGGGTTGAGAATTTAGGGTATTGGGTTAAGGGATTAAGGCTCAAGAGGGTTGATGGATTAAGGTAGAGATTTTACTTGGGTTTAAGGGTTTAAGGGTTGAGGGTAGAGGGTAGAGGGTTTAAGGGTTCAAGCTTTATGGTTTATGGTTTAGGGTTGAGTGTTTAAGGGTTTAAGGGTTGAGGGTATATGGTTGAGAGATTAGGGTAGAGAGGGAAGGGCAGATTGAGGGAGAGATGGAGGGATATGTGAGATAGAGAGGAGAGAAGAGGAGGGAACGATAAAGATATATGAGGGTTGAGGATCCAATCTATAGGGTAGAGGGTTGAGAATTGAGGGTATAGGGTTGAGGACCTATAGTGTTAATGGTTTATGGTATTGGGTTGAGGGTATAGGTTTGAGGGATTAGGGTTGATGGTACATATGGTTGAAGGATTAGGGTTGAGGCTCCAATGTATAGGGTAGAGGGTATTGGGGTTGAGGGTTTAGGGTTTTAGGGTTGATGATTGAGGTATTAAGGGTTGAGGGTTGAGAATTGAGGGTTTAATGTATAGGGTAGAGGGTAGAGGGTTTAAGGGTTATAGGTTTAAGGTTGAGGGTAGAGGATTGAGGGTATAGGGTTGGGGGATTAGGGTTGAGGGTCTAATGTATTGGGTAGAGGGTATATGGGTTGAGGGATTAGGGTTTAAGGGTTTAGGGTTGAGGGTTGAGGGATTAAGGATCAAGAGGGTTGAGGGATTAGGGTAGAGAGTTTACCTGGGTTTAAGGGTTGAGGGTAGAGGGTATTGGGTAGAGGGTAGATGGTTTAAGGGTTCATGGTTTAGGGTTGAGTGTTTAAGGGTTTAAGGGTTGAGGTTATATGGTTGAGGGATTAGGGTAGAGAGGGAGAGATGGAGGGATAAGTGAGATAGAGAGGAGAGAAGAGGAGGGAGGGAAAAAGATATATGAGAGTTGAGAATTGAGGGTATAGGGTTGAGGACCTATAGGGTTGATGGTTTATAGTATTGGGTTGAGGGTATATATGGTTTGAGGGATTAGGGTTGAGGGTACATATGGTTGAAGGATTAAGGTTGAGGGTTTAGGGTTTGAGGGTTGAGGATTGAGGGATTAAGGGTTGATGGTTGAGAATTGAGAATTGAGGGTAGAGGGTAGAGGTTTAAGGGTTTAGGGTCCAAGAAATTGGGTCTCCTGGTGATGTAGAGAGAGAGGGAGGGAGTGGGAGAGAGATAGAGGGTAGAGGGTTAAGGGTTAAGGGTAGAGGGGAGAGAGATATAAGGAGTGAGTGTGTGTGAGAGAGAGAGAGAGACTTGAGAGAGGGATAGAGGGTAGGAGGGAGAGACTTGAGAGAGAGAGAGGGAGGGAGTGGGAGAGAGATATAGGGTAGAGGGTAGAGTATTTAAGTGTTAAGGGTAGAGGGTAGAGGGATGAGGGTAGAGTTGAGAGAGATAGGAGTGAGTGAGAGATACTTGAGAGAGGGAAAGGGGGTAGGAGGGAGAGACTTGAGAGAGAGAGAGGGAGGGAGTAGGAGAGAGATAAAGGGTAGAGGGAAAATGGTTTAAGAGTAGAGGGTAGAGGATTTAAGAGTTTAAGGGTAGAGGGTATAGGATTTAAGGGTTAAGGGTAGAGGGGAGAGCAATAGAATGAGTGAGAGAGAGACTTGAGAGAGGGAGAGGGGGTAGGAGGGAGAGAATTGAGAGAAAGAGAGAGAGAAGGAGGGAGTGGGAGATATATTGAGGATAGCAGGTGGAGGGTTGAGAATTGAAGGTATAGGGTTGAGGACCTATAGGGTTGATGGTTTAGGATATTGGGTTGAGGGATGAGGGATGAGGGTAGAGGGTAGGAGGTTTAAGGGTTTAGGGTTGAGGGTAGAGGGTTTAGGGTTTAAGGGTATAGGGTTGAGGGTTTAAGGGTAGAGGGATTAAGGGTTGTGGGTTGATGGTAGAGGGTGGAGAGAAAAAGAGAGAAAAAAAACCTATAAATAATCAACTTTCTCATAATGCGAGCACATTTTGAAGTAGTAAAGATATGGTCATTCTTTTAGGAAGACATAACGTGCTCGCATTATAACACAAGAACATTTTGTCTTGCTCTAAAAATGGTAAAAAAATAAATATACCCATGATCTCAAGGCCCACATTCTGCACATTCTCCCAGTTTTGCACATGCTCTTACAAAAAAGAGCTTTTTGATGATTTTGTGATGTGTGCATGCATATTTTTCACATTCCACCACCTTTTTCATGATCTTTCCACCACCTTTGCATGAAATAGCAGTTTTTTCACATTGAAAGGCATATAATATCAATTCAAGTCTAAATTCCATTCAAAAGTGATATGCAACTAAAGTTTGGAGGGGAACAAGCTTTTGAAAAAGTCAAATTGTTGAGGAGTTTGAAAAAAGAATAAGAAAAGGCTACAAACTTGGGTAGAAATCCATTTGAAACTCTGGTTTTTAGGTATGTGAAGTCTTTATACATTTTCTTTCATTCTATTATTGCTTTCTTTCATTTTTTTTATTTTGCATATTCCATGTTGATCATTGTTTGTTTGTCATTATAACCTTAGCTTGTCAATGCACATTTTAAATTACACAATTTTTTACACTTGCCAATTAATTCTTTTTTTGATACGCAAATTTGATTTATATATTAGATAAAAAAAGAGTACAACCATCTACAAATGCAGGAAAAAATTCTGCCATTAATTACCAACAAACCCAACCCTACCGCCAATACCAGAAAACCACCCCGAAGATGGCCAAAACAAGACCCAGGCAACCAAAAATAGGAGACCCCTCCATCCAGAAACCACCACCCTGCCATCAAAGCCAACTACCAACCCAAAAGGCCAGAAAGGTTCGGCCCTGACCATGAACAGACAAGTCCCAAGCACCCAAAATTCCCAAACTAGCCATTAAGAGACCAAAATTATAAACCCCGAGACTGTAAGATGCCATTGGACCATAGAGATAAACTCTAAAAACTACCAGAACCAACATCTACATAAAGGCATTCACAAAAATTTATTTAAAACAACAAAATCTTCAAATACTTTTACCCACTCGACATCACCCATGGCCATCAGGCCGAAGAATTTCTTTAGGAATTTGATGGCCACCGCCGCCACCATCCTATGTTTGCTCAACGTTGAACCACTCAAGTCAAGAAGGAACGGGAAAAGCTTTACGACCTCATCCAAACCTCAAATAGCTGCAAAGTCACTCGGCCTTGGACTCACCATTGTCCAGAAAAGATGCCAAAAACCAGGAAGAGATGTGAAGATTGTCCCTACTGAACTCCTTGTTAGCCAAATGACTAGCTCCTAGGATCATTTTTGTCGCCACCAAGACTAATGGGTCCTTATTTGTGAGAATCCGCTTCAGTCATTGGTCTTTTACTTCTTTGAAGGAGGCTTGTCTAGCCAAAGATTTTAGAGAGATTGGCGAGTCTGCCCCAAAATTCGCCACACCATCCATAGAGACTTCGATGACAAAGTGAGAATGCTTCGCCATGAACGCCACTGCTAGAACAAATAAATTCTGCTACTAGAGTCTGCCACTAAAATTGCCACTAATCGGTATAATCAACACAAATGAATGGAATTAAGGAGATGAATTTCCAAATTAAACTTTATAGTTCAATTACTACCATGTACTAACTTGCCGCCATCCTTGCTAATGACTTCCCTCCACACGTGCCACATTTAATTAGCATTAAACGGCCTCCAGGGAATGATGCCTACAACATCCTCAAGCTTTGGGAAGAGAATTGTCACCTCCATCATGTGACCAGCCTCCTAGTCACACTCTTATGTGTCCCCCTTAGCCCTTTCCTTTCCGCCACCTCAACTCCTAGCTAGCCCTCCTAGCAACTTGTCAATTAATTTTTAAACTACATCTCTTTGAGGCATTTTTTTAAACAATTGACTTACCTTGTGTATGATTCCACATTTTGTATACACATATATATGAAATAAGTTTTAAGGAAGTAAAATAATACATCATTTCTCAATCCTTTACTATGGATGTGCATACCACTCTCCAAAGCTTTCATTTTGGTATAGGCATGGGGGATGTTGGAAAATTTAGTTTAATTTGGTTTTACACCTACAATTTGCATATGCTTGAAATTTTCTAAAGCCTTTTCAATAAATCTATTTTTTGCATATCTTGCAATCATTATAGTCCACAAAGACATATCTCATTGAGATATTTTTTCAAATAGTTATACCAAGTAGTCGATTGCCTTGTCTATATTGCTACCAAATTTTCCATACATGTCTCTAAAAAATTGGAATATACTCCTCCCACATTGATAGATCTTTAAATCTATTTTGGTTTTCATCTCTATTTCTAAATTTACCTCATCACTAAACTTACCTCATCAATTATGTTGTGATATATTTTCAACGTTTCCTTGATTAGTCTTCCTACAAGGGATTCTAACCCTTCTCTCCACTGTTTCAAGACTCTTTATTCAAGGCTAAGTTAGCAACATGGGGAAAGGTGCAACCTATCTTGCAATCATGGCTCAAAATGGAAGCATGGACAAGGAATTTGAATTGTTTGACAATAATGTTTTTCGTATAAATGTATGAAAAATGTGGTAGCACTGACAAGCTAGTGAGCTTGGCAAGCTAGTAAGCTCACTAGCTTGCCAATGCGGTAGGGTTGACAAGGTAGGGGAAGTGTATGCCTCATAGAAATGGGGTCTCATGGTGATTAGGGGCAGCGTATACCTCATAGAAATGGGGACTCATGGTGATGTATATCACCATGATTCCCCATTTCTATGAAGCATACGTTGTCAACCTTACCGCATTGGAAAGCTAGTGAGCTCACTCACTAGTTTGCTAATGCAGTAGGATTGACAAGGTAGGGGCAACGTATGCCCCATAGAAATGGGGTCTCACATTTGGGGTCTCATAATAACATGAGACCCCATTTCTATGGGGCATATGCCGCCCCTACCTTGTCAACCCTACCACATTGACAAGCTAGTGAGCTCACTCACTAGCTTGTCAATGTGGTAGGGTTGACAAGGTAGGGGCAACGTATGCCTCATAGAAATGGGGACTTACAGTATATCATTGTGATTCCCCATTTCTATGAGGCATACACTGCCCCTGCCTTGTCAACCCTACTGTATTGGTAAGCTAGTGAGCTCACTCACTAGCTTTCCAATGTGGTAGGGTTGACAAGGTAGGGGTAGCATATACCTCATGGAAATGGGGACTCATGGTGATGTATGAGGCATACGCTGCCCCTACCTTGTCAACTCTACCGCATTGGAAAGCTAGTGGAGCATTGGAAAGCTAGTGAGCTCACTAGATTGCCAATGCAGTAGGATTGGCAAGGTAGGGGCAGCGTATGCCTCATAGAAATGAGGACTCACAGTGATATACATCACCATGAGTCTTCATTTCTATGAGGCATACACTGCCATATCACTGTGAGTCCTCATTTCTATGAGGCATACGCTGCCCCTACCTTGTCAACCCTACCACATTGGCAAGCTAGTGGAGCATTGGAAAGCTAGTGAGCTCACTCACTAGCTTGCCAATGTGGTAGGGTTGACAAGGTAGGGGAAACATCACACACATTTCCCCTACCTTGTCAACCCTACTGCATTGGAAAGCTAGTGGAGCATTGGCAAGAAAGTGAGCTCACTAGCTTGCTAATACAGTAGGGTTAAAAAGGTAGGGGCAACGTATGCCTCATAGAAATGGGGACTCATGGTGTCGTGAGTCCCCATTTCTATGAGGCATACACTGCACCTACCTTTTCAACCCTGCCGCATTGGCAAGTTAGTGAGCTCACTAGCTTGTTAATGTGGTAGGGTTGACAAGGTAGGGGCAACGTATGCCTCATAGAAATGGGGTCTCACGATTATGGTGTATGCCTCATAGAAATGGGGACTCATGGTGATACGCCATCATCGTGATACCCCATTTCTATGAGGCATACACTAGCCCTACCTTGTCAACCCTACCACATTGGCAAGCTAGTGGAGGACCACTAGCTTGGGCAAGGCATTTGAATTGTTTGACAATGAATTTGAATTCACATGACTTGTCCATGCTTCCATTTTTGAGCCTATCTTGCAATCATGGCATGCCACATTACCATATTTCTTTAACGAATTCCATTGGAAAAGTTCTTGTGACCTTTGTCTATGCTAGAAATACTCTTCTAGTACAGGATGATTGTAATTATTTTGTATGAAATTTTAATGACATATTTCATTTATTTGTATGGATTCATTTTTTAGGAACTAATATTCATCTCATTACCATGCTACAGGTAAAATTATTCATCGTGCCAAGGAAGTGAACAAGGAATAAAATAACAAACGGAGAGTATGAAACTAATAAAGCAAAGGAGAAAGAATGGGTGAGGGAATATCATGAAAAAAAGAAATTGGATGTGATTGACGAAAAACAAGCCAATTGAAGAGGAACCTCAACCATCAAAAAGAGAAAAGGCATTGGAAACACAAAGGGCATGAATGTGAAAGCATCGTGGTAAGATAGATTTGATGAAGAAGCTACACCATCACCCCCATGTGAACCTCAAGGTATGTCGTCTATTCCACCCTCGATCGAAGGTACGTAATCTAGCCCACCTCACTTAAATATTGATGAAATTCCTAATATTGAGATGCATGTATCTAGGAGAACACCACCTAAAATTTTGTGTAGAAATCCAAAGTATTTGATTAATATTGATGAAGATATTTTGTAGCACATGGAAGGTAAGATTCTAGCACACACTTATAGAAGATATGCTGATAAGATTTGGAAATTCTTCTTTGAAAGGCTAAATGAGACTGCAAGATGTCAACTATTTGTTGAAATAATGCGGGGTATAAAGTATAGAAACATCATGAAGACTCTTGGGTTGAGAACATTGAATGCTTCAAATGAAAATACTATTGTGAAGAATCTAATGGATGCTTATGAGAGTGTGGGTAATACCTCACGCTCAAAGGATAGTAATATCACCCGACATGTCATTACATAAAATTTGGTAAGTAGTCAAACAAAGAGAGCTCGTCTCATTAGAAAGATGAGTAAACAATTGAGAATTAATAGAAAAACTTTATCAAGAGCCATTCGAAGGCGACAAAGAATTGAGGGCACCGATTCAAATGAATTATGGACATTCTCAGGGAGACTGCCATGAAAAGATAAAAAAAATTGTTGAAGCATTCAAAACACTAATTGAAGTGTATTGGAAGAATAACACAAGGCCATCTCTGAATCAAAGGGATGCGGTAAGAAGGAGAATCAGTAGTAGGAACCATGAGCCACATCCAAAACATTTTTTGGATACGACTCAAACCCAATTTTTTCGTAAATTTCAATAGGATTATCCTCAAAATAGTATTTTTCAAAGATATTTTGAAATGATTAAACATTTTTATGTCAAGATAAAGATCACACACACACTACTTGTTGTTGTAGACTACATATTGAATTCTCTAACCATTATGATTTTTATTGTTCTATATGTTTAGATTTGCATACTAATGATGTTTTGTAGGATTGTGCCATACAAGCCCCGCCAACATATTCAAGATAGTTCTTATAAAAAAAAATTATATGTGAAATAGAGGATGGCCAAATATTCTACAAGACACTATGCTTGGATGGTTCATGTAATCATTGCAATGGCTTGCAGTGTATGCCAGTATGTCAACATATGGAAAGCACAAATGATGTGGGACAAAAACTAGTAGAGTTCGAGAAGTATAAAGCAGTGGCATATGTTACAAAAGATGGTAGTCAAGTAAAAAGGTGTGATTTGGTTATTTAGAAGATTCCAGTGTATTAGTTTATGTCCATGTTTTGTGACAATATAGTGTATGAGTATGCAAGGCATGCCCATAGAGCCTGATGGCTAGACATGCAATTCAAGCTATGCAAGGACACCTTTCCAGTTGGCAACATAGTTTTAGTGGTTGAATTTGTAGAGAACTACACTATACAGCCACATCATGAGGTGCAATCACAATATTACAACTCCACATAGGTTTTGATATTTGTGCACATAACATTCATTCATGCAGCTGATAGTACAAAGGACCAAATGAAGGTATTGACAGTGTGTCACTTTTATATTAGTGATGATCACACACATTCTCTATAGTTCGTACAAGGTTTCTTCTAGATGTTCTACAGTGATTTGGCTCAGAGGGGCATAGAATACGATTGGCATTTAATATGGTCGGATAACTGTGTAGCACAATTCAAGAACTCACACATGTTTTATTGGTTGTGCAGGATGCATGTCAATACAAGTGTTCAACATATGTGGAACTTTTGTGAGGTCGGGCATGGAAAGGGGGAGCATGATGGTGCATTAGCACGAGAAGAGTTAAAGTATAAATATAATGTAAAGTTGACAGATGCAAAATCAATCATCGAGTGGTGTAATGTTTTGATGGGTCCAGGTAATGAAGGTGCATCTTCAGTTAGTAGATTTTTTTGGTTGATGGGTGATACTAACATTGCACCATATGAGGATTGTTGTACACTAACAGGATAAAGTGAGCTACACTTTTTCCTTAGCTCAGATGTAGGTTCATGGAGTATCAATACATGGAAGATGGCATGCTTTTATTCTTCATGTACAATGCAAGTCTGGGATGATTGTGAGTCAAAGGAGTGGGTTGAGAAATGGTCGTTAAGTTATCTTATCCCACTTCACACGTATCACCCTTCAATGGCATTGGAATTAAAACATATGGATTCATCGGTTGACTTTGACCACATATCAGATCTAGTTTAACCAGGTAATATATCTACTTGCCTAGTTTTTGAAATTCCTATTGTTATCTTACTTTGTAGTGTTTTTGTAATGTTGACTAATTTCAAGAGATTTGTTGCACATATCAATACAGAGCATGTTTATGCAATTATTGCAGTGAAGAAAAAAAATAGGGAATGAACAATTACTTGCGTTATTGTGTTGAGGCCAAAAAGAAATTAGAGGCCCTAGTTATAGATGGAGAAAACATTGAATACCCTAAGGCTCAGTTGTTGTTATTGCAACATGGATTACATAAGAGTGTTAAATACTGGTTGTTTTAGGAATTTTACATGCATCATAAGATTCTTCATTACTCAAACCCTGTCATGTCATCCAATGTTCATTTGACCAAATATGGGGGTAGACCTTTGAACAAGACCTTGTGGAAGGTCCGTGATTTTGACCATGAGGCAATACTTGACACAATAAAGAGTAGAGCAAACCTGGATGGTTCGTTGGATTAATTTGTAATTATGCACATTGGTTCTTATTAATTTATACTTGTATGCACATTAATTTGTATGATGGAAATGCTATCATCTTCTTTTACTTTTTCTATTTGTAATTAACCTACTAAAAATTGATTGATGTCCCCTTGCATAAAATGCTGATTTACGAGACATCTAAGAGAATCTCAACCAAAAAAGCAATGCAACATCCTTATTTTGATGATCTTGAAAAATCTCAATTATGATTTTAAGCCATTATAAAAGTGTGTGTGAAGCTTGGCGAGGGAATTTCAAGTTATTTATTTGAATTTAACCTTATCATGAGCACCTATGATGTAGGCATTATAAGAGAAACTCGAATTTTAAGTTATTCTATTCATGAGAGGTGTGTGCAATAGGCATGCTGGAACTTGCAATGAAGATGTATGACCATGAGTGACTAAGTTGAGAGACTGGCATGCCCATCCTCAATGAAAGCATCAAGATTTATGCTTTGTTGTTCTTGAGTTGGAACCAAATGGTGTGGATTTGTTGTCTATAAGTGCCTTCCATCTATTTTCATTTCATTTCCATTTTGGATGCTCTTTCTTTTTCTTCTTTTACTTTTCCTATTTGTAAGTAAACTACTAAAAATTGATTGGTGTCTCCTTGTAGAAAATGCTGATTTATGAGCCATTCAAGAGAATCTCAGCCAAAAAAGCAATGCAACATCCTTATTTTGATGATCTAGAGAAATTTCAATTCTAATTTGAAGCCATTATAAAAGAGCATGTGAAGCTTAGTGAGGGAATATCAAGTTATTAATTTGAAGCTAACCTCATCATGAGCACCTATGATGTATAAATTATAAGAGAATCTCGAATGTATGAGTGGCATTGTAAAATATCTGTGAGAATGGAGTACCTAAGGCATTGTGCCTACAAGTACAAGCACTTGGGTTTCAAAATAGTGTATGAAGCATATTAGACAATTGTAACACAAACAGAAGAATTAGGATAGCCAAATAAATCTCATTTTATTATAAACACCATATTATTAATATAGTGAGTGTAATAACCATTGATGGTTAGTAATTATTCTTTTTCTTTTATTCTCTCCCTATTATAACTAGCACCAATTGACTAACTTATTATAAAAAGTTCATTTAAAAAAAAAAATCAATCTAATGATTATATATCAATATCAATATAGCATAAAGTCTATTCAAATAAACCCCTGTAATGAGATTTACTCAAATTTTGAAATTTATTGCTGCCCTCAAACATTTGTAATTCATGCAACGTAATCCCTTAATAGTCCAAATTGCAAAACGACAACAATCTTTGACGACCTGTTACCCACATATCGTGTCAGTTACGGGAATTTCATTTGAGGCATCAAGATCATGTAGAACACCTCTACAATAACCTCTCTCAGTTTTTGTTATCTTATATTTGTTTTTTTGTGGTGCCCAATTTTGACTTGATGGAAAAAGTGTCAATCACAAGCAATGTAAAGTTGCAAAGTGGTGCAACTTTCGTTCTGCAACTCGTGTGACCAAACGAACTTTTACAACGCATCTGGATGGGTAATTTTACACTAGACATGTTTCTCTTTCACACCTATGTTCCTCTTTCACACCTAAACACGTTGAATCGCTTTGAGCTACGTTCAACTGGCTCGATCCCTTAAGGGTCCAAAGTGAAAAAGGGCAACAATCTTTGATGGAATATTGCTCATAAACCATGATGCTTACAAACTCTTCATCTAAGCCTACAAGATCATGTTAGGCCCCTCTATAATAACCTTTCTTAGTTTTTGTTATCTTAGAGTTGTTTTCCTGTGGTGTCCAGTTTTCAGTTGGTGGAAAACATGTCAAATGTAAGTAGTGTAAAGTTGCAAAGTGGTGCAACTTTTGTTCTGAAACTTGTGTGACCAAACGAACTGTTCCAACGTGTCTGGATGGGTATATTTATGCTATGCATGATCCTCTTTCGTACCCAAACACATCAAATCTCTCTAAGCTACATTCAACTGGTTTGATCCCTTGAGGGTCAAAAGTGCAAAAGACCATCAATCTTTGACGGGCTATTACTCAGAAATTGTGGTGCTTACAAACTCTTCATCTGATCCTACAGGATTGTGTTGGGCCCCTCTATAATAACCTCTCTCATTTTTTGTTATCTTGGAGTCTTTTTCCCATGGTGTCCAGTTTTCACTTGATGAAAAAAGTGTCAAATGCAAGCAATGTAAAGTTGCAATGTGGTGCAACTTTCGTTCTGCAACTCATGTGACCAAATGAATTGTTCCAACACATTCAGATGGATATGTTTACACTAGGAATGGTCCTCTTTCACACCCAAACATGTCGAATCGTTTTGAGCTATGTTCAACCGACTTGATCCCTTAAGGGTCCAAAGTGCAAAAGGGAAGCAATCTTTGACATGCTATTACTTGGAAATTGTGACACTTATGAACACTTTGTCTAAGCCTATGAGATTGCATCAAGCCCCTCTACAATAACCTTTCTCATTTTTTATCTCAAAGTCGTTTTCCTATGGTGTCTTGTTTTCACTTGATAGAAAAAGTGTTAAATGCAAGCAGTGTAAAGTTGCAAAGTGGTGTAACTTTTGTTTTGTAACTCATGTGACCAAATGAACTATTCCAACGCATCTAGATGGGTATGTTTATACTAGAAATGGTCCTCTTTCACACCCAAACATGCCAAATCGCTCTGAGCTACGTTCAACTGACTCGATCCCTTAAAGGTCCAAAGTGCAAAAGGGAAACAATATTTGATGGGCTATTACTCATAACTATGGTGCTTATGAACTCTCTGTTTGAGCCTATGGGATCACATTGGGACCCTCTACAATAAACTCTCTCAATTTTTTTATATCTCAAAGTTGTCTTCTCATGGTGTCCAGTTTTCACTTGATGGAAAAAGTGTCAACTGTAAATAGTGTAAAGTTGCAAAATGGTGCAACTTTTGTTCTGCAACTCGTGTGACCAAAAAAAATATTTCAACACATCTAGATGGGTGGGTTTACATTAGGAATGGTCCTCTTTTTCACCCAAACATGTTGAATC
Organism: Sequoia sempervirens; assembly: GCA_007258455.2. NCBI lineage: Eukaryota > Viridiplantae > Streptophyta > Pinopsida > Cupressales > Cupressaceae > Sequoia > Sequoia sempervirens. The sequence goes on from VDFB02271358.1 coordinate 913,037,512, forward strand.
ACTCTGAGCTACATTCAATTGGCTCAATCCCTTAAGGATCCAAAGTGCAAAAGGGCAACAATCTTTGATGGGCTATTACTCAGAAAATGTGATGCTTACGGACTCTTCATCTGAGCCTATGGGATCACGTTGGTCCCCTCTACAATAAACTCTCTTTATTTTTATTTTTATCTTAGATTCATTTTACTGTGGTGTCCAAGTTTTACTTGATGGAAAAAATGTCAAATGCAAGCAGTGTAAAGTTGCAAAGTGGTGCAAATTTTGTTCTGCAACTTGTGTGACCAAACGAACTATTCTAACGCATTTGGATGGGTACATTTACACTAGGAATGGTCCTATTTTCACCCAAACATGTTGAATCGCTTCAAGCTACGTTCAACTGGCTCAATACCTTAAGGGTCCAAAGTGCAAAAGGGAAACAATCTTTGACAGGCTATTACTCAGAAACAGTGACACTTACGAACTCTCTATCTGAGCTTATAGGATTGCGTTGGGCCCCTCTAGAATAACCTCTCTCATATTTTGTTATCTCAGAGTTGTCTTGTCATGGTGTCCTATTTTCACTTGATGGAAAAAGTGTCAAATGTAAGCAATGTAAAGTTGCAAAGTGGTGCAACTTTCATTTTGCAACTCGTGTGACCAAATGAACTATTCCAACACATCTTTATAGGTACGTCTACACTAGGCATGGTCCTCTTTCACACCCAAAACAATAAAAAAGAGAAACATTCACATGATAGTTGAGAAGTCCAAGTTTTCCACACAAAAAGCATACGATCATCCTCAAGTCTAGCAAGTGCAAGACATTTTCTAATTATCCTCCTTGCCCTTACAACAATATACAACCAATTGTAAATGCGTACAATGGTGGAACTTGGAAACATTTTATTTTTCCTCAATTAAAAACTTTGGTTGTGAAGCATTTTGTCATTTTCATTTGAAATGATTTGCTATGCTTGAAAATTGGAATCTAAGAGAAACAAGTGATGCTCTCATGTACATTTATTATTTGGTGTGATAAATAAAGTTTCCACCCTTGAGTCCATTTGTTATTTGTATTATAAATTATAAATTTTTCTCACAAGTCCATTTCCTATATAAGAAATAATATTGCAAAAAGTTGACATATACATCTTTCAACATGTTTATATGGTGATGGATCAAGAACATAACAATTCATTTTGTACTATGAGGATTATGCTGTGAAAATGTTTAAAGGTTATTCAAGATAAATGTTTGTATGATAATGTGTCAAGAAGTTAACTACTCATAATATACTATGAATATTATGTTTTACAAGTATTGTGAAGATTATGTATCCTTTGCTTAATCGAGTTGCTCCAATCAAAAGATTAAATATGTACTGGAATCTTTTTATGAAACATCTCATGGATTACCAATTGAAAACGTGTTTTTTGCTTTTAGATAAATCATTTCATGGAACTCTTTGGATTAAACTGAATTGATATATGTAAGAACAAGGGAGCATTAGGAAATACATTGCTCAAGGATCTTAAATAAGCCTTCTCTCTCGTTGCAATTTTGGGTGGATTATTGCTTTCAAAGTATTGGGAATGCTTTTCCTATTTTATAGTTGGAAGTTGCCATTCTAGAAGGCTCATCTCTTGATATATATTATACTCATTCTTAATCAATTATCAAGTTAGTAATTAGTGCATTTATTTACAGTTAATCTTTTCTTTTCAATTTGTGCAATTTTGTAATATGTAAGTCTACCAGTATTCCTAGAAATATTGAATTTGTTTAGTATCAAATAATAAAGTTGTTTAACATCAATCAAAAAATATTCAAGACAAACCATGAAGGACAACAATGATCAATGCTAGGGCTAACCAATTAACAAGTATACATATGAATAAGGGAAGCACAAGTACTCAAAAACATGCAAGCCTTGAAGTATACACACAAATACATAGTATACACAAATTAATACAAAGTATATGCATGAATACAAGGTATACACATGAAAACACGTAAGTCGCAAAGTATACATTGGAATACATGTAATTCACAAAGTATAGACATAAGTTGTAAAGTATACACTTGAATACACGTAACTCATATCTATTGAACCATGGATTTATAATGCAAATATGGACACCATCGATAAAAAAAAAATTGTATTAACCAAATAGCCATGTAGGCATACATCAATTAATGTCGATATATGTATAAAATATATACAAAATAGCCACATAGGCATACATTTTCAAATATATCCAATATGTAAAATATGTACAAAAATGACATATAGGCATACAACAAAGGGCTCTAGAACCAAACGTCATTGCTTTGCATCCTCTTGAAATGAATTCTTTCCCTTTGCTTGTCGACCAAATGGTGATAGGTATGTCATTCATTTATTTTGAGGTAGAGGGGTGCTCCTCCTAGGGTTTAGTTTATGTTAAAGCTTTACCTGTTACAATAAGAAGTAAAGACATTAATATGTAGAAATTACATTATAAAAAATGATATATTTAACAAAATAATCACTTACCACCAATAGACGATCTCTCTCCTCAAGGGAAATATTCGAATGCCCATGTTGTGGCATGTTGAAGCCCTATATAAACCATCCAAAGAGAAATTAAATTACGAATCAATAATCATTTGATTTTTCACTAACAACTATAACAACAAATGTAAATTGAAATTTAGTAATCTGCCTCATACCTCCTCTATGAGAGCCATCGAGGAATCTATAGTATATGAAACACTAAGCTCCATTATCCTATGAAAATTTAGAGGTTTATCAGCTTCCAACACCTGAAAATAAAACAACAAATTATTCAATCATGAAAACTACAATAGTGATGCACATCATGGCTTATAATGTATAAGATAATGGACAAAGATTTGAGTACTTATTAAACTATATATTTTTTACTATTGTGCTTACTATTTTCCCTATCCATAGCTTTTTTTAAAGAACCTATTTTTAGGATTTTACCCATAGTAGCAAGGTGGTGAACCATTTGATAAAATGCTTTCATAGAAATGTATGATAACAGTGGTAGCATAGAGAAGGGAGTGAACTATATGAAAAAATGCCTCAAAGAAATGGGGTCTGATGGTGATGGAATGCCATTACAAACAAAATTTTCATGGCATTCCATCACCATAAGACTACATTTCTTTGAGGAATTTTTTCAAACAGTTCATTGCCTTCTTTATGGTATTATGCTGGGATGGGGTGGATGGTATAGTGTGGTCTTGGTTATGAGGTGGAAGGAGACCATGACATGAAGAGGGAGGAGTGGGGACATGAACAAATGGAATAAAAGGTGGAAGGTTCCATGGATTGGTAAATTGAGGATGAGGACCTTGAAAAGAATTTGGAGGGGAATTTTGGCTAAAGGGTTGGTTTCTATTCTTCAGGAAGTGAGCTGTTTGAAAAAATGCCTCAGAGAAATGCAGTATCATGGTGATGGAATGGAATTCCATCACCATGAGACCACATTTCTTCAAGGAATTTTTTCATACCACTCACTACCTTGACTATGATATTGCTTACTATTATGCTTTGATATATTTTTTTCAAGCATCCATATTTGTTGGAAAGCACCTATTTTAGACTTTTAGCCATAGCAGCAAGGAAGTGAGTAGTTTGATAAAAATATTTAGTACACATGTATGGAAAATGTGTTAGCATAGAAAAGGTGGTGAGTTTTTTGAAGAAATTCCTCGAAGAAATGTTATCTCATTGTGATGGAATGGCATTCCATCACCATGACACAACATTTCTTTGAGGCAAACTACTCATTTCCTTGTCTATGTTATTGCTTACTATTATGCTTTGATATATTTTTTCCAATCATTCATAGTTTGTTAGAAAGCACCTTTTTTAGGCTTTTAGCCATAGTAGCAAGGAAATGAACTGTTTGATAAAATGCTTTGGTACATGTACGAAAAATGTGGTAGCATAGAAAAGGCGGTGAGTTGTTTGAAAAAATGCCTCAAATAAATTGGGTCTCATGGTGATGGACATCACCATGAGACCACATTTCTTTGAGGAATTTTTTCAAACAACTTATTGCCTCGTCTATGCTATTTCTTACTATTATTCTTTCATATATTTCTTTCAAGCATCCATAGCATAGACAAGGCAATGAATTGTTTGAAAATATGCCTTAGTAAAAAGTGGTCTCATGGAATGCCATGACAAGCAAATGTAATTGGAAGCTACTCCTACTTATTACTTATGCTATGTGAAGTAATTGCATCATTGCTTATGTTGACTTTCTAAACTATATCGTAGTTGAAATTTTGTCATCTATCAACATCTAGTTATTATTTATGGAATGTGAAGTAATGCTTTGAGTTTGAAAGATGTGAAATTCAATGCAATCAATGATATGAATATAAACTAAAAATATATATTAAGTATAATTCATTAGTTAAACTCTTTATTCTATTACTTGTGTGTAGGTTTATCTAAATCCATTGGTGTTGGGAGGTGTTCCCATGAAACCTCCAATATTAGCCTATTCAAAATCCAAAATCACATATTATAATACCATTCATAAAACAATGCTATTAACATGTAATAAATTTATAATTGTTTACTAGTTACATACCTCAACAGTAGATGCAGTGGAGTAATAAGCAGGTGTAGGGCCGGTGTATCTAGTATCAACACTGTGACCCTAAAATTTTATTAAAATCACAAAACTAAATTAGTTAATCTTGCATTTCAAAATTGAAATTTAATAAATTAAATTCAATGAACATGCTAACATTTACCTGAGTATCGATGCCATAGGACTCATTCAAAATGTCAGCTACCCTTACCATCTCCATAGCTGCAGACCTATCCTATGTAGCAGCCTCCTAAGTGTCTGTGGGGTCATATGAACAAGTCACCCCTAAAGATTGACACAAATGGGATAGAATCCCACCACTCAAAGACTCCCTTGGATGGCACTGTAGTATAGGGTTGGCATGTTGGATGACACTCTGGGTCAAAGAGCTTATGGCCTGCAAAGTGTCTACCTCAACACTCTCCTTCATGATGGAAGGGATAAAAATGCACTCATGAGGTGGCCTAGTGAGAGGTCATATCGCTTGCCGCCTAGGATCTTGATGTGCACCGGGTCTATCTTGAGATGACCCCCCATCTGTCCCGTGGAAGTCCCTCAATAATTCAATATTTTGTTTAGGATGAACTCACAGTATAGTTTCCTCAAGAAATATTGTGGGACTTCGCAATTGTTGCATGGTGGGTAATCAAAAACCATGTACCACCTATCCCAAAAAAAGGTCCTAATTTTTTGGTGGTGGCACCAATGGATAGGAAACCTCTTCACATTGAGGCTAAGATTTGCATTTGTGCGTGGGTCAGTGAATAATGAGCACAAATATAATTTTGTAATTTTTTAGATCTTTTACATATTTATATGATAATTTATCTTGGTAAAAAATTCCTAGCCGCCTGCCTCCTATCTCGCCAACCAATTAATTTTTTGTTGATTGAATCTACATGTTTTAACATCTGTTTTAGTGAATTTGCAAGGGTTTTTATTTCCATGGTTGAACTGTTTGGATTGTTCAACCTCGTGATTAACTCCTCAATTTGTTTTTTATTGTTTTCAATTTCACTCATAAATTTTGTTGAGTTCCAAGAGGATGTTGAGGGATTGGCGGAGGAGATTGTTGTTGTGGTTGATGAACTTTAGGATTTTGTTGATGTTTTTGTTGCTCCGCTTGTTGAGGATTTTGTTCTTTTTGTTGTTTCTCTACTTGTTGAGAATTTTGAGGAGGGTTTTGAAGAGGGTTTTCAGGTTCGTTAACATCTCTAACAAATTAAACAAATAAATATTAAAAAGAACCTAAAACTAACAAATTCACAACAAAAAATAATCCTTACCTCTTAGACCTCCTTGTCGACGTGGCAACATCCTGGTGAGGAAACAACAACAATTTGATGAAAAAATTGCAAGATTCACTCCTCCCAAAACACGAGCACACAAAAGAAGGGCTTTTGGTTGTGGGTAGAAAAAAAAAGCCACAATGCAAATGAATTCAAATTCCTTTTTTTTGCTTTTCATTGCTCATAACGTGAGCGCGTTATAACACACTTGCATTATAGGCTCATTGTGGTCAAGACTTAGGCTTGGCACACCAAGCCATAATGTGAGTGTGTTATAAAGCACTCATGTTATAATGTGCTCACGTTATGAGCTTTCAAAACTTTTTTAAAAATTTGGTAAACTCCCCAACATTTCCTCTATCCAAAAAGGCCTAGTGGGACCCATACGCCACTTTGGGTGTATGAGTCCCACCCAAATGAGACCTATACACCACAAGTGGTGTATGAGTCCCATTTGGCCCCTTTTTAGGGTTTTGAGTGGGAAATCAAGGTTTTCAATTCAAATTTCATGAATGTTAGTATTTGGGATCTAATAAATGATAAGTTAGATGGAATGCCTATATAAACAAGGTTTCAAATTATTATTTCATCTAAGCAATCATAATATCAACTAAGCAATCAAGAGTCAAGCATCCTAAGACTTCACAAGAGAATTAATAGAGTTTATAAGAGCATTTCTAAGGCATTCAAGGGAAGATTTATTCATCATTTGTTTTTTCCAATTCAATATCCATCATCATGTCAAAGTCACCAAGCATCAAGCATGTTGTTGAGCTAGTGTTGTGATGTAGCATTCAAGATCCAAGTTAAGCATTGTTCCATATCTCATTCAAGATAAATATCTACATTCTACATGGAAACTTCATGTTAGATTGTTTATTTACATTTCAAGACATCATTTAAGGTATCATTGTTCATGTTTCATTGTTTCATCATAAGGTTTAATTACCTAAATGGGGTTTGACCAGGGAAAACCCCTATTTCCTAACAATCAACAAGTTTTTCTCTCTACATGTGTGATTGCAGATCTAGGTGTTTTAGAGATTGAAGGATATTTGAAGAATAAGTTGAAATATTGGAGAGAAGTTGTCAAGTTGTCACCTACATTGCAAGATCATGGAAAGTCACCTACAAGCCAGAAATTAATATTTCAGACTTAGAGATTTGGTGGGAAGAAAGCTATAGGAAATCACTAGAGAATACTAGAATTTCAATTCAACCCTAATACTGGGACTAAATTTTCACTTGTGGTATATGAGTCCTAGTACTACCATTTTTTAGGTTTCAGGAGATTTAGATTATTCCTTGACAAATTCCATTTTTGGCACATAAACCCTAGTTTGGGACTAAATCGCTCAAACTGGTGTATGAGACCCAATGGGAATTAAAGATCAAGATTTCATGGTTTTGGAGATTTTTTTACGTCATCCTTCTTCCAGGTGCACCTTAGCTCATTCTTAGTTTGTTATTTTGAATTTTAGTTTCATTTCCTAGGTCATTTAGTCAAGTTCGCATGATACCTTCATCATTTATATTTTTAGTCTTTCCAAGCCCTAGCTTGGTGGTGAACCCCTCATTGATCTTTAATCATACCCTAGGACAAAATTTAGCAGATCTCTTTCCATTATTTCATCCTTGAATTGAGATCTCTAGGGTTTTCTTGAGTGAAACTAAGTGAAATAGGTCCTAAACCCCTAGGTTCCATCTCCCAAAAGGTGGAACCCCTATTTCCTAGGTTTCAAGGCATACATGTGTTTTTATATTATATTTATGATGACACATCTAATTATCAGTTTGGTGATTCTTAGTATAGGTTTACAGGTGTTTTTCAGATTTGGACTTTGATGGTGATAGGTACATAGGTTGTATTTGGTTTTAAGGACATGATTTGACACGAGTGGAGACTTGGAGCCTCGTATGGGTGATAGTTGAGTGTAGGTATAACATTGAATACAATTATGGTGTCATGGATATGCAGGTACATTTGATCATTGACATTACATGATCATATATGTGGTTGTTTGGTGGTGATATGGTTTGGTGTTAAGAGGTTCTTTCTTATCTCCTTGATGCTTGTATGGTTCCTTGAATATGGTTATTCATTTGTGGACATTTTTGACAAATCAAAGTTGTGGTTGATTTTGTGCTTGATTCTTGATGTCTAGAGGATTATCTTCTTTGATATCTCAGTTTACAGGTTACTAATGTGATGATGAGTTTGCATGCATCATTGTTTTGATCATGAGTTATGTAGGTGTGGGTTGGTCACCTAATCATTTGTAGTGGGATGAATCTGCTGTGGACTATCTATATCTATTAGATTGGTTCAATGGTGATGTAGATTTTGTTAGTTGGCCTTGTTCGTAGTCATTTGTGCATTGGTACATGTTGCTTTGGGACTAAAGGATGGATTAGAGTACTTGATTATTCAGTTGATGAGACTTGTAGCATGTGGTTCTATCATGATGTCATGATAGCTTGGTTGCATTCATCGGTTATATACACTTTTTAGTGGGATATTTTGATAGTGATGATTTGGCAGTGTAGGATTGGTTTTGATGGCGGTTGTATCTTCTTGGCTTGGAGATCTTGGTTCTACTTGGTATGTTTGGCATTTCAGTTGTGTGTGTGAACTCGGATGATCTTCATGGAGGTGATGGTTGTCATGATGCCATGTACAGCTTGGTAACATGGTTCAGTGGGAGTTGTTTCTAGTGACGTAATTCATAATTGGTGATGGTTAACTTCATGTGATTGGAGATGGTTGATTCTTGGTTTAGAGTGTGATTGTTATTATGTCATGGTTTAGTCTTGATTCACTAGCTTAGAGTTTTAACATGATATGGGTTCCCTTGAGACCAATATGTTAAAATGAACAAGACAATTGAGAGGGGGGGTGAATCAGTTGTAGTAAATTGAACCTTCAAAACCCTCAACAGTAAACAGATCCACAAGCATTCATTAAACCCTTATTTTGTTAAGTTGATTAAACATGAAATGTAGATAACATAAACTGAAATCACAACACTATACACATGAGAACACCATCTATTTATGTGGAAAACCCAATGAAGGAAAAAACACAGTGAGGATTATCTCACAATATAAGTGTTGGATGTTGTGGTTGTCATTGATATTAACACTATTAGCATTATTGTATTGAAGGGTGTATATGTCGAGGATATTGAGAAAATTGTTAAAGGAAGAGTTGTAGGTTGCCAGTGGAACAATGAAGGTCAAGAAGATGTCTTGTTCTATACGTTGAAGATCAGCTATTGTGGACTACATGATTTATTGCTGAGAGTATCTAGTTCATCTACTGGAAGTTTCAAAGGTATGTGAAAAGATTTGATCGTGCTATGAACAGTTGTGTTTTGACAATATTTTTGTGGGTTCTATCAGTATTCCTGATTGAAGTTTATGTGATTCTGATAATTTCTATTGCTACGGATATTTCTCTGTTAGTTCTCATTGTGTTTGGGTGCTTCTAGATCATTCTCTATCCTTTTTGTACGTCCACGTTGATCGGTGTGCTCATGGTTAAATATTTTTCTCGGTATGTTCAGGTTTTCATGTTCTTGGCTGACATGATGGTTGTAACGTGTTGCAAATCCTTGAAGATTTAAATTTGAATGTTTGGAATGATCGAGGATATTGTTTTGGGTCGCATTATGATCTTAGTTGACGGTGTTTGATCCACATTGAAAATTTATTTGTAAATTTGGGTTGACATTAAAAATATGTTTTATATTTTTTGGCTGACTAAGTTGGTGATGTAATTCCATGTTACAGATGTATAAGAGTGATTTTTTGAGTGAAGTTAGAGTGCAGAAGAGCGAATGTATGCCAAAGAAAGTGTAGAGGTGTGAATATTGATCTAATCATTCAATTGCAGAGCAAAGCGAGAAGAAGTTTGAGCGAAGTGTGAAGAAGGTTTTCTGTGCTTAACTAGAATTATAATTAGGCTTGTGAAGAAGCTATTTTCTCATTTCATACCCTATGGATCTAATCTGTGTTGTTGTGTATTGTTGGGAAGTGAGCCCTCTTGTATTTGAGTAGTGTGCCTGAATGCATGTGCATTCCCATTATTTCTCTTATATTTTTAATAGGGTATAATATTGTGGACTAACATCCACCGTGATTTTTTCCTTAAGAGGGTTTCCACGTAAAAAATCTTGGTGTTCTCTATGTTTTTGATGTGTTGATTGTTTATGGTTTATTGTTCATTCATCATATATGAGATTAAGTTAAGTAAAGTTTGAAAAGTCTTAATATTATGTGACAACTGATTCATCCCCCTCTCAGTTGTTTGTCCTTGTTTTTCCAACAATAAGTAATAGAAAAATTGGTACACACACTATGAGAATAGGACACATTGTCCAAAAAGGCTCATAGCCAAAGCTCATTTCCATAGAAAGAAAACAAGAAGATGGAAGAAGAAAGTTACATAGAGAAAACACTTCTCAATGCAACAAGGAGTCCACCACAATTTCTCACACACATTCATAGTCTCACATAAACGATTTTGGATGCCTTCAACTCACTTCCTTTAGGAACCCTAACATGATTTTTTCACTGCTATGCTCAATTTTGTATCACACACATCACTTGCAACAATCTCACATCTATCTTTCTTCTTACTCTTTCCACTTTCTCTTACTTGCATCAACACCATACATGTATTTATATCAAGTTCAACCTCAAAAATATTCTCCAATGTCGGCCACTAGCTGTTGTACATTCAGATTCAAAATAGGTCAAGACTTAAATATTCCTGTAGTGGAAAGGAATGAAAGGTGACCTACACAAATACTTAATTAGCACCCAAATAGATCTCAACACACTTCAACATGCTTCCACTGTGAGCCTCACATGTAGTCTTAAACACAAGGTCGATCAACACTCGTGCAAAACACCATAGACATTAAGTAAATGCTTCTTTAAATCAAGAAAAAAAATTTGAACAACATAATTCACTTGAAATCGATCCAGAACAATCCATGAACTACTTAAGATTCATTAAACACTTCATCTAAGCTCACATCAACAAATACTTCAACTTAGGACAATTGATAACCCTTAATTGCATACTAATAAATGAAACTCGCATTGTACTGTATCAAATCATGTAAAACCTTGAACATAGAAATATAAAATCATTATAATAAACTTCCCAAATCTACACAACCTAAATCCAAACAATGAAGAAACGCGGAGCAAATACATTTATGCCAGACCACAAAAAAATCACTGAACAATTGGTTCACACACTAGTGAAAATATCTCACATTGTACAATGATCCAAAAACCAAAATTCTAAATATAGCAACCTCTGTCAACCTTAAACAACCTATAAGATCCACACAGACATAACATCAACACATAAATAATGTGAAGCACAATATTGGAGCACATAATGAACATTTTCACAACACAATTTACTCTATTTATTAAATTTTCTCAAAAGCACTTGGAAACCAAGTACTAGAGACATCATCTCAGCTCATTACTTCATTCCAACTCATCTTCAAACTCTGCGACAAAAGAATAGATCCATTTACTCACAACACTTCCTCAAGGTCTCAACTATACATGCACAACCTGTTTTCCTCTTTTCCACAATTTTCTCAATATCCTCAACATCTTCATCCCATAGTTGATATCAATGATAACACTAGTCAGTAGACTTCGTATTGACATCAATGAAAAAACCATCATACTTGCAACACAAGATGTATGCATGACGTTGTTGCATGTGATCTCCTAGGAGGAGATGGTTAAATCATGTTGTCATGATAGGACGTTCTTGATTTTGTGGTTGGAGCTTTGACATTGATCTTGTTTGGCTCTCTTTGTATTGATTACATGATTATTTGCTTGATTAATTTATCATGGTGCTATGTTGCATTTGGAGTTTGACATGTATTGATTAGTTACAGGTGCTCATGGATACTTGGAGATGTGGGTGAGGTTGGAGTTCTCTTGTGGTTAGAGGCATGTGCTTGAGACAATTACTCTTTGGAGTTTTCAACAGGAAGATTGAAGAGCCTTCACCTAGATATGGACGTGAGTTCATGATGGACCTATAGAGGAGATTATTCTTGGAGTGATTCATGATCTGACTTTGTTATCCTAGAGGAGCATTCTCATTCCCCACTCTTGGTCTTCTCAGTGGATTATCATCTAATAGGTATGACCATCCTACTTTTGATGTGATTATGTTTCATGCTTTGATTTCTCATAGGAATGAGTTGAGTCATGGTGATTCATTTTGGGAGACTCATTTGAGGATTATTTAGTATGGTTATCTCATTGTGCATTTGAGTTTAAATGTTATCATTCATTGATGAGGAGTTTAGGAGATGGTTATTGGATTAATTTCTTGTTTTGGAATGGATACTTTGAATTTGATCTTCTTGGTTAGAGAGGCTTACATCCATGTGGGAATTTACATGATTCATATGTTGTTTGATCTAAGAGATTAGACATTGTTATGGGTGTTGTTGAGGCTTCTCATTTGGGGTTGTTAGGAGATCATACTTGACACAACATTGCACTTTGAGGTGTTGGTAGGACATATTATGGTTTACAATTTTTCTCTCTTCATTATATGGTTTCTTCTTGGAGGTTCATGTTTACATGATTTGGGAGGATTGTGGTGACATGTTGTGAGAGATTATGGTGGTGTTGGTGTTGCATGTGTAGATCATTGTTATTGTTCTTGGTACTTAATGTTTTGATCATTTATCACACCTTGATATAGTCTTGATTGGTAGACCTGGTATGCTTTGAAATTACCCATGCAGTGGGAGTTCCTAGATATGTATGTTCTTCATTGACAGGTTTGATATAGGGAGCTTGATTGTGGTTTATGGGTTGCATATGTTGTTGGCATGAGCTTGTTGATGTTGTTGATACCTAAGAGGAATGGATGGTTGGATGCATTAGAATTTGTTGTGGATGCTATTTTTGATCATGTGAGTTTTTTCATTCGACAATAGCCTGGTTGGGGCCTTTGTTATCACTTGGATTTGGTGCTTTTGTTCTTAAATTGGTGCACCTTCACCTTGGCATGTGCTCCTTTTCTTCCATAGGTGGCATGTTGGAGTATGAGAGGAGTTCTTTCTTGAGATGGTGGTCACTTTGTTCTTATTGTAGGTATCTTGATGGAGCATGACAACATGTTGGAGATTCAAGTGGTTTCATGTATGGCTATGATGATGTATTTCATTGATTGATCCCTTATGTAATGTATACAACAAGTAGGTGAATGTTGGGATATGGTATTGTACACCATTGCATAAAATATTGTATTATAATGTTGTAATTAAATAATTATTTAGTTGTGATGCACCTAGTTGGTGTGATTAATCACACTAGGTAATTATTTGGGGACTTTTAATCATTATATTAAAATTTCTATAAAAATAAACACAAAATTAAATAAGAATTTGCCTAAGTATACAAATTTCATCATTATAATTTTTTAAAAATACTTAAAAAATAACTAATAATAAGATTAAATCCAATTTATGTATTAAAGATCTCACATGCATTTCATACATCATTGGCTTAAAAAAGAGATTCTTTTAATAATTAATATTAAAATTCAAAGCAACTTTCACTTTTCATTAATTTTATACTTACCAAGACAAAATAGTATAACCATCAAAATTGTAAAATGTTATTAACTAGTTATTAATATTTATGGACTATTATTTTCCACACTTAAAATAAATATTATTTTTTCTCTAATAAACATATTTTTTTATTAAAAAACAGTAAAAAATTTATTAAATAAATTCTTACTACAAACCTTAAACTAAAAAAGACAACCATGAATAACAAAACAATCGTGAGGTGTAGTTAGACTCAAATAGAACAGGAAAAATCTTCACCTTACCTGTTCAAAAATTTCCTACTCCTTAAGTCATCCTCATTTTGCCCTTACCACGTAAGGAAAATTCTTTAAGACTGCAATAACTAAAATGGAGATTATATCATGTTAATCTTGTGGTTATTGGGAAGATGGCAGATTACTTATCAAGATTTATGGTATGAATGAATGAATGAGAGATTTTAATGTTGTCCACGAGACCAAAATTCTAAGGGACCAAGAACCACAAAACTATGAAATCTCCAAATTCTTTTCGATGTTGGATCTTCTACTACAATTTTTTATCAAAAAACTAGCAGTCTTGATGATTTTTTCTTCATCAAATAGCTCGTGCAGGTTGTTGATCTTCAAATTGCCTTCATATTGACTATGAATATCCTCATACGTCGTGCACTCCATGATAAAATGTTATTCTCTCTCAAAAATTGTCCATATTATGTAAATATGGAAGCATAGAGAAGGCATGTGAACCATTGGAACGCCTACAACCAAACTTCACAGCCTACCCTAGCATCCTAGTCATTGAAAAATCAAACTTGGTGTGGAGAAAAAATGATCAAATTGCCATCTTCTAGGATGTAGAGTCCTTTTATCAAACTTGGCATTGAAAAGAAAACAGATCAAACTTGGCCCTGAAAAAAGAGAATACAACAGAAACAACAAAGAAATAGATAAAAGTTGTCGTCAGTCATGTCATAGTTTTGATTTTTTCAAGAGAAACTGTAGTTTTCTATCTTTGAAACAATGCTTTAGTGAACTAGAGTGGGCATTTGAAAAAACAACAAGTTAATTCAATCGAGGGATAATGAACTGCAGTTATGATGCATGGACGAATATTCATGTCATAAGTGCATTCTAAGGGTTGGATAGCCGCTGCCAACTCTCACAAAACTAATTATCCATGACCCCTTGCTTTTTAAACTCCAAATTACTACAAATGATAAAATACTTCAATGAGAACAATTATGAATTTGTAGAAGCTTATTATATAAGCCGCACATCTCAAGTCCCTTTTTTTACCCCGTTGACTCAGCTCAAGTCTTTTTTAGAAAAAAATGAAATGCCATATCAAAAAACTCATACGGGTCAAACTCAGTTGGGCTTAACCAGCACACTCTAAGCGTTGACCGCTTAGAGTGGTTGATGTGGGGCCCTCTTACTCCGTTCCTCTCCTCAATGTTCATTTATGTTCTTGCTAGCAATCCTGTTAACTACTACAGTCATCGGTTAGTCACAGTTAGCATCCTTGTGCATAAACTGAACATTTAAACTCACTTTCCCACACTACAGAAGATGGGACATGCTTCACCATACCCAAGAACAAGCATTGTCACATTCATGTTAATGAAACTGCAACCGATAAGTTGGAATTTCAAATTTGAATCTGTATCTCCCGTCCAACCCATTGAAAGGTGTAATAGGAGGATTTCTTTGATTGGATCAAACATCACAACCATAAGAGTTACAGGAGTAAATGGATCATCCTCAGATTTTTTGAGCTATATTAGTTTTAGAAGCATTCTTAATAGTATATTTTGTTTACTTCACTAATTATTTATTTTTTCAAAATTATTTAAAACACATTTTATTTTATTCTTTTTATTTGAACAAATATTTTTATTTATTCAAAAATTTCATGTAATGAATAATTTTAATGAGATAATTATGTACTCCAGTAAGTAAAATAACAAATAATTATGTATTTGAGTAAATGAAATAGTAGATAATATTTTTAAATAAATATTTATTAAATATGAAATAAATAATTTATTTCAAAACTTTAAAACTTGTTTAAATAAAGTCTATATTATTTATTTAAATATATATCTATTAAATAAAATAGTATTTAAAATTGTAGGATTTATGTAAAAATAATATTATATCTAAAATTTTAGATATAGTTAAGTATTTTAAAAATAAAATACTAAGTTATATATAATATTTATTAAACTTTGAAAAATTAAAATAAAAGAATTAGAGAAAAATATATAATAATAAAAATAGTAAGGAAAAAATATTGAAATCGTTATGTAATTTTGTAAATAAATTATAAAATAGATATGCAATTAATGAATAAAAAATATAGTATATAAATTATTGTAGATATTTTAAATATATGTATTTAAAATATTTTATAGATATTAAATTCAAGGTATTTTTATTGAAATTGTTATTTATGATAGATAGGTGTCTTGGAGTTATACTTTTGGACATCTTTTATATAGATATATTTAATATATCTATTTGATTTTGTATAAATAGAACTAACCTATCAATAAAATGCACCCAACTACTCTATCCTCTCCTCTAATAAGTCACAAAAAAAGGTCTATACACACTTAATAAATTTTTATCATGATCAATTATTAGATGAAGGGAGTAAAAGTGCATCTTGACCTAGTTCATAAATAGATGTATATAATATATGTTAATATTCTACCAAAGTGAAGTGGAAAGATAATCAACTTGTTAGTACTCACCACCAATGACTATTGTGAAAGTGAAGTGGAGTTGTTGATCATGCTAGAAAAGGATATGTGAGAAAATAATAGCCTAAATTGGGATTATAACCCAATCTTAAGCTCTATTTTGTATATAATTATTTTATGATTTTGTTTGATGAATCATAATTAGCACATCGAGTGCAACTGAGCAATTGGTAAATACCTTGGGTGTTTATGAGCACTTGTTAGATTTTGACCTATAAAAAAAAAAAAAGTCTCTCAATTATTGAGAAAATAAATAAGAATTCAATTAATTTACTATTTCTAATTCCAAGAAGGTTATAGAAGGCGATATGCAAGTGATGAATGTAAATATTAAACCTCTAAGTGTTAGGAATCTTTCATCCATAAATACCATGTGTGAAAAAGTTTTAACTTGATCTTAGTTCTTCAATTTTTATTTTTTATTTGTAGTATTTAGTATATTAAAAGGCATTCTATAGTGGTAGAAAGACATTGACTATCAAGTTGTGACCATGTATATAAAAAACTAAAATATAGCTAACATATATTTTTAAAAATTTAAAATATATATTGATCTTCCAATCATAATCATAAAATAAGAGTTCAAATAAGATTCAACTAGTATGGATATCTTACAAATTACCTACATATTATTTGTTATATGACTTGAATAATATTGTAAAATAGTCTATACTAAACAAGTTACAATCATATCAAATAATCTATACAAAACAACAAACTTTGAGATCATAATTTCAATCTTTAGAAATAAATGTAATTCTAAGAATTTAGTGTTGACATCCCAATAAAATTGATTCAATAATATAATCCATATAATTCAATTTGGTGTTTGATGGATTAAGGGATCAATATTATTCAAGAGATTCATTATTGGCATCTCAAGAAATATGATTAAGTAATTTTTTCTATATTTGAACAAACTTAACTTGTTGGTATTTTGAGCCTGGGAGAAAATATTGAATTTTTTTTATTATATGGAAGAAAACCAACTGCATTAGAGATATTTCAAATTATTATAACTAAAGAACTATTACAATTATATGACAAATCTAGTAAGCTTAACTTGTATATTTTTTTATTTATAACTTTTTATATTGTTTAAATTTTAAGTACAATTAAATTTTGACCTATAGCCAAACTTAAAATTAATTAATATAAGGATTAAACTTGGAATTAATTAAATTTCATGGTCTAACAACACAAAATTCCAATCCCTTAATTTTTAGTATAACTAAGTTAAAGGTATATCATGCATTTACAAAGTCTTTATGTTTCAATTCTTGTTTAGTCTAGGCTAAAATTGACTAAGTTAGGCAAGTGCAGAATTTCATTTTACTACTAGATACAATATTTTAGTTTGCTACAAAATACAAAAAAATGGTCTTCAATGGATGTGGAACTTCAATTTTTTTATGGATTTCATCATTTTTTTATTTATCATGTTCACCTAAATTTTATCATAGAGATATTTTGGTTTGAATTTTATCTAAAATGTAGGTTTCTAGTGTGGAAATGGACATTTATGAATTTCTTGTGTTGAACCAACCATTTCAACCTCACTTTTCAACCTATTTGAAATAATATTTCCACAAGGTTATGAAGTTTTGAATTTGATCAAGAAAGGTTTGTGATTTCTAGTGTGGAATAAAAAATTTGTACATTTCCTAGTACAAAACTAGACATTCAAAGTAACTTCATTGTGGAAAGCATGCAAGGATTCATCTCCATGATAGTTCAATTGCAATTTTTTTCAATTCTATTTTGTTGGAGCATAGACATGTAGTCAAGTGTTGTTTGATATTGTGTTGCTTCAAAAATGCCAAGAATTGCTTGGATGTGAATCCCCACCTCGATTTGAGTGAAGGAGAAGAAGATGTTGTCTTGTCTGCTAAACAACTCACTAGTAGAAATCTTGAAATTGTGCAAAGGCTTCAATCTTCTTCTTGAGAAATAACATCGATATCTTAGAAGAGAAGTAATCGAAAAATAGTTCTAGAAGTATTGGAAACCTTAAAAGGAAGTAGTAAGGGGTCCACATGATGTATGTATGACTACGATACGGTCCTTGGCATGGAAGCTACTTGACTCAAACTGATCCCAATGGTTTTTTAGCAATAAGACATCAAAGGAATATAGGAAAAGAATGGGATAGTTGAGGAATTCCTTATATCATCTCCATAAAAGTGAGATGATACAAGGAGTTGGTAGAAAGATGCCCATAGTGATAATGCTAGAATAGAGTAGATTCAATTTTAGAGGTAGAGAGAAACTACAGAGAATGAGATTGCATATGGTGCAAATAAATGGTCCTTCATGAAAGTGCTAGAAATTTCCATACCTTTTTTTAAGATAAAATAATATTTGATTCCTTCCTTGACTTGGAACCCCACCTTAAGCTTATGATTCAAAATTTGAATTACAAATAAGAGATTCGTTGTCAAGTTGAGAACATAGAGCACCTTTGTGTTATGTGACTTTTTCCCCAAGAAGAAAAAATTATGAAAAAAAAACCCTTTAAAATTAAAGGGAGAATAAAGGATATTATGATCCTTTGATTAAATGAGATATTAATAAAGCATATGTGTAAAATCTCTTTTAAGGAGGTGGAAACATAATTATTTATTGAAATAATTATTAAATGGAAATCTTGTGAAAGGGTGTGATGGTTTGGAAAACCACCCCTTAAAGTTTATATAAAGCATTTATGTGAGAGTTGGAAAAAACATGAAAATATATTCAAGAGGAAAATGAAGTGGAGCACGTTGCGGGAATAGGGTTTCAGGTTAGCAGGCTGTGAGTAGGACGGAGAAGGGGCACTCCTACAGTGGGTGTCCAACCTGGGGTACAAGTGCGTGCACTCAGGACGGTCTTGGCCAGGGCATGGTTTTGTGGCATGAGTGTTGAGCATTGTTCCAGTGGAACCAACACTCATGTAGAGCAGCAAAGTTTGCTTTCCTCCCAAACTGCTCACAGACGGAAGAGGCTAAACCAGGGACCAACAATAGTTGGGGATTTCTTCTGCACATTTCCAAAGATAAGTATTAAAGCTTAATAAATTGTATGAGAAATAAAGTGTTTAAATATTGAGTTTATTGAATTAATGATTTATTGACAGCATGCTTGAATGTATTGAGTGAAATTATTGATCAATTTATTTAATTTCAAAGTTTTTACTTGAACTATAAATATTATATTAAAATTTGTGCATAAAATTTTTGGGATTAATCAGTGGAAACAATTTAAATTATTGCATTTTTATATTGGGGAATTAGTTTCATTTCACCTTTGTGAGGGTACAACATCTCAGACCAAGAGGAATGGTGGAATTTCATATTCCTTCTATAACATACTCCTTATTGTATGTGATCTAATCTTGATATTTTGTGGGTCAATCAGTCAATGTATCAAATATCTCTCTATTATCGTTTATACACTTGTTAGCGCCATAATCAATCAACTAAATATTCCTTGTTGCCTATGACGTTTGGGAGACGAGAACAACATTCTGATGGGAACCTCAATTTCTCATATGTGATACATCCTCATTGGATGCATCATATTATTAGAAATTGATGGGAACCTCAATTTCTTATATTTGATACATACTCATTTACCACATACTTGGATTATTTTTTGTACCCCCACACTTATATTCATAACCCTAATCTCATTAACACATCTTTTATTTTTCCTCCTAATACATGTTGAAGTCATTAAGTGTTGCAATGATTTAGAGAGAGAAGTTTTATTGATGTAACTCATTTGAAGGATTAATACAAGTCTTGGATCTCTTAGGGTGTGGAACTTTTTCCTAAAAGGGTTTCTCCATGTAATTCTTGAGTTATAGTTTCCATTTATATTTTAATCTATTTTCATCTATGATTTATTGCTATATGTTTCTTTGGATCATAAAATTATCTACTAAAACATATAAAAAGAGTGGGTGTTTCAAGATGAAATGTCCTCCTAGGTTTAGACACTCTTTCCTAATTTCATTAGAAAGAGAGAAGGTCACAAAAGGATAGGATAAAATCTTAACCTTAAGGTGAGCCAACCCTATTTTGGACCTTTAGATCTCTACTTTAAGACAAATTTACAATTTTTTGGAATTATTTAAAGTACATAAACTAATTGAATCAAGTATGAACTAACACTTAAAATGAAAATTTCCATGATAACAGAAACAAAATAGATAGTTTGAAAGTAGATCTAGGAAGGGTTTGATGGTCTGCACCTGTGATAAAAAGTGGGTTTTGAGCTCTAATCAGGGACTCATTCACCCAGGGGAGAAGGGTCTCATTCACCCGGGGGCGAAGGGTCTCAATGCAAGGGTCCAAAATTAGTTTTTACAGTCCTCTAATTCCTGATATAAGCTTTTGATTTCTCTAGGTTTGATTGCTAGCAGGCTAGAAAATTTTGCAATTGAGTTTATGTGGCTTGACAATTTAATGAATGCAACAAATGCAACTTTGTAAAAATGGTCCTTTGATCAATTTTTAGTCCTTCATCTGTAAATCTGCACATACAAAGAGGGAAAAACTATTTTGTATGAATGGGGGTTTTCCTTAGTCAAACCCCATGCTTGGTAATTAAACCTTGATAGAAATATGAATGACAATGGAGAAGGAAATGATGAATGAAACAATACTTTCTTACAACTCACCAAACCTTCATTGGTTTCCCTTAGAGGACTGAAGTCAAACACATCACTCCAAGGAACTTGATCTTGATTTTCTTGATGAATTTGGATATTTGAAATGCTTGGATGCTTTAGGATCAACAATACATATTAGCCTAAACACAAGATGACATGAACACACATGAACTTTGACATGATGATAGGATCTTAAATGTTGTTGTGTATAGATAACTGATAAACCTACTCTTCAATGCTCTTGATAATAATTTTGACTCTTGTGAAAGTTGTCTTAATGCTAGATAATTTGAATTGATAAAATGACTATATTTATAAGTGTTTATCTAATTTCTCGACAATTAGATTCCAAAAGCTGACATTTGCAATTTGAATTTGAATCATTAAAATGTCACCAAAAACATATTTTAAAATGGGTCTTGGCACTTAAAGGGGACCCTTTCACCCTTGGGAGAATGGGTCTTAGACCCTAAGTCCAAGACACACGTGATCCAAGGTGTTTTAATTAATGATGGCATTAATTTAATATAGGTGAACTCCTTTCAGAAAATGGAAATAATAAGGCTTTGGAATGCATAATTAGGTCAATTAGAGGCTTAATTAAGTCAAATTAATTAAGGGCATGCATACATAGTGTGAAATTGTAAAGGTATACAATTTTCTACACTACATCTACATATTTTCATTGTGAATTTTTATCTTGAGTCTCAACATAACAAATTTAGTTCCTACATAGGCTCTCATAATATTGAATACCCTATTTATAGTAGGTACAATAAAATCATCTTGGTAAACAACATTCATTCTAAAATGTTTTAGAAACAAACATAAGTGTTATTATGAATAAAGAGGTTAAGATTCATTTCATCTTCTTACCTAATTAGTTTTTGTAAAATCCATGGGACCTGCCACATGAAAAACTCCTTAACAGCCCTCCACTGTAGAATCAAAGTTTCCCTCTAAGCATAAATTAACTTTAAATAGCTTTATGCTTTCATCTACCCATGAAAACACCAACCAAGCCCCAATAAGATGATAAAGAAGTAAAAGATGTAAAGCTAGGAAAAAACAAAATTTAATATAGAACTTCATAAATTTCTTCCCATTGAAAGCATGAATGATAAAATTGTATTATATGAATACATCTTAAGTCATGAAACAATTCCAATGCTAATAAAATAGATTGAATTATTAAATGGGGAAGAACAGGGGATCAAAGAAGGCATCAAATAAATGAACAAACTACGTGGAAAGGAAATGGATTTCAAATTTGAAGAATTACCATTCATAGAAGGGTAAACCCACAAAACTAGTTTACAATTCTAGTAAGGAAGAAAAATTATAAAAAATGCCCCCATGGAGAAAATTTTGGTTTTTGGAGGTTTGAACGAACTTCAGGTTTGAGCAAACCCAAAGGGGTTTCACTCGAACCCCCTTTTGAGCAAACCTAGGTATTTAATGTTGGGTCCCACCATATTCTACATTTCCTGAAATGAAAAACAAAGGAAAACTTAATGGAAGGGGGGTTCGCTCGAACCTAGGTTCATTCAAAACCCCCTTCTCCCCCTCTGGCACCAAATTTCTCCAAAAAATTTCCCTTCGAAGCTTGAGTTGAGGATGAAAATGGAGACTTCATAAACCTAACTGGATGATGATAGTCCTTAGAACGAGCTATCCAATTAATATAATTTTAATATGTTTAGGTTTTATTATGTATTTATTTTTTTAGTTTGATTAAACATATGTTTTTCACCGAAAATCAAGCTCTTTGTTCTGCACATGTGGAAAAATAGAAAATTATCAATTTTTTTTTGAAAAATATCAGTGCACTAGATATTGAAGTCCTTGATCCAACAAAACAAATTGAATTTCAATACATACAAAAAAGGTTATGTTGTATACGGTCCACCTATGTCTGAATTGTAATTGGTTTGAATTTGAAACTTGATTAAGGAAAAAATATTCAATAAAACACTATGAAACCAAATGAAAGCACTAGATACCATAATTACAAATCTAAATTCAAAAAAATAGAATTTTATCCATCATGGGAAAAAAGTTATGTTGTATATAGTGAGCATCACTCCTTAAAAATGGTGTTTATTGAAAAAAAATAGTTTTCGAAGGAGATGGAAAAAGATGTGCAATCTAATTCCAAAATTTTTGAAAAAAATATATTTAGAATCTACAGACAAAATGTCACAAATCACTAGTTTTCCTCATCTTCAAATTCCTCACGGTTTAGCCACTATAGGTGCTCGAAAGTGAAGATTTAGTTAGAAAAAATCAGTTTAGTGTTCGTTTGGCCAAAAATTGTAAACTAGTATTGTGGGATCACCCAAAAAAAATAACTAGTCTCAATTTCAATCTAGATGAGAGTAAAGAAGAAGAAAGGATGCAAGAGGGATTCAATAAGATTACCAATAGAACATTAGAATAGAAGACAAAGGAATCTAATGAAGATGTATTGATTACAGCTATGGAAATTTAATGAGTATGAAAAGAATGCATGGATGAGAAATATAATATACTCCACAATTTTTTTTGTTCCATAATAGAGATTATATTGATTTCTGCCAAAAAAGAGGTATACAATCGTTTGAATATGCAAGATTCAGCTGAATTTTGCTATACCACCACCAAAAACCCAGACTAACCCAACAAAAAACAAACACCAATGGCACCCCGAATACTATGAAGATAGGATGCTCAACAACTAGACAAAGACAAGATGCCCATAGCTAGGCAACCACTAAACAAAAAACTAAAGCCGAGTTCTTGAAAGTATTCAAAACTAGACACCATACCCATTACATTAGACCATTTTCCCTTGCGAAGGCATAAAACTCAGCAATCCATTCGAAGTTGTTTGCAACCACCAGCCTCACCTTCTTTTTTAATAAATTAACCCCAACTACCACCACCATCCTGTGTTGCACCAGATGCATGCCCTTCAAATCCAACAGAAATGGATAAATTTTGATAACCTCGCCTTGCTTCTTAACCAACTCTAGGTCTTTTGGCCTTGACACCCCAACCCCCAGAATTGCCACCTTGAGAATTTCATCCATCCCCTCCATCAGACCCTTCTTGAAAAGTTTGCAAACCAATGCCTTGCATCTTCTTTGGAAGTATGGAGATCCAACAAAGATGCTAGGAACCTCAAAACTATTTGAGAGTCAACACATGGAGTTTCATGGGGCACCGGATGCTCCCTCCCCAAGACCATTTTGACAACCACCACTATGTGTAGATCTATGTCTAGGGGAATGCGCTTAAGGCGCTAGCCGAACACATTTTGTCACTCCTTGCTCCTAAGCTATATAGGGGTATCGACCCCAAAGCACACCAAAGAATCGACAAACATATGCACTGTAAATTTGGTTTTTTACGCCATTGAAGAAACCCTTAAACAAGCCCAAAGCCCTCGAGAAAAGAGAAGAATGCATAACCCAATACCACCTTTGAAGGAATGAGTGATGTTGATACACGAGGGGTTATTACACTGTACAAGGTGAGGTTGTCACCCTATGCGGCCCAGACCACAAGGCATTGCCGCCATACGGTGTCATCAATGCAACAATACAGAATGGAGGTAGAATATGATGCTAATGTGTGTGGAGCTATCATCATCACTAGATATGGTGAGTCTGTCTGGTGATTACCAAAACATGCAAAGAAACCATGTGACTATTATTGGCAGGGCAACCACTTACTATCCATGCCTTAGTTTACCCCTAGAAATAGACTTTCCACAATCCCATGTGGAAAATCACCCACCCTTCCACCCACAATATACTCCACAAATTTTTGCTCTTATATAACCTACTAGATTTTAGATGTAAATTTATCAAAGATGAATACAAGAGTGAGATTTAAAAGGATGTAATTTCTTATGGAGATTACGACTAGAGGGAGATAGATAAGAATGGTGAAATGGTAATTGATTTTGATGTAGACTTGAGTAAGCTCCAAGCCAAAAAAAAATGTAACTTTAATGGGATTGAAATGCCCAACTACACTTCAAGAAAAGTAGTAAAAATTCATAAGAATATACTCAAGCATATAATATGTTTTTATAAAGGGATATTCTTGTATTTTAAATCTTGGCCATTTATTATCAATTTTAATCTAGACCATTAACTTGTAATTGATTTTTGGCACCTTATGCATATAAAAATTCCACCACTTTGCCATTTCAAAAAATGAGAAATTATTGATAAATGTAGAACAAGTAATAAATTATTATTATTATTTTGTTTCTTTTTATGTAAAATAGTGAGTTTTTCCAAAATTATTGTCAATTTTTAATTGAAACATTTTTTTTTTCATTTATCTTTGAATATCAAAAGTGACTTGAATATTATTTCATCTTGTGAAATATTGTGGAATTATGCCATGTTTCTAGGTATTTAAGAGTCTCTTTCATGATTTGAAAATTATTAACTAAAGGTTGCATCATTTATATGTAGTTGTGACCACATTTAGTGAAATATATATATTGGTTTCACGATGTCTCTAAGTTTAAAATTTATGTGTTAATCTCTACAATTTTCTTGAAGTAAGATCTCTAACCCTTCTCTTCTCCTTTTTTTTTCCATTTCTTTATTGAACCTAAATTTCAAGAATTAATTAGCAGTAAATCAAATGATCAATAAATTTTTTGAGCCTTTTAATGTGGTCCTAATCATCTAGACAACCTTATCTATTGAATCTTGAACCATATAGGCCTTCTATTAAATGTTATAAGCAAAAAATATAAAAATAGTTATCCTATATATGTCAAGACCTGACATCTAAAGCCTTGGGATAATCAAATTCTAGTCTAGGATTTTTTTCAAGAGATGTAAGAATCATTGTGATTTTATCTAAGTTCATTGTGATCAACACACACAACAATAAGTAACTTGTTTAGTCTTCATAAAAAATCTACACTTTGAATCTAGAGGAAATTTTGTAACATAACCCTACATAAAAAAGACACCTAATATTCATCAGAATACTTGTATATATGCCAAATGTTGTCCAATTCCAAACTATGTGCTTCACCTTGAAGAGTAACTTCTCCACAATTAAAGTGTCACTTCTTTATTTTATTGAATTCTATGAACAAGGGGTCCAAGTGTAACTCTCAAAAACTATAATATGAAGCAATAATTATGCTTGCACACCTTTTTTATATATCTATAAATATTGGGTCAAACATACTAGTTAGATTCCACTTTGTAACTCAATATTAAATAATTTTAAAAGTGCCTTAAAGATAATGAGACATGGAAAAGTATAAAAAATAGAATATGAAGATTACATCTGAGTGAAGTATTCTTTTTTCATATGAGAACATAATTTATAATATTATAAATATAAAATAATAGTCATTGAACTATGACATTGGAAGTTGTACAACACATTCCTCTAGTCCTAACAATCTCCCACTTGTATAAATTACATGAATCATAAGGGGTACTCAACATAGTGAACTAATACTAGGAGTTGATCCTCATATCCATCCTCTATCATTTGAACTTCTTTGTTCACATGTTCTTCATCAAATGATTTCCAATGTTTAAATTTAAGGTATTCACTTGATTGACCATAAATATTATATATTTTGTCCATGAAAGGTAGGGTTGTCAAAAAATATTATGTAACTCTTACTATCACATTAAACAACAAATATATCTTCAACCAATGTCTAAACATGATCTCTAAAAATATACTAGTTATTGGGAGGCATAAGTAAGTGCCATGTACTCTACCTCTATAGTCAAAAGAGAAACCATAGATTTTTTTATTAATCCAATTAATCACCCATCAAATAGGGTAAACACATACCCATTAGTAGACTTCCTTCTTTCCATGTGACTATCCCAATTACAATTCACACACATATTTTGTACTTATTTAGTATAACTTTCATAGGTAGGTCTACTTAAGTTGAGTTTGGGTATGATAGTTGCCACGCTCTTCCATAGGAGTTACACATTCCACATTTAGTCCTTGGAGTGTAGTTTTACACCATAAAAGTAGTTTCATATTGGGGAAAAGATCAATCCCACAAATGTCTTATGTTTAAAATGTGGGTTCATGCAAAGAAAATAAAAGGTTAAAATATGGTGAGAAAGTTATGTTAGATCTCCATTTGTATCATATTTTTTTTTGTCTTGGTGTTTTCTCATTAAGAGTGAATCAAGCCTCACATCTACCCTTCTTAAATCATAGAAAACCTTAGATTTTGTTTATAAATAGTTATTTTATATGACTTAAAACCTTAATTTAATGTATATATATAATTTACATTGAGCATTTCCTATTTGCTTACCTTTTATTTTCTTAGATTTACATACAATTATTTTTATAAAATTTAGAAGGAATTTGTCATCCAATAAATACTTCAACTTTACTTTTTATAAATCTCCCAACTTCACTTTCTATGAATACCCCACTAAATT
Organism: Sequoia sempervirens; assembly: GCA_007258455.2. Classification (NCBI taxonomy): domain Eukaryota; kingdom Viridiplantae; phylum Streptophyta; class Pinopsida; order Cupressales; family Cupressaceae; genus Sequoia; species Sequoia sempervirens. Next base: position 913,064,894 of record VDFB02271358.1, read on the forward strand.
TTTTAAAATTACAAATCTTCATTTTAAAGTTATCTAATTTTGAAATAAAATTACGCAAATAATTTTTATTTCTTTTATTATTTGTATGACTAATATGTTTTGAAATAGGCAGTTTTGAAAATTATTTAAGGGAGAGGACCCTATCGTGGGACAGGGTCCAATTGCTGGTATAGCTATGGACAGCCTGGGGGCCAACTTTGGACTGTCTGGGGACCACTATTGGGCAATAAAAGTGTCAATAAATTTACACTTAGTATCCAACTACCAATCCCTTCAATTCAAAAAATACACAAATTGACCAATCATGTAACGCCACATCAACATACCAATATTACATGACTTAGTTACCCACTATCGGTGCATCACTTTTTTTGGCTCTTTTTTTGTGGTTTTTGAAAAAACCCCCAAAACCTTGAAAAACATGTTCGAATTTTCCCCAAAAGTTTTTTTACATACTACCAACTCGACGGTCAAGGGACATGGCCAAAAAAAAAAAGTTGACTTGAACGCTGATGACGTGGAGCAGGGGGTCAAAGTTATCCTACCCACGATAGGGCCCTCTCCCTTAGTAAATAGAAAAATTGTTATCTTGTGAACTAAAGTGGAAGACATGAAATGATTACAACCAATACATCATTGACCATTGTTTCCATTTTGCTTGAGGACAAAAAAGGCTCCATCTAAAAGCAACAATTCATTAATCAACTATTGGGAAGTATAGCTCATTGATTACAACCTCACCAGTCCATTCTTTATGGCACATTCTATGGTCTCCTTAAAGGCTTCTGGTAAATGATACTTGCAAGAGAAACCTATATCCAACAATTTCTTTGAAGAAATAGGCAGGTATTTCTCAGGTCCATCATCTCCATCTAACCTATACCAAAAACAATTGAAAAGTTAAAGTCTTACAATTGAAGGTTTTGTAGACCATTTAGCCTAGATAACCTAAAAGATTCAAATGAAAATTGTCTTCTTACTTGAGAGAATTCTTGAGTTTTACATACTGTTTAGCAAGGAAATCTTTGAGAGACTTCAGACTGAAAGAATCAAATGCACAAACATAACGATTTTGAGCATTGGTATGTTCCATCAGGAATATGTGGGCATTGCAAGTATCATCCATATGAACAACTGGTATAGATCCCAACATGAAATCAAGAAACTTGAGCATTTCATAATATTCATGATATCCTGTTAAATCAGGTCACATGAAAATTATATAGGATCTTTAATACATACACAAAGGATCAATAAACACACAAATATTTATACCTCCAGTCAGAGTTAATATTGCTTCAGCAGATGTTGGAAAACTCGTAGTTGTAAACCAAGGCCCAATCACCATACCTGGAAGGATGGTTACCACCTCAATGTTATTATTAAACCCATATTTAAGGGCCTCTTGTTCTACTAATGTCTTAGCTATCATATACCAAGCTTTCTTAGTTGTTTGAGATTGAAGGAAACCTAGGGGGCTCCAACTCTTTTTATCAAGGCATGTTTGGATGAATTCTCCCTTGTCATTCATTGGAGAAGTCGCTGTAATTGATGATGTGAAAATTATATGTCTAATAGATTTAGCTCCTACGCAGGCTCTCATAACATTGAGTACCCCATTTACAATAGGTACAATAAAGTCATCCTGGAAAACAACATTCGTTCCAGAAAGATTTAGGAACAGATATAAGTGTTATTATGAATTAAGAGGTGAAGAGTCATTTTATCTGCTTACCAGATTAGCTACTGTAAAATCCATGGGACCTGCCACATGAAAAACTCCTTGACAACCCTCGACTGCAGAATGAAAGCTGCCCTCTAAATATTAATCAGCTTTGAAGAGCTTAAGCCTTTCCTCTACCATCGGCAACTCCAGCAAAGCCCTAGATTTTGTCTCGTCCCCTGCATATCATCAACCCATATAAAACTGGCATGCTTAAATAGATAACTTTTTACTAGAATGTTAGCTTTTTATGATCTTCACTTAAAAACCAAGTACCTGGGTTTCTAAGTGTGGCATTGACGGTGTAGCCCCTTTCCAGAAGATTTTTGACCAACCATGATCCTACGTGTTCCCCTGCTCCAGTCACACACACTCGTTTTACAGTCTTGTTAACTTCATCCGCCATTAAATTGAATTGGAAAATTGTGTGAGGAAGAGGCTGAGATTGTCTATTTTTATAGCCCACTGTTCAAAATAAAATGATTCTTTAACGACAAATACCATTCCAAACCTCAAAAAATCTGAGGATGACTCATTTACTCCTGCAACTCTTATGGCTGTGACGGTTGATCCGGTCGAAGAAATCTTCCTATTACACCTTTCAGTGAGTTGGGCGGGGGATTGCAGATTCAAATTTGAAATTCCAACTTACCAGTTGCAGTTTCATTAACAATGAATGTGACAATGCTCGTCCTTGGGTATGGTGAAGCGCTTCCCATCTTCTGCAGCGCGGGAAAGTGAGTTTAAATGTTCAGTTTATGTGCTGGGTTGCTAACTGTGACTAACTGCTGACTGTAGCAGTTAACGAGATTGCTAACAAGAACAGAAACGGACGTTGAGGAGGGGAACGGAGTGAGAGCGCCCCAGATCAGCCACTGTAAGCTGTCAACGCTTAGAGTATGCTGGTTTAGACGCCCCGCCAAACTCACTCCACTCTCAGTCCACAAAATTCATGCAATACATATGCAGCCCGACACCTTCAGATATGTCGCTCGATGGCACGTACACATTGACCGAAATAAAACAACCACTACTCGAGCGCCCACAAATAAATCTGAAGCCGCCACAAAGTTTAACGATTCGTAGAGATAATTAAAGAGTCGTCGCCCACTGGAAGCCGTCGAGCTTTATTTCTCAGACGCCTGAAACATAATACAGAAAACGTTTTTTTTTTAAAACAAGCAACCGCGGAATATTAAAAACTTTCAAGATTTCAATAAGCCGCCAAAGCATGAAACAGAGGAGACGTTGGTATAAATGATATCGACTTAAATAAGGAGAGAGCAAGTATGAATCAGGCCGCCCCTATCAGTACAAGCCGACGTCACGATGAGGAGAGGCGTTACAAATTAAGAGTTTACAAATAATATGCAGTCCGCCATCATAAACAAGCCGCCCTTAACATGGCCGCCATATTAATAGACACAGCATATACATTCAAACAAAAGCTTTGACATATTAAATCCGACTTGGCATGGGATATGATATTTCAAATACTGACATAGAAATCTGACTTGGCAAGATTGCTGACAAAGTAAGTAGACAAGCAGCTCTCAACCATACAAGTAAGGTAGTTCAAGTAGGCAAACAAGTAGCTCAAACAAATGAGCAATCAGTTCAAACAAGTAGACAACCAGCTCAAACACCTTTGACATTCATGACAAAATATTCAAAAATAATTTCTTTCATCGTACAATGTCTATAAAAGGATTCAAAGAGATCAACAAGAAACACCAGCAAAGAACATACAGCTATAAAACAGCACAACTACGGCAAACTATTACACCTCGCCAACAGGGGCAAGGAGAAACAAACAGGTTAACATGCCAAAGTGCCGAATCTTATCGGTTGATTCTATGCTTCATAACATTTTTTGATTCTATGCTCCATGACATTTTTAATTTACAAACTCGTTGCCTGTACGCTTAATTTCTTTGGCAAATTGCAGATATGAGGATGATTACTGTAGAACCTCTGCATTTACTCTGTGTGATAGCAGTCGCAGTTTTGTCAGGTGGCACTGATGCTTGTTCTCATGGCACTTGCCAGGTGAGTATCTCTATTCACTTCCATTCTTTTTCTATTTTAGATTAGTAAGCTTGTTGACAATGTCAATCCGCCCTCCAGGAAAATTATAATAGGTGAGGTACTGGTAGTTCATTAGTAGAGTCGGGCCTGGCTTAACCAGCACACTCTAAGGGTACACTCCTTAGCTGGTCGGGCCCACAGTCCTTTAAACCTGTCATTTTTTCCATTTCTTCACTTTTTATGTTCTCGTTTTCACTTTTACCGATGTCGTTTCGGCTGGGCTTAAGTGTCACACACTAAGCTCTGACCGGTCAATATTTTTAACCTTTTCCATTTTCCGTTTTCTTTTCACCGTCACCGTTGAAGTGAGATGCTGGAGTGAGATGCGTTTGTCCTGCAGTAGTGTCACATCATTGTCGAAGTATGTGCACGATCAGCAAGGCCGAGCAATAGATAGCCGCTGCCTTCATAATTAGTTACATTAGCCACTGCCTTCATAATTTATAAAATTCTACAATAAGTTTATTCTTAATATTAAAGATGACGGTTAATTAAATAATAAAAATAATTGATCTTTATTGTTATATAAACTCTTATTTATATAAAATATCTAACATTTCTTTATTCTTATATTTACTCATCTTTTAATAGTTTATCAAAATGGAGTTTATTTTTATTTCTTAGAATATCTTTTAATCAATTTATTCCTTTAACTTTATTAAACTCCAATAACATCTTTAGTTTTTTAATGATAATTAAAGGTTTTCTAAGTATAATAATGGATTAAAAATTTAACCGTATAATATTGTAATAAGAATTTACATTGAACCATGGATTAAATTTATATTAAAGAGTTGATTAAAAAATTTGATATTGCATTCCTTGGTAGTTAAATTTTCAAAGAATTTTAATAAATTAAAATATTATATATTGTTATTTTCTTTATGTATAATTTTAGAGTGTATTTGTATGGAATATTGTATATATTTATCAAAAAATAACTCTATAAATAAATTTAATATTTATTTTAATTTGAATTTGAAATAGATATTTTTAATTAAATTTATATCTAATCAGTCAATGTATTGGGATCCAACATTAAAAATATGATAATAGATTAAAAACTTAATAGTATACTTAATTTACAAGCTTTAAATACTTTAATGGATTACCTTAATATAGTATATCCATTAATATTCCATAGACAATAGTATCCAACATTTAACAATATTGGTTATACTAATGGTGTCATACTATAGTAAATTAATGGAGTAAATATTTAATAGAATTATTGTAAGGTTATTATTTTATAGATTTAGTATTTAATAGATTTTAATAATTTTAAATAAATGTTGGATATTTTATATAAATAACACTTTATATGAGGTTAATTAATATGTAATATTTGGAATTCTTTTTTTTTTATAAAAAGTAAGGTAATGTTTCAACCTATTTTAATGCTTGCATAAAACCATTTTCTATGTGTGTATTAAAGGGTTGAGTAAAAGATTTGATATTGCATTCCTCAATGGTTAAATTTTCAAAGATTTTTTATAGATTAAAATATTACATATTGTTATTTTCTTTATGTATTATTTTATAGTGTATTTACATTATTGACTATTGTATAGATTTATCCAAAAATAACTCTATAAATAAATTTAATATTTTTTTAATTTGAATTTGAAAGAATATTTTAAATTAAATTTAATTAAAATATGATCATGGATTAAAAACTTAATAGTATAATTAATTTACAAGCCTTAAATACCTTAATGAATTATCTTAATATAGTCCATCCATTAATATTACATAGAAGATGGTATCCAACATTTAACAATATTGGTTATACAGTATTTAATAGAATTATTGTAATGTTACATTTTTATTTATGTTTAAGGTTATTATTATATAGATTTAAACTAAAAGAGGGGTAAAAATTTATTCAAATTAAAAAAAAAAGTACAAAGCAAGGGCATTACACACCCCTGTCAATCTCCACTAAGTATTAAGGTTTTAATCCATTATCATATTTTTAATGTTGATCTTGACTAGTTAAATATAAATTTAATTCAAATATTTATTCAAATTCAAATTAAAAAAATATTAATTTTATTTATAGATTTTTTTTTGATAAATCTATACAATACTCAATAATGCAAATACACTCTAAAATAATACATAAAGTAAACAACAATATGTAACATTTTAATCTATAAAAGTTCTTTGGAAATTTAATAATATTTTACTCAAACATTTTATAGAAAAATATAAGATGGTTTTATAAAATCATTAAAATACCTTGAAACATTACCTTACTTTTTATCAATTTTTTTTTCCAAAACTAACCATTAATTAACCCATATAGACTATTATTTATATAAAATATCTAACATTGATTTAAAATTATTAAAATTTATTAAATACTAAATCTATACAATAATAACATAAATAAAAATAATAACCTTACAATAATACTATTAAATATTTAATCCATTAATTTACTATAGTATGACACCTTTAGGATAACCAATATTAAATTTATTTATTGAACTTTTTTTATAAATCTATGCAATAGTCAATAGTGCAAATACACTCTAAAATAATACAATATAAAGCAAATAACAATATGCAATATTTTAATCTATAATTTTTTTTTGAAATTTAATCATTGAGAAAAGCAATATCAAATCTTTTACCCAACCCTTTTATAGACACATAGAAGATGGTTATATACAATCATTAAAATACCTTGAAACATTACCTTAATTTTTTTTTATCAAAAACATAATTCCAAAAATAACTATTAATTAACCCCATATAAACTATTATTTATATAAAATATCCAATACTTATTTAAAGTTATTAAAATTTATTAAATACCAAAATCTATATAATAACCTTACAATAATTCTATTAAATATTTAATCTATTAATTTATTATAGTATGCCACCATTAGGATAACCAATATTGTTAAATGTTGGATACCATCTTCTATGTAATAGTAATGGATATACTATATTAAGGTAATCCATTAAGGTATTTAAGGCTTGTAAATTAATTATACTTTTAAGTTTTTAATCCATTATTGTATTTTTAATGTTGGATCCTAATACATTGACGTGTTAGATATAAATTTAATGAAAAATATCTATTTCAAATTCAAATTAAAAAAAATATTAAATTTATTTATAGAGATTTTTTTTTTGATAAATCTATACAATAACCAATAATGTAAATACAATCTAAAATAATACATAAAGCAAATAAAAATATGTAATATTTTAATCTATAAAAATTCTTTGAAAATTTAACCATTGAGGAATGCAATGTCAAATCTTGTACTCAACCCTTTAATAGACACATAGAATATGGTTTTATACAACCATTAAAATACCTTGAAACATTACCTTACTTTTTATCAAAAACATATTTCCAAAACTAACTATTAATTAATCCCACATAAACTATTATTTATATAAAATATCCAACATTTATTTAAAATTATTAAAATCTATTCAATACTAAATCTATACAATAATAGCCTTAACAATAAATAAAAATAATAACCTTACAATAATTCTATTAAATATTTAATCCATTAATTTACTATAGTATGACACCATTAGTATAACCAATATTGTTAAATGTTGGATACCATAATATTAATGGATATACTATATTAAGGTAACTCATTAAGATATTTAAGGCTTGTAAATTAATTATACTATTAAGGTTTTAATCCATTATCATATTTTTAATGTTGAATTGGTTAGATATAAATTTAATTTAAAATGTATATTTCAAATTCAAATTCAAATAAATATTAAATTTATTTATAATAGAGTTATTTTTTTGATAAATCTATACAATAGTCAATAATGCAAATACACTCTAAAATATTATATAAAGGAAATAAATATCAAATCTTTTACTCAACCCTTTAATATAAATTTAATCCATGGTTCAATGTAAATTATTATTATGAATATTATACTTGTAAGGTTTAAATCCATTATTATACTCACAAAGCGTGTAACTATCAATTAAAAATGTTATAGGAGTTTTAATAAAGTTGAAGAAATAAATTGATTAAAAGATTTTCTAGGGAATAAAAATAAACTCCATTTTGATACAATATTGAAGAATGAGTAAATACAAGAATAAATAAATGTTAGATATTTTATATAAATAAAAATTTATATAACAATAAAGATCAATTATTTTTATTATTTAATTAGCTATCATCTTTAATATTAAAAATAAACTTATTGTAAAACCTAAATTATTTATAAATTATGAAGTTAGCGGCTATCTCCTGCTCGGCCTTGCTGATAGTACTCTGATAATGATGCGACAATGCTGCAGGACAAAAACATCTCACTCCAACGGTGACGGTGAAAAGAAAACGGAAAAGGTAAAAGGTTAGAAAAGTATTGACCGGTCAGAGCTTAGTGTGTGACACTTAAGCCCAGCCTGTCGTTTCTGTTCTGGGTAACCTCTCTGCTCCCTAAAGAATTACGTTTAATTTTAATCCCACATGTGCTGGGGAAACAACACAAGGGAGGAGGACATTATAAAAGTATAATCATAACTTGCAGTGTGTTAGCCCCTTAATAAAATATTTTAACTTTCGTAGGCTAACATGGTTTTTATCCCTCGTGACTATATCCTATAACGATAAGAGTATTAGTTTTAGTTTTTGACTTTTTAGATTTTACTAATTATTAATATTATTAAAAATATTATTTTTATTTTATTTTTTATTTTAAAAATAAATCTATTAATAATAAATTATTCATAATTGATATTTAGTTAGACTTTTTAAAAATATTTTTAGATGATGATAATAATAAATAATCAACAATCAATAATAATTTTAAAAAATTAATTACAAATAATAATAAATTATTGATTAAAAATCAATTTTAAATAACAATTTTAATTCAAATTATTTTAAAAAATAACTACAAATTATAATAACAATTTATTAATTAAAAATCAATTTTAAATAAAAATTCTAATTAAAATTATTAAAAAATAAATGATTGATTATTAATTATTTAAAATTAAAAAAATTAATTACATATAATAATAAATTATTAGTTAAAAATGAATTTTAAATAAAAATTCTATCTAAATTTATTAAAATAATCAATAATATTTTTTTTATTATTAATTATTTAAAATAAAATTGATGAGTAATTACAAATAATTCATAAATTGAAATTCTAGATTTTGATAACATGATCTATTGATAAGTAGGAGGTATCTTCCACAATGTGTCAAATTGTGATATTGCTATCAAGATTCAATTGTGTAGTTTTACAAGTCAAACCCGTTGACCCATGTTTCATGAGTAGTATTTCATAAGAACCCATCTCTCATGATAATGAATGGTCCACTTAGCACTCATTACATCTAGATGATGCTCACAAAGATGAAGCACTAGGCCTTCCCAAAAGGTCACCCATAACAATATTGCATGATCTATGATTTTATTAAAAAATGATCATTTTGGATTTTGACAAATTGACACAAGTGACAATTTGACAATGAAATATTTAATGTATCACAATTAAGTTTCAAATTGAGTAACACAATAGAAACTAAAACAAATTAAGAGATTGTTATGAGGGTAGTGATGCAACTTTTCTAATTAGAGTGTATTCCATGAGATTATAATTCTTTGAGACATTTTGTCAAATAGTTCACAAGCTTCATCTATCCTCCCACATTTTGCATAGAATTCAAAAGGGCATCTACAACCACAACATTTGAGAAAATTAATCTTCATATTATGCTTTGATGGATGTCCATACCTTGTTCAAAATCTCCTATATTAAGGAAATCGACAAGGATTTTGGTGAAGGTTGTGAAATTTTTCTTTGCATCTACCAGATGCATTTGATTGAAAGTTTCTAAAATCTTTTCAACAAATCCATTATGTATATTCTACAATCATTATAGTCCACAAATTCACATTTATTTGGCTTTGCATCTACCAATTGTATTTGCTTGAATTTTCCTACCAACTTTTCAATGTAGATCCATTTTGTGTATATCTTACAATCTTTGTATGGTCCACATGAATTTGAATCCTTTGTTGAAGAAAATATTACAATATAATTCTTATTTATGTTCTTATTTTTCATACATATTTATAAAAGTTTGAAATTATTAATAATATTAATTTTGGCAAGTCATCAAAAGATTGTTGATTATAAAAATATATGCATCCCAATGTAAAAATGCAAACAATGGAAGCAATGACTGTAACATATAAATTTTTATGTAGTATCCAACTCAAAGAATCATGTTACCCTCTACCTTGAATTTGTTAGTATATAAAAATAAGGAAGTGTTATAAATAAGATAATAAGTTGACTATTAACATATACCAATTTTCATAGAGATGTAGATATCTTCCATTTCAAAACACACAAAACAATATTTAGTAGATAATCAACCATCTTTCATTTTTATAGTGATTAATTTCTCCTTGTAGGAAACACATAGAGTAAATAAAGCAAACCAACGAAGCCACAACTACCCCTATTTTGTAGTTTGGTGTGTGTTCCTTCCTCTCCCTAATCTTCTCTAATTATTTTGAAGAGACCAAGGTTTGTAACTAAACTATAGCTCATTCTATGTGCATGTACTTTTGAGCTTGATAGAGAAAACTAAAAAAATATTAATCTACTCTAGTCAAAACACAAACAACACTCAGATTTAGTATAAGAGTCAACCAATCATAATGAAAACATAATATGAAGATGAATTTTCTCAAATGTTGTGGTTGTAGATGCCCTTTTGAAATCTATGCAAAATGTGGGGGGATAGAAAAAGATCATGAACTATTTGACACAATGCCTCAAAGAATTGTAATCTCATGTAATACACTCTAGAATTAGAAAAGTTGCATCACTACTCTCATAACAATCTCTCAAATTTTTTTAATTTCTATCATGTTATACCTAATTTAGAACATTGGGTATAACAAAATAGACAGTAAAATAAATTGAGAGATTACAAATCTTTGAGACAATTCTTGAAATAGTTCACAAGCTTTGTCTATCCTCCCACATTTTGCATAAATTTTAAAAGGGCATCTATAACCATAACATTTGAGAAAATTCATATTCATATTATGCTTTGATGGATTTATATACCTTGTTCCAAATCTCCCATATTAAGGATACCAACAAGGATTTTGGTGAAGGTTGTGGAATTTGTTTTTGCATCTACCAATTGCATTTGCTTGAAAGTTTCTAAAACATTTTCAACAAATCCATTATGTGTATATTCTAAGATCATTATAGTACATAATTTCACATTTATTTGGCTTTGCATTGTATTTTCTTGAATTTTCCTACAAACTTTTCAATGTAGATCTATTTTATGGATATCTTACAGTCCTTGTATTCCACATCACTTTGAATCCTTTGTTGAAGAAACTATTACCATATATTTCTTATTTATGTTCTTATTTTGCATACATGTTTATAAGTTTGATATTATTAATAATATTAATTTTGGTAAGACATTAAAAGAGTTTGTTGATTTTAAAAATATATGCATCCCAATATAAAAATCCAAACAATGGAAGCAATGATTGTAACACATAAGTTTTTATGTAGTATCCAATTCAAAGGATCATGTTACCCTCTACCTTGAATTTGTTAGTATACAAAGCTAAGGAAATACTATAAATAAGATAATAAGTTGACTGCTAGCATACACCAATTTTCATAGAGATGTAAATCTCTTCCATTTCAAAACATATAAAAGAATATTCAATAGATAATCAATCATCTTTCATTTGTGCAGTGATTGATTTCTCCTTATAGGAAACAATAGATTATATAAAGCAAACCAACAAAGCCACAAATACCCCTATTGTGTAGTTTGGTGTGTGTTCCTTCTTTTCCCTAATCTTGTTTGATTATTTTGAAGAGACCAAGGTTCATAACTAAACTATAGTTCATTATATGTGCATGCAATTATAAGCTTGATAAAGCAAACTAAAAAATATGAATCTAATCTAGTCAAAACACAAACAACACTAAAATTTAGTATAAGAGTCAACCAATCATAATGAAAACATAACATGAAGATGAATTATTTAACTCAAATGTTGTGGTTGTAGATTCCCTTTTGAAATCTATGTAAAATGTGGAAGGATAGAGAAAGCTTGTGAACTATTTAACAAAATGTCTTAAAAGAATTGTAATCTCATGGAAGACACTCTAATTAGAAAAGTTGCATCACTACTCTCATAACAATCTCTCAATTTGTTTTAGTGTCTATTGTGTTAATCAATTTGAAACTCAATTGTCATTGGCTCTGGGAAAATTCATGGCCAACAATTCACTAACAGATAATTCACCATGACAGTTCACTGTGGGAAAATTCACCGTCATGACAAATTCACTGCAAGTAAAATTCACCACCAACAATTAACACTTTTAATATATATTTTGAAATATGGGCATGAATTGTTGGTGGTGAATTTTACTTGCAGTGAATTTGTCATGGTGGTGAGTTTTCCCATGGTAAATTGTTGGCATCAAATTTTCCATCGTTGTGAATTTGCAAATTTGCATATGCCATTGTCATTTGTGTGTCAAGTTTATCAAAATCCAAAATGATCAATTTTTAATAAAATCATAAATCATGTTGTCAAAATTAGAATGTCAAATTATTCATTGTTTGTAATTTATTCATCAATTTTAATTTTAAATAATTAATAATAAAAAAAATATTATTGATTATTTTTAATAATTTTAATTAGAATGGTTATTTAAAAATGATTTTTAACTAATAATTTTTTAATAATTTATTTATTTATTTATTTTATAGATGAGTACTACCAAAGGGGGTAGCTCCCGATTACATTCGATAAAAGGCAAATCTATGCCCGGATAGTAGTGAGTAACAGCCAAGAAACAACTCATGGGTTCAATTTGCCAGTGACTGGTAAATGACGGCCAAAAGGCCTCCCAGTCTAATGAGTTTCTGCAGACTTCCTTCGCCAAGCTAGGCATTGTGTTCATTCATATATCAGACGAACGACTCCATATCTGCATTCATCACCCTAGACCTGAATACCTCCCAAGTGTTAGTCAGAAGATTGACTAGTTCCTCTCCTTGGATTCAATTCACCCCAACAACTTGTTCTTTTTCTTCTACTTCATCGTCGCTTACCATCGCTGGATCGAAGTACATGCGTAAGAAGCTCACCCATCCTTCTGAGCCCATATCCATAGTCGAACTGGCCATCGCTTGGACGTTGGCCTGCACCACAAAACCACGAAGCCCCACCACCACTCGCTCCCTGGATTCTTAGATATCCACTAGAGCATTATTATTACCTCATACACCCTACCATCACACTAGTGTTGGTTGAGGTTTAGGACTGTGGAGACCGTTCCCACTATCGCCCTATGCACCTCCTGACTCCGCGAGGTGAAGATACGCCAACATTGCATGTCCATGGACTCCAATGCGCATCGACAGAGAAGGTCGAATTGAAACACCATTTTCGCGTCTGTGATACCTCATAAAACTACTACGACCTGCCATTTAGAGCGAAATAGCCACTCCTATATAGATTGTAGAGGGCCAATTTTTAACCAGGAGAGTCCAAGACCCAACAGTCCAAGACATTCCCGAATCCGCATCAAATCTGTCCTAGCCCCCTCGGGGGTACAACAGTTCCTCGCTTTCAAGACCACGTGGGCTTGGAATCAGGGACAAAATCAAGATGGCAGATCATATTGTCCTCTAACAGCACATATTGCAGACCCAACCATTGTACTGGAGAGGAACACGTAACCACCTTTTCTGACTGCGCAACTCCCATGTTTGCCAAAAGATCTGCAGCTTTATTCGCTTCCCTGTAAATGTGCGATATAGTGTAATCCACCAACTTCCCAAGCAAATCTCTAATTGTTGCAATCCAATCATTTATTTTCCAGTTTGGAGATTTGCTTGTAGTGATTTCCTATATACATAGCATTGAATCACCTTCTATTTTCACCAAATCAATGCCTTTTTGTATGCAAAGCTGTAATCCAAGCCACAATGCCTCCAACTCCGTGTTGTTATTGGTGCATGTCCCTAGTTTTTTCGATGCCACCCACACACAATCACCCGCAAAGTCTCTAATTATGCAGCTAGCCCCTGCCCTTCCGGGATTGCCCTTTGCAGCCCCGTTAAAATTTAGTTTCCACTTCAACCTTTTCGGCTTTGTCCAAAAGATCTCCTTTCTGTTAATTTTTGTTTTGGTTGCTGGCATGAGCTTTTTAAAGCTTAGACCTTTCCACGTCTTAAGGATCTCCTCGTCCCATTTTAAAAACTTTGATTTTGAGCCTAACCTGATTCTGTTATTTGCCATCTCAATTATGGCTTCTTGGATTTTAAAAATGAGTTGTCTGTTTAATGATTTCTCCTTAAATATGTGTTTGTTCCTTTCCTTCCATATGTGCCATGCTACTAGGGATGGAGCCAAAATCCAGAGCCCACTCCAAATGCCATTTTTATTCAATTTTTTAATAATTTATTGTTATGTGTAATTAATTTTTTAATTTTAAATAATTAATAATCTATTGATTATTTTTAATAATTTTAATTAGAATTGTTATTGAAATTTTATTTTTAATTATTATTGATTGTTTATTATTTATTATTATTATCATCTAATTTTTTAAAAAAATCTTATTAAATACCAATTATAAATAATTTATTATTAATAGATTTATTAAAAAAAAAAAATTGAAAATTAATTAATTATGTTTAATAATTTACTATTAATAATTATTAAAATATGAAAAGTCAAAAACTAAAACTAATGCTCTTATACCTAGGTTATTGTCCACGGTATAAAAAGCATGGCAATTTAGAAAGTTTAATATTTTATGACGGGGCTAACACACTTAAGTTACCGTTTATACTTTTTATAATGTCCTCCTCCCTTGCATTGTTTCCCTCAGCAAATGAGATTAAAACTGAAATACATAATTTTTTGGGGAGCTGAAGAGTGCCCGAAAATGGAAACAACATCGACAAAAGTGAAAATGAAAACAGGAAAAGTGACGGGTTTAAAAATGTTGTGGGCTCGGCCACCTAAGGAGTGTACCCTTAGAGTGTATCGGATAAGCCCGACTATAGAGTTGGAGAGTGAGGAAAAACTATATTGATAATAGTTTAGGACAATTGTGATGGAAACTCATTTGCTGGGAAGGTTTTTTTTGAAAATTTGAACAATAGTGTTGTGACTTCACCTAGGAAGTCTTCATTGAGTTTGCTTCAATAAACGAAGAAAGAAAAGAAAAAATACGATAAAACAATTTAGGGGGAAGAAACTTATAAAAAAAATCTTATATTATATTACACTATATGTATTTAAAAAGGAAAAATTGAGCTATGACAGTTTTTTTATCAAGTCTTTGTTTGAGTAAAATGTCAGCTTTCAGAGTTCTTATTGAGTCTCAATTGGTTGGGCTTAAAGAGCACACACTAAGGTTTGACTTCCTACGTGGTTTTCGATCCCACTCTTACACCGTTTAATCAAATTCTCTATTTTATTTTCATTTTTTGTTTCCCATTTTCTTTTCCATTGCACTCCTCTGACTCTTGATAGTCACGGTCATTGCAACTTTCGCCCAATCTAGTTGTCACACTCATTGATAATGAAACTAATCGGTTAAGTTTGAATTTAAAATTTGAATCTACCTCTCTCGCTTAAACAACAACCAAATGATTTCTATTGCTCAAGATATTCCTTTTGGGCTCATGTCTATGAAATATTTGCTCAAGAGTCTAGACTCCCATCACCTATAGAAACAAAAAGATGCTTTGATGTCTTTTTTTCTTTGCTACTACTTTTCAAAGACAAGGCATGAGAATTGTTTGATAGAATGGCTCGAAGAAATATTGTTCTCATGGTTGCAAGATATTAACAAAATGCATCCGAAGACATCAAATTATTAAGGTTCTTATTATTTTTTATTGCATGTCTTCATGATTGAAAGCTATCACTTATTAGGTAGTGATGAGTTTTATGGGTTATTTGATATATTACATGGGCATATAGTCTATGCATTTGAATATGGGTTCTTAGTGAGAATGTTTCTAAGAAAAATATTCTCGAAAGAAACATATGATGAATCTAAAGGTAAGTGTACTCTATACAGGTAGTCACTCAAATATTAATAATAAGCATTGTTTGTCTATATCAATAACAATTGTAAACATAGAAGAAATTTACAAGATTAACCAAGGACTTTTTTAGTTAAAGGTCTTGTATTCTTACCTATAATCCTATAGAGTTCAACATGAAAGACTGCCCTTTCTTACTAAGAGAAATAAAAAAATTAAGTTCGATAGAACATCTAAATTTATAAATTCAATACCCAATACACTAAAAAATTAATTGTCCTTATTTGATGGGAGTGATTTACATTACATAGTTTGCATCTTCATGTCTTAGGCTAATGAATTATTTCAAGATATTTTTTGAGGATGTATTGTTGAAACTATTTGTTCACTATTAGAGGGGTAATTAAAATATAATTATATTAGCTTCTTAGATAATTATATTTCATATTATGAAAAATTTCAAGCTACTATTATTGAGTAGTTTAGAGATGAATTTGATCTTAGTGGGTTAATTGCATAGCTTTCTAATATTTAGAAAAATAAAAATGAACCAATTTGTCCATTTAATATTAGATAATCTCACTTTAAGTTGTGATAAATATCCCTAAGCGTGTACTTGATCTATTATATAAGAATGTTTGAGATTCTATCATGGAGTCTTTGATCTTAAGTATAATATTTTTTCAAAAGAGATGAATCTCATAAGTCCCTTATATGATTATTATTGAGGTAAACACATTGATGAAACCATTAGGGTATCAATGATGTTACATTTTATATCCAAAATTGTTTCTATTGATAATCCCTTAGATTTGTATGTTTAGTCTAATAAGTTAGCTATAAATATTTGTGATGCTAATGACCAAGTTGTAGTATATGGTGATTCATTCCTTTGATCTGTAGCATTCCAACAATTAGATACAAAATATGCTAAAAGAGAAGTTCTAACAAAAGAAGATGAATAAACTAATAATGAAGTCAATTTATCAATATTTATTAATAAATTTTCTAGTAGATTTATTAATGAATTTGGTTATAGTAATGAGTCTCACATAGCATGTTACAATGAATGTGATAAAAAATAGAGAGCTTGCAATATGAAAAACTAGGTCCTTCACATGTGGTGCCTCAACTTTCCATATTTAGCTTCAATGATCTAAATGATGGTTTGAGCTACCTATATGACTCAAGTGTATATGTTTTTTTCTATTTTGAGCATAGCATTAGTTTTTCTTGTTCCAATAATATTTTACAAACATTAATAAAGTTAACCAAATTGTTATTAGAAGTAATATTTGGATCTTTGTGCAAATGAAAGAAGAAGATGAACTACACATTTTAGGTGACCTATATAATTAACCCAATATAGTTTATTTAAAGAATTTTCCTATATTTGAGAGTTTTCATTAGGATTTCTGAATAAAAAGTTTTCTTTATAAAAATCATGTAGCCTAGTATGTCATTTTGCAACATGTGAATATGAGGCATTTAAGTTTGATATTAATATATCTAAAGTGGTTTGGATTTAAGATAATGCCAAGACATTATATTATGAAGAATTTTATTTTCCTATGTGTTGGGATAGACTCACTTTCCAATAATGATGAACCATGTAATATTAGTGTAAATACTAGATGCAACTATGGTAATGTTAATATGCATGATTTCTATGTGTTGCATAATAAGCTATTTGATTCATATAAGGGCCCAAAAGTTAATTTTTATTCTCGATCTTCAACCAAAACATGCCCATGTGTACATTCTTGAATGTATGAGAATATTTATATTTTATCTAGGTAGTAATTGCACTATAATGAAAAGAATGGGATAACTAATCTAAATTTTTGTTTTTGATTTAGGAAAGTATTAGTTTTATGTTT
>VDFB02271358.1:913082787-913104395 GCA_007258455.2 Sequoia sempervirens
AGTCATAGCTGTATAGGTCCATTCGACAAGACAGAAGCAAAGTCACAATGACATGAGCAAAACACAAGATTAGTGAACTGTCAGTCGGCCAGACACCATGAATGTCACAGCGACCATGCTTTCTCAGAGGATTCAGCGTGTGAGATTGAGGCACATTTTCCAACATGATTATGGTGAGATATTTCTTTTCCTTGCGGTAAAAATGATATCCATTAGATTTTGCTTGCTACCGTTGTTAAGTTGGATTTAGAGATTGAATAGATGGATGTGAAAACTGATTTCCTTCATGGTGATTTGTAGGAGGATATTTATATGACACTACTAGAGCACTACGTGGTGAAAGGTAAAAGTAAATTGGTTTGCAATTTGAAGAAATCTTTGTATGGCTTAAAACAAGTCCTAGGATGTGGTACCAAAAATTTGATACATATGTGTTGAGTTTGGGATTTGAGCGTTCTAAATCAAATCATTGTGTTTATTATTAAACTAATGGTGATCATTTCCTATTTATTGCATTATATGATGATATGTTATTTATTGGAAAGGGAAAGGTATGATTTTAGAACTAAAATCTCAACTTGCTACTAAATTTGAAATGAAAGATCTTGGTGTAACTAGGCACATTCTTGGGATGGAAATTAAAAAGAGATAGAGTGAACAAAAGCTACACTGCCAAAGTAAGTATGTCAATTCAATTTTACAAATATTTAACATGTGCAAGATTGTAGACCATCAGGTGTTCCTCAAGCTTCAAATTTCTAACAAAGTTATCTATTTCAAATTTTCCAACATCTCCATCAGAGATGGAAGACATGAGCAAAGTTCCTTACCAGAGTGCAGTTGAAATTTTGATGTATGCTATGGTTTGTACTAGACCAAATATTTCCCAAGCAGTGGGAATTCTTTCCATATATATGTCTAATCCTGGTAGAGTTCATTGGGATGCAGTTAAAAGGGTCTTCAGATATTTTTGTGGTACTTCATATTATTCCTTGTGTTATCATAGTAATGTGACTAAAGGTGAGATTTCCCTTGATATTCATGGTTATGTGGGATTCAGACAGGTAGGTGATATTGATAGTAGGCGATCCACCAAAGAGCTATACTTATTCATGGTAAATCAATTGGATGAGTGTTTAATCGGCCTATGGTTGCTTTGTCCACCATCAAGCAGAGTATATGGAAGCTACTCATGCTTGTAAAGAAGCTCAGCTCTGGCTTAAGAGACTGTGGTTCAAATATTGAATAAAAACAAAGGTGCGTTGGATAATTTATTGTGATATTCAGAGTGTGAAATGTCTAGCTAAGAACCCTACATTTCATGCAAGGACCAAGCACATTGATGTACACTATCATTTTTTTAGAGATATGGTCAAAGATGGAAGTGTGAAGCTGGTTAAGGTAGAGACTTGGATGAATATTGTTGATTCTTTAACTGCTTTGTGAGCATTAAAGAAGTTTAGATGGTGTTATGAGATTTATAGGCTCCTTCAACCCTAAATAATTAAGAGAAATGTTTTATCTCTCCCGCTTTTGTTCTTTGCAAGGTGTTTGACAAGTGGGAGATTTGTTGGGAAAATGTGTCTCAACCTTGCAATTATATAACGGTTTATTGTTGATAGGATGTATATATTTATATATATATATTTCCTAGCTACATTGATAGGTGTATACAATGGCATAAGGGGGAGAGTGGGATGCGTGTAAATAAGTTCTTGTTCTTTTTTAGGAAACTTCTAAAATGGCTGACATACATTATATAAATGATATATTGTAAATCTAGACCGTTAATTATTAGGTTTTAGATCTAATGGTGGATATTTTGTTGGCCTGTCTTGCCCTAGAATGTAACCCTATTTTATGAGGGCGTTGTATTATGGCTGTGGTACAGAGAGACGGTGATGTATTCTGAGATTCTGGTAGCAGTTGAGTTGTCTCTTGATCTCTAAGTGGTGATACTCTTGTGAGAAGCTTGCTCTGCAAGTATATTGTAATCTTTGTGATTTACTAAATAATATATTGGGCGGCTTTTGGAGTGTGGGGTTTTTCTCTCGAAAGGGTTTTCCCCATGTAAATCATTGTGTCATGGTATGCATGATATTTGTGTTTATTTCTATTTAAGTTTCTATAACTGTTAGAGATCTGTCAAAGTTTTGCATTATTCTCATCTCAAGATTAGTGTAGGAAGTTGTTCCGCTACCTTAGCTTCCTTGCAATCAACCTAATGATGGATCATGAAGTATGATCTGAAACGTTGATACAAAAACTTGACACAGTTTCAATCCATAAATAGTTGTTTGAATGGCAAGGTTTTTTTTTTGCCAAAAATGCTCCTATAAAAAGTTTTTCAAAAAATTTGAGCTTCAAACCCTTGTTTGCCAAAGTTGCAAATGGTGACCAAACTGAGTGAAACGGAAGCTAAATCTGACTTTCTCGAGCCTCTTGGACACAACGAGACAACAAAAGATACTGCCACAATAGCCAAAGTTGTTGCAATCACCAAATATCACCAAAAAGCATACATGCAATATAGGATTAACATATCATTGCAAAACCTTTCTGATTCTCAAGATTGTATTGAAATGCAAGAGAAGAGCATACGAGAATTTGCAAGATCAAAAAAGAAACTCAAATCATAATAGAAAACTTGATGGTAGAAACTCTTTAAGAAAAAGGAAGGGGCTTTCTAGATTCAAAGCTCTAATACCATGTTGAAGTGAGCAACCAAGATCTTCAATTTGCAACACCAAATAACTTTCACAAGTAGTAGAGAGAAGCAACAAAAGAAGATGTTATTCCACCAAACAAGAATTACAATATGATCAATATGCAATACAAGATGATATACAAGATGCTAGAGATGTTTGGCATATAAAGGAAAGGGTGAGAGATAGGATTAGACAAGGTCATGACAAGTGGCTTAATCCTATCACATGAGACAACTAACTCATAACTACCTAGGATAGTGTAAAGTCTAGATAAGACAACTAATACTTCTAGAAGAAAGCTTATATCCTAAGTAAACTTAACACATGAACTAAGTACCCTAATTCCCTAGTAAAGAATTAACTAGGTACAAGGCTTTATTCACACCAACAACTCTTTCCTTTGCAATTCTGGCGTCAAACTATCCCAGCTTTCCTACACATACCTATAATAATGATGAACTAGTCCAACAATCAATGTCTGCATTTTGTTATAATCCAATATCCTTAAGTACATGATCTTCCTTGCTACACCCTTGTAATCCAAAAGTTGTAACCATTCAACTATGATTTCATCAAGGTTCTTGGATTATTTTCTCACTAGGAGAGCAACTAATTTTTCTCTCTCTACATATTCTTCCATGAGTTCACCCCTAATTTTTTTCATTTATGAAATAGAATGCTAGAGACCTTACTTGTAAATCCACCATAAACATTAAGGGGTTCCATTCCATGTCTTCTGGCACTACATAATTATGTAGATAATATTCACAAAGTTTGTCCTGTTCATCTTGTGTAGCATCAACAAAAATGTTAAGGAAATTAAAATTTCTACTCATGGAAATTGGTTGGTTACTTATCAGTCTACTGAACTGGAAACTTTTAAAAAATCTTGTAAAAACTAAGCATAAGTCCTGGTTGGGGGTCTACATCTAACAATCTGGGCAACTTTGTCTGCTACCTCTTTCACTTTAATTGCTAACTTTTTCAATTCAATATCCTTTCCGTCCAATACTTTAGTATGCTCTGCCACTATTTCTTCCTTTTCCTTTTTCCAATTTTCCTTTGTTGAGAAAATTCTTGAGTAACCTTCCACAGTTGGTATCCAAGGGATAGGGTTGTATGATAAGTTGGGGTTTTTGTAGTAGGGGGTCTCTTATTTTCAACTGCAAGTTCTCTATTCCCTGCTTTGACCATGGCAAGTTGTGTCAATAGGTCTGATTTTTCTCCATGTCCATATATTTGTAGCTTTTCCTCCAACTCTTGTATCTTCATTTCCCTTTCTTTGTCCCTTTGATCACAGGTCTTTACCAACTCTTCTAATTGTTTGATCCTTTCTAATGCTTCTTCAAATTCCTTCCTAACATTCCTTTCTCTTAAAAACATTTCCTTCTTTTCAAAATTGCTCATGACAACCCCCTGTATAATCATAACCCTCATTGTCAGGGCTAACTGAGGTTCTCTTTCTTGTTTTATTAATAACAAAAACATCCTCTAAATCTGACTCAGAGGTAGTAGATATATACCATTTTCTCTTTGTAGGTACATGTCCTTTCATTTCTGAATTGATTTCAACCATCATAACATCTTCTTCTCGTTGTCCTATGTCCCTTGTTTCCTCTTCTAGTTTCTCCATACTTCCCCTCATAATACCTTTCTTTCTTAAGTGGCTTGAATGCCTAGGTGGAGTAGATGTCTTTTTTTGTGTAGCCTTCTTTTTCTGCACCTTTGAAGGTGTAGAAGAACTACCTCTTTTTTTTCCTGGTCTTAGGTGTTTTAGAGGAAGATGGGATCTCTTTTACTGTCGGTTGGCTAGAGGCTGCATGTGGTGATCCTTGCACATTTTGTTCCTCAAGTTCACCTTGGCTACAGGTAGGTGAATTAGTAGGTGAAACAGGAGTGTTAGGATTAGAAGGCAGATATCTAATAGTTAAATGTAGATTTGATCAATAAAACTGAGAAATAAAACACATAAAAAATTATAGTAGAAACAAGACAACACAAAATTTAATGTGGTTCACCCAATCCAGGCTACATCCACAAAACCACAGCCATCAAATGATTTTATTATCCAATGTAAAACATATTACAATCTCGCTAATAATTCCCTACTGCAACCCCCATCCAAACCGCTTATAACAAGCTTTTAAGAAGCTTCCATAATTATCAGTCGCCACATACCAACAAGGACGAGTTCCTCTTATAGATGCAATAGGTGACTCTAGGGTTTTTGGAACTGTTGGTTCCTCAAAAATTTGATTAATGTCTTTATAGATTAAAAAAATATCCCAAGACAACTATGGATGTTGAATCCTAAGGCTCCTTTTCACTAACAAGGCTAGTAGATAGTAATGTGATAAGGCTGAATCATTTTGCTTCCTTTGATATTCAAACCCCATTCTTTTTAGCAAATTGTAAAGGTAATTAGGCACATTGACTGATCTATTATGACGAAGATGACTTAACAACTTAAAATGTACAATGTATAAAAGGGATTGCCTACCATCACAAGTAATATACCTAATGATATAAGAAGCACAAGAGGCCCATACCCATGGAAGTGACAGTCTCTTGGTACCTTGTGATGATTAATCAAGGTTTTCTCTTGGCTCTCTGAACTCATCTGTGGTAGCAACTACATTTGCTTAAATAGGTAATTCAGCTCCAACCCTCGGTAGACCAAACACTTGTGCAATTGCAACCTCTAAAGTGTCTACTTTCAATCCCTTGATAGTGGCTTCATCACACTATAATGGAGCTACAAAATTCCTTGTCATATCCTCATTAAATTCTATCAACTTTGAAAAGTAGTCCAACCATCCCGCCCTTGTGAAAATTGGAAAAGTTAACATGTCCTCCAATATTTTCTTGTGTGCTGATGGTTCCCTTCAGATAATGTCACCCCCCATGGTGAAATATTCTACCTCTACTCAATGTTGTAGAAATTCAACTCAAATTTCAATTTCAACAACCCACCAACCCTCTCTATCTGCCACACTTGCATACACCTCTTCCACTACAACTTCAATTGTTATGCCCTTCTTTCCTTTGTTTTAGCTTCTATCAGCTTGAATCGCTTTGAATTGGATCTAAATTTAGGCATTTGACAACTAAAATTGACAACAATTTAGGTTGCAGGTGCAAAAAGATATTAAGGCAAAAATGGGTTTGTATGTTTGTTTTTGCGTTTGGCTTTTGGTGGTGGAAAACCAAAATTTTGGATTATATTTTACCCCCCCCAACTTAAAATCTTGAAGTGACCACACTTCAATTCACGTAAAATAGGTGAAGGGTATGATTATAAAGCATGGGAAAAAAATTAATGAATAAATATCATGCAAAATTTAATACAAGTGCACAATGAAAGCATTCGAAATCTATGATAATTATGGAAGTTTAGTATACATACTTGTCGAATGTGATGAACATAACTCTGCACGTGTGAGGATAATTGAAGAGTGTTTGTAGTATGATTTTGATTTGACAAGAGTTAATTGCAAGGTATGGTGATATGAATGATAGGTTGGCGTGTGTAATGAAATGAAGCAAGATTTATGGATGATGGAATGTGAAGTGATAGTTTGAATGCTTAAAATTAAAAATAGTCAACGAGGAATGGAATGAGCATGTTGCATGTGTGGGAAAAAGTGGAGTGAAAGGTGGTGAACTGTAATTAATTTGGCATAAATTTTTAAACATTTTGACAGATAGCATTGTAGGTACCTTCTGCAACAAGTCTCAAACTAAACTGTGACAACTCATATGTATTAAGCTATAGGTCCCTACTGCAACAGGTCTTAAACTAGATTGTGGTAGCTTTAATAAATTAAGCTACAGGTCCCTTCGATAGTATGAAGCATACCTGAAAGAAGATTGTGAATCATAGTAATTATGTTGTGTGTGCTTTAAAGTTTTGGGATAGTAATTTATACCTAAGTAACCTCAGGAGATAAATTGTGTAGGTCATCTACTGAGGCACTGTGAGAACTGGTAGTATCTACTGTCGAGTTTTTATATTGTGATAGATTGTCTATATCTAAACCATTGTTTTGACCATATAGATGCATTGGAGAAAGAAGAAAATCATCTTTTTGAGCTGGTTGCTTATATATCTTCAATCTATGTCCATTCACCAACAATATGAATCTAATGACATCTATAGTTTGTAACTTTATTGCTCCATTGGGAAATACCTACTAAATTTTATAGGGTCCCAACCATCTAGATTGTAGCTTACCCTTGTGGTCTTTGTATTTGGAATCATACATTAAAACCTAGTCACCTACATTGAACTCTTTGGCCTTTATAAATTGATTATGCCATTGAATTCTCTATTTTTGAATAATCTTTGTATGATACATGACCTCCATTCTAATTTCATCCAATCTATTTAGACTATGTAACCTTTCTTTTTGTGCTTCTGTCAAATCCATTCCTAAATCCACTGTTGTCCTAAGTGTCTTATACTCAAACTCTATTGGCAAAGCTGTTGTTTTCCCATAGACTAGTTCATAAGGTGTGAACCCTGTAGTTGTTTTCCATGTTGTTTTGTAGGCCCACACTGCTTCAAGTAATCTAGATTCTCAATCCTTTTTGTGAATTTGCACTGTTTTGGTCAGAGTATTCTCAATATCTCTATTTGTAACCTCTACCTGCCCATTGGCTTGGGGATGATAAGGTTTTGATTTTCTATGTCTTATTGAATATTCTTTAACCAATTGATAAATGAGGTCAGAAGTAAACTGAGGATCTTGATCAGTGACAATTTCTCTAGGTACTCCATACCTAGTAAAGATATCTTCATACAATAACTTAGCTACATTTCCATCTCTTGCAAAATGTAATGCCTTAACCTCAACCCATTTTGTCAGAAAGTCTATAGAAACCAAAATATACTCTTTGTTATTAGAGGCTGGTGAAATTGGGCCAATGGAATCAAGCCCCCCATTTGTCAAATGGTGCTAGTGCTATTTGTGGGTGCAAAGGAATTTCATCATCCTTGTTGGTTTTCCCATTCTCTTACATTTGTCGTAGCTCCTAATATACTTCACTGAATCCTTATGGAGAGTTGGCCAATAGTAACATGTTGTCAAGATCTTAAATGTTGTTCTTTTGGCTATAAAGTGACCCCCACAGGGCTCGTCATCGAAATATTTTAGAATTTCATATACCTCATCTTCTCTTATACATCTTCTCATGATATTATCTAGACCAATATAGAATAAGTAACCAACTACCCAAGAATATGGAAAGCTTTTATGCACTAACTGCCTCTTTTCTCTAGGAGAGAAATGTGATGGTATTTGCATTGCCACTAAGTAATTTGCAATATCAACAAACCATGGTGTGTGTACAGTAAGAGAAAAAAATTCTCATATGGAAAAGAGTCATCCACAACACCACCTTCTATTTGTGTAGGCAGTCTAGACAAAAAATCTACCACCACATTAGCTTTAATTGACTTATCCACTATTGTTATATCAAATTCCTATAGCAAGAGCATCCATCTGACTAGTCTCCCCCCAACTATAGGTTATTTCAATAAGTATCTTATGGTTGTATGATCTATGTGGATAAATACTTGATAGCCAATGATATAATGCCTAAACTTGTTGATAGCATAAACAACTACCAACATCTCTTTCTTTGTGACAATGTAGTTAAGTTCAGCTCCTTATAAATTTTTGTTGATATAGTAGATGGCATATTCCTTGTTACCTTCTTTTTGTCCCAAGACTACTCCTATAGCAAGATCTGAAGTATCAGTGTGTATATGGAAAGGTAGTGTCTAGTTCGACCCTCTTAAGACAAGTGCTTGTGTCAAAGTTGTCTTAAGTGCTTTAAAGGAATGCTGACGTTCTACAGTCCATTCAAATTCTATGTCTTTCGTGAGTAAAACAAATAAGGGTGCTACAATTTTATTGAAATCTTGGATGGATCTCCTATAGTAGCGTGCATTTCCAAATTATATCCTGACATCTTTTTGCTTTTGTGGCACAAGAAGTGTAGAAATGATCTCAATCTTGTTGGGATCCACCTGAATTCCTTCACTTGAGATAAAGTGCCCTAGAACAATCCCTTGATTTATCATCATGAAACATTTCTCACGACTCATTTCTTTACATATTTTCAAAACATTTTCTAGATTGATGAATGCATCTTCATAGGTGTCTCCATAGGTAGTGAAGTCATCCATGTAGATTTCTATGGAATCATGTGCATAGTCCGAAAATATACTTAGCATTGCCCTTTGGAAAGTTGTTGAGGCATTACATAGTCCAAAGGGAAGAACATAATAGGCATAGGTACCCCAAGGGCATGTAAATGTAGTCTTATCCTAGTCCTCTAGAGCTATCTTTATCTGGTTATAGCCACTAAACCCATCTAGGAAAGAGAAGTACTTTTTCACTGCTAAAGAATCAAGCACTTGGTCAATGAAAGGTAGGGGGAAGTGATCTTTTCTAGTTGTTATGTTAAGCTCCCCATAGTCCACACATATTGGTCGCGCCCATAAAAGGATATAAAAGTCATGACAAATCCTAACCTGGGAATTGGACATTCCAGCAGGGGACTAACATCTTCTTATGGTCGTTCATTTACTTTGTCAAACCAGGGAACGTATACTTGAAATGGAGCGACACCTATGTGCACTAAGAACTAGTTTTAGTCCATTTATGGAAATAACTACTTGAAAGGAATTCTACTTATGCTACAATAATGTAACGTGAAACTTCTTAACCTAAGTATAACTTAATCAAAGTGGCATCATAACATAATCATACTTAAGAAACAAACTATGAACCGCCTTATGTCTGAGGAACAAACACAGTGATGGATTCCCGATGCTGATGAACAATATAAGATTGAGTTTGCACTGAAACTTTCTAGAATGAAATCTAACTTATGATCAACAGAAAATAAAACAATTAACTATAGATACTTACTAAGTGGGCCCCCTTAGCAAGCATCAACCAGCTATGCAAGAATTGAACTCAGAACTTCATCAGCTTTTATTCATAAACTCAGAATGATATACATTGTTCTGCTCATATGAAAACTAACACAAAACTCTATCTCTTATCATAGTACTAACTCTTACATATTTGCTTCTCATTATCATACTAAATTTTACATGCTATGCTTGCTCACTCATACAGGAGGAACACTTATTTAAACTAGAAAAGCAACTAACTAACTAACTCAAATAGAGAAAGTCGTGGACATAAATGAATCTTGAAACGAGGAACAGACTTCTCATAAATGAAAGCATATCTGTTCAACCCGATCTAGAGAGAATTAGCATTCCACTCTTCCTAGATTAATGATCAAAGTTTCTTCCCAACCAATTCGTCGAGAGTCTTTACTAAATAACTTCCTCGACGTCAAAAAGGTGAAATGGACTTATTAGGTCAGGATCCAATCATTTTTGACTCGCTCATGCCCCTTCAACAACTCCGGCGATGCACAAGCATAGAGGCTAAAGAAAGCATGCGGCAACCAACACGATACATTCATTAATCACATATTAAATCTATTTTATTATTCAAAAACCATATGTGTTATACTAGTCATTTGGAAGGTCAAATAGGGTAATTAATAAGACACATTGAGATGTTAGGCTACAGGAATATAGGAATGTATTGCTACAGGATACTACCCAATTTCAGATGAAAAGTCTTTAATACATAGTTAAAACATCCATTAGCAATAAAAGTAGAGATATTAAAAGTACATCATGATACTCAAATTATGAGCATATCCTGAGCTCATCACATATCCTCCATTTTCCTCCTTTCTCAGGAACAATGACTAATGGTGACATCCATTGGCTATCAGAAATGGGATAAATAAAGCCTGCATCAAGTAGCTTTTGCAACTCAATCTTAACTATCTCTCTTAAGGCAAGGTTCATTCTCCTTTGGGGTTGTCTAATTGGCTTGAAACCGTCATTTATGTAGATCCTATGCATACAAAGTTTTGAATCAATCCCTTTCATATCATGGTAGTCCCATGCAAAGGCTGGTGCGTGTGCCTGTAGCACAATATTCAAGGAATTATGTTGTTCTTCAGTTAATCCATTATTGATTTTTAGGGTTTTACCTGGCATGATTTCTCAGGTTTTGGATTTTAATTGCACAAATGAGAGATCAAGTCGACTAATATTAGGAACGCATTGTTGTGGAAAAAGAAAACAGAATAGTTGGGATACTTCTTCTAATGAATTTATAGGTATACTGTTCTGCAGTGGATCCTACAAACATGAAATATAGTCTTGTTGTTGTGGGTCCCTACCACAATTATTCTATATGATATGATTAATTAAGTCATCCTCATCTTGGGTTCCTAGCAGGGGGTTGTGTTTTATTGTCACGAGAGTTTGTAGGGAATAGTGGTCTTCTTCATCTAAGGTAGGCCATATAGTCTACACTAGATTTTCATGAGGTTGGGCTAGTGGATAGAGTATTGATTTCTTGGTCACAGTCCCATTAGATATTATCATATTCCCAAACCTACAACCTATGAATGCATCAATTGTAGCCAACCATGGTCTTCCTAAAATGAGTGGATATCCTACAAGGTAAACCTTTGGCTGCAAGACTATAAAATCTGTACGATACTCCCATGAATCTAAAGTAATGACTAAGTCCTCGATGATCCCCTCAGGGTTCACTATTGACCTATATTCCAATTGTAAAAAAATTGGTGTAGGTCTAAGGTTAGCTAGCTAAAGTAGTTGCATTGTCTCCTTAGTCAGGACATTAATTGATGCCCTTAAGTCAACCGAGGTGTTCTTGATAAGGGTCCCATTAATCTTAACATCCAATACTAGACTGCCAGGGTCTATGTATTTAGGGACAGATATATTCCCTAGCATAATATCAGTAAGGTTCGCTAGGACATGAATTGTTTGAGGGTCCTTCCTCTTTCTCCTTGGTTTCTCAAGACATAGGTCTCTTACTATCTTGGTATAGATTGGTATATCTTTGATATCTTGGATGAGGGGGGTTTTTATACTAACATCCTTAACCTGACCCAATAGGTATGTCTTAGCTTGGGTATTTTGAATGGCTAAACACTCAGGGAAAGGAGGGCTCGACTTGAGGTGGTCCGGGTTACCTCGATTTTACCTAGGCTCTAGAGAGGTGAATTTTCTAAAGCTTTATTTGTGGGTTCCTCATCCTCCATCTCAGTTATTTGGGGATGAAAGTCCAACTAGTGTTTTTCGTAACTTGAGGTGGACATCACCACCTTTACTCCATAAGTGGGGCATTGTATAACTTCATTAGTGTAAGCATGTTGGACATGCTTGTTGTTAGGGTTAGGTGTAGGGCCGGGCAAATAATTTACTTTTAGGCACTATAAAAGTATATAGGATTTGTGTAAGTAATAAACCATTCTTGAATTCTTTGTGTCTGATTCATGGTGTGAGTTTTCCATAGAATCTTGTAAATAGAAAAAAAATGCAATGAGTATCTTTAGTCACACAACTATAACATGCACATACTACAAATTAATTCAACTATCTACAAAAAAATAAGTAGAGAGGGAAGGGTTAGAGAATTTATCTGTGTGAAAAGTAATACAGTAGTACTTCACTTGATGCAACCATGCAATGCGACACTGTTTAATGGTAGAAAATGTGATATGATATGTTTGATACATACATATAATGAATCTAATGTGAAAATGTGTTAGAATGCACAATTGTAGATATGGTGACAAGTCCTTGTGTAGCACAAGTTGCTACCTAAAATCTCAACAATAAGAACATTAGCAATTAGATATGCCCCTCCAATAGATATATGAAATTGAAGAAGAGTAAAAAATGATAAAACAATAGAGTAATCTAATCATAGAAGCATGCAAACACATCATGTAGTATGTGAATAAGCATGCAAGACACATAAGTTGGTGATGATCATCAAGGGACGCCTGAAAGGTTGCCAAAATATAGACAATAGAATAGGATGCGTCTAGAAGCATGATAATAAAATTTAAGCACATGTACTATCAAAATGATATAAAACTTATCATTGTGACATAAGCATGATAAAATGAAACAACATACATGAAGTCATAAGTAATCAGGTATAAGAAGATTCAAGAGAAGCCAACATAAGCCATAAAAAGATAAAAAACATGGTATATAGGAAAGCATCATAGGTCATAAGAACATAAGATCATGGTAAAATGCAAATAATCAAACACATGATAAATTGCTATGTATAAAATTCCGTAAGTAAATATGAAAGTGATATAAAAAGAAATTGTAGGTGCTAAACATGAAGATGGCATAAGAAAAAGGAATGCCCCCAAGTGGGGAAAACAAAGCATGGATCACAATAATAAAGGTGAAATAAACATCGGAAAAAAGTAATTTAATGCTAATATTGTAGGTGAATGAGAATAGGGAAACATAACAAACAAAGGCATAAGCAAAAGGTCAGAATGTAACTAAGCAAGAAAAAGATAAGGTGAAGATAAAAATATAGGAAAATAAATGCATATGCTTTAGGAGTGCTTATGGATCATGGGAAAATATATGAGGATCTTCCTCTACAAGATCACTCTTCCCAAAATTGCATCATATTCATCTTCTTTGATAACATAATTTGCTTCTTCATTGCTTTATTTTTGAATTATGTGTGTTTCTTCTTTGTATTAACTTGTGTGTTTTATAAACACATTATCAAGAGATGGCACATTTAGTTTTTATTTTTCTTTCCAAATCCATTAAACCTTGAAAGTGGTTGTGTTACATTTGTTGTAACACAACATTTGTTTTGGGAACCCATGCAATAGTGTTCTTGGCTTGAAATTTGGGATTTTGTATTGTTGACTATGATTTTCTTTGGTGGGATGCTTAGTGATGTTTATTTTTCTTGACCCTTTTCCCATTTTTTCTTTTTTATGCATATAATTGTTTTTGATATCGTTATTATGTGAAATCTCATCAAAAATTTGAATAGTGGAGTAGTAGGAGAGGAATAAAATGTAGCTTGAGAATCTTGTGTCTCCACATGATTAGTATGGTTATAGAATATATTGATATGGATTTGTAAATTTTATTTGTTTAAAGGTGCAACTACATGATATCCATTTTCATTAATACCTTCTACATGAATTATGCTATTGCCTATGTGATCCTATATCTTATTTTTCAAGCCCTGCATGATTGAGTATGATGTCCTTTGATTCTATGGTAATGAAAAAATGCTCGGTCATCATAATTTGTTGGAAGTGCCTCACTAAGATCTAATGGATGAATAGGCGGGTTATCAAATTAGAGCTTAATAAAATTTGAAGTGCATTATTCAAAGGTTCATGTAACTTTGTAAACTTTCTAGGGTCATCTTATTTAGAAGAAAGTATATTGCTAGCAACTTGATTAACATTTCCCTTCTTGTTTCCCTGTATGGCTCGGGTGTAATGGAAAGAGAGAAACAATTGCATTTTTATAGAACAATAATCCCCCCTTCAAGGGTCTTCCACAAATTAAGTTTACCTATAATGAGAACTTTCTTATTGCTTGCAATAGTAAATCTATTTCTCTCCCGAAGTTGAAGGTTTCTGAAGAAGAATTAAAGGTGGCCAATGCTTGGAAAATTGATTTTGATATCACTTTTCATTTCAAAAAGTACAACGCTCAAAGGTCTAAGATTAATTGGTCTCGAGCCCATCCCCTAATTGGTGGAAATTTAACGTTGATAGAGCTTCTAAAGGTAACCCTAGCCTTGTTGGGATTGGTCGAGTTCTCAAAGATGGTAAAGGTAACTTGATATTGTCGCTTTCAACTTTGGTTTCCAATATAGTCGCTTTGCTAAAGTATTTGTTACAAGTATCATGTTCTCAAGCTTGCCTAGTATCATGGGGTTCACTCCATTATCTTAGAAGAAGTCTCCTCAAATATTATTAATTACTTGCTCAAAATTTCCCAACAAAGTTGGTCTATTAGGAGTTTGGTTTTAGACTCCTTAAACATTATTGATATCTATTTTCTAACATTAAAATTTCCCATATTTTTAGAGAAATCAATATGTAGATAATTTTCTTGCAAATTGGGGTGTAACTCATGAAGGGACTTTGATGTGGTATCCTAATAATTCCTAATGGATTTGATAAGGTATCAATTGTTGGGATATGGTGTTGTACACCATTACAAAAAATGTTATATTATAATATTGTAATTAAATAATTATTTAGTTGTGATGCACCTAGGTGGTGTGGTTAATCACACTAGGTAATTATTTGGGGACCACCTTATGGTGTATTGTAACATTGTATTATTATTTAATGTGTGAGAGATGTGGGATAATAATTTAATATTGGGGAATATTTAATAAAGTAGAAACTTAGTACCCAATATTAAATTTAACGGGTTAGTGGTTTTCTGCTCACATGGTTTTATCTTACCACTTGGTTGTACTTGTGTGAGCTTGAATCTATAAAAACAAGCACATGTTTAGTGGTTAAGATTGGTTGGGTAAGTGGGTTGTCATTATTGAGACTTTCTAAGGAGTGCATATGTGAAGCATGACATGGGATGTGTGGATTCATGCTTGGACACATGAGGATGCATTGGAGATGCTTGATGCTTCAGAGGTATTCATTGTAACTCTTGTATTACTTTATTGTTGAATAATAATTAGATGGAGTATGGATGCTTTTGGAGGTTGGGTTTTTCCCTTTTGAGGGTTTTTCTAGGGTATATCTTGTGTTATCTTGTGGCTTATCTATTTGATTTATGCATTATGGTTACTTGCATGCATGCTTATCTCTCATGGGTTTATGTAGGAAATGGATTAAGATTGTGGGTATTCATGCATTATTTCCTAACAAGTGGTATTAGAGCTTTTATGGTTGATGGGAGGTGTGAGATTCCATGTTTTTGGTTATAACCCTTGTTTGAGTAGATTTGTGCAAAGTTGAACCCATGGACATGCATGTTATATCTGAGGTATTACGAGGTATGTAACACAACTTGCAGGTGTTTGTTTGCAGATTTGGGTTTTTGGGTTGTCAAGATTTATTGGGTTTATTGCAGATTTGAGACATACAAAATTTGGGCAAAGAGGGTTTCTTGGATTGAGCTTTCATATGAGGGTTTTATAGAGGAAATTTCATGGATGACCTCTTGAGACAAAATGGACCTCATCATTGGATTCAAGATGGCTGAGAAACGAAACATGACATACAAATTTTCCCTATTTTAAAAAAGTTAGAAAAAATGCAAAAAAAAGCCCCAAGACCCTTGATCATACGGTCGCAGGGGCATCAAATATTAATATGAAAAAGATAAATGTTGACCTTTTTCAAAACTTAAATTTTTAGAAATAAATTATTAAATCCTTGCGATTAAAAGAGTTAATTGAAAATCTTTATGAAAAATAAAAAATAAAAAAAATTAATTAGGGGGCTGAGGTCCACAGACCCCATACCTCACCCAGCCTGCACAATTGGAAAACATACTGCTAGTAGGTAATACTGTCAATAGTCACTGATAGGCTAGCCGAAAACCCAATTGCCCAACGATATAATAAAATGCCATCGTAAACCTTTTAAATTGCATTTTATAAAATTTGAAATTCGTCGCTTGAATATTTTAAAATGAAAAAATTAAATTGATTTTAAAACCCTTTTCGGATCTCCAAGAGGCATCGCTACCAACGGTGTGCCACTCGATCACCGCTAGTGGCTTAGCCAGGGGCACCCCTACACAACCTTATATAGCCAAATTGGTAGTTTTTTTCAAACTAGCATAACTTTCACCCAAGATGTCAGATTTTTGCCTTCTTATACTCATTGGAAAGGTGGTTCCAAGAAATACAAAGTGGTATAGGTTTGGTTCCATGATTTTTCTATTTTAATTATTTTTTGGAGCCTGGAAGTTAGATGTTTTCTTGTACATGTTTTTGAACATAAATTTTGCATACAAAATCAAATTTTTATTTTCAAATAGGTGTTGGAGATAATGTACAATGTACTACATAGTGGATCAATCATATTATTAGTTTGTGGTACAAGAAATGTATGGTACTTGTTTGATCACTTGTAGGATATTGTGATTCAAGGTGTGATTGCATGAGCATCTGGACGAGTCAAGAGGTGAAACCTTTAGGGCTCGTAGTGTAGAAAAAAGTATCCCTCTACATTTTCACACTTTATTTGGGAATGATTAACATTAAAATGGATCTAATGTTGTCTTGATCTAGTGTTGTAATGTGTTTTAAGCATTCACATTAGATTTAGGGCCCTTTTAAGCTAAATAGACCTAATTTTTCCTTAATTTAATGTTATAGAGTGTATTTATTTACACCTTCACATTGAGTTTTGGGCCCTCTTGCATTTATGACTTCATATCATCATTAATAGGCCCCTAAGACCCTTTATTATGCATCCTAAGGCTTATTTCAATTGAGATCCTGACATAATCAATAAATACACTTAATATCTCAACTCCCTGACATTTCCTCTATCCAATAAGGCCTGGTGGGACCCATACGCCACCTTGGGTATATGAGTCCCACCCAGATGGGACCTATATGCCACAAGTGGTGTATGAGTCCCATTTGGCCCCTTTTCAAGCTTTTGAGTAGGAAATCAGGGTTTTGAATTCAAATTTCATGAAGGTTGACATTTGGGATCTAATAAAAGGTAAGTTAAATGGATGCCTTTATATACAAGGTTTCAAATCATTATTTCATCTAAGTAATCATAATATCAACTAAGCAATCAAGAGTCAAGCATCCTAAGAATTCACAAGAGCATTTATAAGGCATTAAAGGACATATTTCTTCATCATTTTTTTTTCCAATTCAAGATCCATCATCATGTCAAAGTCACCAAGCATCAAGCATGTTGTTGAGCTAGTGTTGTGATGTAGCATTCAAGATCCAAGTTAAGCATTGTTACATATCTCATTCAAGATCAATATCTACA
This sequence comes from Sequoia sempervirens, assembly GCA_007258455.2. Lineage (NCBI taxonomy): Eukaryota > Viridiplantae > Streptophyta > Pinopsida > Cupressales > Cupressaceae > Sequoia > Sequoia sempervirens. Next base: position 913,100,433 of record VDFB02271358.1, read on the forward strand.
TTTTATATGGCCACTTCATGTTAGATTGCTAATTTACATTTCAAGAGATCATTCAAAGTGTCATTGTTCCTATTTCATGTTTCATGTTTCATTGTTTCGTCATAAGGTTTAATTACCTAAATGGGGTTTGACTAGGGAAAACCCCTATTTCCTAACAATAAAAAAGTTTTTCTCTCTCTACATGTGCAATTGTAGATCTAGGTGTTTCAGAGCTTGAAGGATCTTTGAAGACTAAGTTGAAAGATTGGAGAGAAGTTGTCAAGTTGTCACCTACATTACAAAATCATGGGAAGTCACCTACAAGCCAAAAATTAAGGTTTTGGACTCAGAGATTTGGCATGAAGAAAGCTATAGGAAATCACCAGAGAATACCATAATTTCAATTCAACCCTAATATTGGGCTAAATCGCCACTTGTGGTGTATGGGTCCCAGTGCTGCCATTTTTTAGGTTTTAAGAGATTCAGATCAGTCCTTGACATATTCCAGTTTTGGCATAGAAACCCTAGTCTAGGAATAAATGGCCTAGACTGGCGTATGAGTCCCATTGGGAAATAAAGATCAGGATTTCAAGGTTTTGGAGCTTGTTTTGACCTCATCCTTCTTCCAGGTGCACCTCTTCTCATTCTCAGTTTTTTATTCTACATTTTAGTTTCATTTCCTAGGTCATTTAGTCAAGTTTGCATGATACCTTCATCATTTACATTTTGTCTTTCCAAGCCCTAGCTTGGTGGTGAACCCATCATTAATCTTTAATAATACCCTAGGAAAACCTTTAGCAAATCTCTTTCCCTTATTCCATGCTTGGATTGAGATATCTAGGGTTTCCTTGAGTGAAACTAAGTGAAATAGGTCCTAAACCCCTAGGTTCCATCTCCCAAAAGGTGGAACCCCTATTTCATAGGTTTCATTTTGATGAACCTAGCCTTTAGAACACCTTTATTTTTATTTGGATTGCATCATAGTCCTAGATCTAGCTTACATTAACTTTGCATTAGGTCTTGCATGAGTTAATTTGCATCTAGGGTTTCAAAATTTTGCATTAGTGAAAGTGCATATAGGTTGCATTTTTGCATCTTAGATCATTCAATTTCATTGAAATTCTACAATTGCAAATAGTCAACACAACATACAAGTTAGAAAACTTAGAAACAACTCAAAATTTACTGAAATTGGTGCAAAAACCCTAATCTAGGATTCATAGGCTCCTCTCGGCGATTTAGTCCTAGTACAGGTTGTTTTGCCTACTTTCTGGGAATTCTGTGTTGTGCATTTTTCAGCATTTGACCCTTCCAAAAACCCTGAATGGGACTCATACATCCCTCTGGGCGAATTAGTCGTAGATCAGACCTGAAACTTCCATTTGCACCATTAAAAACATTATTTTTGTACTTATGTTTGTTGTCATTGAATACCTGTTTCATTTTGCTAAGTTTTTGTTTCATGCATTTCATTAGATCTAGCTTAGTTTGGGTCATTTCGTGCATTGCTTAATTTCAAATTTACATTTACAACATTTCATTTTTTAAATTGTTGCATAGTGTAATAAGTAAATTACCTTGTTTGGAATCTGAAAACTGCATCTACATATTTCATTCTAGGTCATTGCATTGCATTTTAAGTCTCTTTCCATTTTAAGTTTGTATAGATTACTTTTCACAAATGTTAGTATCTATCTTTTCCAAGTTTGCAAAGAAAAAGCTAGTCAATAAGCATGTTAGTCATTCATTCAATACACTTCCTAGTTATGAGAGTCTCTTAGTGCAAGAAAGTGAAAATGTTGACGCTTGCCTTAAATATACACCCCCTCCTATCTCTCCTATTTGTGGGAATGATGTGATAGAAGAAGATACAAGTATAGACAATCATGATGATCATAGTTGTTCTTCTCCCAATGTCTCTCCTATTAGTGACGAAGGTATCTTGGTGAAAGAAGATGCAATCGTTGAGAATCATGAAAGTCTTTCTTGTCCTTCTCCTCTTCCCCCTTGGGAAGATATAATAACAACAAAAGATGAAATCATTGCCACTACCTTACTTATTTTACATTCCCCTCCCAACACCTCCCCTACTTGTGAGAATGATTTAGTGAAAAAGGATACAATTGTGAATGACCATGAAAATTTCATTTGTGAGGAGGACATGTTGGTGTTAAGAGATCCAATGGTTGAGAGCTAGATGACAATCTTACCTCTCCCACTTGGGAAGAAATTATACGACATAGGGATGTAATTGTAGATGACCATGATAATCACAATGGTTCTTCTAATATCCTTCCTAATCATGAAGAAGATAGTTTAGTGTTAAAAGATACACTTGAAAGTCATGAAAATCCCATTTCTCCCTTTTCTAATGCTCCTACCCTTTGGAGAGATCTATTTGATAGAAAGGATCCAATCATTGACACGCATGATTCTCCTTCTCTCGATGCCCCCTATTTTTGATGAAGCTACTTTACAAAATCTAACTAGGGAATGTGATGAACATTTTAAAAGCTCTCCTACTAGGGTAGATATTAGGGCACAAGAGAACAAGCCCTTAGAAAACAAGGATAAAATCATGGACAATCATAACAATCAAATTGGACCTTCTCCTAATATATCTACTATTGGTAAATAATATACTTTGATGTTAGAAGATCAAAGCAATAAGAGTCATGAGAATCTTAGTTGCCTCTCTTCCTTGGATGATAATGAAAAGATGACATTAGACTCCCCTTCATTAGAAAGAAATCAAATCAAAACCACTGAGGTATTTAATGCACAAGTGTCCATTAAATCCCCTCGATTATTGGACCTCCTACATACCCTATGGGACATCCGAAAAATCCTCTAATTCTTTTCCCACCCTCACAATGACCACAAACCCAAAACAAACATGAACTTATCCTTTACCCACCTAAGAATAATGTTTCATAGTAGCCAAGTTATAATATCATTGCTTATACATATAACACTAGAAACAATCCCCAACCAAGACAAACACCTTCAACATCCCTCCCATTACCTCAACCTATCTTACCAGGTCCTCATTTTCCTTCACAAAGTGGAAAGGAATATGATCTTTTTCAACAACTTAAGAACACTCCTACTAAGATATTCTTATGGGACCTTATTCAAGCATCCCCTCATTATCACAACATGATTCAAAGTGCTTTACAACAAGTTCCTATCCCTTCTAATGCACAGCTAAATGACATAGTAGCCATGATTCAAGGAATTTAAATGTTGACATTGTTTTCCACCATAGTGAGCTCCCTCCTTTGGAGGTGCAAAAACAATATGAAGGTTTCATGATAATAGTTGACTATGATGGGTGGGGAATAAAAAGAAACCTTGTTGATAATGGCTCCGCCCTTAATGTGTGTAGTGTGACCCTTTTGGATAAACTTAGTGTGGATAAATACAAAATTAAACCTGCCTCTTTATCTATTAGTGGATTTGACAATGTAGGAAAACAACTTCTTGGAGTGATTACATTGCCTATTACTGTCAGAAAGGATGCATTACAAACTCCTATTCACGTTATGCCTCATGATCTTACATATAATCTCCTTTTAGGAAGACCATGGATTCATGAGATGCATGCGGTTCATTCTACCCTTCATCATATCATGAAATATGTCTACAACAAAAAAGTATATACAATCAAATCCAACCTTCAACCAAATAGTTGTTTGAACATTGAGAAAGGCAAGGAAAATCCGTTGAAAACATTGACACCGACTACACAAGTAGAACCCATGCAACAGAAAGAAAAAGAAAACATATTGAGGAATTCATGAAACTCTTAGAAGATGATTGGGGTTCCTTAGATTTCACATCATTCATGGATGAATACAAGATCATAAACAAAGACTCTAAAAAGGGAAAAGAAAAAGAGGTAATGTCAACACAAAATTTAGAAGGCCCTTCGAAAGCATCCATTTCAAACAATTTAGAAGAAGAAGCAAATTACACAAAAAA
>VDFB02271358.1:913104495-913125771 GCA_007258455.2 Sequoia sempervirens
CAAGATGCTTGATGAGAAACATAATAGAATGAAAATCAGTATCAATTAAAGGAATTAGGTGCCTCAACATAAGGAAGAGAACCACACTACTTAAGATGTTGAATTTATCACTTAAAGCCTTACATTCATTAGTAGAATGACCATGAACTCTATGATATGCACAAAATGAACTCTTGTAGTAGAATTTCTTTCATGTTCTTGGAGGGATAGATATCAAGCAATCTTGTAGGATTCTCGACAAGAAACTCTCTTGATCAATAGTAGATGTTCCTATATTTTGTGACAAAGATATCTCTTGCTTAGTACAGGGTGCCATGCTTACACAAGACTCTTTAGATTGCAAGATTTTGTACTCTCCTTTACAGGAGGGTGTAAAATCTAACGGATTCAAATCATTAGTGTTTTGCGTGATGAAATTAATGTTAAGTGAGGATTTCTTTGTTTCTTTCATTTCTTTCAAGGGACAAAAACCAAGACCACTAGTGTCTATCAATTTAGGATGCACTAATGTTAAAATTAGCTTAGAAGGAAATTTTATAAGAGTGTTGATATTGAGTGAAGGTTTGTTTTTTATTTCGAAGGAAATAACCAAGACCATTAGTCATTTCTCGCCTAACGGATTTGAATCATTAGTGTTTTGCGTGATGAAATTAATGTTAAGCGAGGAATTATTTGTTTCTTTCATTTCTTTTAAGGGACAAAAACCAAGACCACTAGTGTACTCTATCAATTTAGGATGCACTAATGTTAAAGTTAGCTTAGAAGGAAATTTTGTAAGAGTGTTGATATTGAGTGAAGGTTTGTTTTTTTTATTTTGAGGGACAATAACCAAGACCATTAGTTGTTTCTCACATGTTAGGATCTATAGGGACACAGATACCTTGCTCTCTAGCACGACATCCTTTTCCACTATACCCAAGTTGTTTCATAAGTTCGTGACCTTTTCCATAAAGTTTATCTTGATCCAAAGATTGTCCGGCAATCAATCCTGACCTTTTGCGGTGAATCTATTTCCAACTGTCTGGAAACCGATGGCTGGCTGGCACCCTGCAGTTGATCATCTTTCTTTTAGAGTCTTTTGTTTTATGATCTTGTATCTATCCATGAATGATGCGGGAAACCAAGGAACCCCAATCATCTTCTAAGAGTTTCATGAATTCCTCAATATGTTTTCTTTTTCTTTCTGTTGCATGGGTTCTACTTGTGTAGTCGGTGTCAATGTTTTCAACGGATTTTCCTTGCCTTTCTCAATGTTCAAACAACTATTTGGTTGAAGGTTGGATTTGATTGTATATACTTTTTTGTTGTAGACATATTTCATGATATGATGAAGGGTAGAATGAACCGCATGCATCTCATGAATCCATGGTCTTCCTAAAAGGAGATTATATGTAAGATCATGAGGCATAACGTGAATAGGAGTTTGTAATGCATCCTTTCTGACAGTAATAGGCAATGTAATCACTCCAAGAAGTTGTTTTCCTACATTGTCAAATCCACTAATAGATAAAGAGGCAGGTTTAATTTTGTATTTATCCACACTAAGTTTATCCAAAAGGGTCACACTACACACATTAAGGGCGGAGCCATTATCAACAAGGTTTCTTTTTATTCCCCACCCATCATAGTCAACTATTATCATGAAACCTTCATATTGTTTTTGCACCTCCAAAGGAGGGAGCTCACTATGGTGGAAAACAATGTCAACATTTAAATTCCTTGAATCATGGCTACTATGTCATTTAGCTGTGCATTAGAAGGGATAGGAACTTGTTGTAAAGCACTTTGAATCATGTTGTGATAATGAGGGGATGCTTGAATAAGGTCCCATAAGAATATCTTAGTAGGAGTGTTCTTAAGTTGTTGAAAAAGATCATATTCCTTTCCACTTTGTGAAGGAAAATGAGGACCTGGTAAGATAGGTTGAGGTAATGGGAGGGATGTTGAAGGTGTTTGTCTTGGTTGGGGATTGTTTCTAGTGTTATATGTATAAGCAATGATATTATAACTTGGCTACTATGAAACATTATTCTTAGGTGGGTAAAGGATAAGTTCATGTTTGTTTTGGGTTTGTGGTCATTGTGAGGGTGGGAAAAGAATTAGAGGATTTTTCGGATGTCCCATAGGGTATGTAGGAGGTCCAATAATCGAGGGGATTTAATGGACACTTGTGCATTAAATACCTCAGTGGTTTTGATTTGATTTCTTTCTAATGAAGGGGAGTCTAATGTCATCTTTTCATTATCATCCAAGGAAGAGAGGCAACTAAGATTCTCATGACTCTTATTGCTTTGATCTTCTAACATCAAAGTATATTATTTACCAATAGTAGATATATTAGGAGAAGGTCCAATTTGATTGTTATGATTGTCCATGATTTTATCCTTGTTTTCTAAGGGCTTGTTCTCTTGTGCCCTAATATCTACCCTAGTAGGAGAGCTTTTAAAATGTTCATCACATTCCCTAGTTAGATTTTGTAAAGTAGCTTCATCAAAAATAGGGGGCATCGAGAGAAGGAGAATCATGCGTGTCAATGATTGGATCCTTTCTATCAAATAGATCTCTCCAAAGGGTAGGAGCATTAGAAAAGGGAGAAATGGGATTTTCATGACTTTCAAGTGTATCTTTTAACACTAAACTATCTTCTTCATGATTAGGAAGGATATTAGAAGAACCATTGTGATTATCATGGTCATCTACAATTACATCCCTATGTCGTATAATTTCTTCCCAAGTGGGAGAGGTAAGATTGTCATCTAGCTCTCAACCATTGGATCTCTTAACACCAACATGTCCTCCTCACAAATGAAATTTTCATGGTCATTCACAATTGTATCCTTTTTCACTAAATCATTCTCACAAGTAGGGGAGGTGTTGGGAGGGGAATGTAAAATAAGTAAGGTAGTGGCAATGATTTCATCTTTTGTTGTTATTATATCTTCCCAAGGGGGAAGAGGAGAAGGACAAGAAAGACTTTCATGATTCTCAACGATTGCATCTTCTTTCACCAAGATACCTTCGTCACTAATAGGAGAGACATTGGGAGAAGAACAACTATGATCATCATGATTGTCTATACTTGTATCTTCTTCTATCACATCATTCCCACAAATAGGAGAGATAGGAGGGGGTGTATATTTAAGGCAAGCGTCAACATTTTCACTTTCTTGCACTAAGAGACTCTCATAACTAGGAAGTGTATTGAATGAATGACTAACATGCTTATTGACTAGCTTTTTCTTTGCAAACTTGGAAAAGATAGATACTAACATTTGTGAAAAGTAATCTATACAAACTTAAAATGGAAAGAGACTTAAAATGCAATGCAATGACCTAGAATGAAATATGTAGATGCAGTTTTCAGATTCCAAACAAGGTAATTTACTTATTACACTATGCAACAATTTAAAAAATGAAATGTTGTAAATGTAAATTTGAAATTAAGCAATGCACGAAATGACCCAAACTAAGCTAGATCTAATGAAATGCATGAAACAAAAACTTAGCAAAATGAAACAGGTATTCAATGACAACAAACATAAGTACAAAAATAATGTTTTTAATGGTGCAAATGGAAGTTTCAGGTCTGATCTACGACTAATTCGCCCAGAGGGATGTATGAGTCCCATTCAGGGTTTTTGGAAGGGTCAAATGCTGAAAAATGCACAACACAGAATTCCCAGAAAGTAGGCAAAACAACCTGTACTAGGACTAAATCGCCGAGAGGAGCCTATGAATCCTAGATTAGGGTTTTTGCACCAATTTCAGTAAATTTTGAGTTGTTTCTAAGTTTTCTAACTTGTATGTTGTGTTGACTATTTGCAATTGTAGAATTTCAATGAAATTGAATGATCTAAGATGCAAAAATGCAACCTATATGCACTTTCACTAATGCAAAATTTTGAAACCCTAGATGCAAATTAACTCATGCAAGACCTAATGCAAAGTTAATGTAAGCTAGATCTAGGACTATGATGCAATCCAAATAAAAATAAAGGTGTTCTAAAGGCTAGGTTCATCAAAATGAAACCTATGAAATAGGGGTTCCACCTTTTGGGAGATGGAACCTAGGGGTTTAGGACCTATTTCACTTAGTTTCACTCAAGGAAACCCTAGATATCTCAATCCAAGCATGGAATAAGGGAAAGAGATTTGCTAAAGGTTTTCCTAGGGTATTATTAAAGATTAATGATGGGTTCACCACCAAGCTAGGGCTTGGAAAGACAAAATGTAAATGATGAAGGTATCATGCAAACTTGACTAAATGACCTAGGAAATGAAACTAAAATGTAGAATAAAAAACTGAGAATGAGAAGAGGTGCACCTGGAAGAAGGATGAGGTCAAAACAAGCTCCAAAACCTTGAAATCCTGATCTTTATTTCCCAATGGGACTCATACGCCAGTCTAGGCCATTTATTCCTAGACTAGGGTTTCTATGCCAAAACTGGAATATGTCAAGGACTGATCTGAATCTCTTAAAACCTAAAAAATGGCAGCACTGGGACCCATACACCACAAGTGGCGATTTAGCCCAATATTAGGGTTGAATTGAAATTATGGTATTCTCTGGTGATTTCCTATAGCTTTCTTCATGCCAAATCTCTGAGTCCAAAACCTTAATTTTTGGCTTGTAGGTGACTTCCCATGATTTTGTAATGTAGGTGACAACTTGACAACTTCTCTCCAATCTTTCAACTTAGTCTTCAAAGATCCTTCAAGCTCTGAAACACCTAGATCTACAATTGCACATGTAGAGAGAGAAAAACTTTTTTATTGTTAGGAAATAGGGGTTTTCCCTAGTCAAACCCCATTTAGGTAATTAAACCTTATGACGAAACAATGAAACATGAAACATGAAATAGGAACAATGACACTTTGAATGATCTCTTGAAATGTAAATTAGCAATCTAACATGAAGTGGCCATATAAAATGTAGATATTGATCTTGAATGAGATATGTAACAATGCTTAACTTGGATCTTGAATGCTACATCACAACACTAGCTCAACAACATGCTTGATGCTTGGTGACTTTGACATGATGATGGATCTTGAATTGGAAAAAAAAATGATGAAGAAATATGTCCTTTAATGCCTTATAAATGCTCTTGTGAATTCTTAGGATGCTTGACTCTTGATTGCTTAGTTGATATTATGATTACTTAGATGAAATAATGATTTGAAACCTTGTATATAAAGGCATCCATTTAACTTACCTTTTATTAGATCCCAAATGTCAACCTTCATGAAATTTGAATTCAAAACCCTGATTTCCTACTCAAAAGCTTGAAAAGGGGCCAAATGGGACTCATACACCACTTGTGGCATATAGGTCCCATCTGGGTGGGACTCATATACCCAAGGTGGCGTATGGGTCCCACCAGGCCTTATTGGATAGAGGAAATGTCAGGGAGTTGAGATATTAAGTGTATTTATTGATTATGTCAGGATCTCAATTGAAATAAGCCTTAGGATGCATAATAAAGGGTCTTAGGGGCCTATTAATGATGATATGAAGTCATAAATGCAAGAGGGCCCAAAACTCAATGTGAAGGTGTAAATAAATACACTCTATAACATTAAATTAAGGAAAAATTAGGTCTATTTAGCTTAAAAGGGCCCTAAATCTAATGTGAATGCTTAAAACACATTACAACACTAGATCAAGACAACATTAGATCCATTTTAATGTTAATCATTCCCAAATAAAGTGTGAAAATGTAGAGGGATACTTTTTTCTACACTACGAGCCCTAAAGGTTTCACCTCTTGACTCGTCCAGATGCTCATGCAATCACACCTTGAATCACAATATCCTACAAGTGATCAAACAAGTACCATACATTTCTTGTACCACAAACTAATAATATGATTGATCCACTATGTAGTACATTGTACATTATCTCCAACACCTATTTGAAAATAAAAATTTGATTTTGTATGCAAAATTTATGTTCAAAAACATGTACAAGAAAACATCTAACTTCCAGGCTCCAAAAAATAATTAAAATAGAAAAATCATGGAACCAAACCTATACCACTTTGTATTTCTTGGAACCACCTTTCCAATGAGTATAAGAAGGCAAAAATCTGACATCTTGGGTGAAAGTTATGCTAGTTTGAAAAAAACTACCAATTTGGCTATATAAGGTTGTGTAGGGGTGCCCCTGGCTAAGCCACTAGCGGTGATCGAGTGGCACACCGTTGGTAGCGATGCCTCTTGGAGATCCGAAAAGGGTTTTAAAATCAATTTAATTTTTTCATTTTAAAATATTCAAGCGACGAATTTCAAATTTTATAAAATGCAATTTAAAAGGTTTACGATGGCATTTTATTATATCGTTGGGCAATTGGGTTTTCGGCTAGCCTATCAGTGACTATTGACAGTATTACCTACTAGCAGTATGTTTTCCAATTGTGCAGGCTGGGTGAGGTATGGGGTCTGTGGACCTCAGCCCCCTAATTAATTTTTTTTATTTTTTATTTTTCATAAAGATTTTCAATTAACTCTTTTAATCGCAAGGATTTAATAATTTATTTCTAAGAATTTAAGTTTTGAAAAAGGTCAACATTTATCTTTTTCATATTAATATTTGATGCCCCTGCGACCGTATGATCAAGGGTCTTGGGGCTTTTTTTTGCATTTTTTCTAACTTTTTTAAAATAGGGAAAATTTGTATGTCATGTTTCGTTTCTCAGCCATCTTGAATCCAATGATGAGGTCCATTTTGTCTCAAGAGGTCATCCATGAAATTTCCTCTATAAAACCCTCATATGAAAGCTCAATCCAAGAAACCCTCTTTGCCCAAATTTTGTATGTCTCAAATCTGCAATAAACCCAATAAATCTTGACAACCCAAAAACCCAAATCTGCAAACAAACACCTGCAAGTTGTGTTACATACCTCGTAATACCTCAGATATAACATGCATGTCCATGGGTTCAACTTTGCACAAATCTACTCAAACAAGGGTTATAACCAAAAACATGGAATCTCACACCTCCCATCAACCATAAAAGCTCTAATACCACTTGTTAGGAAATAATGCATGAATACCCACAATCTTAATCCATTTCCTACATAAACCCATGAGAGATAAGCATGCATGCAAGTAACCATAATGCATAAATCAAATAGATAAGCCACAAGATAACACAAGATATACCCTAGAAAAACCCTCAAAAGGGAAAAACCCAACCTCCAAAAGCATCCATACTCCATCTAATTATTATTCAACAATAAAGTAATACAAGAGTTACAATGAATACCTCTGAAGCATCAAGCATCTCCAATGCATCCTCATGTGTCCAAGCATGAATCCACACATCCCATGTCATGCTTCACATATGCACTCCTTAGAAAGTCTCAATAATGACAACCCACTTACCCAACCAATCTTAACCACTAAACATGTGCTTGTTTTTATAGATTCAAGCTCACACAAGTACAACCAAGTGGTAAGATAAAACCATGTGAGCAGAAAACCACTAACCCGTTAAATTTAATATTGGGTACTAAGTTTCTACTTTATTAAATATTCCCCAATATTAAATTATTATCCCACATCTCTCACACATTAAATAATAATACAATGTTACAATACACCATAAGGTGGTCCCCAAATAATTACCTAGTGTGATTAACCACACCACCTAGGTGCATCACAACTAAATAATTATTTAATTACAATATTATAATATAACATTTTTTGTAATGGTGTACAACACCATATCCCAACAATTGATACCTTATCAAATCCATTAGGAATTATTAGGATACCACATCAAAGTCCCTTCATGAGTTACACCCCAATTTGCAAGAAAATTATCTACATATTGATTTCTCTAAAAATATGGGAAATTTTAATGTTAGAAAATAGATATCAATAATGTTTAAGGAGTCTAAAACCAAACTCCTAATAGACCAACTTTGTTGGGAAATTTTGAGCAAGTAATTAATAATATTTGAGGAGACTTCTTCTAAGATAATGGAGTGAACCCCATGATACTAGGCAAGCTTGAGAACATGATACTTGTAACAAATACTTTAGCAAAGCGACTATATTGGAAACCAAAGTTGAAAGCGACAATATCAAGTTACCTTTACCATCTTTGAGAACTCGACCAATCCCAACAAGGCTAGGGTTACCTTTAGAAGCTCTATCAACGTTAAATTTCCACCAATTAGGGGATGGGCTCGAGACCAATTAATCTTAGACCTTTGAGCGTTGTACTTTTTGAAATGAAAAGTGATATCAAAATCAATTTTCCAAGCATTGGCCACCTTTAATTCTTCTTCAGAAACCTTCAACTTCGGGAGAGAAATAGATTTACTATTGCAAGCAATAAGAAAGTTCTCATTATAGGTAAACTTAATTTGTGGAAGACCCTTGAAGGGGGGATTATTGTTCTATAAAAATGCAATTGTTTCTCTCTTTCCATTACACCCGAGCCATACAGGGAAACAAGAAGGGAAATGTTAATCAAGTTGCTAGCAATATACTTTCTTCTAAATAAGATGACCCTAGAAAGTTTACAAAGTTACATGAACCTTTGAATAATGCACTTCAAATTTTATTAAGCTCTAATTTGATAACCCGCCTATTCATCCATTAGATCTTAGTGAGGCACTTCCAACAAATTATGATGACCGAGCATTTTTTCATTACCATAGAATCAAAGGACATCATACTCAATCATGCAGGGCTTGAAAAATAAGATATAGGATCACATAGGCAATAGCATAATTCATGTAGAAGGTATTAATGAAAATGGATATCATGTAGTTGCACCTTTAAACAAATAAAATTTACAAATCCATATCAATATATTCTATAACCATACTAATCATGTGGAGACACAAGATTCTCAAGCTACATTTTATTCCTCTCCTACTACTCCACTATTCAAATTTTTGATGAGATTTCACATAATAACGATATCAAAAACAATTATATGCATAAAAAAGAAAAAATGGGAAAAGGGTCAAGAAAAATAAACATCACTAAGCATCCCACCAAAGAAAATCATAGTCAACAATACAAAATCCCAAATTTCAAGCCAAGAACACTATTGCATGGGTTCCCAAAACAAATGTTGTGTTACAACAAATGTAACACAACCACTTTCAAGGTTTAATGGATTTGGAAAGAAAAATAAAAACTAAATGTGCCATCTCTTGATAATGTGTTTATAAAACACACAAGTTAATACAAAGAAGAAACACACATAATTCAAAAATAAAGCAATGAAGAAGCAAATTATGTTATCAAAGAAGATGAATATGATGCAATTTTGGGAAGAGTGATCTTGTAGAGGAAGATCCTCATATATTTTCCCATGATCCATAAGCACTCCTAAAGCATATGCATTTATTTTCCTATATTTTTATCTTCACCTTATCTTTTTCTTGCTTAGTTACATTCTGACCTTTTGCTTATGCCTTTGTTTGTTATGTTTCCCTATTCTCATTCACCTACAATATTAGCATTAAATTACTTTTTTCCGATGTTTATTTCACCTTTATTATTGTGATCCATGCTTTGTTTTCCCCACTTGGGGGCATTCCTTTTTCTTATGCCATCTTCATGTTTAGCACCTACAATTTCTTTTTATATCACTTTCATATTTACTTACGGAATTTTATACATAGCAATTTATCATGTGTTTGATTATTTGCATTTTACCATGATCTTATGTTCTTATGACCTATGATGCTTTCCTATATACCATGTTTTTTATCTTTTTATGGCTTATGTTGGCTTCTCTTGAATCTTCTTATACCTGATTACTTATGACTTCATGTATGTTGTTTCATTTTATCATGCTTCATGTTACAATGATAGGTTTTATATCATTTTGATAGTACATGTGCTTAAATTTTACTATCATGGTTCTAGAGGCATCCTATTCAATTGTCTATATTTTGGCAACCTTTTAGGCATCCCTTGATGATCATCACCAACTTATGTGTCTTGCATGCTTATTCACATACTACATGATGTGTTTGCATGCTTATGTGATTAGATTACTCTATTGTTTTATCATTTTTTACTCTTCTTCAATTTTGTATATCTATTGGAGTGGCATATCTAATTGCTAATGTTCTTATTGTTGAGATTTTAGGTAGCAACTTGTGCTACACAAGGACTTGTCACCATATCTACAATTGTGCATTCTATCACATTTTCACATTGGATTCATTATATGTATATATCAAACATGTCATATCACATTTTCCACCATTATACAATGTTGCATTGCATGGTTTTATCAAGCATTCCATATTGTATGGTTGCATCAAGTGAAGTACTACTGTATTAATTTTCACACAGATAAAATCTCTAACCCTTCCCTCTCTACTTATTTTTTTGTAGATAGTTGAATTAATTTGTAGTATGTGCATGTTATAGTTGTGTGACTAAAGATACTAATTGCATTTTTTTTTTCTATTTACAAGATTCTATGGAAAACTCACACCAAGAATCATACACAAAGAATTCAAGAATGGTTTATTACGTACACAAATCCTATATACTTTTATAGTGCCTAAATTTTTATTTGTCATGTTAACCAATAATATTTATATACATTGACATACATGTTCATGTTAGATTTGCATGCATCTCAAAGTGTGTATGTTGTACTGGTGAAATTAACATTACCCATATATTCCTCACTTAGTTTTGTGCCCACCTTGGTAGAATGTCTTTCAATGCAAGTACATATTGATAAGTGGCACACTCTTCTACTATGTTTGGCTCATGTCTCAATCCTTGTCCATCTCCATTTACTTTTATCTTACATTTACCATATGCATTCACCATTTACCCTTCATTTATTACACCCCATTTGAACTTACCTCTATATGTTCACTCATTATCTTGAGGTTATTTCCTTGTCCATATTTATTTCCACATTATTGAGGATCAATCCTGATTCATGTAAAAGTGAACCTTAAATTCTGATTCCATTTGTCCTACCCCTTTCTACTAGTCATTATGAGCTAACTTGGTGCATATTTATGCGACATGTTTATATGTATCGGTATTTAAAGACATTCAATGTGTTATTAATTCATATGCAAGGATAAGGTTGAACAAGGAGAAATTGTTGGTGCACGCTTCAATTTTTAAATGACAAAAAATCAAATTTTGTGTCATCTACATATAGGCCCCTTGCATGCTTGTGTATGTTGTCTGTGAATATTTTTCCATAGTTGTACAATCAATCAATTCAAATGTTTAACCTAGGAGAAATTGACTCTAACGACCTAACAAATTCCCTTAAGGTGTTTATAAGCATTGTATTCCTTACTAATACATCAAATATCAAAGATCAAAGTTGTATTAGTTTAGATTCATGTGTCAAAGGTTCAAATTCACAATACTCATAATTAAACCTAACATTTTCTATGCCTACTTAATTTCTAAATTGATCTCCAAATCATTCTTTGTTAGACTAAGTACCTCATTTCCTCCTATTTAATTAGTGTGTTTATTATTGTTCATTTATCAACCCATCTATAAATTTAATCTAGGTTATTTGTGTCATTACTAATTGCATTTATTAACTAGCCTAGATTAGATTTATTTAGAAATGTATTAAAATTTATTACACCGAGAGGCATTCTACGGTGGCAGCAAACAACCTATAGTGTAAAAAAAAACTCCATGCAAAAATTGACGTGCAGGTGGAAGTAGTGAGGAACGAACTGACGGTTCAATGCATGTAAGATATGAGTAACTAACATCAATGAGTAACTGACATTAATTAAGGTAACACCAAATGATTCCACTTCTTTGCATTCTTTTATTCTTCTACCCAACTCATCCACCTCTTCTTCAATCCTCGAATGCACGTAAATTGATTTTATCTTTGAGCAAGAAATGAAAATTGTTTTCACAAATCGCTCTAGTAATAAAAACATCTTCATGAAGGGGTATGCTTGCATTTCTTATGAATCTGTGGTACTAATCCTTGGTAGCATTCTTTGACCAATGGAGAAACTACAAACAACTTGCACATCTTCAACACAGTGACTAAAGAGTGGTTTCAAGAACCAAACATGCACAATGAAAATGAAATGTTTAGTATGGTGTTATGCACAATGGAAAGTGAAATGTCCAGTAAGGCATCTGAATCAGGTCTAAAGATGACCCACGTCTTTCTTCCTTCAAGGTTATTTCCATAGATACCTGACATTCTTGTCTTTCTAGCTTTGTGGCATCTATACCATGTACCATTTCATATTTTCTCGTAATATTCTATGTTGGGTCTCAACTGGGATCCAGATTTCATTTCAAACAATCTCTTTTGTAGAATGCACAGAAAGATAATCTAAGCATGTTCCATTTTATGCAACTAAGATTTCTTCGAAGCTAATTTGGGTCTCCTTGCTTTGAAATGGATCGTGAAAAGTAGTATTAGCGTAGTAAGTTATTACACATTTCATTTTGGCGAGTAACATTTCTATTTGTTGCAGCTGCATGGGTACAACCAGCGGGGGAGGTACCGAGAGAAAGTAATTCCTTTATGTTTTACTTAAAACATTATATTTTTTAATGGTCAAATAATTAGAGTAATTTTATATATAATAAATGATAGTTATGATTGCTTACATGCCATGCGTATTTATTTAGAATTGGTGTAGGGACAATGTAGACTTAATCTAGTTCTATACGTCAATTTTAAGAGACAGACATCGTTATTGTGCCTTTCATCACTTTGTAAGGCTGTTTGGGATCAATCTGCAATTTTATGTGTGAGTTTTTTTTATTTTATGTTTGGGGTCAATCATATTTCTCTTGTAATCAATATGTCCACAGTAAAAGTATAAAGTTGTGTCACACTTTCGGTCAATTAAATAATTTCGAATAAAAAGTTTTTGGCCGGAAATGTTTCGGCCGAAACTATGTGGCCTATACATTGGCACACAGAGTTTCAATCGAATATGTTTTGCC
Organism: Sequoia sempervirens; assembly: GCA_007258455.2. Classification (NCBI taxonomy): domain Eukaryota; kingdom Viridiplantae; phylum Streptophyta; class Pinopsida; order Cupressales; family Cupressaceae; genus Sequoia; species Sequoia sempervirens. The sequence continues at coordinate 913,117,458 of VDFB02271358.1, forward strand.
CGAATCTAAAAAAATTAAATTTTTCCCTTTGTCACTTTGAAATTGGCTTATTTTATATGCATGGTTTCGATAGAAAGGGTTTCGGTCGAAACCCTTTCTACCGAAACTATCTATGTGGCATTCTCAGTTTTGTTTTCAGAATTTTTTAAAACTTTCAACTTCAACTAAGTATTTCTTCAATTAAAATGATGTTTAAACCAAAAAAAAAAAATACCCTTTTGTAGAGCTCGGAGTGGTAAATTCAAATATGTAATTTTTTAAATATTTTGATTAGTTTTAATACATTTTATTTTTAAAATAATACAAGTAGGTTGTTAAAGTTAAAAAAGAAGTTGATTAGAAATTAAAAAAATAGTAAAACATTTTTAAAAAAATGAAAAATATACAGTGCACTAAAGGAGTCATCTTCAAAAGGGTATAATTTGTTCTTTTGAAAATAATTAAAAAAATATACAATAGTTGATGTCTAATAAAAACTATCAAATTCTAGAAAGTTTGACTTTAAAATGTTATTACAAGAAAAATATACATCAAAATTTCAAAAATAATTTTCATGCATTAGATATTGAAGTCACCTATTTGGACAAAAAAATTAAGGGAAAATGAAGCTTTTTTTAATTTTTTCTTTACATAAAGTGAATGTCACTTTTCTTCAAATTTTCAGCATTTGCTCTTAAATTGATAAAAAAATAATCAAAACAATATGAAAAAAATATGAAAAAAATTAGAGGATTAAACTTCATCAATATTTCTACCTTTCATTAGTTTACATCATTTTAAAATTCAAAACATAAAGACCACTTTTATGTGGTCGAAGTTCAGAGTTTTTTTGGCTATTCGTCGATTCCTATATAAAGTGTGACACGGGTTTGTACTATTACCCTCCGGATTTAGTTTTATTCCATGCAATTCAAACAACAAACCATGGACAATAATTGTAGATCTTCACAATCCTTTAATAAATTTTTTATCTTATTTTTTGGTATTCATAGAATTATATATCCATTGCACCCATTTGGCCTCTTGAGTGTTTTAATGTTTAGATATATCAAAACCTTTCTAGATTGTATTCTATTTCAAGAAGTTTTGGGTTTTTTTGTTTGTGTGACCACTATTTCAATGATCCTACCTTGCATGTCTTAAAACTTCTTCTCCAATGGATTATCAATTATCAACATCTAAAATGGATGATGAGTATGATTGACTGTAAGGTGGTAATTTCATTCCTAACATAAAGTCTATGTTGTATCTATATTGCATGCTATTTAGACTTGCAGGTGGTTGGACAACTCTCCCAAATAAAGCAAGTGAAAAAATGATTAAATGAGATAATGATACCATATTTGTCATGTGGTGTATGTCAAACTTCTCTTGTGGCAACTTCAAAATGTATGTTACATTTTAGTTTTAGAAGTTTGGAATCTTGTTTCTCAATATTTCTTTATCATCAAATATGTTTTTAATTGTACCTATATTAACTCATGAAGATTGTTTCTCTCGATATTTTTTTATCATCAAACATGTATGTAATTATGCCCAATATGATTACATGAAGATTGTCTTTGGATATCTTTGATCATCCAACTTATGTGCAATTGTGATCAATATGATTACAAGAAGATTGTATCTCTAAGTATTATTACACAAACTAAACTAACTTGAACCTCTTGGAAGGATTTCCTATTGTAACAAGCTTGGTGAGTGAAAATACAAATAAACACTTTCTTTAAGAAAATAGTAAAACTATTTCTATTAAGCAAAAATAAAATTTATAAACAAAATTTCTCACATAAAATTACAATAGGCACCTCCAAAAGATATCCATTGGAGTTTTTTTTATGTAGATTTATTTAGGTAATATTTTTCAATTAAAAAAATCATTATTTATAAAGATAAGTTTAAAACAAATATGTCAAATTATTAGACATAATTTTTTTTTCTAAAATTTAGAAATTTAAGCATAAAAGAACTTCCTAAATTTATTATTTCATATAAAAGTAAGTTTATAAATTAATATACATAAAATTAAAAAATATTCAAGATGTTTTTAAAACATTGACGATTTTTATATAGATTTATTGAAGTAATTTTTTCCAATAAAAAAATATTATTTATAAAGATAAGATATAAAAAAATATGTTCAATTACTACACATAAAAAAAAAGTTTTTAAAATTTAGAAAATTAAGTATGAAAGAACTTTTTTAAATTTACTATTACATATAATTACATATAAAGGTAAGTCTCTAAATTAATATACTTCATATTAATAAATATTGAAAATCTTTAGAAAAACAAAAATATTTTTTGTTATCATTCTAAAATATTTTTAGCCGATAGGCTATATATAGTGAGAGGTTTCAGCCTGAAACCTGTCTCACGCCACCAAACAACTATTGAATCACCATTAAACTGGAAGGTAGTTGGTGGTTTTCAGATGTCGATTTTATGTCGAGGAGAATTGCTATTTAATATGAAATCTTTCAAAAAAACTTGTAGATGTAAAATCATATCAAATCTGACTATAAATGTAGTGCCATAAATGCCTAGCTTGCAATGGTGTTGGTGATGAAGCCTCAATATTTAGACCTAGTTTTCATTTATTGTGAACAGATTGAAGTAGTTGTTGTAGGGAGAATGGTTTTGGTTTTTCTCATCTTTCAACTTTGATCAATTTTCATAATACTTATTTTTCCTCCTAACTCAACCCATTTTTCTCATTGACATCGTTGACGGCACAACACAATTTGTGCAAAATGTTGAGGTAAGTCACTAGCCATGGTGTCAGTGATTTTGTATTTTGTGAATGTATATCTAGCCATATCATTTTTTGTTGTCTTTCATTTAATTATAAAAGAATTCGTTGTATATCTTTCATTTGATTATCACTCACCACTTGCAAGCACCTATCGGTCCAAGCACTCTACTAATTCATCAAGTGGAATCGATTCAATCCCCACCTCTTTATTCATTTACCCACCCCTAGTTGTGTCTCATACGTGTACAAGATGAAGCAGGTGAATCACTCTAGATCAAGGGTGAAGAGAAGTAGCATTTGAAGGCATAGATCTTCATTTTTCGTTCTTTCTCCCCCTACTCCTCATTCTTGATTCTATGCGAACTAGGAGAAGGGATGTAGCATACTACCTTTGGAACAACAAACCAAGAAAGAAATGATTCCCAAGGCAAAGGGATGGAATGACCCGATCGACAGTGGGGTAGGTTAGCTACACTCGCAAATAATGTTTTCATTTAATAGGTTGCAAAAATAAAACCTCAATATTTTTAGATTGACTTTTCACTTGTTGTAAATAGATTGAATCAGTAGCTATAGGGAGACTGATTTTGGATCGTCTATGAAATTTTTGCTTTGCATAGGGTTTTGTAATATTTTCCTACAAACTCTATCCATTTTTTTTATGATTCTCGTTCACAGCACAACACAAATTGCGTAAAATCTTGAGGTAAGTCACTTGCCATGGTTTCATTGTGTTTTTTTGGGATTTGTACGTGAATGGATCATTTTTTGTGTGTTTTATTTCGTGGGTATGTGCAGGATCATGATGGGCCAAAAAGTGGCAATGAGGAAAAAATTACGTCTTTCATCAACCCAAAAATGCGAAAATGTCGAGTTGACTTTTTGGTGGCTTGGGTGTCAATACACACCTCCAAAGCAATTACCAAACCTAGATTTCCAAATCGGATATCCGATTTGAAAAAAGTATATATAAACAATTTACTTGCTATCAAAATCATTTCACAGTCAAACAACCCATGGGCACACAGTTAGGAGGTTCTTCACACAACAGATATCCAATTTCGCCAATATCCGATTTGAAAAGGTTAGAATTTAGATTTTTCTTTGCTTTGATTGAATTTTGAATGAGAATTGTATAATTTCAATTAGTTAGTTTTTGATGAAGTTTTTTTCAAAATAGGGTTTTTGATTGAATTTTTTTAAAAAAATTGAGTTTAGAATGGATTTTGATTAAAAATGAATGTTTTTAATGGATTTTGATTAAAAATGAAAATTTTTTATGGATTTTGATATAAAAATAGTGTTGTTTATGTATTTGTATTAAAAATTAGAGAATTTTATAGATTTTTGTTAAAAAGTAGTTTTTTTTGGATTTTTTTTAAAAACTAGGGATTTATATTGTCTAATAATATTTTCATTTATATTGTCTAATTTTAATTAGATTAATTATTTTTTAACTTTAATCAGGCATTATGGCTACTGAGAATGAGAATGCACAAATTCCACCAGTTGAGAATGAAAATCCACCAGCTGAGAATCAAAATGCAGAAATGCCAAACGCTCCACCACCTCTGCAACCATCAATTGAAGACTTAATTGGTGAAAAATTGGAGCAATTGAGGGGAATTTGTGATGTTTATAAGAAAATACCTCAATTATCCCGTATGTCAACCACATTGACAGAAATAATTACAAATGTAGAAACCCTCTCCACCCAACATAATGCCTTTCATTCGTGGTGAGAAACCATGAGGGAATATTATGCATGTGGATTATCTTATGATGATGAGAAAAATCTCCAAATAACAAAAGCCCAAATAGCCTCTTTATTTATTAGCCCCCGCACTGGTTTGCCAGTTAATGTTAACAAACCAAAACTTTCTATAAAATGGTGCATGCATAGGGGCATAGTAGATAACTTTTGGGATCGTTGGTGTATGGTTTTTGATAAACCACCCAACAATAATCTTGATGTACATTTTTACTTTATTAAAAAATTATACGCTGAGTTTTTGTTAGGGCATCATGTCAATTACTTTGACATTAAACCCTTCTAGGGCGTTGGTGGAGGTATGCCCCAAGATAGGCCAAGGGAAATTAGAGTAGTCAGGCGCCCACATGTTCCCCTTCCTCCCCTTCCTCCACCACCTCCAGTACAACATCCAGATATTGCGGAGGATGTAACCACACAAACTATCCAGGCCATTCACTCTTTGAGTGGTCTTTTGGTTTCCCATGCTTCTTTTGTAGCTCAGCCACATTTTGGTGATGTTGGCGATGGATCCAGTGCTACTGCATCATCCTCCTCAAGTCCACATATTTGTGTGCCACATATTTGCAATACGTGCCAACAAATATTCTTGGGTCCTATTGTACAGCCCGCTGAGCATCCATTAGACACTTTTGATTATGACATCCAGGATGTGGAGATTATAGCAGATCACATGCAGGGGAGTGGAGCACACCCTACAAATTCCTCTCCTGCTAGAGAAGTGGACATTGGAATAGTTACACAGGTAACATTTAAGGTGTAAATTCATAACTTGCATTTTTAAAAAAATGAATATTAATAAGAGATAGTATCAAGTACTAATATTTATTTACATGGTCTATTTAACAGTTAATGTCTGAGGAGGAGCTCACACGGGTGACTGATAGCACCCTTAGGGCCATTTCATTTGGCCTCGACACGCACACAGTATGTATTTTCACACTCACTCATTTACATTTTTTTACTGTATACTTGCTTGTCATTTGAATTGTCATTAATGAAATTATATATTAACTTATATGTTTATCTTATTCTCTCTTGTAGGAAACACCTAGTGCGAGTGAGGTGCGATGCTCTCCAAACTATGGAGGTGCAATGTTAGATAAGGGAAAGGTAATTGAACTCAAATTTGATTGAATTAAGATTTATAAGATCTTTTATTGATTATGCATACATTGACATAGATTGGTAGTTTCATATGTACTTGTCATTTTTATGTATAGGCGGTTGTGAGCTATACATCATTGTTGACAAGTGCCACAACACCTGAAGGAGTAGGTATTCGAACACCTGAAGGAGGAGGTGTTGAAACACCTCAAGGAGGGGTGTCGAAACACCTAAAGGAGATAAAGAAAAAGATCAGTCTAAAGAGGTATGTGTTTATTTTATTTTGTGCTTGGTAAATATGTTCTTATTACCGACAATTCTATGCTAACTTGGATCAATTTAATGTTTTTGTTCACATATATAGATTGACGTTACAAAAGTTGGTTTGGTTGAGTTCTTTGAGAGGGGTATATTCTAGGACTCCTGACCCTTCGAAGAGCGTATATTTCCAGGTAATCAAGATTTCAATTTTAGAGTTCAATTACTCAAATTCAATGTATATTGATTTTTATATTAATTATTCGATTTTAAATTATATAGTATAACTAATCTCAATTGTGGTTTGACTTTTTCTTGTCTGACTACCTTTAGAACCAACAAAGTGCTTCAGGAGGCTCCATTTTGATGATCCACGATTAGTTTAGGATGGAGATAGACATTTTGGCGTAACAAATTTTGAATAGATACCAAGATGGCATATGCCACATATTGTAAAACTTTGTTTTGAGTTGGCGTTGATGCCATTTTTGTATATGGACATACACTTGATTATTGGATAATTTGATATATAGAAGTTGACAATCAAAATTTGTTTCCTTCTCATGTGCATGATGAAACTCTTTGAAAATTAATCAAGTGAGCAATGGTTAAATATCCAATGTACAATAGCATAAAAAGAATGGTTAAATATTATGTAGTTTATATTCATGTGCTAAGGTACATTTGCATTGCACATCTTTCAAACTCAAAGCATTACTTCACATTGCATAAGTAACAACTAGATCTTTGATAGATGAAAAGATTTCAATAACAATATAGTTTTTACAAAGTCAACCTAAGCGGTTATGCAATTGTACATTACATAACTAATAACTAGGAGCAGCTATCAATTGCATTAGCTTGTCATGGAATTCTATGAGACCACATTTCTTTGAGGAAACTTGGCACAAAACTCACAAAAAATGAAAAGAAAGCACTCAAACAAACTTTAAAGGGGTATCATGCCTGCTGCCCCCTCATTCCACATGCTATGTAGCCATTTACTTGCAGTGTAGGGGCCGAACAATGGAGAAAACATGTAAAAATAATATACATATATATATATATATATGCAGCCTAGAAGCATGAATTACGATTAGAATATCACATAACATCATATAAACAAAAAAAACCACTATAAACTTGAATGCCATTTAAAACATGCATGATAAATATTCATCGTTGAAACTTGAATTGTGGTAGCTTGATATATAGAGTCGATTGATGCTAGGGTTCAATTTGTATGATACTGAAAAAAGAAGCCAACTAAGTAGAGTTATCAACATTCTTCAGAAATCATAAGAATTCTTTTAGTACACTAGCCATTTTGATGTCGTCTTGCAGTCTCAAATGTTATTTTGTATCATTGTTACATTGGTCTTGAGAGTGGTAGCTTAATATAGGTCCACAATACAAAATCCGGTTTACTTGTGCAGTGTAACAGTGGCATAGGAAGATTTTTCTTTGAAAGAACGAAAGGTGATTGCACGTTTGAAGTGTATAAACACATACCTTTTTGTAATATCAAGGATACTTTTTGAATCTTCCATGCATTGCTAATCTAAAAGCAAAGGTCTTTTTCCTAATCTGTATGCAACCATGCTTTTGACATTGTCAAAAAGAGCAAAACTTCCCTAATGATGCAAAGGCATGGCCAAGCAGTTCTAACTCTCCACATGAGAGAAGAGAGATGAACTGGAGAGTACATCAAGTCAGTGAGAACTAAAGTGTAATGTGTTTTAGTTTGTAGTACTCCTCTGTTTCTCTGCATATGTGTGATAAATTCTTAGTTCAATGATGCTAAACAATTTTTGAAAAAAGAAAGTTGTGTCACAGTTTGCATTCAATCCAACAAGCAAAAATGAAAGCTCAACCTCTTGGAATGAAAATTATTGTTTGCAAAACAAATGAATAAGAATGAGGTAGTTAAGGTGTTTGAAGTTATTTAGAGGTCACTTTTAGGGTGCAAGGCTTAAAACTTCATTTAAAATGCACTCAAACAAACTTTAAAGGGATCTCGGGCCCGTTTCCCCCTCATTACAATGGAGAAAACATGTAAAAATTATATATGTGTGTGTGTGTGTGCAGCCTAGAAGCATGAATTACGATTAGAATATCACATAACATCATATAAACAAAAAAACCACCATAAACTTGAATGTCATTTAAAACATGCATGATAAATATTCATCGTTGAAACTTGAATTATGGTAGCTTGATAAACAGAGTCTATTGATGCCAGGGTTCAATTTGTATGATATTGAAAAAAGAAGACAACTAAGTAGAGTTATCGGCATTCTTCAAAAATCATAAGAATTTTTAGTACACTAGCCATTTTTGATGTTTTCTTGCGAGTCACAAGCGTTATTTTGTATCATTGTTACATTGGTCTTGAAATTGGTAGCTTAATATAGGTCCACA
>VDFB02271358.1:913135051-913199586 GCA_007258455.2 Sequoia sempervirens
GAAGGGAGATTACGAGTTGTTGCCTTTCGAGTCAGGCAGAAGGATGTGAACGCCAGTCTCGGTCTCAAAGTGGTTCAGCTGGGCCTTGCCGATCTCCTCCACGGCTTCCACTGGCGCAATTTGTTATTATTCTTAAATGTAGCAAACTGTTTGGTCTTTTTTTCTGTTACAGCATGAAGTCTATTTGTAGAGAAGTTGAGGCGGTGAAAATAGGTAAAATATTGATAGTCTAAGGCGGTGAAAAAACCATAAATGTAATTGCCAGCTGAACGTGGACGAAAGCACTTGCAGCACAAAACAAAATCTTCGAAAAAGGATTTTGTGCAGTTATGATGCAATTAATATCCATGCATTTGATTTCATGACTCTCTCAGTTGGTCGGGCATATTAATTGGAGCCATAAAATTTGATTTACTACCGTAAAGTTTACTGGAAAGTGTTCAAACAAGCTGGTAAACAACCTAGTAAAACGGTTTGACGGAGCGTGAGACAGGTTTCAGCCGAAACCTCACACCATATATATATTTATTAATAATATATATAAAATACGCTGAGATATTCTTCTCGAGGCGCCTAAATTTTTAACGAATTTCTCAAATACAAGTACAATAGATGCCTCAAATAGGATATCTCTCGGCGTATTTTATATATATTATTAATAAATATATTTATGCTAGTTTTCATTACAATAATTAATAAATCCAAAATTTTCATGAGATATCAACATTCACATGTAAAAGATTTATCCGAACATGTAAGCAGAATAGAATTATGAATTCTTTTATGGTTTCTGCACTCACTTGAATTTGATGGTCTATTTGACTTGCTATTTTTATATAACCGTAAATATGACACTTTAAATTATTATCAAACCGTAAAAATTTATTATATATATATAATATTTATTATAAAAATATAAATTAGTTTAGAATCTTTTCAAAGATATAATATAATTCTTTCTAATTTTTAAAATGTTTTTTAGCATAAATTTAAGATTTTGACATTTTTACTAATAGTTATCATCTTTATATTAATATATATTAATTCAAAATCTTTTCAAAATAAAATCTTTTAAAGATAGAATATAGTACTTTCTAATTTTTAAAATATTTTCAATAATAAATTTAAAATTTTGATAATTTTATTGATTTATATTAATATATATGATTTATAATATTTATTATAAAAAATATATTAATTTAAAATAAAATATGATTGTTTTTTAACTTTTAGAACAAGATTTATTTTTTATATAAATTTAGAAATTTCTTATTAATTGTCACGCAAATCCAAGATTTTTACATTTATTACTAATTACCAGTCTTTTCTAATTTTACATTTTTTTAAATATATATAGTATATCCATATGAATAATAACATAACAAGAACTTTCATTTTTTTCAAATACAACATTTGTTTTACATGTAATCGAGAGCTTTCATTTTTTTTCAATATCCCATGTTTATGTTAAGGTAATTGGTTTTTACAAATAATTTATGTTTTAAATAGATAGATGAATTTTATGTTTAAATTATTTTTAATTTTATATAATTATTTCTTGGTAGGTTTGAAATTGGTATTTAAATGTGATTTTAGATAGATGAATTTGAGAATCGAACTAACATTTATGGTACAGTTAATTGACTTTTACAATTTATATTTTTCATCAAACATCAAATGACAGGCATTTAAATGATCAGACCGTCACAAAAAATTTGTATGACAAGTAGGAGTGGCCGTCAAATTCCAGGCCTGTTTGCACTCACCTTTTTTGTGTACTTTCTCTATCAAACTCGAGAATTTACGAGTTATCCATTTCTGCATAGCAACAATTAAATTGAGTTTCTTGTCGACTTGACGGATCTTGCACACAACGAAGGAATATCATTCAACAGTTAATTTTAGCTACTTTTTGCCATTCATATCCCTAATTTTAGTCAGAAAACATCTACACACCATTTAGTTCTAGTGCTTTTAAAAATTGTATATAGAATGAAATATTCCTCTAATTTTTGTTTTTAGGAAAGATATTTCATTTCCCCGTTTCACACACGATGGTGAAACACTCCATTAACTGACACATTTTGCAGTGTTTGATTGAAACTGAAAAGCAAAATTCCACTGGGAGTAACAGGAGTGAGTGAAAAATACGTATCTTTTCAACCAAACCTCATCCACATGAGGTCACTGTAAACTCCATCAACTGAATCTTTAACAGAGTAAAGTCAAAGTTCCTAATAGGGAATTTATTTTGAAAATATATCCAATTTTACTTCTTTGCAATATCTTTCTTGAAAGTTTCTGAGAATTTTCACTCCATGTCACACTTTCTTGCAGATTTCTCTTGGAAACAGTGATGCAGCTCCAAAGAAATGCAAAATAAATTGTAGATACTTAATGACTTAATGTAGAGCAATATCCGATATTCCAAGCAAGAAGGACAACAATATATTCATATTTGTGGGAGATTATGCTAGCTCACAAATGCACCTCCAAGGACTGATTGCATACTTGAGCTGTGGCTCCAGGCTGCAAAATAAGAATAGCAGAACAACATTATTATGACACCGAGTTTAAACTCTGTGCAACTACACATATATCTCATTGATAATTCAAATCAACAGAACTCAACCCAATCTTCAGATTACCTGGCAAGCATGAATATCATTACAGTTACAAATTAGCCCCCCATTCAAAGTATCAACATCTTGAAATGTCCCTCCGCCATCACTTCTCTGATTAGACCACAACAAGTTAACAATCACGGAATTTTTGGGGAGATTTTATCTATTATGAATTGAGTCATCTCAAGTTGACCTCTAGGAGTAGTCATTTACACTAGAGACATTTTACTTCCTCAAGCATCTTGGTAATAGTTACAAAGCAACGGGATTCCTTAACCACACAAGCACATCTATGCATTTGTTAGTAAGGAGAGTAACAGTGACTGTTCGCTACTTTGAACTTTCACCCTCTGGCCTCTTTCCCCATTAGCTTCTTTTGGAGCATGCAGTGGTTTATAATACAAAAAAATCAAAATTCTAATTGAAAATGCCCATGAATGCCTTCAATTCTTAATAAAGGATACCTTGTAAAAATCAACTGCTAGAAAGTTTGCCCATCTATTTCCAGCAGCAGCATAGCAAGTTTTTATCATTTCAGAAAGTGCGTCAGAGTTGTCATTGCAAGAAAGCAGCTTTACTGGAATTGATCGGAAAAAATTTTCTAAAACAAGTGACTTAGAACGATCATCTAAAGATGATGACTCTGCACGATTAGGACAGGATCCTGCTTTCATTCCATCATCCCCATCTGCAACCATACGCATATCAGCTAGTGCTATGGATAACCACGTTAGGGTATAAATGCAAACTCTAGAAAAATATTCTCCAAGAAAAATCTGATATGCAAAGAAAACACATCTTACATTGATTCTCCACAATATAATTCCATTCATACGGTATCCCTTCAGTTTGCTCCTTTGAGGATATTGATGTAAATACAAGCAAACGTTGGTTATTGGCCACCATCTCACTCACAAGAGGCCAATCTCCACCATTTTGAGGCATTTTTGACAATGGAAACCAATACTTCATTAATCCAGCTGTTGTAAATACATTTGTCAGGCCATTGGGGGCATGAACATAATCTTCTAGAATAATAGTGACAATCTCAGTAGGATTTGTGGACAAGAATGCTTCAATCTCTTTCAGAGTATCAATTGCTGGGCCCTGAAATAAGTTCACAATGACATAGAATGCCAATTCTCAGACAAGGCATCATGCAGGATTATTCCGTATTCAATTCAAAGCACAAGAATTATTTTCAATTGTACTTTTTAGCAAATGAAAGACAGTTTGCCATTCAATGAGAGAATCTTAGCCAGACATACAAATGCTGTAGCATCATAGCACTCGCCACCTGTTGAGTGACAGAGCCATACATTTCCCTTGAAGTCGTATGTGTCAAGCATAAAGCCCCTTACCCCATTCTGTAATTAGAGAACTGAATGATTAGAAAAGCATCACTAGAAATCATTTAGAAATTATCTACCTTTCTCCCGCTAGAAGCAATATTTACTAGAAGACTATACAAGATTGACATTATGAATAACAGATTGACATCATAAAGGAATAATAAGCAAATTGCCAATTTTGATAGTTCCGATTACTGTAAGAAAATCTAATGCCTTAAAATCAAGTGGCTTGTGGAATGGCAATGATGCAGGAGCATCCTTGGTTGACTGGTCATCAAAAAAAAAAAAAGAATAAATAAATGCTAATAAGTTCTTGAATTTGTCTTTAGATCTTTCTCTTCAGTTATCTCGACTTCCATGATTCTAGGAGGCACTCAGTTTCTTTTTGGAATCCAAAAACACCACCAACAATTATGGATAAGATCACCTTCAGTTAAAGGAGAGAGAGCACCAAAAAATAGAATGTTGGAGGTAATAGTATCTTTTATTTTTTGGGATTTTCAAATTTGGAAAAAAAGCAGGCAGCTAGGCAGCACTGAGATGGAGACAGTCACAAGAAGACAAAAGGCCAGGAATGGAATGAATGGAGGCTGTGTTGGAAATAAAGAAAGAGAAAACAGGGGAGCTAAAACGCTCTCCTTGTGATTGATTAGATTAGCATTTAAGAAAAAAAAGGTCTGTAAGCTGGTTTGGAAAGGGGGATTCACAGATCTGCAGAGCAGATATTAAAGATAATTCAATGCTATTCCATTGGATTGCTCTATGCGAAGTATATGTAAACAGTCTATCCTTATTAAAAGGGTCTACCTAAAGTGTTTGTGAAGGTTCATGATGTTTAAAATACTTTATGTTACTCTAATTTCAATAAACTCGCTTAATTTGTTGTTCTTGTGCAGATAATGCTGTTATGATTGGATTTTCTTGTCTTTATTGATTATTTTAAGCTGTAGGATTGCATATTGGTACATTGTGTCTGCATCAGATGGTATCGGAACCAAGTTTTCATCTCTAGCAATTTGAAGAGAGAAGAAAGAGGAGTTAGCTACATTTTGCATAGGTGGGTAGAGAACAAGTGGTGAAAGAAAAATGGGAGAGATTTTCAAATTTGGAAAAAGACAAGCAGGCAGCTAGGCAGCACTGAGGTGGAGATAGTCACAAAAAGACAAAAGGCCAGGATTCAAAGGGATGGAGACTGTGTTGGAAAATAAAGAAAGAGAAAACAAGGAAGCTAAAATGCTCTCATTCTGATTGATTAGATTAGCACTTCAGAAAAAGAAAAGAAAAAAGGCTGTAAGTTGGTTTGAAAAAAGGGGATTTATGGATTTTCAGAACAGATATTGAAGATAATTCAACGCTATTCCATAGGATTGCTCTATGTGAAGAATATGTAAACAGTCTACTCTTATTAAAAGAGTCTACCTGAAGTGTTTGTGAAGGTTCATGATGTTTAAAATACTTTATGTTACTTTTTCTCCAACAACTCGAATAATATGTTGTTCTTGTGCAGATAATGGTGTTATGGTTGGGTTTTCCTTGCCTTTGTTGATTATTTTAAATTGTAGGATTGTATATTGGTATGAGGCTGCCTCGGTTGGTTGCCTTTTCAGTTGGACCACCGCCAGGATTTGCATCAGGCAACTCCTGGTTATTAAAGCTACACAAAGTCCACTTAACATAGAAAGTCTTAACACTAATCTCATGAAAACAAGCCTTTCAAAGCATCAAATTTTAAGTTTTAAAAAACAAGAACAAGATAAGCATAGCTTCAGAGCATTGTGACATTCAAAAATGGCTGTAAATCAATGATAGAAAATAAACCTATGTACTTTGGGGATGCATCCCTTGCATTTTCAGATCTTGTCCTCTATTGGAAATGTTTTGGGGATGCAGGGACGGGTCGAAAACATCGTCCAACCTTCCCCAATTTGCTGAAAAAACTAGAAACATCTCCGGGATGTAAATTTTTTTTTAGGAAACACCCAACATCAAGCGATGGCTAGTTGTCCCCTACAGCCCAATTAAAAAGAAAAACTTTTTTTGTTTAAACACAAAAATGCTACATAGTCCAGTTGCTAGGTTTTTCAAGTGTCAAAATCAATGGGATTGGATGGGCAAAGGCCACTTGCTAGGGTATGGGTTGACAAGTTCTGCCTTTCAAGAGCCAAAGAACTAGCCAAGGTCATATCACCACTTGTCCCTCCTAGTTTGCCACTTTGTAGGAGGCTTAAGTCACATGCTCTATACGATGTTGCTTCTGATTCAAATGATCTGTGGTTCTTTGGGCTAAGGTCAATCCAGTGGATTTGTTTGGCAACTAGCTGAATATCATTTCCTTTCTTCCTTTTGTGCAACCACTACTGCCATCAAAGTTCAAAACATTTTGGTCTCTTTCAAGTTGATTTTGCTTGTGCAGCCATGGAAGCAACGATCAAGGAGATTTTGTCCCACTTGGCATTTCTTACCATCTTACATACAACATCCCCTTTATTACACATATGCTTTTAGATCCTCATGGCTTAAATGGCGCCTACATGTCTATAGAGTGCACATGTCTAGAATGTGGTAGATAAGCAATTTCTTCCACCTTATCTTGGTTTTATTTGTAGGCTTAGCATGGCCATTTTTGTTGGCAATCACCAATTCAATGTCAAGGGGTGAACAGGCCTTATTTCATACAGTAATAAGAAGAGTATCCAAGTCCATGCACACTCATGATTTATTTGAATTGCATAGATCCCAACAATTTGTAGCTTAAACTTGTAGCCTTTTGACATTTGTTTGTAATTTTTATATAATATATATGTACATTGATAGTGAAAGCAATGAAATTTTGTTAATTTGTGTGTGGAGTCTCGTATGAAATCTCAGTTCAACTCTAATGTTAGCTAATCAGGTTAAAAGAATGTATATGATGAATGCTTCATTATATGAGTATTTGAAATTTCTTATATTTTAAAATTTTCCCATTTTTTTAATTGACATCCCCTGTCATCCCCTAAAAATTCGCCTTCCTGAAACACTGTCCCAAAAACAAGTCCCCACCATCCGCTGCCAACCCCATCCTGGAGATGTGGTGTAACATAGAAATAAACGCTTATGAAGGAAACAAATAATTGACATAATCTTTCAAGAATCCAGTAGAGTCCCAAGCTGACTCCCTCTTTAACATACCTCATTTCTAATACAAAAAGCCTCCAGTACCAATAAGCAGATTATGGTTATCCATCTGGCATAGAAATATAGCTCTTGACTAAAAGTACTGTTCCAAGGACTTCAACAGCTCTCTCCTGATCTTTCAAACACTTGACTCTGTTGCATATATGAATCAGCACAATTTATAGGAAAGAGATTACACCAAAATCTATTATCTTAGAAATGAGAGGAACCTTAGATTACACTGAGCTTTGGAAATGGCTTTGCCTAAAGTAAAGACAGTTTTATAACCTGCTCATCTCATTAAGGGAAAATTTATTAAACTTGAGAGATTTTTCCATATACATGGAAACAAAGGAGTCCTAGCTTCTAAGACCCCCAAGTTTTAAAGAAAAACTAGGAAAGTTTCACAGGAATATATCAGAATGTCCAAATACAAGTCTGATGTATGCCATACAAAACAATGCCCACTATATCAGCTCACACTCCTCATGGAGATCGATTTTTCCTAAGGTTCAAAGCCATCATCAAAGGCCTTAAGAATTCTAGCAAATTTCAGGTTTTCATTCTCTCTAATCTCAATATTCTTCATACTGTTCAGATTGGTTGCTGCTTTCCCTTTTCTTGGGTTTTCCTTAAGAAGCAAAGTTGCTTCTTTGATGAACTTTAGCGATTCCCTGAGAGGTAGCATCAAGGATAAGCCATTGCTTCTTCCAAACAATCTGCTAAATAGATAATCTTCCGAAAAACCTTATGGAAGGTGAATATGAGATGCAGAGGGTGATCAAAGTGAGATAATTTTATAAATAGGAGGATTCTTCCCATTTGATATACACATTCAATTCATTCGCCATTCCTTGATCAAGAAGAAGGTTCGCTACTCAGAAGGAGGACTACAATCAGTGCTGGGATATATTTTGTACTCTGCCTAACTTGGCTGATTCTCAAGTGCTATTTTTGCACTGTTGTACTTGATATTTTATTAGTAAAAGTGTTGCTGGGTTTTTCTCCCTCGAGTAGGAGGGTTTTCCCAGGATAAAATTATGTGTTCTCTGTTTTCTTTTGCTTACTGTTCATATCTGATCTAAAAACAACATATAGCTCATCCTGAAATCTCTGAGTGATCAAAATTTAGGTTACAAGGATTTAAAACCTTAAATAATAGTGAAGCCAATCAAATAGTGTCTTTTTATCAGACTTTTACACAGAGGATCAGCTGGTAAAAGATGTTCAAACACGTTCAATGGTGGACTTCCTAATATAGAAGTTCAGTGTTTCATAGCGCATACCAAAATTTTTGGGTGATGAAATTGTTAATGTTAGATCAAAAATGACATAAGCAGAAAAAAATCAACACAGTTAACAATGAACACAGCAAAATTACCCTAGGAAAACCCTCCTACTCGAGGGAGAAAAACCCAACAAAATATATATCTCTTATATATAGATATCAGATGCACAAGAGCAGAAATCTGCTTTACAAGTGTGGCCTTACTCAAGGCTGAATTATTACAATGAATAATAGCATTACACTCCTTGATGCAAATATACAAATGAATATGATCCTCCTTGAAATTGATTTGCTGCTACCAAATGAAGATCTGCTGCTAAGGTGCGAACTTGAAGTTTTGGAATTGATGATTAAATGACAAGTCTTCTGCTTGCTTATATACAAAACAAGGTGTCTCTTCATATAGGTCGGCCTCCTTTAAGAAATAATATAATTTGTGATTAAGGCCGACTTGCCTTATTAATTATTTGTTTAATATTTAATATTCTTGAATTAGAAAGAAAGATATCTCCCGCCGCTATTACATCAACAGAAATTTCAGTTCATGAAGATTGAAAACCTTAAATCATAGTGAAGCCAATCCAGTAATGTCCTCTGATGGGATTTTTACAAGTGGATCACTTGGTAAAAGATGTTCAAAACAAGTACAATGATAGTATTTTTTCATATTAGAATTTGGTGGTTCATAGCCAGAACCAAAATCTTTGGATGATGAAATTTCAGTTTAGGATTGAAAACCTTAAATAATAGTGAAGCCAAACTAATAATATTTCTTGAGGAATTTTTACACAGACCATTACTTAGTAAAAGATGTTCAAAACACATGCAATGGTGGGCTTCTTACCATACCCTTTATTTTTGGGATTTATCAGTACCACATTATTCTTAGGACTACCCTTTATTTTTGGGATTTATCAGTACCACATTATTCTTAGGACTTTTAAAAAGCTCTTATTTTTTGGATTAACCACTATCAAGTTAATCTTGTAAGCCCCTTCACCACCGCAGACCTATTTTTACTTGTATTACCAATGTAAAAGTTGTACCCTTTGATAATATTGCATGTGATATTTTGTAATAACCACCCCTTGATTACTACTATTTTTTTTTCAATACACAAAAAGTACTAACTTAATCAACCAAACATCTTCCAGCTAATTTAGAAGTGCCAACTTCATAACTTTTCCAGCCATAGTCGTGGCGACAATTCTATGCTACAACTCATATACTCACAATAGAATGCAGTAAGCTTCCAATGTCAAGGCCATCCCTAGACCCAAATCTAAACCTCCTAGACCCAAATCTAAACCTCGAGAGCTTATTTGCAATGGCCCTGCCTATGTATCCCTTCCTAGGAATCAAAGGCTCCATAGTTTGTACATCACTAATAGAGAGATTCCATCATCACATCTGGGATGAGTTCTTTGATCTCTCACTTAAATCACAACTATTCATTGAGCTTATGATTTCAACTTAATTTAATTGCAATAGAATGCTAACGAACACATTCCAATCACATGTTGATCCCATGCAAACATTAGTATATGAACACACACAAACCTACATAGAGACCAACTCATACAAACATCACATATTTACATAGTGATTGGCTCGCCGCTCAATCATACATCATTTATACACAACATGGCTAGCTCCCACTTGTGTCAAATATACATGATGTGACTAGGCTCTTATACACCTCGCAAGTACACACAGTGACTAGACTCCACACACGTAACATATACACAATGTGAATAATTCACGCCTACATCACATATAGACAATGTAATAACTTGTGCATGCATCACATATACATAGTGTGACTAGCTCATACACTCAACACATGCACAATGTGAATAAATTAGCATTGTGTGTTCACATAAAGATCAACTAGCAAAAAGGGAAGGGGTTGCAACCTTATTGCAAGCATCTTCCTCTCTATCCAAGTTACTAACACATAAGCCCTTAAGTACATCCCAATCAAAAAGAGGAATGTCTACACATCCCATACCACACCATTGGTCCCATCATTTTTCCCAATCTATTGCCATCAATGGTGACAAGAAAGCATCCCATACTACTTGTTGCTACTGGCAAGGGCATAAGCATATCAATGTGCACAACACATGGGGCCATTTTTACTCAAGTACATAGTGATTGACTCACACATACACGCCAACCTACTAGCAAAATGAAGTGGATGTGTCTCTACTACATGCATCTTCCCATTTCTTAGTTCACCAACACTTACCCTTTAGATATACCCAACGAGGAAAAAGAATCTTGTTGCGTCCCATACCACATCGTGGTCATCACCAACTAAGGTGTAAGTGTAACAACAAGCATCACATAAGGTCACTATGTCGACCTTTTGAGTTGGTGGATGCTAACATCTATTGCCTTCATTCTATTAGTGAAAGTCAATCCAACCCAATAAGGGGTAGCTCCTAGTATTTATCACCTACATGGTAATAGTGAAATCCATCTAAGCCTTATCATACCAAGGGTAGCTCCTAGCATCCATCACCTTCTTGCTACTAATGATAGATGGCTAAACCCCAAGATATGATGATTACCTCCTAGCATTTGTCACCTATATGATACTAGCAATAGTCAACTAAACTACTCTTGTATCATAACATAGATAGCTCTTGGCATCTTCACCTTTGTTCTATTGGTGAAAGCCAACTAATCCCAAAAATACAGTGGATAGCACCTAATATCCATCACCTACATGATACTGGTGATATTCAACAATTTGCCCATATATCAGACTCGGTTCCAATAGTGGGGTCACTTTATAACCAAGTACACATATTTCAGATATCACAAGGATTGACAAATATTGATCAATTTGACCTAAATATATACCACATAAAATGATCCATAAAGCTACACATCAATTTCTATAGGTCTTGAGGTCAAATTAACGACACACAAGTAACACATTGAACCCACATAAGTTGACATCTATTCAAACAAATATACATGAACAAATACCAACTCATAAAGTAATCAAGGTCTATTCACTTCATTCAACTATTATTCTGCAACACATTATTTGTTAGACAAAAATTAACTCAACGGAAATAGTATTAAACAATATCCTACTTCTAAGTACTTTTAACATTTTTGTATGATACCAATCATAAATCTTAGCATACCATAATCGACCCAACAAATATAAAGGTAAAACACCATACCATATTTGACAATACCTAATATTAGTTGCCCACATTTGGCAAAGGAAATCAAAGGAATTCCATCATAAACAAAAATCCAAGTACATATTTAGAGTAGGTAAATCATTCACACCTAGTAAGAGTTACTCAAACCATTAGATCATAATGGCTAAATTCGACATCATCACTTAATACAACATTAGTAGGTTTCATCAACTCATTCATAGCCATGTCATGGCCAAGTTTATCATGCCCTTATTTCTTGGAAGGATGACATGTGTAGAGACTACCTATACCTTCTATACATATCACTAAGCCAAGACACAAAAATGTAGTGAATTATTTTAGTTCTATCAAATCCAAAGGCATCCTCATATATTCACATAAAGATGAACCATGATGATAGTGACTCTAAAAGTTCATTCAAGATTAGAGTAGATTTTAGAAAGTCCAAACACCACAAAGCTTGAAGTAGATAAATTTGATGGTGATAGATTTTATTTCATTGGCTCAAATCTATATAATGGGGACATATTAATTGGAAAGGTGAGTTCATAGCCATCTAATGCAAATCTTAGCCTCAATCTGAAGTGTACTGAAGAGGAAAGGTTGATCAAGTTGAGGAAAAACCCTAAACCTTGGAGATATTCCCCAAACCTCTACCTACAAACTTGGGTCACAAAGGCATTCTTCACCCAATAACTAACTACATACCCACTTCCAAACAAAATCGAAGTACTATGTAGCTCTCCTAGGATTCAACTAATAGAATGAGAATTTGCACTTTCCCAAGTAATGATAACCCATATTGATACTTGGAAAAACCATTTTGTCACATACATCAGCAAGGTATAGACCTCTAGGATTCCCAACTTTGATAGATAGCTTCCCTAAAGAAGCCAAGGTCTAGCTTTACCAAGGAAGATCATGAAGATGATACAAAACTCAACTATATGATTTAACTCAAATTAATCAATTCAACATGTTAAGATAGCACATTACTAAGTACAAGGTTACTGAACTACCTCTACATACAACAGTCCCCATTATCAACAACATGAGAAGTTAAGAAACCACACAAAACTTCAACCTATTCACACAATAGAAGATATAAAGGGACTTAATCACAATTTAAAATCATTCAAGAGGTATTTTGTGCATAAATTACTCTTTATTGAATTATGTGCATAAATTTTGTGCAGGCCATGATGCTATGTAGTAGCCTTGCCAATACAACAACTAATATAAATCCTTATCAAATTGCTTCAATGGGCATCCTTGCCCTATTCCCAAACTCCAATTTGAGCACAAGTAGGCAAACGACTGTTTTATATTCAAATAAAAGTTTTTGAAGCCTTTCCAATAAACCCATTTTGAAAATATCCAGTTATAAAGGCATTCCCCAAGGCCACATTTCTTTGAGATATTTTGTCAAAAAAATTACATGCCTTGTGTTGGTTATCTAAACTTGAGCCCCAAATTCCTAAGTTTTGATAATTTTCTAGATGCCAGGGGTGTCAAACCTAGTAAAGTCACCACAAACCTGTTGCCTGATGTCAACACTAAGGAGATTGTTGGCAGTTGTTGGCATGGTTGTCAACACTAATTGTTGGTTGTCATTGATGTCAACATTTGACTAGCAATTTGTTAGTCCTTGGCACAGATTATCATTGTTATATTCAGTTTGGGCTAACATTGGTGATGACATTCATGGTTGGATGTCATGCCTTATCAAAGAAGAAGTGATGAAGTTCATGGTTGGATGTCATACCTTATCAAAGAAGTATTGCTGATATTCATATAATGCACTATTACTATCAGTAGAGTTGATTTCATAATGATATATTAAGATGATAATTAGAAGAATGACTAATAGTGGAGAGATGTTATTGAAGGTCTACAGTATGTCTTATTCTATCTCTTGATGTTCCTAATGAAGTATGTATTGCTGAAAGAAAGTTCTGGCCTCCGCAAGTTGCTTAAGTATTTTTGTGTTTGAATGCTGCATTGAAGTTTGTCTAGGAGAATGCTCTGCATTCCTCTACTATTGCAGTTCTGGTTGTTAATGTTAGAGCAGCCACAGTAGTTCCTTCCAGCTCAACATGTGAGAATATAAGTTGAATGATAGCCGTTGGCTATTCAACTTATACTTATTGTTTTGTACTATTCATTATAGCCGACATGTGAGAATATGAATTCATATTGGTCATTTATTAAGAGACATTTTAATAAGTTCTTGAGGCCGACCTCTTGTGAAGAGGCATGAATATCTTTCTAGGCCGACTTCACCAAAAGGATATGAGATCCTTTAAGAGGCCGACATAAAGGATCAAGTAAATTCATCACTTGGAGGCCGACCTCTTGGGAGGAGGCATATACATTCACTCATACATATACAGGTTGTCCGCCCCTTTTGCACGGTGTGAGATTGAAGAAACAGATCAGGAAATTACATTCCTGAGTGCGCACTCTGCTGAGTCTAGTGCGAGTCTATTCAATGTTGTTGATCAGCGATTTCTGTAGTTTGAGATATTCTGAAGTCTTATCTCAGCCATCACTAAAGCGAAATCACAGCTACTGATCTCATGCGAATTGGGTTGCAATCTAAGCATAATCACAATGTTAGTTAGTGTGAACTTATCTGAGGTGCATTATTGAACTCAGCAGATCCGTGACATTCATCTAATGCGAATATGCTAAGTGCGGATTTACCAGATCCGAGACATCTTGTGATGCGAATCTATAATCAGATAAAAGGGAGATCATAAGTCAGAACGAAGCTACAGGTTTCGGTTTCTGTCAAGCGTTCTTGAAGTCTCTGGAAAGACAGTCCGAGCATAAAGGCGAGCAGAGGCAAGATCAAGCAAGTTCAATTTATTCAAGTGCGAACTCATTCAATAGCAAATGGCGAATCTCTCTAGGTGTAGATTTAGATTGCTAATCTAAGAGCAGATTATCATCTGTTATTGCATCTAGAGTAGATGCTGGTTATTGGCCTTGTGTTCGGCCTCATTGTAAAGTGAATTATTGCTTCTGTTGCATCAATATAAGAGAGATCTTGTTGCTGGGTTTTTCTCCCTCAAGAGGAGGGTTTTCCCAGGGTATATGCAGTGTTGTGTTGTCTGATTTTTGATTTATTTCTGTGCATTTACATCTGATCACATAAAATTCAACATGGTATCAGAGCGGGTCTGTGGAAAGATCCGATCAGATCTTAAAAAAAAAATAATTCGAAGTCAGATCTAAAGTCTTCTACTTGAGCAAGTAGAGTACTTTTGTGCGGGATGCATTCTTTGGTCCTTCCTTTTCAGAAAAGTCCAGTTTTGTCATCTACGAAAGGAGTGCATCATCTTGGCTCTCTTCATGAGTTTACTTGAGACATATTGCTATCAATCTGAGATCTGAGAGTTATATGCGGTGATCTCACCTCCCGGGATCTGTTATCTAAAAGCACATGTCAGATTGAGCTGCCAAGGGTTGAAATCAAAAGGCTGCAATCAAATAGAGATAAGTATTTGGTTCCTTTCCTTGTTTATATTCCTTTATGTGAATCTCAGTTGTGCAGATCTGATAAAGTCTTTCGTGTAATGATCCTATCTATCTCTAACAATTTGGGTACTGCTAGTAAGCATGTTGCATAACCTTGGATTGCAGTAGGAAACGGAGTGCACTGCAAATTTGAGCAGTCATGGGCCTTGTTCAAATTTAACCTTTTCATGAGTCTGTGCTCGAGTCATGAAGGCTATGGATTGATCTGAGTATAAGAACAGCATACCGTGTTGAATAATTACAGATAAGTATTTTGTGTCTTGTTGAAATCACATTTCTATCATGGGCCTGTATTCAAAACGTAAAAGTTGCATGTTGATCTGTACTTTAAATCAGCGTATCTCACAATACAAACAAGTATTCTTTATTTGTTGTATCTTGGACATTGTGTGATTAGTATAAGGAGATTGTTACTTCTCTTAACTTGTGATTTCTAGGTCAAAGATTCTTTGAATACTTCAAATTATCCATTGTGAGTTGATCTAGACTAATCATGTAAATTCTTTGATATATATCATTGAGATAAGAATCAGCAAAAGAGAAGAGATTGGTATCCTTATGTTGTGATAGGTTGATCACATCGATACCCTTCTCCAATGCATGTGTTGTGATAGAATCTTGAACTCTTGGGAGAGTTGATTCTACATGCCAGCCGTTTAATGCATTCAAGAAATCTGCAGCTGTGCAGATCATTCCTTTATTGTGCAGAGTTAGGCACTCTCGAGAGGAGCAAACAAATGAATGAACGAAAGAGCTATATCAAAACTTATAGAGATAAGTTCCTTTAACCCTCTAGTTTGATCTTTTGATTGATTTGTTTATTCATGTTCTAACATTGTGCATAAAAGCTTATGTGTTCATGTTATAACCTGTGATTGTAAATCTTGTATGATTCCAGTCTTGTTATTTCTTTGGGTAATTACAAACTGTTAAGTAATCTCTCTCTAAAATGCTTGCAGGAGCAAGAAGGTGATGAGAAATTGCTTAATGATGAAAAGCTTGAGACATCTTGTGAGAAAGTCATGCCAACCAAAGAAACAATCAAGCAGCCTTGGGACTGAGCTGATGGCCAGAGGGAGCTCACTTCCCGAAGTCTTCTTTGCAATCTTTGGAGCAAGGATCTAGAAGGAGTCTTGTAACTCACTGAGAAGAAGTGAAGATTGTTGTGCTAAACCCTTAAAGGATCCCTTCAGTTGCTGAGATCAGATTTGCTCAAGATTGCCTTCTGGATTTGCCACTGGTAGCTCCACAAACCTATTCAGAATAGTGAGATCTGAGATGAGGTCAATGAGGACTATTCTGAACTCTCTTCAGTACCAAGGTGTGCACTGGAAAACATTTATCTAAGTCAAAGTGTTGCAGTCAATCTTGGACAAAGAGGTCAGAAGGTTGATGCAAGTGCCTGAAGATTTAGAGGGAGCCTGCTGAGCCTGAAGAAGACGTGAGTGCACTTAGCCAGTTTATGTGTGATTCGAGACAGATACATCTTGTTGCAGCTAAACATATCCTGAGATACTTGCGCGACACAGTTGGATATGGGTTGAAGTATACTTCAGACGTAGACTTGGAGTTACTTGGTTTTACTGATTCTGATTGGGCAAGCTGTGTCACGGATCGGAAAAGCACCTCTGGCTGTTGCTTCAGTTTGGGTCCTGCTATGATTTCCTGGTGCAGCAGGAAGCAGTCTTCTGAAGCGTTGAGTACAGCAGAGGCTGAGTATATTGCAGCGTGCATGGCAACTCGAGAAGCAGTGTGGCTTCGTAAGCTCCTTGCAGGATTGTTTCGACAATCAATGGATCCCACTATTATTCATTGTGATAATTAGAGTTGTGTATCCCGGCCGTAACTGGGCATGTTGAGACTGGCACCACTCATATCGTAGATATGGTACCCAGGTACGACAGCTTGAGGTAATATTAGCATCGGGGATGAGCGTACGGATATTCCTCACCAAGCCCTCGCCGTGGTAAAGTTCGGTACTTTCGAGACAAGCTTGGTATGGTGGAGAATCCAACTTTGACTAAGTATGAGTCTCATCGCGAGAGCCTTGCTTAATGAGTTCTTCTCTGTGAGAGAAGTTCGAGGTGAAATCCCTGAAATGCATTTTCTTCTCGGATGGAAGAATTTGAGGTGAAAGCCCTTGTTTCCACCCTCCGAGCTGAGTCATGGTGGATGTCATGTGTGCGACTCCATGACATATGTTGTACTTGTGTTTCACCCTCTGGGAGAGCCATGGTGAAAGTCACGATGAGGTGACAACATCACGCAAGTGATGAACACTTGTACTCACTATTGCACTTTCTTCTGTGACGGAAGAATTTGAGGTGAAAGCCCTCATCTCCACCCTCTGAGCTGAGTCATGGTGGATGTCATGTGTGTGACTCCATGACAACATCACGTGAGAGAGTCCGTGATGATCTTTCTGTACTCGTGTTTCACCCTCTGGGAGAGCCATGGTGAAAGTCACTTTGAGGTGACACCATCACGCAAGTGATGAACACTAGCACTTAACCATGTGATGGTTGATATCACATTGAGGTGATATATCTCTCTTTATATCTGATTGCAGGCAATGGTGGCAGATGAACCTCATATGGAGATAATATGTTCTATGCAGCTGGAAGTTCTCTCCCTAGCTGAGAGGGAGTGTTAATGTTAGAGCAGCCGCGGTAGTTCCTTCCAGCTCAACATGTGAGAATATAAGTTGAATGATAGCCGTTGGCTATTCAACTTATACTTATTGTTTTGTACTATTCATTATAGCCGACATGTGAGAATATGAATTCATATTGGTCATTTATTAAGAGACATTTTAATAAGTTCTTGAGGCCGACCTCTTGTGAAGAGGCATGAATATCTTTCTAGGCCGACTTCACCAAAAGGATATGAGATCCTTTAAGAGGCCGACATAAAGGATCAAGTAAATTCATCACTTGGAGGCCGACCTCTTGGGAGGAGGCATATACATTCACTCATACATATACAGGTTGTCCGCCCCTTTTGCACGGTGAGATCGAAGAAACAGATCAGGAAATTACATTCCTGAGTGCGCACTCTGCTGAGTCTAGTGCGAGTCTATTCAATGTTGTTGATCAGCGATTTCTGTAGTTTGAGATATTCTGAAGTCTTATCTCAGCCATCACTAAAGCGAAATCACAGCTACTGATCTCATGCGAATTGGGTTGCAATCTAAGCATAATCACAATGTTGTTTAGTGTGAACTTATCTGAGGTGCATTATTGAACTCAGCAGATCCGTGACATTCATCTAATGCGAATATGCTAAGTGCGGATTTACCAGATCCGAGACATCTTGTGATGTGAATCTATAATCAGATAAAAGGGAGATCATAAGTCAGAACGAAGCTACAGGTTTCGGTTTCTGTCAAGCGTTCTTGAAGTCTCTGGAAAGACAGTCCGAGCATAAAGGCGAGCAGAGGCAAGATCAAGCAAGTTCAATTTATTCAAGTGCGAACTCATTCAATAGCAGATGGCGAATCTCTCTAGGTGTAGATTTAGATTGCTAATCTAAGAGCAGATTATCATCTGTTATTGCATCTAGAGTAGATGCTGGTTATTGGCCTTGTGTTCGGCCTCATTGTAAAGTGAATTATTGCTTCTGTTGCATCAATATAAGAGAGATCTTGTTGCTGGGTTTTTCTCCCTCAAGAGGAGGGTTTTCCCAGGGTATATGCAGTGTTGTGTTGTCTGATTTTTGATTTATTTCTGTGCATTTACATCTGATCACATAAAATTCAACACTGGTCTTACGGTTTGGCATTCAATGTAAGCGTTTTGTGGACATTGCACTCCTATCTTTTCAAGTCACATATGTTGCCAAGGAGAGTTATGTGAATTGCAAAAGGTTGGCAATGTTGATGGTTGTCTGGATTGGTTCAAGAAATGCTTCGTATTTCTCTGTTGTGATGTATTTGTTCCTATGGCTTGGTGAATGTGCTCTCAACATTCATGTAGTGTCTCAATTCCAATATCATGTGTTGAAGTGATCCGCAAGCTGATATGTTATTGTTATATCTCATGTCTATGCATTTTGTGCTTCCTAAATAAATTATTATGTACCTATTTGATTTGTGGTGGTTGTAGATGGCATGATAGTATGAAAGAAATGTATGAAGGTGTTGTAGGAACATCCCCATGTGATCCACACATTGCTAATTGGTTGCTTCGGTGCCGCATTGTGTTTTGAGTTGGCTTTCTTGGCCTTTTGTGGATATTTGGCCGACAGGGCTAGTTCTTTTGTTTGGATTGTGTGCTTGGGGGCCTATGTTAGTAATGGAAGATGTGTTGTGGTAGATTTGGGTCCTGACCTATCTTGTTTGGGACCGCATCAAGTAATTTCAATTGAAAGAGTGTTTTTGGGCCGACTAGTTATGCGCTTCAATGTTTCATCCACACGTTTCCTCAATGCCGACTTAGGTTGATATGCGTGTGCATGTAAATGGTTTTGGATGACATTAAAAGAAGTTCTAAGAATGCTTTTTGGTCCTCTCTATCTTCGGGATAGGACTGCATTATGTTTTTGATGACCGACCAGTTGAATTCATTATTTATTCTCTTCTTGGAATTGAAGAAATAAAGTGTTGCGATGGATATAAATGAAAGATCATTTTGGATGCAACTAAGGAGCGTACAAGGCTGAAGAAGTGTGTGTGTGAATTGTATTGAATATCTAGTAGAGACAGTGCTAAAATTTTGTGAAAGGAAAGATCAATTGTTTTGTAATGCCTCAATCAACAGAGTGTTGTGTTGGCAAATCTTTGTAATTCTCTCTATATCATATTGTATACTGCTCTGAGATAGTGAATCTCATCAGGTCCTTGTATCTTGCTCCTAAATTCGTGTTGTCTTCAGCTCAACAAGTCCTCTGTATCTTGCTTTAAGGTAGTGAGCCTTCCTACAAGTCTTTTTGGCTATAAGCCTTATATTGTGAGTTAACTCTCATCATGGTTTTTCCCTCATTGGGTTTTCCATGTAAATCTGGTGTTCTCCTTGTACATGTGTGTTCTTAGTTTCCTTTCCTTAGCTACAGTTTTGATTATTGCTATATCTTTCATTGGTAAAGTTTGTTGAAGTTGTTAAAGATTCAAATTGCTATATTATTCTCTATTACTACTCTTCTTGAAGTTCTATCTTTATTTGCTAAAGGAGTTTGAGTTGTGCTAAAAGTTTCAAGCTCTGGAAGGGATTAAGTTTTTATGGAGACTGATTCAGCCCTCCCCCCTTCCCTCTCCTCTTAGTCTCTGGAAATGTTCAACAATTGGTATCAGAGCCAAGTTCCTCTGTAGAAGCTTAACAACTTCAGGAAAAGATTTGGGATGGCACATGATGGTTCATACAAGGGTCCTAGGTTTGATGGGACTAATTACTCCTGGAAATTGAGGATGGAAGGATACCTAAACTCTCTTGGGTTTGGGGAGTGGAAATCAGTCAAAAGTGGTTATACTGCTCCAACCACTCCTCTTACAAATCCAGTTGAAATTAGATTGTATGAATGCAATGCCAAAGCCAAGAATGCTATCTTGTGTGGGTTGGCTGATTCAAAACTTGTGAAGGTGATGAATTGCAGTTTTGCCAAAGATGTCTGGGAAAATCTCAATAGCATCTATGAAGGAGACACTAAAATGAAGCAAACTAAGATGCAAATCTTCAAAAGTAGATTACTGAAGATGAAGACATTGCAAGTTATATGCTTCGGGTACAAGAAATTGTCTCTGTTATCTCCAAACTTGGTGGAGAAGCAAAAGAAAGTGAAATTGTAAAGAAGGTTTTGAGATCTCTTCCAAAATCTTATAGTCACAAAGTATCTACCATTGAAGAATATAAAGATTTGGATCAGTATTTAGTTGATGAAATGTTTGGTACTCTTACTGCCTTTGAGATGAGAGAGTTTGGTCAAGATGTTCCAAAGAAAGAAGTTGCATTCAAAGTTAACAAAAAGATTGAAGATGAAGCTACTGACAAATTGATGAACTTGATGAAGTTGAAGCAAACTTTGTGAGAAGATTGAAGAAAGGAACCAACAAATACAAAGGTATGTTACCATTCAAGTGTTTCAATTGTGGAAGAATTGGTCATTTTGCATCTAGATGTCCCTATAAAGAATATGTTGATGATAACAAAAGAGAGAAAATCAAAAGAGGGTTCTACCCTAAAGAGAGTGGTTGTTCCTCTAAAGATGAAGATAATGATGAAAATGATGAAAATCTATTTATGGCTCTGGAAGGCAAAAAGAACAATATTGGAGAATGTAAAAGGTCCGATATCCTACAAAATAGTAAGGTTAATGAAAGATCTATGGCAATATAGACTACTTTTCATGCAAAGGAAGAGGCAAATGCTTGGGTGATTGACAATGGGTGTTCTCACCACATGACTGGTGATATCATCAGTCTCAAGGTGGTCAATGGTGGAACTATTAAGTTTGGTGATGGTAAGTTAACACAAATCTGTGGAAAAGGTGATATAACAGTTGATGGAAAAAATAGAACTGAAGATGTCCTTTATGTCAAAGGCTTGAAACATAATCTCTTGAGTGTCAGTCAAATGTGCAACAAAGGATGCAATCTCACATTTCATGCTAATGGATGTGAGATCGGAAAGGAAGGTTCCAGAAGGCTTGTTGCTAAAGGAACAAGGACAAATGGTAATGTCTATCATTTAAAGGAGGCTAATGGAAGAATTTGCTTATTGGCTCAATCCGAAGAATGTTGGTTGTGGCACAAAAGAATGGGGCACATCAACTTTGACAACATAGTGAAGATCAGTTCCTCTCATGCAGTGAGAGATAACCAAGCCTGCAAACACCTTGTGCAAAGAATGTTAGATAGGAAAGCAAACCAAGACTAGCTCCAAAAGCAAAGAGTCCTATATTTCAATGCCATTGGAGTTGATTCACAGTGATCTATGCAGACCTACAAGGATAAGGAGTCAACAAGGTGAAAGCTACTTTATGTTACTTATAGATGATTATACTAGAATGACTTGGGTTACAATCTTAAGAGAAAATCAAAAGCCTTTAATAAATTTGAGAATGAAATGGATACCAGGATCAAATGTTTAAGGTCAGACAGGGGAGGTGAATTCACTTCCTATAAATTTGAAATTTTTTGTGAAGATCATGGTATTAGGAGACATCTGTCTGCTCCTAGAACCTCTCAACGGAATGGAGTAGTTGAAAGAAAAATAGAACAGTGCAAGAAATGGCTAGGACAATGATGAAAGATGCTGACCTACCAGATATGTATTGGAAGGAAGCAATACATACTGCTTTCTATTTGCTTAACAGAGTGCAACTGAGGGTCAACAACAATAAGACCCCTTATGAGCTGTGGTATGGAAGACCTCTCACTGTTAGATATTTCAGAATTTTTGGCAGCAAATGCTATATCAAAAGAGATGAAGGAGACCTTGGAAAGTTTGATTCAAGGTGTGATGAAGAAATTTTTCTTGGTTACTCAACCAGGGGCAAGGCATAGAAATGCTACAAGAGATTGGGAAAGATGATTGAAAGTACAAATGTCAAGGTTGATGAAGAATTATGTCAAATCTCACATGAACCTGAGGTTTTTGGATCCGATATACTTCCCTAGATCGAAGAAGAAGAAATAGAAGAAAAAGAAGAAGAGGAACTAGAACCGATAAAGACTCAAGACTCCAAAATATGTGCAAAAGAACCACTCTCCAGATCAGATCATTGGAGATAAAAATGAAGGTGTGCTAACAAGAAGAAAGTTTGCAAGAGCAAATGAGCAAGTGAATTTGTGTCTATTGTCAAAAGTGGAGCCCAAGAACTTTGTTGATGCTAGCAAAGATAAAAATTGGATTAAGGCAATGGAGGAAGAACTGAATCAAATGGAGAAAAATCAGACTTGGGAATTAGTTCCCAGACCTGCTAATAAGAATGTGATAGGAACAAAGTGCGTATTCCATAACAAGTTAAATGAAGATGGTGAGGTGGTAAGGAACAAAGCCAGATTAGTTTGCAATGGCTATTCACAAGTTGAAGGTATTGATTTTGAGGAAACCTTTGCTCTAGCAGCCAAACTGGAGGCAATAAGAATGTTTCTTGCTCTTGCTGCTCATAAGAATTTCAAGGTATATCAAATGGATGCCAAGTCAGCCTTCCTGAATGGTGATCTAGAAGAAAAGGTATACATTGAACAACCGGATGGTTTTTAGTTATTAGAGGATCCAAACATGGTTTGCAGACTCAAGAAAGCTCTATATGGTCTCAAGAAAGCTCCCAGAGATTGGTATGCTAGATTGGATAAGTACCTACTTCAGCAAGGATTCAAGAAAGGTAATGCAGATAGTAATCTATATATCAAGGTTCATGAAGAAAAATTGCTGATTATAGTAGTATTCGTTAATGACATCATCTTTGCTCGAGATGATAATGTGTAAAAAGTTTGCAGAAGAGATGCAAAAAGAATTTGAGATGTCAATGATTGGTGAGTTGTCCTTCAATGGGCTTCAAATTATTTAGCAAGATGGTGACATCTTCATTTCTCAAGCTAAATATGTCAAGGAGATGTTAAAGAAATTTGGAATGAAAGATTCAAAACCAGTGGGTACTCCTATGGTGACAGGCTGTCACTTAAGCAAATTTGATGAGTCTTCGAAGGTTGATCAAACTCTTTACAGGTACATGATTGGATGTTTGTTGTATTTTGCTATTTCCAAACTGGATATCATGCATGCGATATGTTTGGTTGCCAAATTTCAAGCCAATCCTAAGCAATCTCATGAGAAGGTTGTAAAAAGAATCTTCAAATATTTGAAGGGTACTCCGGATTATGGCCTATGGTATAAAAAGGATCAAAATTTCTCTCTAAGTGCCAATACTGATGCTGATTGGGCAAATTGTGTTGATGACCGGAGGAGTACAAGTGGAAGTGCATTCTTTTTGGGAGACAAATTGGTCTCATGGTTTAGTTAAAAGCGGGATTTAGTGTCTTTGTCCACAGCAAAAGCAGAATATATTGCTGCAACATCTTGTTGCACTCAAGTGCTTTGGATGAAGCAAACTTTGAAGGATGTGAAGGTGGTGTATGATGAACCTATTCCTATATTGTGTGAAAATACAAATGTTATCAATATTTCCCAAGAATCCAGTAATGCACTCAAGGACCAAACACATTTCAATCCGATATCACTTTCTAAGAGAGAAGGTTGTAGAACATGAAGTCAAAATGGAATATGTGCCTACCAAGGACCAAATTCCAGACATTTTCACAAAAACACTTTCAAAGGATACTTTTGAGTATCTCCAATAGAAGTTAGGGGTTATTGCCCCTCCTCGTTCTAACTAGATGCATTCCAAGGGGATAAATTCATGACATATATGTTTCCCTGGATTGATGAGCGCTACCTCTCAGGGGGAAATTGTAGAAAGGGGGGGAGTCTTGAAGAAGTTGTGCAGTTGCTGCGAAAGTATAGCTGATTGAAGATGTGTTGCTGGTCAAAGGGGGAGTATGTGTTGTTTCAATAGAAGATTTTTTTTCCCTTTGTCCCTGAAGTCAAAACAGGTGTTGTTGCTTTATACAGACATATATGGCCCTTTGTCCTTGATGTCAAAGGGGGAGAGTGAGCAGTGTGTGTTGCCATCAATGCCAAAGGGGGAGATGTTGGCAGTTGTTGTCATTGATGTCAACACTAAGGAGATTGTTGGCAGTCGTTGTCATGGTTGTCAACACTAATTGTTGGTTGTCATTGATGTCAACACTTGAGTAGTAAGTTGTTAGTCCTTGACACCGATTATCATTGTTATATTCAAACTAATATTGGTGACGAAGTTCGTGGTTGGATGTCACGCCTTATCAAAGAAGAAGTCATAAAGTTCATGGTTGAATGTCATGCCTTATCAAAGAAGTATTGTTGATATTCAATAATGCATTATTACTATCAACAGAGTTGATTTCATAATGATATATTAAGATGAGGATTAGAAGCATGACTAATAGTAGAGAGATGTTATTGAAGGTCTACAGCATGTCTTATGCTCTCTCTTGATGTTACTAATGAAGTATGTGTTGCTAAAAGGAAATTCTGGCCTCCACAAGTTGCTCAAGTATTTTTGTGTTTGAATGTTGCATTGAAGTCTATCTGGGAAAATGCTCTGCATTCCTCCGTTGTTGCAGTTTTGGTCTTGCAGTTTGGTATTCAATGTAAGTGTTTTGTGGACATTGCACTCCTATCTTTTCAAGTCATCTGTGTTGCCAAGTAGAGTTCTATGAATTGTAGAAGGTTAGCAGTGTTGATGTTTGTCAAGACTGATTCGAGAAATGCTCCGCATTTCTCCGCTGTGATGTCTCTACTCCTGTGGCTTGGTGAATGTGCTCTCAACATTCGTGCAGTGCCTCAATTCAATATCATATGCTGAAGTGATTCACAAGTTGATATGTTATTGTTATATCTCATGTCTATGCATTATGTGCTTCCTAGATAAACTATTATGTACCTATTTGATCTATGGTGGTCGTAGATGGCATGACAGTATGAAGGTGTTGGTGTTGCATTGCGTCTTGAGTTGGCTTCCTTGGTTTTTTGTGGATATCTGGCTGACAAGGCTAGTTCCTTTGCTTGGACCGTGTGCTTGGAGGGTTGTGTTAGCAATGGAAGATGTGTTGTGGTAGATTTGGGTCCTGACCTATCCTGTTTGGGACCACATCAAGTAATTTCAATTGAAAGATTTTTTTGGGCTAACTGGTTATGCGCTTCAATGTTTCATCCACATGTTTCCTCAATGCCAACTTAGGTTGATGTGCGCCTGCGTGTAAATGGTTTTGGATCACATTAAAAGAAGTGCTAAGAATGTTTTTTAGTCCTCTCTATCTTCCGGATAGGACCGCATTATGTTTTTGGTGGCCAACTAGTTGAATTCATTGTTTATTCTCTTCCTTGCCAGCCTAATTGAAGAAATGAAGAGTTGCAATGGATATAAATGAAAGATCATTTTGGATGCAACTGAGGAGTGTACAAAGGAAAAGAAGTGTGTGTGCAAATTGTATTGAATATCCAATAGAGATAGTGCTCAATTTTTGTGAAAGGAAAGATCAATTGTGTTGTAACGCCCCAGTCAACAGAGTGTTGTGTAGGTGAATCTTTGTAATTCTCTCTATATCATATTGTATCCTGCTTTGAGATAGTGAATCTCATCAGGTCCTTGTATCTTGCTCCTAAAGTTGTATTGTCTTTAGTTTAGCAAATCCTTTGTATCTTGTTTTAAGGCAGTGAGCCTTCCTGCAAGTCTTTTCGGCTGTGAGCCTTATATTGTGAGTTAACTCTCACCGTGGTTTTCCCCTCGTTGGGTTTTCCATGTAAATCTGGTGTTCTCCTTGTGCATGTGTGTGTTCTTAGTTTCCTTTCCTTAGCTGCAGTTCTGATCATTGCTATATCTTTCATTGGTAAAGTTTGTTGAAGTTGTTAAAGATTCAAATTGTTGTATTCTTCTTTGATACTACTCTGCTTGAAGTTCTATCTTTATCTGCTAAAGGAGTTTGAGTTGTGCTGAAAGTTTCAAGCTCTGAAAGGGATTAAGTTTTTGTGTAGACTAATCATTAAGTTTAACGAGTTGAGGTAGTGCTTCTGCTAATCAAGAAAGGATGACATCTACATAAAGCCTATCTTCAGGAACCTTTAGATAAGAATCATCTAAAGTGTTACCAAATTAGATTTTGACCACTGAAGAGATCTTTAACACTATTGAATTTATAGGTTTAAAAAAACTGCAATTTAGTATTCTTTATCGTGCAAAGAAAGCAGATATGAAAAGCCATACCACTAAAATGGCAGAATGAAAAATCAGGCAAAGTATTGGTTCTGGAACTATGAGCAATCCGTATTAAAAAAAATCAAAGCATAAAATAAATGCAAAAAAAAAAACGACTCTGGTCAATTACTCAGAATGGTTTGACAGTTTTAGTTCCAGAATTAATTTGTTAGAGGAACCTAAAATATAAATTACAGGGTTTATTAATGGATTCCGATTTCACATTCAGAAGGAGACGAGTTTCATGAACTTTGCTAGTTTAGAGGAAGCATATTGGATGGAATTAAAGGAAGAGCTAGAATTGCAGTTTGTATAAACAATGTACAGACTGTCTTGCGGAGAAAAGATTATCTAATGCTCCTTGATAATTGTATATTGTTGTCACTATGCTTTCAGTTAAAGTAAAAATACTTTACAACTGGATGTCACTTAATGCCTTCTACAGCCAAAACATTGTGTTCATCTGAAAGTCAGCATCTTTGAGTTTTGTATTGTTACGTCAATAAAAAAAAAGAAATCCCCCCTTAACTATTTTTAAAATCAAATATGAAAAATTTCATGGATTGCTTCTTACATAATTAATATTTTTCAAATAGAAAATATCTGTTATTTAAGCAATTTGGTGGCATAAAATTATAAGAAATGAAGCTAGGTGGTCCTAGGCCTAATGGAGACCATCGAAATTTTCATTATCATTTTTGGAAAATACTCAACAAGAATGCAATCAGAAAGAATTCCATGTTTATCAGAAATAAATTATATTCAAAGCAAAGAAAATGAGGGAGATAAGTTAAATGCATACATTCAATTGTTGTGTGACGGTGTCTTCTTGATTGGTGAAGGTGAACCTGGGAGTACCATCGTCAATTGCATATGAGTTGTGTGTAGTCAGAAACGAGTACTTGTTGAATGGAAGCGAACCATTCTAAGGACCCAAAAAAAAACTTGAGTTAATACTCAAGAGCGACATCAAAACAGAATCATGCTTGAACCATAATGATACAAGGAAATTTTTAAGATTTCAAAGGAAAACATGAAAATCTTTTTTCTTTTAGCTGCATTCAACTTTGTGAACATTTGTATCACCCCAATGGAAACCAGATAAAAGCAAATATAAATATAAGAAAAGGTCAAAAGAAGTTATGCTTGTCTTAAATGATCTCTCTGGTAAACTAGCCTTCATCTTTGATTCCTATTAACATTAACAATGTTTTCCAGGGCAATTTGTTAAATCAAATGACACATAAAACAAGGAAAATAATTACCACAATTTGAAAAGGATTTGTTGCTTGATCACGAACACACCTCAAATCGATATAGTCACATGATGCACAATAAAGTCCAGATGCACAATCACTGTCACTTGAGCAAGGATCTAGAAGCTGAAGAATTGTCCTCAAATTTCAAAAACATAACAAAGTGAGTTCAATTTCAATTGCTAGTGAAACCTACAATATATGACCAACAAATACCCTGTTTTCAGCATGCGCACTGGGAACAAAATAAAATTCAAGTAAAATCCTATAATATGTGAACATCAGATATCTTGTCTTGTCATGTACTCTGCTGTATCTTGTCTTGGCATGTGCTCTGCTAAATGAAATACATCTCCAGGTAAAAACACTCTAACATAGCCTTAGAATGACCTTAATTATGCAAAATTTTGCTTTCACTAGAAACAATTTACACATGACAAAATTATGAATCTAATGCCGAAACTTCCAAACATACAAATTATAATATGTAATCACATATTACTCATCATTTAAGCAATGCAAATAAAATGAATAAGCCCGGTCATTTAAATCTTATCCACTTCAAAGACCTATCAGTTCTATCTTTTATGAAATTCCTAAATGACTGGCATGAAGATGTTCAAGTCAGAGCATTGAGACTCAGTAAGAACTCTGAAAGCTGACATTTTACTCAAACTGAGACTTGATAAAAAACTGTCATAGCTCAATTTTTTTTTTAAAAATACATATAGTGTAATATAATGTAAGAATTTTTTTTGTAAGTTTCTTCCCCCTAAATTGTTAACACTATTGTTCAAATTTTCAAAAAAAAAAACCTTCCCAGTAAATGACTTTCCAGTTTCCATCACAATTGTCCTAAACTCTTATCAATATAGTTTTTCCTCACTCTCCGACTCCGAATGAACTAGCAGCCCCTCACCTATTATAATTATCCTGGAGGGCGGATTGACATTTTCAACAAGCTTACTAATCTAAAACAGAAAAAGAATGGAAGTGAATAGAGATACTCACCTGGCAAGTGCCATCAGAACAAGCATCAGTACCACCCGACAAAACTGCGACTGCTATCACACAGAGTAAATGCAGAGGTTTTACAGTAATCGTCCTCATATCTGCAATTTGCCTAAGAAATTAAGCGTACAGGCAACGAGTTTGTTAAGAAGTCAGTTTTAAATTGGATTATTTTCATATGTCCGATGATCCCAATATCTGTCTCTACATGAATTGTCTCTTTCCACCCAAAAAAATCAAAAGAATGTCTTGACTAATTAAAATTTTTATGAAGCATAGAATCAATCGATAAGATTCGGCACTTTGGGCTGTTAACCCTGTTTGTTTCTCCTTGCCCCTGTTGGCGAGGTATACTAGTTTGCCGTAGTAGTGCTGCTTTACAGCTGTATGTTCTTTGTTGGTGTTTCTTGTTGATTTCTTTTGAATTCTTTCATAGATTTTGTAAAAGGCTGGGACCCTTTTAAAATCCCCATAACCAAGGAAATTATGAGTCAATTTGTTCTTGGAAACTCCATATACCTTAGGCAAATCATCCAAAAGATTTTGTTTTGCTGCAATTTGACTGCGGAAGGTCTCCCCGACTCAAATTATTTAGAAGTTTCCAAAACATTATTCAATTATGTTGAAAATCGGAGGATATTTTTAGAAACTGTCTCCTCTTTTTATCCTAAATTGAAGTAGGGAACAAACCATCTCGACAATCATTTTTTTCTTCCATTGAATAAACTCTCGGTCCCATGGAAGAGGCTGATCAAGTTTCTCTTAGCAGGAACCGTTGAATGATTTCCGAAAATATTTACAATTAAAAAGTCCATAAAGAAACGGCATTTTCCTTTATGCGAGGGATTTGTAGGCTTCTATCCCCCAACCTCTAACATATTTACGAGGAAATTATAACATAAAGTTCTGAACAGTTTCTGCTTCTGCCCCACGCTGCTGTTGCGATAGAAAAGAACATTTCTGCACAGTGAAATACAGATGTGACCTCCATTTGGAGCACAGTAATGTTCACCCGACAGAAGGTTATATTGCTGCACCAATTGAGGAGGGTAAGGCATGGTGCTGTACCGAAATTTTCAGGGCATACTGTAGAAAACAATCACTTAAAATAAAATATCTGTATTCCTTCTTTTAAGATATTATTATTACGCGGAAGGTGTTCCCCTCTACGAAAAGGACCAAGCTACTTTGGCCAATCGACGGCCGAGACTAGTCCTTAAGGATGCAAGACATTGAAATCATCTTGGTCATTCCCTGAAACTTCGTCATCGCTGTCGCTTTCAGCATCTCCCCATCGTCCACACGGACTCGCCAAATAGGCCGTTCCAATACAGACAAATATTTCGAAGGCATAATATCATGAAAAAACCTCGGGCAAATCGTCTGCAAACAAATTTGCGTCGTACTGGCCGAGGAACTCGTCTATGCTGTGGATGTGAGCAGTGGCAGCTCGCCTCTGTTTGGTTTCAATGGAAGGCTGCGTGAAACTGGATTGTGAACATAAAGTGCAGCAGCTAATTGTATGTGTAAGGGCATTATTCATGTTTTTTAACATAGGTTGGAAATAGCATAGGGGAAATGTACCACTATTCGCAGGGCTAACTTCGCGCATCATAGAGAGGGAAGAATACATCGAAATTCATGAATTTTTTTGGTCCTATCTGTATGTGATTTATTAGCTTTAAAAGAAAAAATTGGCTTGTGGGTAGTTAAAACACGTGTTGTAGAATCCGTAAAGTGAGAAGTGGTAAAAAAGGGTGTTTTTAAAGTGTCGTCCACTACCTCACTACTACTTCGCCATTACCCGTTTATTACACAACCAAAAATAAATTAAAAAATATCCAATTACGAATTATAAAAACATCTAATTCAACGTGCATTTGTATGTGGGCTCGCTCACATTTAAATGTTTACTGTTAGGAGGTGGGTGCAATTTATTTACGCGGCCATATGATTATGTCCTCTACATACCACATATACATCTACTTAACCACGGGTTTAAGTCAACTTCATCACGGATTGTTGGGCTTTTTTTAGCCCTTACATAATTATTTCTCGTAGTTTTGAAGATATTATTTCATCGCATAACCTTCCTCTTGCCGTCCTCTCCAGTTGCGACCTCCTGTGAATGGTTTCTTCAGCGTCGACTCTCCTCCGCTAACAAGTAACACTCACTACATCCTTTCCCCTTGCATCTTGCAGGTTCAATAATCGATTTTTACTAATAATATACATGTATTTTGTTGTGTTTTTCATCATTTATCTATATGGCATCGAGGGTTTCAATGCAATGATTTATTTTCACTTCATACTGTGCATTCATTACATAGAATGTCAAATAAATAGAACATTGTTGGGTTTATTTATGAATCCCTCGTGTAAAATCATGAACTTTAATGGGTATTGGGTTAATGTCCCAATTTTTTGACCGGTTTGTGATATATACCGTCAACCCACGATTCTCCTTACATCTTTATATTTTTACAAACAATGATTTGATTTAATCTATTTTCCTCCACCTATTTTTTCAACTTCGCATGATTGTATGGATGCAATGTAGGGTTTCATTATACTATGAAATAATTACAACGAATGTGGAGAAACTATATGTATATTTCAGTTTAGGGTTTCATTACATTGTCACTATTCGGATGTGTTGACTAAGTTCTTTGGTTGTGTAGTATCTTCTTGTGTTTTGCTATCGGTTAAATATATTCTAGTTTGAGTGTGAAACAAATCTATTCATGTTAATTTCTCACTGTTGTGTATATGAATTGTGTGTAATTATTAAATTGGAGTGCAAAGAGTCGCATTTCTATTTGTTATTTGGCTTGGTATATGACATGCTTAGCATTGGCAAGGAAAGTATATCTTCTTCATCAACGTGCTTTTTCATTCATTTATGCTTTTTTAGTGAGGTTGAACAATTTATGTTTGTTAAAGCCTCTATTCTTTGGAACGGTTTGGGAAGCAAAAGCTTTCATATGCATCCAAGTTTTATGCACACTTCCAATGCTCATGTTATTGTTGGTGGATGGGATATGGGGCAATGCCTCTTACTAATTGAATGTATTTGTGACCAGCCTTTGGGTAGAGATGATTTTATCAAGCATGCTAGGTTTTTAGAGTTATGATTAGGTTCTTGCACAAAGCAAATATGAAAATAGAGTTTATGTGAAAATTTGATAGAGATAAGTATAAGGAAGATTCCTTAGAAAAGCAATGTATGATTGCTTTCTACATAACAAAATATTCTTGTATGAGATGAAATAAAAAATATTAAAAACTTTTATTCTATTGGGTACATCAGATAGATTTGATACATTTATCAACAAGATAGAAGTATAAATTCTCCATGAGAAGTGAATAGATGATGCTAAAGTGAAATATGCAAATCCTTTGGTTCATCTGGTAACCAAATTCATCATTTAGGACAGATGAATAGAATTGGGTGTAAAGCATTTGTGAATTTATGGCCTAATACCTTAAGTGTCTTATTTGTCAAGAATCCCCATTATCCAGAGTGAAAGTTTCAGTATATTACCCTATTTTTCAAAACTCTCATCTAGCTTGTAGGCTATTTTGTTTTTGATGTTCAATGTTGGAGGTGGAGAAATATTTTTTGCAAATTAACATCTTCATGAAGTTTTAGCCAAGTTATTATGTTTTTGGGCTTGACTCATTTATGGATTTAATTTGAGTCAATCCTTGATGAAAAAAGCCTTGATCTCTTAAGTGCTCCTCTGAGAGGAGTCCCCAGTATTCTAAAAATATCATGAAGAATAATAAACCAATGTCTATATGCCTTTCAAGTTTAATAGAATCTAGTAGCTTTACATGATGTCACTTTAGATTTTTTTTGGTTTTATGCTTATTTATTTTGTTTAAGACAACTTGCTTGTTTGCTCTAATGGAGAATTTGAATGTTTAGATATATGTCCCAAGGTTTGACATTTGGGTCATTCCAACACAGTTTCACTTCAGTATCTTTTTGATGAAGAGTGAGACTAGTATTCATTAAATCTTGCATGTAGTGACCAGTTTGAGAAGGCATTAGAAAATGAAGTTTCCTTGGAAACAATTATGCCCAGGTCATTATTATGGTAACTACTAACCACACCTATTTTATAAGGGACATTTTGCATAAGCATTCTTATGCCTGTAAATGTTTGTTGCTTATGTTACAAGATCATTGTATGGCAAGTTGTACTCACAGCTTTAATTAGTACTGTCTAGTATACCATTGATCAAGCTGTGACAAAACTACTAAACAACTTATGCAATTTGACCAAAGCACACAATTCAACAAATTATCGGTGCCTAGTTTGACTTTATTATGAGTGTTAATAAGTAGTAGAAAATGGCTCTAACTGGGGCTTCTCTACTCACAGCTAGGAGCGTCATTGATGTTTTGTAGTTGATTACCTAAATCATAAATCCAAAGTAGTTACTTGTTTCTGACAGTGATGTTGTTGAGAGCTCTAGAGTTTATAATCTATGAATATACTTCATATAATGCCTTCCTTTGACCTCAATTCTATAGATGAATCACATGGTGAAGTGCTAGAATGAATCATCTTTGGTCCAAAAAAATTGTCATTTGCCTCTGCATAGTATTGAATTCCAAGATAGATTGCCTCTAAAAACCAATGTTGGACAATATAGAATCTATGCTCTGCCTCTGTTTTTGGAGGAAAACTTTGTGATTCTTCAAATACTTCTTGGAGTTGTTGGACCAACCCATCTGACTG
Organism: Sequoia sempervirens; assembly: GCA_007258455.2. Classification (NCBI taxonomy): domain Eukaryota; kingdom Viridiplantae; phylum Streptophyta; class Pinopsida; order Cupressales; family Cupressaceae; genus Sequoia; species Sequoia sempervirens. The sequence goes on from VDFB02271358.1 coordinate 913,169,011, forward strand.
TTCCTCTACTAACTTGTGCAAATTGCTTTTGAAATCTCCATTCCAACCTGCCTTGCATCTTGCTTGTATTTTAAGATTAACAACAAGGATACTTGCTTGCATTGATCAATTTTTTTGCTTCATTTGTTGTAACTAATGAGATCTTTTCTTTACTTTGTATTCAAGATGAGGAATGACTATCCATTTTCAATGAGAAGGTATTTTTCTCTCCCTCATGAAGATTGCACATATTTCTCAGATATAAGGGTTGGTAAGAACGACTTAACATACATCAATATTGGGAATAGGATGCCATTTAATTGCAATCCTAAACATATTTCATGTATCTCCTAAGTTCTTGGAAAGTGTTCCCCAACACTAGGATTAGAAAGAGATTAAATTCAAATGAAATGAACATGTAAATTGACATTTGTAATTAATTTTAAATGATAGGAACATGTGGGGATTCCCAAGAAGAGCTCCTACAAAATAGGAGCACATGGGGCACCCACATGGAAGGTGGAACCCACCTTGAGTTCAGTTAACTGTTTGGAGAAAGATAACACTTCAGTAATGCATGTAAAGATCCTAGAAGTTAGGAATTGATATTTACATGAGTGGAGTTTAGTTCATTTCAGTTCAGTTCAGTTCAGTATCAATTCAGTTCAGTTCAATTCAGTTCATTTTAATTCAGTTCAGTTCAGTTCAATTTAGTTCAGTTATGGTTCAGTTATCTTTAGTTGCATGTAGTTAGTTTGAGTTGCATGTTAGTTGACTTCAATTGACTTGAGTTGCATGAAAGATAACAAATGGCTACATTCAGTTAAGTGGGGATGATCAATCATGCATCATGTTTGCATGAATTGATGTAGAGATATGTTTCAGTTAACAAAGATTGACTTGGACGTACCTTGGGCGCCTAAGTTGGCATCTTGGAGTTAGCACCTTTTGCATGAGAAGATATTTACAAGGCTGAGTTAAGTGGGCCCATTCTTGGGTGCCAACTTTGAGGAGAAGCTTACAAGATATCTTTGAAACCAACAATTAGTTGAGAATTCATTTTGGGATGCCCAAATTGATGGACTTGGTTTGACATTGTTTTTCATGGAAGATTTCTACTTGCAAAAGAATGGTGTAGACATTTGTGAGGAGCTTTATCCTCTTGTAATTGTCAACTCTTTGGAGTTTACAATGTTCACAATTGTCTATTTATTGCAGCAAGTTGAAGAGAGTTCTAAGAGAGTACTTTTGTGAAGCATGGCATGGGATGTGTGGATTCATGCTTGGACACATGAGAGTTTTATTGCAGGTTGTGAAGAAGAATTGTTGAAGAAAAAAGAAGTATCTCAATCAAGGATTGATACAATGTTATTGTAATCTTGTTCTAAGGTTAAATAATACAAGCACTATTGATTCTAGTGGTGGAGTTTTTTCCTAAAAGGGTTTCTCCACATATATGTTGTGTTACTTCTATCTTCCGGTCTTATTCTTCTACAATCTTCTTTCTATTTCTACAATTGGTAATAATGAATCTAAACAAATAATCACATACAAATAATTTGTAACAAAGAACACTTAATTAGATCTACAATCTCATAGGTTTAAAAAGTATTAAGCTACAATAATGACCTTCATTTTCAACATTTGGTATCAAAGCTAACAGTTGGGTAGAGTTTGGGCAACTTGTTGGACTCAGGGAACACTGAGAGGGGGGGGTGAATCAGTGTTCAACAATATTCAAACTTTTAATCCTAGTCATAAACCATTTGCAGTACATAAACATAAATAAAGATGCAAGCACATGAACAAGATAATCAAAGCACCATAACACCAATATTTTTACGTGGAAACCTTGTTAGGGGAAAAACCACGGTGGAGATTAATCCACAATTTATACGCTGTTAAAAGTATGAACAAAAGAGAATGCACATGCATTTAGGTACATTGTCTAGAGCTCACTGCTCAAAATAAGGAAGGCTCACTACCTTACAAAATGTTTGGATTGCAACAATAAGTTGAAATGAGAAGATAGCATCTACAAATGCCTGCGATCAGTTCCAATTAAGCACATTAAACAGATTCCGGACCTCCTTCCCAATTCGCACTTCTGCTCTACTCTACTACACAAAAACTCTTTTGTTGTACAAACAAAATTCACTCAACAAATCTTCTGATATTCATTCACACACATCTGCTCTGCTCTTTTCGCACACTTACACTTTGTACATCACTTATCCACACACACTCATACATACTGTTATTAATTTTTTTCTTCCCACATAAATTAGTGTAATTTAGAGGGGAATTATTTGTTGGGATACAAATTTTTTTATGTCTGATTATACCATAAACCTTTGCTTTCAAAAGAAAGAGTATTTAGCATTGTTTGGCTAAAAGCATTCAAAACTTCTAATCAACTGATGAACAATCCTAACAAAGCAAATGATAAATAAGGTTTCATTTGGAGAGCAAAGAATTAAATTGAATCAATCATTTACAGTGATTGTTTCTACTAGGAATATTGCATATTTAAGAGCAAAAATAAGCCTCATATTGATTACATAACACATGTTTAAGCAATTGCAATGTATTTCAGAATATGTAAATGGATTAAATTCAGAAAATACATAAGTCATTACATATCATCAGAAGTTGATTCATTGAGAAATATGTTTCTTTAACTCCCACAAAAGTCGTGGGTTATCGCCAAGTTGATTAAATTCAACAATAATTATAGACCATACACCTGAAGATAAACTAAAAGAAGAAACACACAAAAGGAAGGCAATTTCCATCATTGCCTAGGAGGCTGATGTAGGGTTGACTTGTTGCAGCTTGTTTTCCTCTGTCTTTCACTCCTTGCTCCCGAGTTCTAGAACCTGCAGTGATGGTGAAATTGTGTTAGAGCTCAGGGCATGATATCCAATTGAATGCTTATCAACAAATATATGATCAATAATCATTATAAAATTAAATCAACCGAGTCATACATCCACAAGATAAAATGAAGATATCAAACCAAATCAGAAAGGAATCCTTGATCCATTGTTTTTCTAACCTGTTTGCTTCATGTGCAGAAATAGGTTAAGTTTTGTTGTTGTTTAAATTCATCAGATTACAACATGAGTGGGGAGAAATGTGGCTCCCTCAAGGGTTGAGCTCAGCTCATGATGATAACAGTTACTATAGTAATGGAATACTCACAGTAGAAGAAGTTAAAGCCATTATATAAGCTTTTCAAACATAGTGAATAGGCATACATGCAAAATTCATGAAGCATCTCTTTAAAGAATTACAACAGTTTGAATATCATGAAATCAACATCATGTTTTGCAAAGATTTTCAGGAAAGTATTGCTACAATAGAGAACAACAAAGTAATTTTATGCTTTTGCTAAGAAGGTTTTATGCTTGTTCTGTTTACATAGGGTTTGCAGAAACAACAATATTTCATTTCCAGAATCTCTGAAATGAGGTGTTAAATATCTCAGAAGTAGATGAAAAACTTGACCAATTTTCAATCATAAAGCATAAAAACTCTATCTTGAATATCAAGTAAAATGAAGCACCTGTGAAAGAATTTCAAAAAAAAGAGTTACTCAGCAACAAATGGAAGTTTCTCTCTTTTATTTGAGTATAAACAAGCAAGCTACAACTGTAAGGTACAAAGTAAAGTGCTAGAAAGATATCATTAGAAGGTACAAATTTCAGCATCAGAAATAACAAAGACAAGTATAAAGCTGCATATGTAACAACAAAAAACTATAAAGATTGAATAGAGCAATGATATCTACAGTTTGAGAGTGCGCCATGAATTTTCCTGAGAATGCATGGTTATAGAAAGCCTTGATATTTTAATATTGAGCTATTTCCTTCAAACAAAAAGAAGAATATTATATAACTCAGAGGGTTTATTTTTACAAATGGTGGAGTTTTATTTCAAGTAAAACCCTCAAAGATATGCTTTTGCCATGTTCAGAAAATGGAAAAAACCCATATAAATGAAGCATAAAGCCATGGCCATAGAAGGAGCTCACCCTACAAAACAAAAGGGTCATCACAATAAGATTCTCATAGCCATGGAGATATTTCAAGTTCTAAAACCCTACATAGGCCAAAATATGAGAAGAGCAAAGAACTAAACATACAATCATGGCGCCCTGGAAATTTCTTTTTCTTTTTCTGAGAATTCAAATACAGAATGAAGTAGATGTTCGAGCTTTCAAATAGAACCAAATTTCAAAGAAATTTATTAGAGAAAGCAATGATGTCGCGGCTGGGAATCTTCAAAGAGCTTCGAAATCAAAATGGAAAATCAGATTTGTGACAAAATGAAGCTTACCACATTTTTCTACAAGAAGATCTTCAAAAGAGCCTCCAGAAATAGTAGAGGATGCAAAAGATGAGTTCCAAAAGCTTTGCCAAGAATGCTCATAGCGCCAAGACAAATAAAAGCATAGCATCAAGAAAAATTTCATAGAAGAAAACCATCAGAAAGTATCACAAGGTCGCGGCCTAGGAGCCTTCAAAAGCTTAAAAAAGGAGAAGAAATTTTAGTTTTAAGAACATAATCATACTTACCATGCTCCAAGAGTCTTGTTTCTACTAAATAATGGCATCTAATAAAAATATTTCTAGCAGAGAGGTCGGCTTAGGGTTCCATGGTGGCGTTTCAGCAGAAGTTTCTAGATCACAGCAAATGAAAGGAATAAAATAAAATGAAGTTTCTTTCTTTCATTTTAGGTTTTGTCAAAAACCTAGAAGGGTCAATGGAGTCAAGGCATTTTTTTCGTTAGTTTATATTTTAAAAACTTTATTCCTATTTGATGGTCGTGGCATTTCTATATGCCTTTTGAGTTTTTAAAATGTCACAAAAACTTAAGTCTTTATTAAGCCCTCTTTTTATTTTGCATTTGAAATTCAAATTTGTTGTAACTTTATTTGAAGTGATAAATACAAATCACTTTAAATTAAAGTTATTGATCAATGCAAAATAGAAAATACATTAGATTTTTATTTGCATTTTATTCAAACTTGTAAATCTTTATTTGAATGATGATAATAAATCATTTCAAATAAATGATATTTGAATGCAAAATAAAATGCCTTTATTACATATTTCAAAATATTTAGTCAAAGGAGTTCAAAATGAAGCTTTAAAGCTTTGCTTAAATCATGGAGATGATTGAGAAAATTAAGCCAACATGTTGAAGAAAAGCAAGAGTTAGAAGCACTTGATGGAGAGTTCACTTTTAGTTTTGAGTTCCAATTGATTGAGGATCAGTCAAGGAGTGTTTTGAGGCCTAAAACTGAAGTCCACATTCAGTTATGACCCTCTTTTTGAGGGATTTTTAGTTGTATACGACCCATGGGGTTGTTTTGAGTTTTGACAACTCTTTTTGCATATTTGGAGGAGCATCTTTAGTTTCATGCCTTGTTTGGAGGAGAAGAAGGACAACACATCTTTTCTTGGAGCCAAAATTCAAATTTGAATTTTGAAGGCTTTTCTATATATCTTTCTCTTCTCTCATTATTTTCACTAGTTCTGAGTTTGGATACTGTAGGAACAAATTATTCTTTACTTTGTAACTCATTTCTCATGAGTACTATAGATTTGTAATGCAGATGTTCCTTATTTCTCAATAGAAAGTCATTTCCTTCACCTTATTTCTTTGTTGTCTAGTGTTGGTTGTGAGTTACATGATAAAATTATGTGTTATCCTTTATTTTATCAAATTCCTTCGATGTTGAATGCAAAGAATATTATGTCATAGTGCAGGTTTATGTTAGTGATCTCTTTCTCTTGCATTTAAATTTGTTAAAACATCATTGTTTTCCTTTTGTTAAAGCATTAAAACAGTTAGAGCCTTACATAGAATTATTTTTGCAGACATAAATCTCTGTGTTGTGAAATTATTAAACTTTCTTGAGTCTTTTGTGAGTTTTCTCAGATTTCAAATCATATCTTTAGTTGGTGAATCACCATTTTCCAATTTTAGTTTTTTGCTTTATCCTTCTATCCCTTACCTCTATTAAAAATTCAATTTTACAAGAAAATCCAAAGGGAACTAGCCCAAAACCTGGAGGTCTATTCTCACCATAGGATACCCACAGCCTAAGAATAGTCCCATATGCACAGGATTTATTGAGTTTTTTCAACTTATCTTTGGGTGTAAATCCTTGTGTTAACAATTTTGGCACGCTTGGTGGGACATCTAACTATTATCATCAGTTCAAAAAGAGCTTATTTTGCTGTTGTAATAGTGTGAATAGTAGATTTCAGCCTTCAAGAAGGAAAAAATTTCACACTTGGCGACTGTAGATCTTGGTTTCAATAGTGTTCAGTTAGGAAGCATATGAGAAGTTATCAAAGAAGATCAAGAGGATAACCTAAAGAACATATAGAGCTACAAACAAGAAGTACCAGAGTTGTTAGGAGAGCAACAAGCCCTATTTCATCCTTCAACAACCCTCTGTTTGTAAGTTTTGCAGTTCAAGTTTCAACTAATTCTATTGTTTCAAGTAGCTCATCAAGTAGCATTATTTTACTAGAAGTCAATATGGCTCATCCTCCACCTAGGAATGAGCCTTTTGTTTCATTTGATCAAGGAATCCGCTTTAATTTAGCCCAGCATAATGATATTCTAGCTACAACTCTTAAGAGCTTACCATTCTTTACTGGTGAAGATCAAACAACAGTTATTGAGCACATTCGAGATGTGGCTTCATTGTGTGGTTTGCATCATATAACTGAGCAAGACATTGTAGTAAGGCTCTTGGTAGCCTCTTTCAAGGGTAAAGCTTTCCAGTGGTTCAGAGGGTTACTAATGAATTCAATTACAACATGGGATCAACTTAGAGAGAAGTTGAACAAGCAGTTTGAAGATAAATCAAACCATCTTTCATTGGTGGAGCAACTCACTACCATCAAGAGAGCACCACATGAACAACTGGTGGACTTCAACTACCATTTCAAGAAGACCTAGAACCGAATTCCAGCCACGGTAAAGCCATCTAATGAATATGCTTTTCTATATTATTTAAAAGCATTGAACAGTGATATTGCACTTTTAATCCAACCTTTAGGAGGGGATACATTACCAGCAGCATTTGATATAGTTGTTAGGGCATAAAATAATTTAATTCAAGCTAGAAAGTTAGCCCCTAGGCCTCTTATGCCTTATTTTGTTGATATACAACCAATTATCCTAGTTTTTCCACCTACTGTAGTTGTTGTTCCTGCATTTCCAGCCTTTAATTCACAAGTAGCAGCTCAAGAGCATGTTGTTCCTAACCAATTTCAGGAACTAGTTAGCATAAAAGAGAAAAATTAGAATATTCAAAAGACTTCAAACCTTTGGTAATGAGTTGGTTAATATCAAAAAGCAACAAAATCAGCCACCATACCAAGCCCCTTACCAAGCTCTGTATCAGTCAAATCCTCAAATTCAAAGGAGGAATTTTAATCAAAGGCCTTTCTAGCCTTACAACCCCAGTGCTCCTAGTTCATCTAAGGAGGTAGTACCTGTACAAAATAACATGGTTGCTGATTATAAATGGTATTTTCCATGTAATCAGCCACATAACCAGTTGACCTATTCCAATGGAATTCTTAATCAAGCACTAATGGTGCAAAGTAGTGTTGTTGTTCCAAATAATTCATCTTAGGAGGCTCATGAACAACACTCTACTCATGTAGAACAGGGGAATCCAGATGTTACTTTCATGAACTAGCAAGGTGAGGAGTTTTTTGGGGTCAATAATGAACAGAATCAGTCAAGTAACCCTATAGTAGCCAACACAAGGAGTAAGAAAAAGGGTTGTTGATTTGGGACAACAGACTAATGGAGACAGAAGTTAGCCTTCCACTAGTTCACAAAATGATCAAGTTCTGCCAAGAACACAATTTGTGGTTGGCAAGGATCAACATGGAATACTAGGCCAATCAACACAAGTTTAGAAAAATGTTGTTGTTTTTAAAGGATAGCAAAAGGTTGGTATTGCTAATTTTAACATTTTAGACCATATGAAGAAGACTAATGTTAGTGTTTCAATGTGGGATTCACTGGCTCTTCTTGGGCAAAAGGATCTCCTACATGAGGCTTTGTCAAAGTTTTCCTTATCTGATAATGCATCTGATCAACAACCTACTAAAGTTATGTTTACCAATGACTCACCTAAAAATAAAGAACAACCTACCAAGGTAGTTAAACCACCCCCTTTCTATGTTTCTCTAATTGTTGGCCAACATTTAGTTCATAATTGTATGATTGACTCTAGGGCCAGCAGTTCAGTAATTCCCAAGCAAATTGTAGACAAGCTTGGAGTAAGTTATGAGCCATTAGAAAAAGGGGTAGTCCAACTAGATGGTACTGATGTTAAAACAGTTGGAATCATTAAAAATTTGAGTCTTACATTGCATGCATGTCTAAACTTTTCAATACCTCAAGATGTTTATGTCATAGAGTTGCCTCCATATTTTGCAATTTGTTTATCTTGTGATTTCACAACTAAGATTGGAGGATATTTGTCCTCTGATTGGTCTCATATGTCATTTAGGACCAGTTATGGAACCAAAGTTAATATTAAGTCAAAACCTATTGCTAAGAATCATATTGAGCCATATAATCCAAGTGGTGTCAATGCAACAACTGTTGTAAATTGTGCTTTGTTTGATCAAGAAGACATTACTACAACCAATGAGACTGCAACTCAAATAGAAGATATTCCAGATATTCTGTTGGACGATTGGGTAGAAAAAAATATTCAGAGTTCTTCAAATGAACAACTTGAAGAGGTAAATTTAGGAATTTATATGATGCATGAGTCTGATTTTGTTATGCCTAATCTAGAGAAAAGTGATGAAGAACAATCAAATCAACAAACAAATGAAGTTTGGAAGCTATTCTTTGATGGTTCAAGGAGTATAAATGGTGTTGGAGGTGGTTGCATGCTTATTTCTCCAGCTAGTGAGAAATACTATTTTGCATTCAGGTTCTTTTTTAGCTGCACCAATAATACAGCTAAGTATGAATCCCTGATTCATGGTCTTCAATGGGCAAAAAAGAGAGGTATTTGTTGTTTACAAGTCTTTGGTGACACAGAATTGTTTGTTAATCAAGTTAGAGGTATCCACACTACTAAAAATCATCTCCTTAAGTCTTATAAGCATATAGTGTGGGATCTCATTGAAGATTTTTAAGCTTTTAATTTGTTGTCAATTCCTAGAATTAAAAAAATCATGTCGATAGGCTAGCAGCCATAGGTGCTTAGTATGATATCCCAAATGATATCAGTAATTCAAAAGAACAACAGTATGTAAAATTTATTGTTAGGTCATCAATTCCTAACAATAATGAGCATTGGCAAGTTTTTGACAGTGACCAACAGATCATTAATTTCTTGAGAGAAGTAGAGTTTTCCAATGATAATCAGGAGAAACTCAAACAACAATATGAAGATCAGATCATACAGCTGAAAACCAACAAACTGCCCAAAGGCTTGGTTACTTTGGAATTCATTTTCAATATAGATGATCAAGTCAGAAAAGAGAAAGCTAGTTTGCAGATTAAAGAAGATCATTATGAAGGTGTCGAGATCTTCAAAGATAGGCTTTTAAAGCTTGGTAAGGTATACACTTTAGAAGAAAGACATGATTTTATTTTATTATGTCAAGAGTTCAGTGATGTTTTTGCATGGGAATACTCAGATCTGAAAGGTTTTGATCCTTCTATTACCCAACATACAATTAAACTTGAGCCAAATGCCAATCCTATAAGACAAAAACAGAGGCCACTTAACCCAAAACTTGAGCCCCTCATGGTTAAAGAGTTGAATAAACTCATTGAGAGTGGTATCATTTATCCAATTAAGCATACCTCTTGGGTATCCAATCTGGTACCTATGAGAAAGAAAAGTGGTGAAATCAGACTTTGTGTTGATTTTAGAGATCTTAATAGAGCTTCCCTAAAAGATCGTCACCCTTTGCCCTCCATGGAACAAATTCTTCAAGTTGTTTAAGGTTCTGAAAGATTCTCTTTATTAGATGGTTTTTTAGGATATAATCAGATCCTAGTTAAGGAAGAAGATTAGTTTAAGACAACATTTACAACCAAATGGGGTACAATGGCTTACAAGAGGATGCCATTTGGTTTATCTAATGCTGGAGCTAATTTTCAGAAAGCTATGGACATGGCTTTCAGAGGTTTGATGTATAAGATTGTGTTAGTTTATTTGGATGACATAACTATTTTTTCAAAGAGTTCAAATGAACACTTTGATCACTTGAAAAATATTTTTGAAAGATGTAGAGTTTGGTGTCTCTCTCAATACAAAGAAGTCCATATTTCCAGTACATGAAGGTAAATTACTTGGATACATTGTATCAAAGCATGGCATCTTGATAGATCTGAAGAGAGTAAATGCAATTCTTTCTCTTCCTTTACCATCACATTAAAAAGGTCTGCAAATTTTCCTGGGTAGAATTAAATTTGTAAGAAGATTCATCCCAAATGTTGTTGAGTTATTAGTGCCTTTGACTTCAATGTTAAAAAAAAAATGTTTCTTTTAGCTGGACTAAAGAAGGAAAGAGGAGTTTTCAGCTTATCAAAGAAGTGCTTGTAGCTGCTCCTACTTTGTTGAATCTTGATTTTTCAAAGGATTTCATTCTGTATGCATATGGTAATATTGATAGTATTGTAGCCATGCTAGTTCAAGAAAATGATCAAAGGTTAGAACAACCCATAGCTTTTTTCAGTCAAAGTCTAAAAGACTATGAGCTTAACTATTCCTTTGTTGAAAAGCATGTCTTAGCTATTATCAAAAGTCTAAAGAAATTCAGACATATGTTGTCTAATAACATAATTAAATTGTTGGTTGCACACCCTTCAATCAAGGAATTTCTGCTGAATAAGGATCTAAATAGCAAAAGAGCTGGTTGGGTGACTAAGGTGATGGAGTATGACCTTGAAATCAAGGTTACCAAGTTGATAGGAGGCAAAGGTCTCTATGAGCAGCTTACAGAGAATAATGACAACAATATAGAAAAAGAGGAAATTGTTGTTTTAGCTCATCAGGATGAAGAACAAACTGTTGCACCTGTAACTTCTACAAGTTGGGTGAAAGAAATGTCACATTTTCTGTTAACTGGTGAGTGTCCTCTTGATTTGACTAAATCTAAAAGAAGGTACTTTAGATTACAGCCAATACCCTATGTTCTTTTGAATGGTTTGCTCTTTCAAAAATATTTTCATGGTGTACCGCTTAGATGTATTGAAGCATATCAGATTGATAGAGTGTTACATGAGTTTCATGAAGGATCAGCTGGTGGTCATTTCTCTCCAAGAGCTACAACTCTTAAGATAATGAAAGGAGGCTATTATTGGCCTACCATATTCAAAGATGCTCATTCATGGGTGAGGAAGTGCAAAGAATGTGTTATATTTGCAGGAAAAGAGAAGTTAGCAGCCCTTCCATTGCAACCAATTCAAATTGAACAACCCTTTATGAAGTGGGGCTTGGATTTCATTGGGTTAATAAACCCATCATCAAGTGCAGGCCACAAGTGGGTGCTTACAGCCACTGGTTATTTTTCAAAATGGACTAAAGCTGTAGCACTTAAAGAGGCAAATGAAACAACTATCTTGAACTTCTATGAAGAGCTGATAACCGAGTTTGGAGTTCTTGAATCTATTTTTTTAGATAATGCACTTGCTTTCATAGGAACTAAGATATCTGAGTGGGCTATTAAAATGGTGTCTATTTGAATACATCTTCTAATTATTATCCTCAAGGCAATGGACAAGCTGAGTCCACTAATAAGAACCTTCTAGGGATCATCAAGAGAACTATGGAGGGTAATCAAAGAACTTGGCATACCAAGTTGAAATTATCCTTATGGGCTAACAAAATTACATTAAAAAGATCAACAAGATTTTCACCATATATGCTTGTGTATGGAAAAGAGGCAAGGCTGCCTATTTCACTTGAGCTCCCAGCCCTTGATCTGGTAAATCAACTTGATATGATTGAGGAAGAGCCTATGACAACAACATTGGCTCAACTAATTGAACTTGAAGAGACTAGAGCTAAAGCAATGAAGAAGATTGAATAACATCAAGCTCAAGTGAAAAGATCATTTGATAAAAGAGCATCCCAAAGGGTATTTCAAGAAGGTAACATAGTTCTGAAGTGGGATGAGCTGAAAATAAAACCTGGAAAGCACTCCAAGTTTGATGCATTCTGGACTGGGCCATACATCATTACTGAAAAGAAACAACATAATGCCTTCCAGTTATCTAAGTTGGATGGTGAAGTGGAGCCAATCCCAGTGAATGGGATTCACCTCAAGCATTACTTTTGAGGTACGATCTAATCTATACATATTTCAGTAGGTTCTAAATGTTCAATAAGTACTTTTGCACATAGATTACTTGCATCTGAAGTTTTCCCTAAGTGTTGTTATGCTCAATTGATAGTTTACTTTGAGTTTTGTTGGGAGGAAATAAAAGCTCAAACTCTGTTGTTACTAGCTATAGTTCAATGACATAGATACTTCTTATTCATAACATGGAATAGAGATTCAATGTCATCAACAACAAATATATACCCCATGGGACTGTATCTAATAACAAAAAAGTTATAAGCAGTTACAACAGAAAAAGGAACTTTGTAAAAGGTTTTCTGGATTGGAAAAAAAAAAAAAAAACACTCCATACCCAATGGATAAGCAAGGCAACTGGCCTATTTTACTTAGCAAGTAAACACCCCTGAGAGGTCGCCAAAAATGTTACTAATTTTTTGCTTCCCACATAAATTAGTGTAATTTAGAGGGGAATTATTTGTTGGAATACAAAAAAAAAAATGTCTGATTATACCATAAACCTTAGCTTTCAAAAGAAAGAGTATTTAGGACTGTTTGGTTAAAAGTATTCAACAATTCTGATCAACTGATGAACAATTCTAACAAAGCAAATGATAAATAAGGTTTCATTTGGAGAGAAAAGAATCAAATTGAATCAATCATTTACAGTGATTGTTTCTGCTAGGAATATTGCAGATTTAAGAGCATAAATAAGCCTCATATTGATTACAAAACACATGTTTTAAGCAGTTGCAATGTATTTCAAAATATGTAAATGGATTAAATTCAGAAAATACATAAGTCATTACATATCATCGGAAGTTGATTAATTGAGAAATATGTTTCTTTAACTCCCACACAAGTCATGGGTTATGACCAAGTTGATTAAATTCAAAAATAATTATAGACCATACACCTGAAGATAAACTAAAAGAATAAACACACAAAAGGAAGGTCATGTCTGTCATTTCCTGGGAGGATGATGTAGGGTTGACTTGTTGCTACAGCTTGTTTTCCTTTGTCTTTAACTCCTTGCTCTCGAGTTCCAAAACTTGCAGTGATGGTGAGATTGTGTTAGAGCTCATGGCATGATATCCAATTGAATGCTTATCAACAGATATATGATCAATAATCATTATAAAATTAAATCAACCGAGTCATACATCCACAAGATAAAATGAAGATATCAGACCAAATCAGAAAGGAATCTTTGATCCATTGTTTTTCTAACTTGTTTGCTTCATGTGCAGAAATAGGTTAAGTTTTGTTGTTGTTTAAATTCATCAGATTCCAACATGAGTGGGGAGAAATGTGGCTCCCTCAAGGGTTAAGCTCAGCTCATGATGATAACAGTTACTACAATAATGGAATACTCATGGTATAAGTAGTTAAAGCCATTATATCATCTTTTACAAGATAGTGAACAAGCATACATGCCAAATTCATGAAGCATCTCTTCAAGGAATTACATCAGTTTGAATATAATGAAATCAACATCATGTTTTGCAGAGATTTTCAGGAAAGTATTGCTACAATAGAGAACAACAAAGTAATTTTATGCTTTTGCTAAGAAGGTTTTATGCTTGTTTTTTTTACATAAGGCTTGCAGAAACAATAATATTTCATTTCCAGAATCTCTGAAATGAGGTGTTAAATATCTCAGAAACAGATGACAAACTTGACCAATTTTCAGTCATAAAGCATAAAAAATCTATCTTGAATATCAAGTAAATTGAAGCACCTGTGAAAGAATTTCAAAAAAAAGAGTTACTCAGCAACAAATGAAAGTTTCTCTCTTTTATCTGAGTATAAACAAGCAAGCTACAACTGTAAGGTACAAAGTAAAGTGCTAGAAAGATATCATTAGAAGGTACAAATTTCAGCATCAAAAATAACAAAGACAAGTATAAAGTTGCATATGTAACAACAGAAAACTATAAAGATTGAATAGAGCAATGATATCTACAGTATGAGAGTGTGCCAAGAATTTTCCTGAGAATGCATGATTATAGAAAGCCTTAATATTTTAATATTGAGCTATTTCCTTCAAACAAAAAGAAGAATATTATATAACTTAGAGGGTTTTTTTTAACAAATGGTGGAGTTTTATTTCAAGTAAAACCCTCAAAGATATGCTTTTTCCATGTTCAGAAAATGGAAAAAACCCATATAAATGAAGCATAAAGCCATGGCCATAGAAGGAGCTCACCCTACAGAACAAAAGGGTGATCACAATAAGATTCTCATATCCATGGAGATATTTCAAGTTATAAAACCCTATACAGGCCAAAATATGAGAAGAGCAAAGAACTAAACATACAATCATGGCGCCCTGGGAATTTCTTTTTCTTTTTCTAAGAATTCAAATACATAATGAAGTAGAGGCTCGAGCTTTCAAATAGAACCAACTTTCAAAGAAATTTATTAGAGGAAGCAATGATATCGCGGCTAGGATTCCTCAGAGAGCTTCGAAATCAAAATGGAAAATCAAATTTGTGACAAAATGAAGCTTACCACATTTTTCTACAAGAAGATCTTCAAAAGAACCTCCAGAAACATCAGAGGATGCAAAAGATGAGTTCCAAAAGCTCTATCAAGAATGCTCATAGCGGCCAAGACAGATAAAATCACAACAAGACAAATTTCATAGAAGAAAACCATCAAAAAGTATCACAAGGTCGTGGCTTGGGAGCCTTCAAAAGCTTAAAAAAGGAGAAGAAATTTCAGTTTTAAGAACATAATCAGACTTACCATGCTCCAGGAGTCTTGTTTCTACTAAATAATGGCATCTGATACAAAGATTTCTAGCAGAGAGGTAAGCTTAGGGTTCCATGGCAGGGCTTCAACACAAGTTTCCAGATCACAACAAATGAAAGGAATAAAATAAAATGAAGTTTCTTTCTTTCATTTTAGGTTTTGTCAAAAACCTAGAAGGGTCGATGGAGTCAAGGCATTTTTTGCCTTAGTTTTTATTTTAAAAACTTTATTCCTATTTGATGGTCATGGCATTTCTATATGCCTTTTGAGTTTTTAAAATGTCACAAAAACTTAAGTCTTTATTAAGCCCTCTTTTTATTTTGCATTTGAAATTCAAATTTGTTGAAACTTTATTTGAAGTGATAAATACAAATCACTTTAAATTAAAGTTATTGATCAATGCAAAATAGAAAATACATTAGATTTTTATTTGCATTTTATTCAAACTTGTAAATCTTTATTTGAATGATGATAATAAATCATTTCAAATAAATGATATTTGAATGCAAAATAAAATGCCTTTATTACATATTTCAAAAGATTTAGTCAAAGAAGTTCAAAATGAAGCTTTAAAGCTTTGCTTAAATCATGGAGATGATTGAGAAAATTAAGCCAACATGTTGAAGAAAATTAGGAGTTAGAAGCACTTGATGGAGAGTTCACTTTTAGTTTTGAGTTCCAATTGATTGAGGATCAGTCAAGGAGTGTTTTGAGGCCTAAAACTAAAGTCCACATTCAGTTATGACCCTCTTTTTGAGGGATTTTTAGTTGTATACGACCCATGGGGCTGTTTTGAGTTTTGACAACTCTTTTTGTATATTTGGAGGAGCATCATCAGTTCATGCCTTGTTTGGAGGAGAAGAAGGACAACACATCTTTTCTTGGAGCCAAAATTTAAATTTGAAATTTGAAGGATTTTCTATATATCTTTCTCTTCTCTCATTATTTTCACTAGTTCTGAGTTTGGATATTGTAGGGATAGATTATTATTTACTTTGTAACTCATTTCTCATGAGTACTACAAATTTGCAATGCAGATGCTCCTTATTTCTCAATAGAAAGTCATTTCCTTCACCTTATTTCTTGGTTGTCTAGTGTTGGTTGAGTTACATGATAAAATTTTGTGTTATCCTTTATTTTATCAAATTCCTTCGATGCTAAATGCAAAGAATATTATGTCATAGTGCAGGTTTATGTTAGTGATCTCTTTCTCTTGCATTTAAATTTGTGAAAACATCACTATTTTCCTTTTGTTAAAGCATTAGAACAGTCAGAGCCTTACATAGAATTATTTTTGCAGGCATAAATATTTGTGTTGTGAAATTATTAAACTTTCTTGAGTCTTTTGTGAGTTTTCTCAAATTTAAAATCATATCTTTAGTTGGTGAATCACCATTTTCCAATTTTAGTTTTTTGCTTTATCCTTCTATCCCTTACCTATGTTAAAAAGTTAGTTTTACAAGAAAATCCAAAGGGAACCAGCCCAAAACCTGGAGGTCTATTCTCACCATAAGATACCCACAACCTAAGAATAGTCCCATGTGCACAGGATTTATTGAGTTTTTTCAACTTATCTTCAGGTGCAAATACTTGTGTTAACACATACATCAAAATGAATTACCAATCTCATATATATACATGCTATAAGGATTTTAATACTTCCAATTAGCTTTAACAAAATATGAAATATTCTCCAATAGTTCGCTCAAATCACAAGTTATATTCAATGTGCACCCATCAAAGTCGGCTAGGCTATAGCTGGGACCTAAAACAAAATAACTAACACAAGAAATAATTAACCAATTATTCCTTATACATCCGCGACACACTACATTCATTGAGTCGGCCATAGTGAGCAAATAAACAAAAAATCATTCTTCTAAATCTCCTAACTCATACATCAATTAATGTAATACCACAAAACTTATCAACAAGATAGTATCAATTCTTAACAAACTCTCTTGGAGATCCACAACACAAAATGATGATTCGATGAAGCATACAGATCGACTACCTTACTAGATACCCTATTTTTCATGCTTTTTTTCCGGTAACACACTACCTTCTACTTTTCCTACGATATAAGTAGATCCTGAACTGCAGACCGATATAGTGACTTCAGTTGCCATCAATGACAACACTAGAAGCCATAAACAATCTCTTCAATCCATATGCCAACAATCTCCCCCTTTGGCATTGATGGCAACACTTAGTGAAAAATGACTAAGTGTCGGGACCAAACCTCAAAATTTCAAAACACAAGAAAACACTACTCCCCCTTTGAATGTCAAGGAATTTTCCACTGCTCTTCTCCCCCTTTACATCAATGACAAATATATTATTCAATAATCTCTCACTACCCCTTACAAAAATTCAAAATTTGAAGTGCAATTGTTGCATAAATTAGAAAATGATTTTGTACTTATCCTTCATCTCCATAAGAAATTTCTTCCAAGCATCTACAACAATCCCAATGATTATTATTAGACTGTTGTTTTTTGATATCTAGTTAATGATCTAAATGAGGGATTCTGGAATTGTAATCGCTTCTTCCAACTTCTCTCCTTTCTTCAGAATCTCAATCTTCTACTCCAATTTGCATTGAGTTAGATCCTTCACTTTCCAAAAAGTATCCATAAGGGTGTTTCTTGCAAAGTGAACCTTTGCATGTTTAGCCTGCAACTCATGAATCTTTTTCTTGATTGATCCATCCTGGTCCTAAAACATACTGTAATCCTGACCAATTTTGCTTAACTCATTCTCAATTTGCTCCAGCTTGTCCTTGTATTTACCAACCACATGAGGCCACCGAAGACAATAATTGTAGATCTTATTTGTTGAGTCAATGCATTGCCTTAACAATTCATTTTCTTTTTCAATTTGGTGAGAGACAACCTAAACTGCTCCTTCAGATGTAAAATAACTTCTTCCTCTTTCCTATCATGAGGCACAAAGTCCATAGCCTCCCTGATACATTCAATCAACTCTTCTGGAAGGACATTCTGCAAACTTCCCAATTCAATGTTGTTGAGTACAAAATAACTGCCTAGAGTGTCCTCAATGACATCTTGTTCATATGATGGTCCATCTAACCATATGTCAACAATATTTTGCATTCCATCTTGTTGCTGAACAATCTGCAGTATCTTTTTTTTTAATAGAGTGTTTTCATCATTGCTTCCTTCTGCTATCACTACATCTGGTTCCACTGATTCTGGTTCATCTTTTGGAGTGTAGTCATCAGAATCTTCATCTGCTATATCCACAATTAATTGCTCTTTGCCTTTCTCTTCAGTCTTTGGAGATTTGAGTGTCAAGGAAATGTTATCTGCAAAATCTAGAGCCCTTTTCTGCTTCTCCACCTTACCGGAAGAAGACCCAACTTCAACTGCTCTTACTAGAAGGGAGATGCCAACTATTCCGAACTTTCCCAACAATTCTCTAAGGAAATTTTCATAAACTTGCTCACAATTTCCCAAAGTATTGAAATGTTCAAAACTTTTCTTACAAACGAGTTCACTTCCTTTCCACACCACGTTATCATTCTAAGACAAGAAATTCAAAAAATACATCATAATGCATATAACTAGGGTACCAAACCTAAAGGGATAGTCTACATCTTTTTTCAATTGCACATTTTCCATCAACTGATCCTTCAACAATCCACATAGATCAAATTCTTCATCTTCCATTATCATTTTGTGAGTGATATATACTGTGCCTACTGAAGTTGATCCTTCCCTGTTTCTGAAGAAAAATTTGTATAAAATCCCATGAACAATATACCTTGTTATTGGATCTTTGATTGTTGAAATTACTAGAGCCCTTTAATCTCTTGTTACTCTGGTTAGGGTTTCGACTTCAATGTTCTAAATTGACTTCTTTTTTGAAACAACTCCAATATTGCATAAACATGTTAGATTTTTGATTACATCCTTCAAAATTTGATAGGGTTTATCTAGAGTAAGTATATCATCATCTAGTCTGTTTAAGATAAACTTGACCACTTCCACATTGATGAAATAAGGAAACTCATTCCAGATGTCCAAGCTCTTATGTTTCAAACCTTCAAGCCACTTCAATTCACCGACTGACAACAAATTTATTACATCCCTGATCTTCTTACTATTATATTCATCCAAAGCCACCATTCCTTTGATTTTCTTCATTTTACTTTCCGTACCGAACAAGCTTTTCTACTGAGCACGAAATTCAAAATTCAACAAGCGATCAGAAATACCTGGTGAATTTGCCGCCAATTTTCTTTACTCCTTTTGAAATTTTGTTGTAGAGGCTCTCCTTCTCCTTTCCTTCAATGCAAAGCGACAAATGAGGGTTCTCAGTACCCTTTTTATAACTTCACACCTACCCTTTTTGCTGTATTAAATACTTTTCCCTAGGAGTTCCAGTTATTTTGTTTTCTCAGATAGCAAGATAAAAATTTATCTGTGGACCTTCTACTTCTCATACTTCTGCAAAAGTGATCACTAATGCATTTGAAAACTTCTATCACAACTACTGACAATTTCCTACATTCCGCTGTCAGCTACCGACAGGGGATTAAAAAAAATTTCTTGAAAAACTCCCCCTAGGCCAATGGCCTGAGAACAATTTCTGGAGGAATTACCAGAGGCTGCTTCTAGTACAAGCTTATTTCCTTCATCAGATTCACTCTTCTTTACCCACATTTTCTTCATCTGATCTCTTATCTCTTCCATAAACACTTTCCCTTTTCCTTTGTCATCTTTTTGCAAAATTCTTCCTTTGTTTACTGGACCTCTTCTATCCATGTTTTTGTCCCTACAGAATTTTGCAATGTCACCAAATCTGTTGTAAATGTAACACGCCAGATTTCTTTGTCTAGACCATTCATTCCACTGATTTCCCTTTGACCTGCATTGGTTACCAACATGCCCAATTCTTCCACAAGTGTAGCATTTAACATTCCTTACACTAACAGACATACTTCTGCATTCAATTGACTTGTGACCAAACTTATTACAACTAAAACACTAACCGAGAAATGATGGACAGATTGAATTTATTTTATTTCTACATTGAGAATCTATATGACCAAATTTATTACAAGCAAAGCAGTAACCATTAAAATTTTGAGCATTTGGTTGTCTTACCGGATATCTTCTGCCTTTGTTCATTTGATTTACTTGTCTGGAATCCTTGTGTTCAGATCTGAAGCTTTCTCCTTTTTCATAGCCAAGACCTCTCTTGTCATTTGCATTCTTTTGTCCTTTAGTCAACTCATTGAGCTTAGCAGAACTAATCCTAAACTTTTTTGTGTACTCATTTGCAGTGGTGAGTTCATCACTGAGAATAACTATTTGCCTTTCAAGCTCTTGTTCATTATTTCAAGATTGTTGCAGTTCAATCTCTAGTTGAATGAATTCACTGTTAATTCTGCTGCATTCTTCAGATTTTTCTTTTAAGGACTATGTCATATTTTCTTCATTCTTCTTTCTTTCTTCAATCTCCTTAGTTAGCTTCATCGCCACAAATTCCATCTCAAGTTTTAAAGTAGAATTATTCCTAGCAAGTTTTTCACACTCTCTTGTTATCTCTTTTATGGTTTGATTCAGGTGAACATCTTCCAAGATTTTATTCTCTTTCTACTTTAGTTGATCACAAAGTTCCTTTCTCTTTTCTCTTGAATCATTGATTTTTTCCTTCAAAGATTGAATGAATTTCTCAACATCCACAAGATTTGTTTTTAATTCCATGACTTTTGCTTTAGACTGATCAAGATCATCAAGTGCCACCATAAGCTACTGTTGAAGACCACCAGAGTCTATTGCAATTCAAGATCCACCTCAAGCTGTTAAACTTTTGCTAAGGAACCAATGCTCTGATACCAATTCTTGGACTTAGGGAACACTAAGAGGGGGGTGAATCAGTGTTCAACAATATTCAAACTTTTAATATTGATCATAAACCAATTGCAGTACATAAACAAAAATAAAGATGCAAGCACATGAACAAGATAATCAAAGCACCATAACACCAATATTTTTACATGGAAACCCTGTTAGGGGAGAAACCACGGTGGAGATTAATCCACAATTTATACTCTGTTAAAACTATGAACAAAAGAGAATGCACATGCATTCAGGCACACTATCTAGAGCTCACTACTCAAAATAAGGAAGGCTCACTACCTTACAAAATGTTTGGATTGAAACAAGAAGTTGAACTGAGAAGATAGCATCTACAAATGCCTGTGATCAGTTCCAATAAAGCACATTAAATAGATTTTGGACCTCTTGCCCAATTCGCACTTCTGCTCTACTCTACTACACAAAAACTCTTATGTTGTACAAACAAAATTCACTGAATAGATCTTCTGATATTCCTTCACAAACATCTGCTCTACTCTTTTCACACACTTACACTTTGTACATCACTTATCCACACACACACACTCATACATACATCAAAATGAATTACCGATCTCATATATATACCCGCTATAAGGATTTTAATACTTGAAGTTGACTTTAACAAAATATGAAATGTTCTCCAATAGTTGGCTCAAATCACAAGTTATATTCAATGCACACCCATCAAAGTCAGCTAGACTATAGCTAGGACCCCAAAAAAAATAACCAACACAAGAAATAATTAACCAATTATTCCTTATACATCTGTGACATGCTACATTCATTGAGTCAGCCATAATGAACAAATAAACATAAAATTATTCTTCTGAATCTCCTAACTCATACATCAATTAATGTAATATCACAAAACTTATCAAAAAGATAGTATCGATGCTTAACAAACTCTCTTGGAGATCCACAACACAAAATGATGATCCAGTGAAGTATACAAATCGACTAACTGTCTGGATACCCTATTTTTCATGCTTTCTGTCAGTAACACACTACCTTCTACTTTTCCTATTGGTATACGTTGATTGATATAGTGACTTCAGTTGCCATCAATGACAACACTAGAAGTCATAAACAATCTCTTCAAGCCATATGCCAACACACCTTTCTCTTAAAAGTTTGAAGGTTTTTTGGCTATAGTGGGAGCTTTTACTATTGTGTTATTGCAGATTTGTAAAATAAGTATGTTACAATGTATTTGGACTAATGGTTGTAAGACCTAGTATGGCTTGCTCAATCCCTGAAAGGAAAGGCCAAGTAAGAGAGGAGTTCTCCCAGGTGGTAAGGGGAGGGTTGTTCGGTTAAACTAGTTCTTGGGTTGGAGTTAGTGGATTAACCTTTAGTGGTCTTTAACACATAGTTTTGTGCTAGTTGTAATGGTCCATGGTTTTGGAGCTCATGGTTTTGAGCCCATGTTTTTGCATGTATGAATGATCTTCATTTAGGGGATGGTTATCACGATGTCATGGATAGCTTGGTTACATGTTTCAATGGGAGCTTTTGACAATGATGGTTAGATGTTTATCTTGTTGCCATGTATAGCTTAGTATCACAGTTCAGTGGGAGCTTTGGTAGGATATGGTTATCTTCATATGATTTGAAGACGTTTTAACATCTTGTTTCATGGAGGACCCTTAGAGTCTTTGGTAAAGGTGTTATTGTTCTTCCTTTTGGAGAGGATGTAGTTCTCTTGGGTTTTGAGTATTAATCATTTGCTTGGAGCTTCATGATTATGTAGGTTGCATTTGAAGTTGGCTTGGATTGATTGGTGGGTGCTCATGGATACTAGAGAGACTTGCGTTAGGCTAGATATTTCTTATGTTAAGAGATATATGTTGGAATGGTTACTTGTGAGAAAATATTTTTCAACAGTAAAGACCAAAAAGCCTACACTCGAAAATGGATGTGAGTCCATCATAGACCTGATGAGAAGATTGTCTTTATTGAAAGCCTATATTGCTTGGTGTTGTATGCCCAAGAAAATATTGTATCCCACTCTTGGTCTACTCGGCAGGTAAATGATCTAACAGGTGTTGCCCGCTTGATTATTAGATGCATTATTAATATGTATCTTGTCTTCTCTTATGCATTAGTCTTGAGAAGTAGATGCATGGTTTTATGTATTTCCATTGTTCTCCTTGCAATTTTGAACTTGAGTTAGTTCTAAGGATTTGGTTAGGAGAGGTACAGGAGATAGTTAGTGGTTTTGGGCATATTCCCTTATGTTTGTGGGAATGTTTGGCTAAGTTTGATCTACTTTTTGTGAGAGGTTTACATCTAAGTTCTACCATGTTTCATTATAAGTTGAATGGTTATATGTTGATATCCTTTCAATTTGGGAGTGGTGAAGGAGATCTTACTTTACACAGTTTGACACTATGATAGAGGAGTTAGCCACATCCTCTATGTGAAGTGTTATTTGAGGGCTTCTTAATGTTGTGATCTTGTTTTCAGATTTGACATTACCTATGCAGTGGGAGTTCAAGAAGGTATATGTGTTTTGTATGAGAGGGGAACCTCTCTTGGATTGGTTACACTTTACTACAGTGAGTTACTTCAGAGGTTTTTTATTGCATGTATATGTGTGTTATTACCTTGGAGTCTTATTTTGCAGGATGGTGGATATACAGGGACTTGTTTGCAGATTGGTATCACGATGTCATGGAGAGTTTGGATACACAGGTTTGGTGTGAGCTTATGACAGTGATGTGGTTTTGGTTGTGTACATCATGATGCCATGGGTTGCTCAGTATCACGGTTCAGTGGGAGAATTTGGCAATGATGTGGATCCATTGTTGATTTTGGATGGTTATCTTACAAATAAGTTGTCTTGGTTTTGAGTATTAATCATTTGCTTGGAGCTTCATGATTATGCAAGTTGCATTTGAAGTTGGCATGGATTGATTAGTTGGTGCAGGAAGGCCATTGGTCTTGAGTCTTGTACTTGATTTATAATAATGATTCCTTGTTTAGAATAATTGCAATGTATAATGTCAAGTGGGAGAATGTTGGGAATAGGATGCCATTTAATTGCAATCCTAAAAATATTTCATGTATCTCCTAAGTCCTTGGAAAGTTTTCCCAACACTAGGATTACAAAGAGATTAAATTCAAATGAAATGAACATGTAAATTGACATTTGTAATTAATTCTAAATGATAGGAACATGTGGGGACGCCCAAGAAGAGCTCCTACAAAATAGGAGCACATGGGGTTCCCACATGGAAGGTGGAACCCACCTTGAGTTCAGTTAACTATTTGGAGAAAGATAACACTTCAGTAATGCATGTAAAGATCCTAGAAGTTAGGAATTGATATTTACATGAGTGGAGTTTAGGTCATTTCAGATCAGTTCAGTTCAGTTCAGTTATCTTCAGTTGCATGTAATTAGTTTGAGTTGCATGTTAGTTGACTTTAGTTGACTTGAGTTGCATGCTAATGAATTGAGTTGCATGAAAGATAACATATGGCTACATTCAATTAAGTGGGGATGATCAATCATCCATCATGTTTGCATGAATTGATGGTGAGATATGTTTCAATTAACAAAGATTGACTTGGACCCACCTTGGGCACCCAAGTTGGCATCTTGGAGTTAACACCTTTTGCATGAGAAGATATTTACAAGGCTTGGTTAAGTGGGCCCATTCTTGGGCTCCAACTTTGAGGAGAGGCTTACAAGATATCTTCGAAACCAACAATCAGTTAAGACTTCAGTTTGGGACTCCCAAATTGATGGACTTGGTTTGACATTTTTTTTCATGGAAGAACTCTACTTGCAAAAGAATGGCATAGATATTTGTGAGGAGCTTTATCCTCTTACAATTGTCAACTCTTTGGATTTTACAATGTTCACAATTTTCTATTTATTGCAACAAGTTGAAGAGAGTTCTAAGAGAGTAATTTTGTGAAGCATGGCATGGGATGTGTGGATTCATGCTTAGACACATGAGAGTTTATTGCAAGTTGTGAGGAAGAATTGTTGAAGGAAAAAGAAGCATCTCAATCAAGGATTGATACAATGTTATTGTAATCTTGTTCTAAGGTTAAATAATACAAGCACTATTGATTCTGGTGGTGGATTTTTTTCCTGAAAGGATTTATCCACATATATGTTGTGTCACTTCTATCTTCTGGTCTTATTCTTCAATCTTCTATCTACTTCTACAATTGGTAATAATGAATCTAAACAAATAATCACATACAAAGAATTTGTAACAAAGAACACTTAATTAGAGAGAAGAATTATTGTTTGAGTGTTGTTGCCAATAAACTTGTTGCATATCTATGTAAAAGAGAAATCTATGCAACTAAGTATTTGTATGTAAAAACATTCTTTGGTAATAGTGACTGGTGAATAATAAGGGTTAATGTGCTATGTGAGGGATTTCTACAATAAGTAAACTAGAAAATCTAACTGATTTAAATAGTTAAGTCTCATTCATTTGAATATCTTAAACTTGAGGGCCAATTTCATGGGTTGAGGATTAACAATGCTATAGTTCACAAATTTAGTATTACAAGCTTTATACAATTGAATTTATGTATTGCATGAGAGAATGAAAGACATGTCAAGATATGAGGGTTTTGCAGGTTGTTTATTGTAGATCTGAGGGTTTGAAGCATGGCATGGGATGTGTGGTTACATTCTTGTTCACATGGATTTCTTGGAGAGGGATTGATGCTTCAATGGTGTTCATGGAGACTTTGAAGATGTATTATAATCTTTATTACTAAATAATACATGAGATATGGATAATAAATATATGTTTTGTAATATTTATATATATTTTAAAGATAATTCCCACATAACCCAAAAGAGAAATCTATGAAACTAAGTATTCAAAATCCACATGCAAGAGAATATAAAACATACCCATGAAAATATGACACAAGATATACCCTGGGAAAACCCTTAAGAGGGGAAAACCCAGCCTCCAAAAGAATCCATCTCTCATAAATTATTCAGCAATAAAGATTACAATACATCTTCAGAGTCTCCATGAATACCATTGAAGCATCAAGCCCTCTCCAAGCAATCCATGTGAACAATCATGTAACCACACATCCCATGCCATGCTTTAAACCCTCAGATTTGCAATAAACAACCTACAAAACCCTCATATCTTGTCATGTATTTCATTCTCTCATGCAATGCATAGATTCAATTGTATAAAACCCGTAAAACTAAATTTGTGAACTATAGCATTGTCAATCCTCAACCCCATGAAATTGGCCCTCAAGTCTAATATATTCAGATGAATGAGACTTAACTATTTAAATCGGTTAGATTTTCCAATTTAATTATTGTAGAACTCCCTCACATAGCACATTAACCCTTATTATTCACCAGTCACTATTACCAAAGAATGTTTTTACATACAAATACTTAGTTGCATAGATTTCTCTTTTGCATAGATATGCAACATGCTTATTGGAAACAACACTCAAATGATAATTCTTCTCTCTAAATTTCTGAGGAGAGACCCCTATCTGAGGCATAGATATGAAACAACAACTATTAATCACAATATGAAATAACAACTAGGACAACAAATTGCATTGGCGAGACACACATACAATAAACAATCAAACTAGTAATTATATTTAATCTAAGGTGAACCATTACAATAACAATAACATTTAGGAAAGGCGTCACAAATATTGAATAGCAATACTACAGGCAAGGTGGCACAACATGTATGCTATCATGAGCAAAAGTTCCTAATTACAATATGAATAGATACTGAATAGCGATACTACAGGTAAGGTTGCTCAGCATGTATGCTATTGGGAGTAAAAGTTAATTACAAATGAGAAAAGTGCTCTTATTTATAGACCTCAAAGGTGTAGGGAACCCTAAAATCACCTTGAGTTAACATGAGTCTTGCAAGCATGTAATATTTATTGCTAAACCTAAATAAATGAAACTATACAATTAATTGGAAAACTACCATCAGTTAACCGAAACAAGACTAAACTAAATGGACAAGTGAAACATGCACGTCCTTATTGAAATGAAATTTAACCGACAACCAACATCAGTTAATGAAAACTGAAAACTAAATGAGAACTCCAACTGTACATAGATTATTCCAAGACAAACATGCCATGATATGTGGAACAACGAGTTAACTTAGAAAGAGCCATCAAGTTAAATGTTGTGTCTGATGTCTATCCTGAAAAGGTGGGACATCTTGATCTGAAGTTCACTGGCCCTGATCTCGGGCAATTAACCCCTCCACGAGGTCGTTGACTGCATCACCATTGGGGGCATTGATACTCATTTGAAGCACTCTGTGTCTTTGCAACATCTTTTGACCGCCCGTGATCTGACTCTGCAACTATCCACCAATCCTAGCCACCTCATCAAATAACGCTAACATGACTATAAGTTGATTCAACTTACAACCAACAAAATCTCCACTGAAAATACCATGAATGAGCACCTGCAACTCTGACTATGCATCAACGAGCTCGATGTACTCACCATCCTCACACTGATACTGGCATGGGACTCGTGACATGAAATTTCTCATGAACTGGATAGCACTAGTCACCTATTCTCTGCACTCGGCCAATTTTGCAGCAATTGTCTCATGTATTTTTGCCTTGAAGATTAATTGTGTTCTCCAAGTAAAAATAGCTTCCTTATCTTCACATATAGATGTCCTGGGTAGAAACTATCTCATTATTTTATCTTCACACCAAGTTGGCCAAATGCTTCTTTCATTCATGAACCTTTAATTTTTTTGTGTGATTTTTTGAAATAATATTTAATGATGGCTTTCCTCTGTTATATTTGTTGGTTAGAATTCGTTAACTTCCACATTTATTGGGAATATTTTGATAATTATGGAATGTTATGTGAAGCTTATTATTTCCCATTTAGGGTCTACATGATTCTTGTCACACTGGTCAAGGATGCAAATTCTCAAAATTTTAATTGTTAGTAACAACTCAGTCACAATATTCTTCAATATATAGTATAGTAGAGTATAGAACTTCAAAAATTTGAATGTTTTGGAACTTGTTCTCCATCAAGAATGATAGTCATTGTTGTGTTAAGGGATTTCTAATTGCTAGGCCATAGTCCTATGGATAGGTCATTGTATTATAAGGTTTGACTAACTAGTGAAGGGTACAGTTAGCACATGGTGATATAAGCTTTTGTAGCTACTTCCAAAGTCTTGTCCTACATAAGAACACATGTAGTCGAGTCCTAGTTTTTGAAACCAGAGTTATTATGCCTTCTTGGAGATGTGAGGTAGCACAACAATGATAAGTAGATGTGGTGTATCATATTATAAATTTAACTCATGCTAAGCAAAAGCTTAAACAAAATTCCGATCATATTCCAATGCCTAAAGTTTGACTCTGGATGCTTTTAGTTCAAATAGGATCTTTATACAGGCTTTTTTTTTGTATACTACACATGAAGAGCCTAAAGTCATATGATTAATGATGGATCTTAAATTGTGGGTTGGAGTTTGTGATTTTATCACTTCCTTTCAGCTTAATGGTTTGTTAGTGATGATAGTTATGAGAGAATGGTTGTATTACCATGATGATTCTATTTGCATGGCATCTAATTGCATTATACATGCATCCATGAAAGTCAAATCTAACATATGTTGGTTTGGGGGTTGTGTAGTTATCATTTCCTTGTCAACTATCAATATTGTTCTTTAGGTTTAAGGTTTGGTAGGGGTTGAGTGCAAGTGTGTGGAAGGTGGACGGGTGCTTTGAAAGACATGACATTCCATCTTTGAAATTCAGATAGAGCATGCAACAAAAGACATCAAGTGTTAACCACAGGTAAAGTCTTTATGACTTTACTTTGGCAATGACCTAGTAGACAACATGCATCTCTCTAATTATGATAGACCATTGTATTATATTATAGACCATGGAAACCTCAAGTGTTAACCACAAGTAAAGTCCTTATGACATTTAGATGGGGCATGCAACAAAAGACATCAAGCGTTAACCACAGGTAAAGTCTTTATGACTTTCAGAGGAAATTGTATTATATTATAGACCATGGAAACCTCTAATCTCTAAAACTTGTATAAGATTTTTGCTTCTTACATCAATGTAACTCTCTAATTATGATGAGAGTAGGTCCAACCTCTCTAAGTTTGGAGATAATACATTCTTTGAAGTTTTTTTTATTCCCTTCCCATTTAAGAGGCATATAGTACAGTTTTGTGGCACACAACATAAAATTTATTATAATTGCAATATTATTTTATGTTTTAGCTCATAAATGACTTAGAGGAGGCTTGCCTTATTTTACTTTCCTATAGATAAAGCTCACATTTACATTGTAATTTATTTGATATCGTCACAACTCTCTTCTCTTCTCTTGAAAAAATACATCAAACTATAAGTAGCAATGTATATTTGATGTATATAGTTGGAAAGCTTAATAGTAATGATAAGATGTAGGAGATAAGGATATAACTGTGATATGATTAAAAAATGGATAATATTGTTGTTATTATATTTGATGTATGCAATTGGAAATATTAACATGAATGATAAGATGCAAGTGATAAAAATGTAACTGTGATATGATTAAAAAATAGATAATACTGTTGTTTCTAAATTTGGACCCTTTGATTTTGAACAACTGACTGAAAAAGTATAATTTGCATGCATCAAAACAATGTACACACTGAGTAAATAAATATAAAATAGTATATTGATAAATGAAAACACAAATTTAGTTATTTTGGGTGTACCAACCTAAATAAACACCCTTTAAAGAGGAATCTGAAAAGGTTGCCTTTGCAAGCTCTAAATTTTGCCGAGGATATTCAGTGAAAAAAAAGGAGAATTCGTAATGAAAATGATCCTAGAAATTCCCTCTTACTAAATCATTTGAATGTGGAAAATGAATGCATTAGATTGTGGTGATTGATTTTCATATTTGAATTTTTCATGGAAAACAATCGATCATTTCATATTACAGTTTCCATTTATGTCTGATTTCTACAGTGGCTTGAATGAATTCAGTTTTATATATATAATTCATTTCTACTGTGGCTTGGATAAATTTAGTTTTTTATATGAATTAGTATATGTTTTTTTGTTTATTAGGGAGCCCTACACCAATAACTATGTGTGCAGGTCCCAGCAGTAGATGGAGTTAATGCATGAAGATGTGATAGGAAGTGTGGGTGAAAGTGCAATTGATAGCCCATAAAGTTTATAAATGTTTTATATTATGTCATATTTTGCACCATTAACTATTCATATCTACATGTAAATACAATGTGTTTGAAGCTTTGAGCCACTTGCATAGAGTGGTAATTGTAAACATTTATGTAATTAAATAAATGCAAAAATGACTTTATTTTGTGCAACTTGTCATGTCTTGAAAACAGATATGTACCAATAGATGTTTATTTTTATTTTATTTTTGTTAACTACACATTTAGTAGTGAACATATATAGGTGTAAGATGCAAATATTTATTGGAATAATTAAAACAATGTAATGAATAAAATATAAACGGTAATTGGGGGGTCAGGTAAGCATGGAGTAAACAACTACTGGAACATGGTTAGTA